>JARWLC010000019.1:58021823-58734323 GCA_033318265.1 Phyllotis vaccarum | reverse complement strand
CCAGTAGAAATCAATGTTTCCCTTCTTTGAACTGAGTATCAGCCAAGTTTCTCCATGTACTATGCCATAAGTATTACTGTCCCTTGTAACTGGATTATGTTGTTACATTGTAAATAACTGTCCCACCTACTGGCTTAATAAAAATGCTTGACTGATGGCAGACAGGAAGTGCGAGTGGGACTGACAGACTGGGAAAACTCTGGGAACAGGAAGAACAGAGCAGACATGCCAGGGAGACCTATGGAGAAGCCAGCAGATGCAAAGGACAAACTATGCTGCTCTGAGAAAAGATTCCAAGCCGCATGGCTGAACAGACTAAGAACCATGGGTTAGTTTAAGGGTAAAGAGTTAGCAAGTTATGTGCCTGGGCCTTAGGCTGATCAGTCTAAAACTATTGTAAGCATCTGGGTGTCTCTGTGGGTCTGTGAGTCTGTGGGTCAGAACCCCAGGCTAGGTTGGAAAGGCCTAGCCAGAAACTTACTACTACGACTACTACAGTTCCCAGCAACAAGGTCTTACTGACATATCATAGAAGACAGCAAAAAGACTCTTCATTGGCCCCTAGTGTTTGGGAAGGTCAGTGGAACCCAAGCAACTCAAAGTGCAACCATTATTTGTTATACTAACAGATTTATTGGTTAGTATATGATTTCTGGTGAGGTTATGTTATATAATGATTATTTAAATTACATTAATATGTATGAATTTATACTGTATATATGAAATTTTATATATTTACCATGTATGGAACACATTCATACACACACACAGACACAGACACACACACACACACGCACACACACACACACACACACAGAAACTGTCTATAACAGTTGGCTTCCATGTGGCTTTTCAAAAGCCCTTTAGTGTTATCCCCTGTATTTCTTCCTCTACTCTGGCCTCCTATTCCCCACACCCACTTAGTTCTCCTGTTCTGATTTTCTCTTTATTCCTCTATATAACCTTATTCCTCAGCCTTATCTTTGAAAGATAACCTCCTCCATCCTGGTTTTTCACTAGTTCCTTAACCTCTGTGGATATTCCAAATAAAATCCAGCATCCAAATATGAGAGAAAACATATTGCTTAACTTTTTCATATGAAAACAATAACACTCGAAGACTGCCATGTCTCAAGAACTTTATGTACTAGTTATTACTATCCACAAAGAAAGGAATACAGCTTGTCCAAAGTCACACACCTAGGAAGCAGTAGAAATGGAATTACATTGCACCAGATTCTACTCTTCAGTCTCCAGCCACCACACTTGATTCTCTCTCTTACAGTTTTAAAAATGCTGTAGAAATTGCCCAATAACACTATCAAATCACTGCATTGAGAGGTGACATTGACATGTGTGGTTTTTCTTTACCCATGATACACTCAGCTACTCTCTGTCTCTCTGTCTCTCTCTCTCTCTCTCTCTCTCTCTCTCTCTCTCTCTCTCTCTCTCACACACACACACACACACACACACACATCACCAGTTTGTAATGGAACTTTGGCACTTTCTGATAAAATAATACAACCATGGAATTTATGTTAAAGGATGATAATCATTTAAATTGACACATTGGAAACAAAAATTGTCCATATTAATGGAATACAATATATTTCAACATGTATACATTGTACAGTGTTTAAATCAAATTAAAATAGAATAATTTATAGAAGTTCCTGATCCTATCAAGAAACCCAAAGGTCTAAAGTTTTATAATACTTAAAGCACCTATGAACAATAGCAGAAGTTGATTATTTGGAGTACAGCAGACATGTTCATGCTGCTTCCTTTCTCCTTACAGATGCCAGAGAAAGTGAGTAGAAGGTGAGAGTCCAGGTAAATATAATGTGTATGCACCACAGCAGAGAACGCCCAAACTTTAAAGGCTATGAGCAAACCAGAGCAGCTTCTGCCCAGCAGCAGATCTTTTGTCTTTATCTTTATTATACGGATCAGCAAGAACCTATGCGTGCTGTCCGGGAAGAAACTCCTTTTGTGTCTTCTCCGACTTTTGGGATACAGAACATCTTGAAAGGATAGTTTTGAAAAGGAAGTTCGGGATAAAATCTATTTGTCGTTCTGATACAAGGCACTAAAATAGACAAGAGACTCACGGATAACATCCCGTAACAGTATTTTTTTCCACAATCTATCCTATTGGAGATGACTCTTACAAAAATTCTGCAAGATTGATATGGCTGATTTTATATGTATTTCAATGTATAGATTTTGCTACCTGCAAGATGATTTTATTGGCTCATAAGATTAATGGAGCTTCCTAAATTGAAAATTTAGTTACTGAAATATCTAGGTGATTAAAGCCAATGCCAAATATACAAATTGATGTTTGAAGGAATTCATTCTTATAAAAGGAAAAAATAAAATTAAAAGCATTTTTTCCTAGTATTTTTTATATTCTCCGTTTACAAGTAGTTACTTGACTGGAGGCAAAGAAATAGAAGAGTATATGCTGGCAATCTCTGGCTACTGAGGGGTAAAAAAATCTATGTGAAGATAGTACTCTTCCTGACTCTTTTCTAATTTAATATGAAGGACTGATCCAAACTGATAGACTTCTATGGTGGTTTTTATAAGATATACTCACAGTCTCAGGCACACTTCCAATAATTAGTCCCTAGTTAGTAGCGCTATTTATGTGGGCTTAGGAATTGTGACCCTGTTGGAGGTCATAACTCCAATATGGAAGGGAAGCAGGCTTTGGCGGTTGAAAGACTTGCCATCAATTTGCTTCCTGCTCCTGGTTTGAGATGTGAGCCCTCAGAATTTAGCACAACCATAGCTGTTCCATCTGTCACCTGCTGCAACATTGTCCTAGCCATCATGGCCCAGCTCTCTGGAACCCTTCTTGCTGTAAACTTGTTTTACCATAACATAGAAAAGTCACTAATACAGGTACATAAGAATATACCAACTATGATAATTCAATGTGAATCGTAATACAATTGTAGCGTAAAGTACCATGTTTTGCAGTGTGTAACATCTAGTGTGCCTCAATAATTCTAATTCTCTCTTTCTCTTCTTGTGTGTGTGTGTGTTGGGGGGGGGTGGGCGGGAGTGTGAGTGCAAGTGTGTGAACATTTGTGTGCCCAGTTAAGAATGAGGTTGGTGTTTGCTTCTATCACTCGTTTGCATAGTTATTTATTTGAAGTTTATTATTACATGTACTTATTGTGTATGTCTATGTGCCCACATGTGGATGTCAGAGGATGCCTTGTGGGAGTCAGTTCTCATATACCATGTGGGCCCAGGGACTTGGTCACAGAGTGCCAGCTTTGGTGGCAAACACCTTTGCATACAGAGCCATCTCGCTTACTCCAGGCTCTCAGTGACTTTGGGGTTCACTAACCTGACAACAATAGCTGGCCAGTGAACCTCAGGGATCCTTATGTCTCTGTTCCCCTAGGGCTAGGATTACAGGTGCATGCCACCATACTGCACTTTTTAAAAAAGCATTTTAATGTTTATTTTAATTTATATGTCTGGGCATTTTATCTGCATACCTCATGTATGACTACCAGAAGAAGGTGTCAAAGCCCCTGTAACTGGAATTATGGAGGGTTGTGAGCTACCATGTGGTTGCTTGAAATTGAACTCGAGTCCTCTGCAAGAATAGCAAAGTTCCCTTAACCCCTGAGTCTTGCATGGGTGCTAGAAAATCTGAACTGAAGTCTCATGGTTGTAAACTGTGCAGTAAACTTACACATTGAGCCATCACCCCAGCCTGCTTTAATAACCAAAAACTTAGGATTCACTGAATGTGTGACTTTAGGAATCTCACAGTAATTTGCTGTCACCAAGTGCTTCTACTTTTTAAAAACTGATTAGATTTTAGCCTGTTTTGATGACTAAATTTAAGCCATAGAAAACTTTCATATTATCAGTTAGCAAAGAAGACATATTAACAGGTTTTGGTTATGCACAGTTGAGACTATTGGAGCTCAGATGACTCATGGTTTTATTACTGATCCTGTATAAAATAATGGAACAAGAAGGACTCAGGGCAGGTGAATGTGCACAGATAAAGAGCATTAAATATGGTCAGTTATTAACTTAATAAGTACACTTTGGATCTATGGCGATTTAAACACAAAATGAGATTTTTTTTTTGTCTTCTATTTTTATCCATTACTGATACAAGTTGAACAACAGATCCAAGACCTATTTGTAGTAAGGCTGGGGAGATTTCGTTCTGTCCATCCGATAAGTAGGTTGTTCTAAATACATATAGGTCATTTAACTTACCACACCTTTGTAGCAGCTGAGTAAGTTAATTTTGTTCAGTGAGACAGTGAAGCCTTACCTTCAACAAAATAAGAGGAACTGAGCCCTGTATAATGTTTTCATTAAAAGCCAAACTCTTAAATGTAAGAGATGGTGATGTGGCCGGGTGTAAAAGGTAAACAATGAAGCTGTTTAGATACCTAGGTCTTTTTAGACTTTGGCCTCCCTGGCAAGTGAAACCAACCCTGATGAGACAGACTTTCTTCTGAAGCACATTTCATATTTCATTATTTACCTCCGCATGATCTCGGAGCTAATAACTGTCAGGTAATGGTATACATTTATCTGAGTTTCTAATCAATTCGTGGTTATTAGTTGGGAGTATATTTGAATGCCAAGATTCTCATCTACCTCCCGCCAGCTTTTAGCTCAGAGATATGTGTCCCAGAATAAATGTGAATTCAGTAGGAAAGATCAATTGAGAATTTAATTTCATGTCTAAGATATTACTTTTTATTAATCGTTCCTGTTTATATCAATACCTGAAATATTATCACAATAACGAAAATAACACTAATATTTTTCTCACAGCTTCTGTCAGTTGTAGTAGAAACATCATAACATTTTTTTGACAAGGTATTATATTTATTTAGAGGAAGATGGAATTAGCAAGCATAGCACATTTGGCCACAAGCCAAGACCTCAAATCAACAGCTATTTTTTTTTTTTGTTTATATAGATATGCTGTATGTAACACGTAACACATGAGGCTTTGACATAATAATTTCTTATCTGTAACTCAAAGTTAACTGGTGAACCCCAACTGTATTATTGTTTTCGACATAAATATGGAATCCCAGGGGTAAGAGGAAGTCGATAATTGAAAGGAGGGTGATGTCCACCAAAGTCTCAGGCAGGCAAGGTCAGGATTTTAGCTTTCTCACACAACATGCATGACAATGATAACTGCAGAGCTCATTGGTGCTCTCCACAGCCCTCCCTCGGGATGACATAAATTTCCTTTTCTCTAAAAAAAATAAATAAATAAAATAAAATAAAAAAATAAAATAAAAATCTCTACACTTGAAGACTGATACTTGCGGGGCCCCATGTGTGTGTTGCCACTAGATGGCAGTATAAGCACATCATTCCCCACCCCCCTTCCCGCATTTTGTAGCCAGCCAGTTTTCTGTACCTTGCCTGTCTTACCCTTTTCTCTTTACAGGTTTCAGCTTGTCACTTTCCCTTCGCCTGTTTGTCTGCTATTTTTACTTATTTTCAAATGAGAGGACAACCAGCTGGTTGAGAATGGCATGCAATGCTCACAGAAGGGCTGCAACTGAAAAGCGGAGCTAGTTGGTTGTCTTGGCCGGGGTGTCTGGTTACCAGGTACCAAGGGCAATACACTTGCTTGCTCCGAATGCTGCTGCGAGGAGGTTTGATCAGGCTTGGCTCAAGCATGCTCCTCCGGAGCTGGGGCTTCATCTGTGTCAAGAGATGAAGACAGTGCAGGCGAATTTTCCACCGAAGCAGATTAACATCTGGGATTTTTCAGGAGCTGTGCTATGTTCTGTCAGAGTATGAATTTAATTTTTACCCGTTAAAATACAAAACACATTAAAGCGCGAAACTATACACAATAGCGTTTCAGGGATTTATCCCAAATCTGTAGTTAGGATTCTGAAAAACACCTTATGTTACTATTGTTTTTTTGTTTTTTTGTTTTTTTTTTTTTAACTTTTGTTTTTTGTTTTTGGGAGAAGGACTACTGTACTAGAACTTACTATGAAACACATGCTGACCTTGAACTCACAATGTCAGCCTTCTTGCCTCAGCCTCCTCACTGCGGAGAGTACAGTTGGCTTCCACTTCCAGCTCTGATCTTGACTTAGTCATATTCTTTAGACAGTTTTAATGTCAGCGAGAGGAGGGTCGTGTTTGTTTTATTAAGATGTGCTGCTTCGTTAAAGATAGAACGCCCTATATTTTCAATTTCAAAGAAGGAAAATCGGAAGAATATGCATGGAATGAACCTCATCTTTACCCATATTACCCGTGTGATTGGAGACTCAACCACTCTTAGATAGTGTCCTCTGGGATGCTGATGTACAAGGATTTTGCGCACTGCCCAGATGTCTGCACAGAAGGCTGTTCTGTGGAGGTTGGTTGCTTTCTTCTAAGAAGCCACACCTTGTTTGCAAGCATGCACCTTGACCCACCTGGGCTTTCCAGAGCCCACAGGAAGCAGTGTGAGTTCTGCCTTCACACCCGACTGCACTTTATCATCAACCTCAAACTCTGGGGTCTTTTGTTCACTTTTAAACTATTTTGAATTTTTCTTGGAGAAGGAGATTGGACTGAAAGCGGTCGTGGAATGACGGGAATCTACATCCCATGCCTACCTCTTGGCTATCTCGACTCTGATTGGTACTTGGGAACAAGCAGGGAAAAAAAAAAAATCTCCCTTGGAGAAGAGTCCTGTATATGAAATCCTTTCTTAGTAAGTATCTTAAAATTACATTATTAAACAACAAGATTAAAAAAAAACAGACAATTTACCTTTCCGTTTCTGAAATTGTACAGTGAATAGTTTGGAATATTCATTTGGCTATATATTTACAAAGAATTTTCATTCGCTTGTGCATATATTAGCCAGTTTTGATAAATATTTATCTTCTATGTGCCAGGTATCCTTTTAAGAGCTATAGAAACAAAATAAAATTGAAATGACCATGATGGGTACAGCACTATACTTCATGGGATTTATGGTACATGTGATAGTTCATAGTAAAGGTAGGTTATAGACCAAGTGATTATAAATTCAGATGCAATGTGAAGTGTTGGAAACAAACCAAGAAACTAGTATTAATTGTTATCACCCACTAAATAGACATATTTTTTCCCATTTACTTTACTCAAGTATAATGTCTTAGATCAGGAAAACATATATCCAAACAGTTTACCTCTTTTAGATAATTATACATTTTACAGTGTAGGAAATGTCAATAGATCTTCTAATTGCAAACTCCCTTTAAACACTTCTTAAAAAGTAAACAGTATGGAAACAATATTCAGTGCCAGCTGTGTTGTGTGGATGTTGGATAGAGTCCTAAATAAAAAGAATAATAATCCTGCTGTCATGGAGACTGTATTTGAGTCGATGTAGCCATTATCAAACAGAGATATGAACTTTACTGCCTTTAGCAGTTATTAGAGTGAGAAGACAGAGATCCTTTCTTTTGGAAACAAAGGATTCACATATTTGTGTTGACTGACTCAATGCCACATACGAGCAACTGTAGAGTAGGTATGCTGAGCCCCTGAGGACAGCCATCTCTGATTACACATAAGCTTTGAAGGAAGGTTTGCAGATCTTATATTCATGACCAAGTTAGTTTTTATTAATTCCTCTACTTTAATTTATAGTGAGCACACAGCGTACATTTGATAAGATATCCATATTTTCATATCCTCCTCTTGAGCATGTTTTATAATGTATCTTTATACTTATAGAGCCATCTATCGTTTAAATTTCAAAGATTATTATTAAGAATACTTAAAACTATTCTCCTTGCACCCAGAGAGTTACACAGCATATGGTATTCAACCATATTGATGATTAAAAGCTTTTACAAAGGCAATGAAATAGATATTCCTTTCAAAACTGAGATAAACTGCTGATGGATGGTTTTCTCCACATGCAAAGCATTGTGGGATTGATGGTTTTTTTTTAATATATAAATTTAAAAAGCATGTGTGTTTGGTTGTCTCTCTGGTATAAAATGAACAAAAATTACATCATGGCATAAATATTACTGCTTGGATATTTTTAATTTTCCTTGCCCCCAGTAAAGGCAAAATGGTAGAAACATGACTACATTACAAATTAACATGTTCATTTCTCAGAAATATATCCCTTTCACCCAGCCTCCTTTAAAAATTGTCTCCTTTTATTACATGGGGTTTAATTTTCAAATAATTCTACCTTATTGTAAAATGTTTAAAAATAATGCTACTGCAAAACAAATTATTTTTACTTCTCTTTGTTTACTTCCTTAATGTTAGCTTCTCTACAGCAGTAATAACAATGAGGAAACAAATTGCCTTGTTTCTATTAATATTTCTTATTTTCATCAGATGATGACGTCATGGTTTAATTCATTTAGCAGCTAGAGTATAAAATGGAATTTTGGTTTTTCAAATATTCCCTAACTTTCAATTATGGACTGGTAGTGAGTATTCAGTGACAGTCCATGATGCCAAGACAGTCCCATATGCCCCATAAATTTATTTATGCCCCCAACTTTGATTGGGGAAAGCAACATGATTCTTTCTAATTGGATGGAATATTGTGAAAGCCATAAATATTTCACAAACATGTGCTCCAAATCCTCTTATAATGATCTAGTCTTGTCTGCACTGAGCCTGATGACTTTTGGTAACTCTTCGAACCTGTAAAAGAGTTAGTACTAAAATTCAAAATCCAAGGGTGATAGTTAAACTTGTCAACTCAATAAAATTATAATTGATAAATCAGACAGTGATAGCAAATGCTTTCAATCCCAGCACACCTGAGGCAGAAGGCAGATCTGTGAGTTCAAGCCTCATCTACAAAGTGAGTTCCAGAATGTCCAGGGGCTATACAGAGAAATTATGTCTTGAAAAACAAAAGCAAAACAAAATTTAAAATCATCATGGGAAAAATGTGAAATATTATCTAAATTAGTTAGGTGAAATGGGAAGACCCACACTTATATAGGAAATATCATGAATAATAGGAGAAAGCAAGCTGAGAAGATACTTTCATATTTTTCTGCTTTCTGTGAATGTAGTTACCTCATATTTCTATTATGCTTTTTCCCATGATGGCAGAATGTTTACTCTATCCATGGTACTTACTTATCTTGTGAGTAACCTTTGTTAGACATTTTGTCACAGCACCACAATGAGCAACTGATACAGAAAAGTGGTATTGGGAGGGGGCTACTGCTGTGATGCATCAATGTTATCTTTAGGCCTTTGGAAATCATCTGGCATTTTGTTCAAAATGGCATTGTACATTGTATGTAGAGCTAAATGGATCATTCTTACGAGAGTCTTTAAGGAAAGAATGTTGACAGAAACACACACAGTAGGGCTTGCAAGAAGTTTCAGAGGTTAATGAGGACTTCATCGGGAACTGTGCTGTGTCACTTGTCACATAATCTGGCAAAGATTCTGCATTTGTTCTGCCTAATTCTTCAGAATATGAGTGATATTGAATATGAAATAATAAAATAATTGTTTGTTAGTTAACATTCCAAGAGAGGACGTTGTTTGGGCTGTTGGGCATTGGGCATGTTGCTGTTTGCTGCTTTCATCTAGTTCTACAGTGGGAGCAAAGAGTGAAGCAGAAAGATATTAAGAATATCTTTTGTGAAGCATAGAATGAGATCCAGTTGAACTTTGCAGACAAAGTGGGTTTGAAAGTTTCATTAAAGAGGAAATTGTTGGCAGTTGAAAACTGGGTCACAGAATATGTGTCACCAGGGCAAGATCTGATTCAACAAAAGCTCCATCTGATGAAAACACAAATTCATTTAAAGAGAGCCTAAAATGAGGATACTCTGAAAGGGTTCTCTGCTCCCTGAAAGCAAGGGTCAGTGCACAGATACGGTCTTGGCTTAAGGAAGCTTGCCTTCTTCATAAGCTGGCAACAGAACTGGCCAGTACTGTCTCCATCATACTGGTAAGATTCAGGGTGAAGAGTGGAATCTTGCACCATAATGTCTGAGTGCTGCTAAGACCAGAATATGTGTGGCAGGCTTGGAGTCCCTTCAAGGAACCCATTATGTGAAAGAATAATGTCTATGTTTTAATAGAAAATCAGTATGTTGGAGATGCCAGAATCATGGATGCCCAACTGAGGAAAGTTGCAGGAACAAAATTCAGCTAGTCTAATACAAAGTCTGTGCGTACAGCAGGTAGCAGAGCTGGCAGAGTGTGGCTTCCCAAGTCTTACGGGGAAAAGCTGAACCCTCCATGAGCCTCAGGTGTTCAATATGAAGTCCAGAATTTGGTAATTTCCTTGCTGGATTTAAGACTTGCTGTGGGTTAGCCATTTCTTTCTTTGTCCCCAACCCTTCCTTTTTTTTTTTTTTTTTTACTTTCTATTTTTTTTTTTTTGAATTAGCATGTTGTATACTGCAAGTCTGTAAATTATTTTTATTTTAAGAGTTAAGAGTTTACTTTTAATGCCAAAAGAAATTTTGGACATTTAAATAGTGTTAAAATATTTAAAGACAATTTTTAAAGATAGGCAAAATGAAATTTATAGTATGAGATGACAGCCTTTGAGAATGAAAGATGAAAGGTTGCTGCTGCTGGTGGTAGTTGTTTTTGTTTTTTGTGATGAATTTGAGTGTCATGCTGACAATGAGGTCAGATTGTGATAGTTAATATTTTTCTTCTTTCCGTTATTTATTTATTTCTCTCTTTTTTTTATTGAGACAAGGTCTGTCTCTGTAACCCTAACTTTCCTTAAATTTGCTTTGTAGATCTGAGTGGCTGTTAATAAGAAGAAAATTGCTTGCCTTGGCCTCCTGAGTGCCAGGATAAAGGCATGAGTTACTAGATCAGATCTGATGTTTAGTATTGAGATTTGACTTGATAGAATTTATAATTTATGTGGTAAAAGATATGTCTGAGAGAGATCTTCTAGATGACAATGGATTGGGAAGTGTCATCCAACAGTGGACAGTAAAGGGCTAATACCTAAAGCCTAAGTTGGGCTAAGGGACAGGAACCTTGATATGCTATTAATATCTTCAGGTGTCAAGCATTCAGGAGGCTCCTGCAAAGAGAGTGTAAAAGATGATATGGCTTTTAAGGATTCTCTCTTCTTCCAAGAACCAAGACCCATGTGCCCTGGAGTGTAGTCTCTACCCCTGGAGAGAGATCATTGTCCTTCATTGTTCCAATTGAAGGACAATCTACTTTTGTTGAGGTTGCTGTCTCTTGTCTTTCCTTTTTATGTTGCCTTGAACATATAAGGCAGTACCATTTTATGGACTGGGGTTCCATACTGAAAAAACCAGAGAGAGCCAATACAGGCATCCATTGGTATCTGCTTCTTGACTGTAGATATAGTATGACCAGCTGGTTTAAGCTTCTGCCATGGTTGTTTCTTCACCATGGTGGACTGTGCCCCTGAGCCATAATTCAAAATAAACCTTTCTTAAGTTGCCTTTGTTAGAGAATTTGTCTCAGTAACAAGACAAGCACCTAATACAAAAAGTTTTAATGATGAGATGTCTTTTTATATTGTTTTTAGAAAACAACTGTATTGTCAGGCTGTGTTTCACTAAAATTTTCTCATGAGTAAATTATATTCATTAGTACTTCCTTGGATTCTTAAGCACATAGGAACAAAATATGACTAGTTCTTAGATTCATAGGTCTAAATCTGCAATAATTTTTCATCTTTTTTGTTATACATCATGGATTATTGATTCTGTACCCCTAATCAGAAAACAGGATTACAAGGATGTGAGAACCCCAATAGGGAACCTAACTTCCAACCAGGGGAAATAAATAAAATGCATGTATTCTTAGAAATATTTCTCTATAGAAGTTAAATTATATGTAATGGTTGAGTTTCTAGGGATAATGTAGCTCTAAAGATCAATGTGGGCTACGTACATACATACATATGTACGTATATACATACGTACATACTGTATGTATATATATATATATATATATATACACATATATATGCAGTCAAAAGGGAAAATGGATTTATGTTTTCATCTTAAGGTATCATATATACAAAGCTGTTGAGCTTTAAGAGAGAAAACATAATTATCTTTAACTGGTATTCTTGAATACATTTTTGGATAAAATGGACCATAGTAGTAAAACATGGGGCTAATACACCAAACAGAGCTGGGAGTTTGGGTTTGAGTCTGTAGAAGTAGGAGAAGGATCCTCATCTACATATTAAGGTCAAGCCTGAGTTACACGAGATTTTGGATAAACAACACTCCCCAAAATAAAAATGCATAGGAGAAAACCAAACACATTTTTAATGTGTGTAATGCACATCACAAGAAACCATAAAGGAAATAACCCAACATGGTAGCTTAAAACTATGCTTATATATCATTTTCACCAGAGAAAAATGTAGGAAAGTGACAGGATAAATAATAGTACTTTGGGACGTCCTAGCATGTTAAAAAAAAAAAAAAAAGTGTTCAGCTTTCCTGAAGATTCCTGTCTTTGGGCTGATAAGATTCTGTGTTGTCTCCAGGAACTGACAATTTATACTGTCTTTAGGCCCAAGAAGAGGGTGGGGGATGGGACCATGGAGAGAGTGGGGGGGGTTGGGTTTTTTTTGTTGTTGTTTTTCTGTTTGCTGTATCCTATTGCCTTTAATGAAAAATTAATTTTATGCTAAAGAAGCATATTGATTGTGGTATTTTATATTTCAATTAAAAATGATATACAATATATTCATTAATATGTCTTGAGGGATGTGTTGGGTATGTCTGGACTTTACTCTCCCATCTAATTCTTTCTTACAACTCTTCCCTGGGATATTTGTTTTCAAGTGTCAGGGCCTTTGCCTTTCCTCCAATATCTTTGGAACAAAGGATAGAAAGATGAGGGGAAGGCTTGAGTTTTGGCTTATGAAAGCAAATGGCTACTTTTTGCCCAATTTTGATATGCTTAATGTTTATATATCTTTTGGTGGGGGCTTTGTTTTTAAGTAAATGTCCAAGTTTGCATGTAAAAACAGATAAAAAGTAAATATTTATTTAAAATGAGAAAACACACCAAATTATGGTGCTCTTAAGAGATGAATAATATCATAAGTAATATAAAACAAAGATACACAAAATGCATATTGATTATTTGGCATAACTATAATTTTCTGTTTACATTTTAGTCAAGTGTTTTTCTTACTTTATAAGAAAATTATTTTCAACACATTTTTATGATGAATATTTTAATATTTCTCCTCTCATGATGTATTAAATTATTTTATTATTGGCTTTAGGGATTCCAAGGCATGTGATAAATCCAGACAAGCTTGTGGTTTATGATACAATTCCATTTTTGTGACCTCACAAACACATGGATTTCTGTCTATTTCATGGGACTCCCATGAGCACATGCTGTATATTTGCAACTGCATGTCATACATTATTAAATTAAGTCTAACAGAGTGGAGGTTTCCTTTAAAGTAAATGTTGAATAAATATGAATCCTTTGCAAATAGCTGCATCTCTAATGCCTGGAAGAATGTTCTGTCAGATGGCTTCTAAGATAATATCTCTCAAATGTCCTTTCTCTATGCATATCACTTGCTTCCAGTGGACCGCATGTGGGGACATTTTATATTGCATGGTATCAATGAACAAAGAGAAAGCTAAATTGCTACGTTTTCCAAGTTTTTTTTTAGTTGTTTTTACTTTCGTAAGTGATGAGTCTGGTGGCTGAGAATTTGGATGTTTTATGCTTTTCTCTGGAATCCACTTATTTTTTGTTTGTTGCGATGCTTTAGATTTTGTCCTCAACTTTTGGAAGGTAATCTGCCTTTGGA
Source organism: Phyllotis vaccarum (assembly GCA_033318265.1). Taxonomy (NCBI): domain Eukaryota; kingdom Metazoa; phylum Chordata; class Mammalia; order Rodentia; family Cricetidae; genus Phyllotis; species Phyllotis vaccarum. Next base: position 58,720,495 of record JARWLC010000019.1, on the reverse strand, counting down.
CAAGCTCTCATTAATCAGGACAGAAGGTCCATCTCGTCATGAATGGATTCAATAACATGTTCATGAATACTGTGGATGGAAACACACATAGTTTCTCCTGAATTTAGCATGGGAAAGATATAGTTCATCATAGATTTAGCAGACTAGTTTGATAAAATATGTTTAACGGAAGTTATTCTTACCTCCTTGTTAGGAATTAGAAAATTCATAACTCTAGGTGTATAATAAATACAAGAAAAATATTTCAATGTTTGTATTCTTTATTTAAATTTTATATTTATTTTCTCTTCTATAATTAGACCTACGAATACCCCCGGAAGACCTATACATGGTACTGATTTAGTGCCTTGGGGATCTGATGGAAATATTTAGGAGTGGTTCTTAGTGGGAGGTTTTAAGTCACTGGAGGCATGGCCCCAAGGGAGTGAGTGGGGCCCGGATGGCTTTCTTTTTACCTTTTTTATTTTCTCACCAGCAAGTGAATAGCTTTATTCTGCTCTGTGGTCCCCGGGATGATGCTGGGTGGAAACCTTAAAACAGCGAGCACAGAGTTGGTGGTATGGTATGAAGCTGGAGCCACATACAGACCAACTTTGTCATGAATCACACCACACTGCTCCCCCTCTCTTATAAGGACCGCTGGCCTTCCCAGGACACTTTCTTCTAACTGGGCTGCACACTGTTCTCTTTCTCCTCTTAGGAATGGGGTGAGGCTTTCACACTGGCATTTGAAGAAACAGGAGAAGCAGGACTTCACTATCACCCTCTCTTCTCAAATATTTGGATGCTTACGTCACAAGAAAGGGCCAAGAATACAGAGACATCGAATAAACAATAAACAAAGTTCTCATTACATCTCCAATTATTTCTATTTGATAACAATATTTTCTTCCATAAGTTTCTCCATGAATCTTCATGGTTCATCAAATAAAAGCCAGATATATAGATTTAACCTCTTCTTTTGGTCCTTCCATTTGGAGGCTTGTTTGTAATAAAAATGAATTTGTGGGATTTTCACTTGTTAATTTGTCGTTCACTTTACGGATGATCAGGAAAGACCTTTTCCCTGTGCAATAGTATTCAAGCATGAATGTAAAGCTAACTTGAGCTTAACCTTTCTCTGAGTTTTTCTATGTTTATATTGAGATGCACATATGAATATACTTTTGTGTGCTTTTTATTGTGAATCTGTCATTTTTCAAGAAAGGCAGTTGAGAACTTTTTAAAGGTCATTTCCATCCCCACTTCTCCGAATTCAGAAATCAAGCTGATGAGTCCTAAGGTTTTCATTTTCGTCTCGGGAAGCATCAATCCACACAACATCGGTTTTCACCCTGGAGTGGGATAGGGAGGCTTTCTGTTGGTGTCATTGTTAGAATGAAAGCGTGTTTCTAGGTTCTAGCTATCAAGACATTCCTTTCCCATGCGCTGTCCATTGACTTCCATGACCTCATCCTTGGTATGAAATGTCTCCACAGATGGAGTTGATTCACAGATGTTGGATTTTACTTATACCAGTTTGACTATTCTTGTAACAAATCATTTTCATGTAACCATTCAAATGCAATAATTTGAGACATCTGTGACCTGATTTAAACAATTGAGCTCTGAAAGAAAGTACAAAAAATTCCTTGTACTTTTCTCTGTCCGTGTCTCTCTTTCTCTCTCTGTGTTTGCTGATCACAGCTATGCTACATACTGTGAAGTACCAAGTAAATTGTGAGGTACTATCTATTTTTCATTTTTCTAACTTTTGCTATTCATGTGTCAGCTCCTGATGTCTAAAATGGGTGAAGAAAACAGCCTCATTTTTCTGTACCTATGGTTCCTTCTTACATCAAGTTCATTAATGGATCTACATTTTCACTAATTTCTGATTTTAATAACATTTTCGTAATTGCACGGCTGCATTAACTGGTGTCTTTTATATAGTTTTAATAAAGAACTGCCTTTCTTACTTATTAGCCCAGACAAAGTGTTCTTAAGCTTCCCTGTGCATCAGAATTGCCTGAGTGGTTTGCTGAACTAAAGATAGCTGGGTACCACCCCCAGAATTTCTGATTCAGAAGACTTGGAGTGAGCCCAAGGATTTTAATTTTTATCAAGATCCCTGGTGAGGTCTGTGCTGCTGTTCTGAGGACACCACCAGAGGAGGGGGTTATCTTAAGACTCACCTTGTTTCTACACCTCTTGGGAATTTCTGTCTTTTTCCCACCTTTCCAATCATAGCTCCTGCTTGCTCCTCCATTGCTTTGGCAATCAGGCCTGATAGGTTTCTTAGGGATGGTTGAAAATTAGTTGAAAATTTTCATCCCTGGGGAGATAACTTAAATAATGCCTAAAAGACCAGGTCATGTTTTCTGCTTGCTGTATAATTGCATACAGCACTATTTCTGTCTGCAGGTGAATAGCTTTATGCCTTTTAGCCCATGTACAAGCACTATTCTACAAAGCAGATGAGATCTGGGGTGCAGAAGGGTGTCAGGAAAGACAGGCATACATTTAGTTTGTATTCCCAAAGAAGAATAAGGATAACTAGAAATAGGTGGCTACTTTGAATAAAGCAATTCTTAAGATGGTTAAAAGTAACTCTGAGATTCAAGATACTGTGAGCAAAAAATGCTAAAAGGAAGCTACATGTGCCTGGCTGTGAACAAAAATCTTTTGGTAGGACTGTCTATGTCTGAAGAGACTGGTATTTCAGTGCTATGGAGAGATTGGCATTTCAGAGGTTAATTACTTTATCTTGGGCTAGTGTTAGTCTTCTAGAACAGCTTAGCCATTTCTTGCCCCATTCGGTATCTGAACTAACATCTTAGGATGATAAATAAAAATCTCTTCAAAGCTATCAACTTAGCAGAACACTAACTTTGACCAATCCAAGAGCTAAGAATATCAATAGATAGTATTTTAGGCTCATCAAAAAACTCTCCCCATCTCTGTCTCTCTGATATGTAGTAGGATTGTGTTCTATTCCATTGTAAATAATTGTCCCGCCTAGTTTAATAAAAACGCTGGTTGGCTGAAGGCAGACAGGAAGTGTGGGTGAGGCCACCAGACTAAGAAAACTCTGGGAAGAGGAAGAACAGGGGAGAGATGCCACAGAGATAGATACCAGAGAAACCAGCAGATGCAGAGGACAACTATGCTACTCTGAGAAAAGGTACAGAACTGCATAGCTGAACAGGATAAGAATCATGGATTAATTTAAGAGCAAGAGTTAGCTAGCAATATGCCTGAGCCATAGGCTGAACAGCATGAAATTAGTACAAGCATCAATGTGATTATTTGGGCTTAAGCAGCGGTAGGGTTGAGAGTGGGTCAGAAACTCAGGGCTAGGTCGGAAACTAACATATCCACAAATACTTTTTAAACTTGCCTTGAACTATGAATTTATTTATCTGTAAAAGTAGAAAAGCCTTATTCTTCATGATGAGAGCTGTGTTGTTTATGTCCATGGATTTTGGTACTTATAGCTTCCTTTCTTACCTTTTTAGCTATGCCTATAATTTATCTGCTTAGATTTCCACAAAGGCTCGCTCTATCTGAATGTCATGATTAATAAAATCTTTCTGAAACTCTGTTAGCTTTGCAATTGTATGGCAGTGAAGAAAGGAGGTTCTCACTTTCCAGGTAGAGTTTCAGCTTCCTACAGGCCTATTGATATTATATCTACTCTTTTAAACTCTCACTAGTTGTACACTGAGGAAAACTAATCATTACTTTGCAAACTCAGTTGCTCTACTACAAAGGTACAGAATAAAGACAATCATATTAGTAAAAACTCCATATCATTTGTGTACCAAAAGATAGTTGAATGTCACCTGTGCCAGGCCCACTGAGGCAATGGCAGTGGATCGATCTGTAAGATTGATCTCTTCTTGCCTTGATTCCAGTGACTTTCAGAGTAAGACAGGTAAGAGAGTACATGCCACTATAATGATGATGATGATGGTGATGATGTAATAATCAATTGTACAGTAGCATGATGAGTATGTTTCAAATGTGGCTGATGGGTGACATGAGATCTCAGGGCTGCTTTAGCATAAGAAATGTGACAACATCCCTTTGTGAGGGAAATGAGATATGTCTCTTCTTGCCTCAGATGTCAAAGTTGGTGTTGCTCAAGCTTGGACAATTAACAAGTATTCTTGAGTTAGCAGTTTGTGACTCAGGCCCAAAGGTCAGGTAGAAGAAATATACATCCCTGAGAGCAGCTTGCATTCCCCATACTGAAGAAGATATAGGAAGAAACAACCTTATAAGTTTCTACCCCAGGAAGAAGGAAACTAGCGGTCAGTTTTAGAGACCAAACAGCCTTATGGAGTCATACAAGTGGTAAAACTTACCCAATTTGGGAGGAAAAAAAAATGTCTGTAGCTTGGAATTCATAGCAGTGATCTACTGTGTAAACCAGAATAATTGCACTCTTGGCTGTAATGCTTGCAAAAATAACAGGGGAATAGCAGGAAACCTGTGGAGAGCACCCTAGGGGGCTGAAATGCAAAGCTTCCTGCACTTGTAAGATAATGGAATGAAATTCCCCATGGCCACCTGTTGTGCTAAACGGAAGCCCCCTAAGGGAGAAAAATTCCACAGAGACTTGGATCTCTTCCTTTACCAGCTTTGAGATTCACCACCCTTCCCTTGCTTTTGGCTTTATTTATGTTTTCTTCACAAATAAAATGCAAATGACTTAAATAAGTCCTCTAATTATTAATGTGTTTCTATTTTTAAATGAACATCTGCAATCACAGGGAGTATTAATAAAACTTCTGTTTTTTTATTTTTTTATTTTTTTATATAGCATCTTGTAACCTGCTACTGTCAACCTTAAAATTCCCTTGTCAGAGTTCTCTGAATGACTGACGTAAGACAGTGAAAGAATGCTTGAGGAAAGAGAGAGAGAAGACATGTAAACCTCTTCTCTAACATGGCCACACTTCAGCTGGCTTGCAGAACACTTCTGTCAGACTCTGTAACAAGGACTGAAGGAAGACACTTGCTATATGAGAAGAAAGACCAGAAGAGGGATTAAATTTTGAGTTTGCCTTAAGCCAATTTAAAGTCTTGGAGGAGGTGGATGGGAATCCAGGCTGGGATCATATCTATCTTTTTGTATTATTGTATTTGGGAGGCTCTTAAAATGTCTAATATTCCTGTTCTCAGACGTGTTCTAAAAGCAACAGAACTTCAGGCGTAAACACCAATTAGAGGTTATGGTTTGAGTTACAAATGGCTCTCAAAGATGTAGTAGCTAAAGGCCTGGCCTACACCTACAGCTGCTGCTGTTTCAGGAGAAATGGAACAATTGATGTCTTTAAGTGGGACACTAAGATACATGTAATCCCATGCAAAGAAAAGTGAGAAATCAGGGATAGATTAAGTGAGCTTCTAAAGAAGTGAAAGTAAGAGACAGACCTTGAAGTAGAGTGGTGTGTGTTTGTGTGTGTGTGTGTGTGTGTGTGTGTGTGTGTGTGTGTGTGTGTGGTGGGGGTGGGTGGTGGTGTGTCATATGTGTGGTGTGTGTGTGGGGAGGGTGGGTGTGTGTGTGTGTGGTATGGGTATGTGGTGTGTATAGGTTGTGGTGTGTGTGTGTGTGGTGTGGTATGGGTATGTGATGTATATAGGGGGTGGTGTGTGTGCGTGGTGTATGTGTGGGTATGTGGTGTGTATAGGGGTTAGTGTGTGTTTGTGTATGGTGTATATGTGTGTGTGTGGTGTGGGTGTGTGGTGTGTGTGTGGTGTGTGTATGTGGTGTGTGGTATGAATGTGTGGTGTGGGTGTGTAGTTTGTATAGGGGATGTGGTGTGTGTGGTGTAGGTGTGTGGTATGTATAAGAGGTGGCATGTGTGTGTGTGTGTGTGTGTGTGTGTGTGTGTGTGTGTGTGTGGTGTGGTGTGGTATGTGGTAGGGGGAGAATGGAGAAGTGATCAAATGCCTTTTCTCTCAACTATTTAGTCCCTCTGAGTCCCTCTCTTGAGGCTTCTGTTGAAGATTAGTGTGTTATATAAGCTGACCATGACTACACCATGGTATGGTAAAGGGGGAGAATTTTATTGTAGGAGAGAGAGGAGAGAGAATAGCCAGGGTCAGGGACATCTGGAAAAGTAGATGGCACATAGAGAGAGTAAAACATGAAGAAGACACGGGGAGAAAACATTGAAAATAGCAGACTTGTAAGGAGAATGCGCAGCTGTGGAGAAGGGAACCCAGGAGCTGGAAGGAGTTCAGGGTAGGTCTGAAGGACTAGGAGGCCAACATGGACTTTGAAATGTGAAAAAGACACTGATACTGATGGAGCCTGGAGGCCAGTGTGAGCTTCTGTATACCAGTACTCACCACTGATAGTCATTTGTACCTTTTACGTTTTTGTAGTTTGGGGAGATGGTGATTTATTTTGACCTGACAGGTGTGCCCAGCTGATGGGAATCATTGGGCTCAAAAGCTACACTGTGCCTTTTAGGCTGCTCCTGTTCAGCATTCTGGGAGCTGATTACAGAAAAGCAAAGAATATCAGATAGATACCTGTGCTATTTGATCTTTGAAGTAGAGCACTTGTACAGAAGTGTTAATTTGCACATTATCAGTCTGGCCCTGTGTGTGTAATGTGGGATAGCTGTTATTTGCATCCAAATGAGTAGCAGGATGTTTGTGTGGTCCATGAGTCAGGATGTCCTAAGAGGAGACCACCAGCCACATGTTAATGCTGTTGGTTGGCTTATCTTTAATTTGCCATCTAATTGTCAGTGGCAAGCTGTCTGAGGATTTCCCATTAGGTAATAAAAGGCCAAAAAAGATAGAGAAATTCTACCCACTTTGTCTGCAGGTACAGATTCTCTATCTACACCAGTAGGAGGAGCTAAAACCTTTAGCAGTTGGGACCTAATGCCAAGATGTTTCAGTGGAAGGATACAGGGACTCTGGCCCCTTTTTCTTTGCTTCCAAATTGCAGTTTTCCTCACCTACACCATGGTACATTATGACCTCACCACTGGTCTAAATAAAACAATTGAGCCAGGTGACAATGTAGATAGGCTTGTCATTAGAAAAAAGCCAAGCTGTTTTCTGTCTACAAATGAATGCAACTTAAGAGTTATATGATAGCAGAGCCTCAGCTGAACCTTTCAAAAAATAAAGGGTGAGGCATTCATTTAAAACTGGAAGGGTTCAACATATCTGACAGCTACAATGTTACTTACCTTTGCTTCATATAGCTGAATCTTAATAAATTCCTGGTTCCCATTATGCATCTGATGTCATACTACATTCAGGAACCCTGTTTAAGGATAGAAAAGGTAGAGTAAATCTATGCCTGGGACCCCAGAAAGACACAGTCATGGAACTCTTTGCTTCTTTTTCCCTCCCTTAACTCAAGAATATTCCTTTCCTCTACTAATGTTGCACACAAATGAAGCGGTGTGAACTGTAGTGAGGACAAACTTGCTCTCTCTCAGCCCTGAGTGTGTACCTTTGTTAACTTCTCATCAATTCTTGACTTCATCTCTGAATTCTTGCTTTGATAGTGACCAGATCCTGGAAATACTTGGTTGAGATTTCAGTCTCTGTGTCAATGCAATCTCGGCAGCCATCATCCATCAGTAAATATTGTGTGCACTGGGGCCCCAGAACCTCAGCCACAACATTCCTGCCTTCTCAGTTGTTCATCTCAGGCATAGTGCAGCAGAAAACTGACCAGCACGCGATCATGGGTGTGTTTCAGCATTTTTAGGACAGAAGCTCCATTTCTGGTTGGTCCCAGTATGGGAAGCTTGCCCACCTACCTCAGCCTGTCAATCAAGGTCACGAGCAGCGTTGGAAGGGAGAAAAAGATGTATTCAAGGTGGCTTCACTGGGAAGAATAGATGACTTTTAGAATGTCTGTAAGAGGCTGACAGAAACATTGTGATTTTACATAGAAGGGAGATAAAGGAGAGGATTGGAGTTTTCATAGTTGACAGATCAGGTAGCCCTGAGTAGGATAGCAGTGGTATTCATCCTTATCTCAAGAATGGTACAAAAAGAACTGTAGAGAAGACATTATCTCTGTGATCATTGGAGAAGTTCCCATGGAAAGGTTATGCCCATCCCAGGGTCGATTCTGCCATCATGGCTAACAGCCCTTGATTAAGTGGGGAGTGATCCCATTATGGAGTGGTTTTGTTTGTAAGGCTTACCATTGCTTGAAAGAAGTTTCAGACTTTTGTTATAAATATAGTGATTGATCATGCCTGCCATTCCTGGGATTCTAGATAAGTACAAAGAAACTTGTTAAAGACATTTAAAAAATTATGTTGGAGAGAGAAAGAGTAGAGTTAGTTAGGCTTACAACCTGCGGTCTCCTTAAGTATGATTGATGTTGGTGCATGACTACTAAGCCCTAAACTACCTCATATAAATACACTCAGCTTCAGACATAAAACAAGAAAAGGTTGACATTTGTGCCTAGTTAGAGACACAAAATTATGAGGAAAATCATATGAAAAAATGAATACTTTCTTTAAGGAAATTTTTTATTTTATATAACTACCCACTTACCTGTTTCTACACTAAATAGGATTCCAATGCATATTTATTTTCTGCAAATGTTCTGGCCAGTGTTTAGCTGCAAATGCATTTGTTAAACCAACTTTCTTTGCCCTGAAACTGAAGGAACTGAACTATGAGGTTGTTAATAATCTTCCAAAGGCAATGGATTACTGCTTTGAGTTTCTGACGTTGTTTACTACATTTAAATCTTGATCTCCTGGTGACCAGGAGATCTATTTAGCCAGTCAAGCTTTGCCACACTTAGTTTGGCACAAACTGGTTGATTTAATCACTTGACAATTAGAAGTATTGTCAAGCTTCTCTCTAAAGAGTTCCTATATAGCAAGAGAAAAGCAAAGGTGATGTATAATATGTCATGGAAAATCAACCCTGTCAGTAAAGACGAAGGGACCTTTGTATTTGTGGGAATTTGTTTTATTTCAATAGCTCTAATTAATTTCAATTGAGGCCACCTGTTAGAAGTAGTTTGCTTCTCTGGAAAGGCATTGAGTTGTTAACTATTTGAGTTTGTAATTGATCCATAGTACCAATGTATAAAAAAGAAGTGAGAGAAGGTTATGTGTTTGTGTGTGTGTGTGTGTGTGTGTGTGTGTACATGTAGCCTAACCTATACATATATATTTCCTGCTCTCACTTCTATATATATGTATATATATGTATATATATGTATGTATATGATATAAAGTATATTAAAGAAATAATCTATATCTAACATTATACACACACATATATTTACATATATGTATTTACACACACACACACACACACACACACACACACACACACATATATATTTCATTCACAATGAGAAAACCAAGGTAATATAATAAAAAAACCCAGATTTAAAATCTCTTCTAGATGAATGAATTTTCATCAATGCATTTCATATGTAGAAACAATGACCTTAGATGATACAGGGCAATATAAAATTCTGAGGACTGCAGGGCTCTTTCTGGCTACCAGCCATCCTAAAGGATTTAGCTTACTATTCGAGCTATAACCATTAATGTTTTACACATATGTGTAGTAGGAGGTTTCTGGCCCAGACTTTCGGACCTAACCTCAAGGTTTAGACCCACAGACCCGCAGACCCGCAGACCCGCAGACCTGCAGACCCATAGAGACACACAAATGCATAGGATAGTTTTAGGCTGATTGACCTAAGGCCCAGGCATATAACTTGCTAGCTCTCTACCCTTAATCTAACCCATGACTTATCCTGTTCAGCCATGGGGCTCAGTACCTTTTCTCAGAGCAACATAGTTGTCCTCTGTTTCTTCTGGCTTCTCTCTGACATTCTGCTCTGTTCTTCCAGTTCTCCGCCCACACTTCCTGTCTGCCTTTGGCCAATCAGCGCTTCTTATTAAACTCATAGGCAGGGACAGTTATTTACAATGAAACAACACAATCCCCTACACATGTGCACAACTCTAAGCATATAACAGTAAGTCACCATATGAGTAGCTGTGAAAACTGAGCAAATGACTTTTCAATCTTCTCCATGTTTCACTCACACCAATCTCAACCACGTAGCAATGCTTCAAAACCTAAGAAACCACTGTGTGCCTTTGATTTGTTGGCATTGTTTCTGTCTTTCTTCTGACCTCTAGTGTAGTTCTGAGTAATGCTGTTTTAGTTTCTTCTTTCTTTTTAAGTGCATATTGTAAAGGTGTATTGAACTCCTAAGATAGTATGACTGGAAGCAATATGTCTACTTTACCAGGAGCTTAAAACAATAATAATGACACAGACTGTCTTCTTCATTTCATTTATTTACTTTTTTTTTTTTTTTTGGTCCTGAATCTTTCCCAAAGTGCCCAGAGGCTAATAAATGATGGGTGAATGTCATAAATATGATAAATATGTAATAAGTAGCTAAATAAATAATAGATATATAGCTTTGCTATTGACTTTCTTAGCGATGTGTGTATAGGAAGAAGGGATACAGGTTGACAATTTTTAAAATGCTTTACAAAAGGAGCCATTTAAATATAATATATTGCTATTATTCTAGAGGCGAATACTTCCATATAAGTACAGGGTCTGTCGGCATTTCTATTGGAAGCTTTCATTTTCAGGGTATGTAACTCAACCTTAAACTGTGCTGTCAGCTGAAATACAGTATATAAAGTTCTAGTGTCATTGCCATTTTTTCAACATTTGTAACCACACGTGGGCATTAATATAATGCAGATGTCAGTAAGTCAGTAATTGCTAATGCTATCAAATCTTATTCCATCTGAATAAGATAATATTTCCTAAGAAATCAAGGAGCATACTAAAATAGATTTTTGCGCCTCTGTTTTATGTCAGTGTTTTGGTCAAATATAATGTGTAGGTGGATGCTGTAATGCTGGCTTCCAAGTCATTTGAAGGAAAATAATTATGCCTGGGGCACTGGAAAAATTTCAATTTTGAACTAGAGATGTGAGAGTATTAACAATCACGCCTACTGAGAAGAACTATCTGCTGATGACATTTAAAACTAGCCTGTTCATTTCTATTCTTTATGGGCTGGATGTCTATTTCAGGGATTTATGGCAAACATCTGATCCAGAAGTAGTTATGTTCTTGACAACAAAAAGTGATAAAGAAGCTGTAGAGAGCAATGAAAATTGATGGAGATAGAGAGTGATAAACAGCAGAAGAGACCCATTAAGGATCAAATGATTGGTAAAGCCCGAGGAGAAGGGACTGGGAGCTAAATTGAAGTGCAGGGTGATCATTTCACAGGTGCAATCAGCCAGCCATTCCCCCACTGTGTCTGCTTTGTTCTGGCTTGAAATCTGAAGTAAGTTATTAGAGGTTGGATCTGATGCTATTTTGAAGTCATGAGAAGTACAAAAAGACCCTGACTTGTGTTTTCAGAGAATTTTATATAACAAAGCCCATAACTCTTGAGCCAAGGCCACAAAGGATTTCTTTCTAGGATTGAACAAAATAAAAAAGTGAATGCAAATACAAAAAATATGTCTCCTGGTGGTGTTTGTGGCATCTAACAAGCTCTTAGTTTTCAGAGCAAAGTATGAGCTTGAATTCAGATATGGAGTCCGTTTCATTTTCAAGTCTGACAACATAATATGTTGGTGCTTTAGATATGACATTTAAGGATGTGCTTTGCTTTGCTCTTAGCAAACATCCTGAGAAGCAGAGTCCTGTTGCATGTTGTGTTCATCACCACAATGCAAATATAAACAGAGAGGGAACCCTTCTGTTCCCTTCTCACAAGCAGGTAGTGAGAATGATGGTCCTTTCGAATAGAATAGTTTGCTTTGGGATTCACATGTATATACAAAAAAAGGGAAATGATTTCATCTTCATGAAAATTAGGAAGTTGTTGGTTTTTATGTGGTTTTATTTTATTTTTTATTTTTTTAAAAAGACTGACAGCCAAGATCACAGAAGCAGTGCACTGTCAGAAATAGATCATTCTGGTTTCCAAGTACATTTTCTTTATGTGGAAGCATACTATATCATGCTCTATAGGAAATGTCAACCCTGTGTGTGTGATATTTAGGATTGATAGTTGTCCTAAAAATTAAAATATATTGATTCATATTTCACTCACTGGCCATGAGTATATACCAACTTTTATGAGATGGTTTTGAAGACATCAAATTTTCAGTTATCAAGACTTATAGAACTCTTCAGCTCACAAATGAAACGTTTTATAATTGCTTTTATCTAAGATATTTTCAGCTTTTTCTCACATAACACTTTTCTTCCTCCCCCGGTGCACTGTTAGGATTGCAACAGGTTCTCAAGAATCTTTCCAAGTGGTTGAAACATCTTCTGGCAGCACATGTGAAGTGATTGATGTAGGCGTACATCTTTCACATCTAAAATGACATGCCAGTGTCTTTCTGTTTCCTTTATCAGAACATGCTTTTGCCACCCACATATCCTACTGGTTATAGGCTTGAGTGGACCAGTCTGTCCCAATGGAAAGCTTATATTTGGTTTCTCTTGAATACTCAGGTCTGAACCAATGTGGGTGCAGATAGAACAATGCCTTTGTCCATCCAGAGCAGTAAGAACAATAAGGGGTTGTCAACAGATGCATTATCCATTGCTTTGAAGTAAAAAAGCATTAGAACACATGCATAGCTAAGCGGCTTTTAGACCAGGAAGTGCCAGTGTGGATGGACCTTGTACAAACCCTCTCTCAGCAGAAAGTCACAAAATATCGATGTTGCCAAAAAGAAGACGGATGCCAAACACATATCTGACACCTGAGATCAAACCACTTAGATGTTTCACAGAAGGAGAAATGGAATAATTGTTGTTGCTATTGATATCAGTTAATTACAAAGACATTGTGGAAATCCAAATGTTTTTGTTATCAGTGTAATGATTTTCTCAGTTTGAACATGTATTAAAAATTCTGTTCATCTCGCTGCTCATTCCTCATTACTAAGGATATAAATTTATAACAGTATTTGGCACTGAAATTCCTACTCTCAAATCTTAATTTTGCTTTATTTTTCTTTTTCCAATATTGAATAGTAAAAATAATGTAGAGAAATATTCTATATGGTTTAAAGATAGAATCCAAATGTAAAATTTTTGAATTAGCATACCATACTGTTTTTTTATTCTAAAATAATATTTAGTTCCCAGAGTTTTATATTCTATATATTTTAATTCATGAATGCTTCAGAGTATATGAGAATAAAAATTATTGTGTCTGGATAGCTAATTCCACAGTTGCCTTCCCAGACTTGTCTATATGAAAGTAGCCCTCATGGATTGTGCTCATCAAAACTTCTACCTCAGGCTGAAAACGGAAATGGGAAGCATCTTGTAAATATGGGGGATGGATGGCTCTTTGCTTCCTTGTTGTATTATTCATGTTATATTGACAAATGCAATAAAAGAAAGTAAAAATAAATGATATGCAACTTTAAATGATAATATGTTTAAAAAGAAACTAAAGAAAATTGTGTATTCTTTGTTAAGTTTCCGCTGAAAATTATCTCCCTTTCATAGATAGTTATAGTAAGTCTGTTCTGCAGGCTTCTGGACTTCATGAGAGAAATACTGAACTACACTTACCAAAGGTAATCTGGAAGACTGTGATAACAGGCATAACAGGGCAGAAACTTTCAGAATAAAAGACCAATGTGATCTTCTGGAAGTAGGAGGAAAAGACGAATGTGTGTGTGTATGTGTGTGAGTGTATGTGTGTGTATGTGTGTGTGTATGTGTGCAGATCAAAGAACAAATGTATGCTTTCTGCATTGCAGCCAAACATTTGGAATTATTCGGAAGATGATTTGTGTTGACTCTCTTTACAATGGAGTTAAATTGCTTTCTTATTTTAGCCACCACAGTGGTTCAGCTTCACTCCTTTCCATTCTGAAAATGCATCCTTGTGTCAGTCAGCTGCAGAGCACTTGACTCAGTGTGCATGCCTGCAATGAGTTTAACAGAAATGTATTAGAAGCTACAAAGCACAGATCTTGAGAGTTTAAGTTAGCAGTGTTCTGGCAAGTGAGACAAAGTATTGTAAGCATGTCCTAGTGCTGTGAGTCTCCTCACAATGAGATCTGAATTTTCTTTTATTTCATTTGCTTTTGCATCTGTTTGCACATGCTAAGCTTTGGGTGTTTATCGATAACTATCTTATATTTAAATTTCATTGTTGGAATTCTTATTAAGGTATTAAATGTAATAATGGTGCCTTAGCAGGGAAGACAATTAAAAACAGAGTATAATGAAACTGAAAAAAATAAAAACAATCTTCCTTCTTATTAACTTGCACAACTGCATGTGTGTCAGCAATCACAGATTAAAGAAGCAATTAGTCTGAACAGGGAAAATGTGAGGCTGATACTTATTATGCCAACAGATCCTGCAAGAGCCTCCACTTTCGATAAGGCTGCTAGCAGGATTGCAAAAGTCTGTTCCATCAGAGCTCATCATTCTAATCGAATTGAAAAAGCCAATGCTGGTAAATTGCATCCCTGTGTCATAAATTTACATTTTTAGAGATTTATGGACCCTCACGCACACTGACATAATGATTTATATCATGTGTGATTAAAAGCCGAATGGCTTTATTTGTCTTAATGTTGTTTACAAAGAATTAGACTCCCACAACAACAAAATGTCAAGGAGAAGCATTTAGCTCGCTCCTTCAGAGACAACGTCTGTAGTGCTTAGGGATGTGTTTCTGAGCAAGTGATACCAAGGAGAAAGACACAAGTGGGGCTTCAGTTGTATTTACTGCCACATAATTTCTAGGGCTATGTAGTATAACAAATACAAAAGAAGAGTTCAAAAACTTTTCTTAAACAATCAATTATTTTTTCTTCTATAACAATCTTTTATTGGAATTAATTAATTGATCCCATATGGTGGTTTGAAAAAAAATGGCCCAGAGAGAGAGGTATACTACTGGTTGATGTGGGAATGTCTTTCTGTATGCTGTGAATATCAATCTTTAAATAAAGGAACTGTTTTGGCCCATGACCATGACAGGCACCATAGAAAAAGTAGGTGGGGAATCAGAGCATAGGTAGGAGAAGGGCGGAGTCAGAGACAGACAGATCCAGCTGCCCAAGAAGCATGTAAGGAACACAGGTGAGCCACGGGTCACGTGGCAGACAGATTAATGGAAATGGGTTAAGATGAAATAGCAAGCTAGCAATGTGGCTGAGCCATAGGCCAAACAGCATGAACTTAATATAAGCGTCTGAATCATTTTGGGGGGGGGGGGCTAAGGAGCGGTGGGCAGTTAAGTAGTCTTTGGTGGCAGGTCTGTCGGTCTAGACCTCTGGTTAGCCAGGCCCAGAAACCTAATTGTAACAACTAGTATGTCCTCTTTTGAGTATGTGTAGCCTCGCTAGAGGAAGTGTGTCATTGTGGGGTAGGTTTTGAGGTAACCTATGTTCAGACTTTAGTGTCACAGTTCACTTCCTTTGCCTGTAAATCAACATGAAGAATTCTCACCCCTAGCACCATGTCTGCTGAGATGTTGCCATGTCCCACTATGAAGATAATAGACTAAACCTTGAAACTCTAAGACATTCTAAATAAGTATTCATTTATAAGAGTTTTTGTGGTCATGGTGACTCTTCACAGCAGTAGAAACCCTAACACTTCAATTTTACACATCTAGCACACACACACACATACACACACACACACACACACGCACACATTCTTTTCTCTACATATATTTAATTAAAATCGTTAGATTAGAAATTAGTTTTAGATTAGAAGTTAGTCACAGCATTTGAGAGGCAGATGCAGGCAGATCTTTGAAGTCAAGGCCAGTCTGTTATACAGAGCAAGTTCCAGGATGACCAGGACTGTTACACAGAGAAACCCTGTTTTGAGAACCTAAAAAGAAAAAAAAAAAAATAGAGACCATGCTTTCCAGTTACTTCCTCTGTCCTTACGTTCATTAGAAATCAATGGCTCCAAAAGATTTAATTGCTGAAGCTGATTCTGTGCAGATAAGGGCACATCTGAATGAACATGTAGGGTCAAAGAATTAATCAATGTCAGGTCCGTGAGTGAGTTCTGAGTTCTAGTAAGTTCTTATGTACTCTTAAAAGAGCCTTTATGTTCAATGGTCATTTCACCTAAAAAGTCTTATTATTTATAATATGCCACTCATTTATTCACTTGTGGTGATTTTCCCGCACTTTATAGAATAATCTCTCCACATAAAAAAAATTTTGCAGCTAGACAGAATGTTTTACAATTAGATATGAATCAACTGTCACAAGATAGCTAGTACTTGTAAAAAGCAGGGGTTTTTTTTGTTTTTTTTTTTTTTTTTTTTTTTTAGATTAATGATTAAAATGTACTCTAAAGACATAGTGGTTAAAACAAAACAGTTTGATTTAAATATAAATAAAAATGGGTAGACAAATTAGAATAAAGAAACCAGAAATGGGAAATAATTTCAATAGCTAATAGAAGCAGTTAATCCACCTAATTGTCAGTCAAGTAGAAAAAAATACATCTGGTGTACACGTAATATTAAAAGAAATAAAAATACTTATATAACTTACTGTATAATCATATGTAAAGAAGAAATGACATGTGTGGACTGAAAGAGGGAAACAGAGAAAAAACAAATTGAAAATTTGAGAGGAAGTCCTCATTAAATAGAACAGCCTCAGCAGAAAGTATCAGTCACGGACTGAAGCAAGTGGGAAGCAAATGTCAGTGATGGAAGATTAGCTGATGGATTGGACCATCCATAACCGTGATGAAAGAATAGGAAAATATGAACACAGCCTGGGACACTACAGGACATCTTTTAAGATCAAGTTTGCAAATCATGGGCAGTGAAAGAGGCAATTACAAACTTAAGAACAGCTTAGGAAACACATTCAAATATATTTAATAAAGTCATAGCAAAATACGTATTCAGTTTGTAGAGGGATGGGAGATAAATATGAGGCATTCAGAACATTAAGCAGACAAGAGAAGCAAAGAACAACTTCATGCCTTATGACAGTTAAAATACTAGCTGTAGATAACAGACATAATATAAAAGAAAAGTACCATCAAATAATAGCAAATTCTCAACATAAACTCTAACATCCAGGAGGGTATGGAATGATGCTCTGAGCACCTGAAAGACATACTCAACCAGGACTGCCTCAGAGCTATCCTCCTCAATTATCAAGAATTAAAACCTTTCCGTGATAAACAAATATCAAAAACTGCATGGATGAAATACCAGGTAAAGAAGATCCTTCTGAGAATCCTACCTACTACAGAGAGGTCATAAAAAAATAATAGGCCACATTGAAATGACAAATAAATACATTAAGAGCAGGAAAGTGGCCAACATCACAAAAATACACAATGAAGATCATAAAGCCCTACTTTACAATGGCAACTCTGAACGTTATTGGTCTCAATTCTGCCAAAAACTCAAGCCAGCATACTGCATTAAAAAAGAAAAAAAAACAAAACAAAAAAACAACAGGAGATATTTGTTGGTTTTAATAAATTCACCACATTAACAAAAGCAAAATTCACCTTCACATGTATTTGACTTTGCTTTCTGTTGCTTCAGCAGCGCCGTGTACAAAAGCATCCTGGAGAGGTAAGGGCTTATCTTGTTTATTCATTTGACAGTCCATCATCACGGGAAGTCAGAGGATGGACTCAAGCTTGAGCAGAGACAGAAAGCATAGAGAAAAAAACCGAAGCAGCCATCAACCGAAATACTGCTTATTGTTCTGTTCCTAGGCTCTCCTTCAGCTATCTTGCTTATACACTCCATCACCTGCCTAGTGGTAACATTGCCCGCAATGGGATAGGCCCTACTACATTAATTAAAAATTAAGGAAATGTTGTGCATATATATATATATGGTGAGGGACCCATATGTTGAAATTCTTCAACTGAAGAATTCTTCAGTTCCTCTTTCTTGATGACAGTTGAGTTGTCAAATTAAATTAGCTATCTCAGGTCAAGGCATGGGGAAAAGACATTCCAAGAAAATGGAACTAGAGAACCAGCAGGTGTAGTTATATCACCATCTGATGAATTTGACGTCAAACCGTAATTAGTCATATCTGATAAAGCAGGTCACTTTGTATATATGTAGTCCAAACTTTCTGTTTTGTTAGAAACTCTCAAATACCCAGCAGCTGCTTCCCAAATAATTGACTTGGAGGCTTAATTATTATAGTGACTGCTGGGTCAATAGATCAAGCATATTACTATCTAACTCTTACCTTTAAATTAAATCATAATTCTTATTTATGTTTAGCCATGTAACTTGCTACCTTTAGTTAGTCAAGCACTCTCATCTTACTTCCTCTGCATCTAGCTGTTGACTGATACTCAGACATTCCTCTTCCCAGAATTATCCTAGTCTGATACCCCCCCCCATACTTCCTGCCTGGCTACTGTCCAATCAGCATTTTATTAAACCAATATGAGTAACAGATTTTTATAGTATACAAGAGTGCTATTCCACATATTTACCAAAAGAATATGATAACTCTAAGCATGTATGCTTTAAATTTAGGGATGATTTCATAAAACTAACTAATGGTCTTAAAGGCAGAGACTGACATGTGTGTGACTTAAAAACTTCATTATCACTATAGATTATATAGACAACCAAGGAACCAACCAACCAACCAACCAACCAACCAACCAACCAACTAACCAAAGAAACAAACAAACAAATAAACAACAAAAAACCTCAACAAGGGCACCTGAGTGTTAATGACATTATTGATAAATTAAACATAGGTAACATTGACAGACTATTCTACTCAAACACTTTAGAATTCATATTTTTCTTAGCAGTCTATTGAACTTTCTTTAAAATAGAACGTATTTTAGGGTCTCAAACACATTTTAACAAGTAAAATGTAAAGATATTTCTTGTACTTTATTAGATTAGAATAGAATAACACCACAAATCAATGGAAAGATAAGCTATTGAAAGTATACAGTTGGAAAATGTAAAATAAATATATTTCTAGATTAATATGACCTACTAAAATTATACACAACTGGAAAGAACTATTACAAGCAGTAAGATGGAAGCAGAAATAAAGTAGGACAACTCCAAAGAGCTCAGGCCCACATTGTCTCACTGATGAATTTGAGTAGATGTGGATGCTACTCTTTTGGGGATCCCATATCAGATATCCTGAATTTCAGATATTTGTATTAAAATTCATCATAGTAGAAAAACTACTATGAAATAGTTTTATTGTTGGGGATCACCACAATATGAGAAACTATATTAAGTATTGTCAGTACTAGGGAAGTTGAGAACAACTGGGAAAGACTTTTATGTTAAAATTACAATGTTCTTCAAAGTACTTCATGGAATATAAAGAGAAATAATACAACCGAACTTACATTACAGAGGAAACAACGGCAAAATATAATTATAGAAGAATAGAATGAGATGGATGTAAAAGTTATTTTTTAGAATATTTAGACACTAATTCAGTAGTACATTCAAAACACCAATCGTCATCACCATCATCATCAAATCAATTTCATTACAGGATGCAAATCATTCAACATATGCAAATTCATGACATAAAATGTTGTATAGTACTTTCAGAGATAGAAATCACAGAATCATCTCAAAATATGCAGAAAAGTTATTCTACCATCCACATTACTTCAGGATTAAAAACCCTGAGGAGTGAAAGTAGAGATTGCTTATTCAATAAAGACTGCTTTCTACAGAGTGAGGACCTGAGTTTTATGGAACCCTGGTAACAAGCTGGGCTTCATAGCTTGTGCTTGTAATTCTAGCAATGGCAAGTGAAAACCAGAGACAGAGGGATTTCTGGGTCTCTCTGACCAGCTAACCTAGCCTTATTTGTTGAAGTTCAATGTCAGAAGGGGACTTTGTCTCAAACCAAAGGTGGACATTTATTTATTAAAAGCATATAGTCATCATTGCATTAAATGTAGAAAATCCCAAAGCATTTTCCATAATATCAGTAACAAAAAGGCTATTTTCTCTACTCTCCATCAATACAATCCTTGACATCTCAGCTGTATCAATAAGATGAAAGGAATACAAAGTGATACAAATACAAAAGCTTATTATTTCTATTTACAGATAATATAATTCTGTTCATAGAAGGCCTTAAAGACTACCCTGGAAATTGGAATTGATAAGCACTTTCAGAAAAGTTGTGAAATGCAAAATTAACATCCAAGTATTAGTCTCACTCACTACACAGACAAAAAATTCTAATAAAGCAGTGAAAGTCCAATATTAAATATTAAAATAGAATATATTAAAAGTTTGAAGAAATAAGGTAAAGAAGCATCTTGAACATGAAAAGATCTCCCATGTGCACAGGTCAACAGGATTAATATTGTGAAAATAAATATTATCAAATGTAATCTATAGATTAAGGGCAATTCCCATCAATAATATTTTTCCCTGAAATAGAAAAACAATCCTGATATGCTCATGTACCTGAAAAAGATGCCTGGGAGCTGAAACAATCTTGACATGCATGAGGACTATATCTAAAAGAGAATTTATCATGACATTTCATGATTCTGGATTTTAAGCTATACTACAGAGCAATGAACATGGTAAACATTTCTCAATAAAATACTTGCAAAACAAATTCATCAAAATCTAAAAGTGATCATTCCCCATGAACAATAATGGCTTCATTCCAACAAAAATCCCACTTGTTACTTGCACAAAATTCGAAGCATGAATCACAGAACCTGAAGACTAAGAAATGAACCTGTATAACTACCTACAAGTGGCTTTTGGTAAAGATGCCCAACGCACACACATTAGTTTATTTTCTCACTGCTGTGACAAAATGTCCAACCATCAGCAACTTAAGGAAACAAAGGTTAGTTCAGTCACAGTGGTGCAGGTGTGATGCCAGGAACAGAACTGTACCTGCAGTCAGGAAGTAAAGACTGAGGGCCGCTTCACCTTAGTGTCTCTTTTCCTTCTTGTTTGGTTTAGAATCACAGATCAGAAACAGTGCTGCCCCTTGCTAAGGTAGGTCGTCTTACCTCTGTCCTATCTAAAGCTCCCTACAGAATGCTCTGAGACTTGTTTCCATGGTAATACTAAACCCTGTTAACCATCAAGATTAAACATCGTAACATACACCGAGAGAAAAGACAGCCGTGAATAAATAGTGCTGGAAAAACTGGTTATCCTGAAGCAGAAGAACGATGCCACAGCTCTATCTCTTATACTGTACAAAATCATTTTAAAAAGGCCGGGGAATATTGCTGTGTATGATCTGAAGCCATTAGAGAATATCATAGGGGAATAAATTGTGGGGATGTAAAAAAAGATCCAAAAGAGTTGGAGATTTTAGAGAGAATAAACACCACAGTCAGATCTTACCCAGTTGTCTTCCAGCTTCCTCAGCCTGGCTTCTTCTGGCTTGTTCAGACCTTCTGTCTTTCTACACCTGCCGTAAATACTCTCTTTGCTCAGTTAAGGCGTGGCCTCACTACTGCCTGCCTGGGAACCTGGAATTCCTTCTGTAAACTAAAATGACCTCAAACTCAGTTGGGATTAAGGGTGTAGGTCACCACTCCTGGGATACTCCCAGTGCTGGGATTAAAGGTGTGAGTTACCACTGTCTGATCCTCCTAGACTGACTGTGGGTATATCCCTCTGATATTGCCAAATCTTTGGATCTTTTATTATATCTCCACACAAATTAGAGATACATGCATCGGAATTTAAAAAAGAACTGCAGAGATGTGAAAACAGAATAACAAATGGTGTTGTATGAATTTTGAAAGCCTCTACACAATAGAGAAATTAAGGGAATAAATAATTTATAAAAAGAGAGCAAAATTTCTAGCTATGTTCTGACCAAGGATTAACATCTAGAGTATATAAAGAACTCTAAAAAGTAATTGCCAAATATTAAAAACCCAAACAGTCGAACCAGAAAAGGGGCTACTGAAATGAAGAGTTCTTAAAGATAAGAAAAACAGCCAGTAGCATATGAAAAATGATCAACACTCTTAGCCATCAAGAAAATGCAAATTAAAACTATATTTGGAACCAGTATTAGCTACTATATTTGTTAATTATAGCTGATATAATTAACAAAAAGAAACAAGTAAGAACTTGTGATGGCTGGTCCTTGAAATAGTGGCATGTTGCTGCATGACACTTACGTTTTGTATTTATAGTATCACATTTTCATCTGAGAAGGTTATCAATAAGTTTTTAAATATAAAACATGTCCATACCTACAAACCGTGTTTGTCCAGTAGTCATTATGGACAGTTAAATTAATATTAATGCCCTAGCTAATAAAATTGTCAAGGATTGGATTTCTATTTTAAAATAGTCCCATGATGCATATGAAGTCTATGTATTAATTTGTGTCATGGGTGTGTGTCTTGTATTTTAAACATTCTAGAAATTTATAGTTACCATAATAAGAAATATTTGTCTTAAAATCATTTTCCTAGATGATAATGGGAAAATGTGTACAGAAATATGAAATAAAAGCTACAAAGCATTTACATTAGTATTTGTATGATGTTCTCCAGAAGATAGGCATCTTTGGAATAGGACCAGCATATTCCTGGGAGTAGAGAGGCCTGATTCTTAAAGCCAGTTTGTTCCTGTCTTCATATCTCACTTTGCTCTTCTAAGTGCCCATTAGATGAGATGGTCTAATGATTTCTAAGGACAACTTTGTTGAAAATTTTTCAAATTTTATAGTTAATTAAAGTCAGTTTTGTTATCTTCTCTTTATTTACAACAATGTCAGCATTTATGTTAAGTTGAATCTTATTTGCTACTCTTTTACATATTGAATATTAAAAATATGTTGCATATATCTGAGGGAAAGAAGATGTAAGTTTATTGTCTTTAGGGTAACTATGAGAAAACACACACTAAAATGCCTGAACATTTCACACATCAGCATTTACGATCTAAGAGACAAGTACATCCTTAGAATAGGAAATTCAAATGCAGTTGAGAGTAAACCAGAGCATGTTTTTTTTTGTTTTGTTTTTTTTTTGTTTTTTTTTTGTTTGTTTTTTTTTGTTTTTTGTTTTTTTTTGAGGAGGTATGGAGATATTTGTTATTTTATTTTACTATTTTATTTATTTTTTTGTGGTGATGACTCTATAGGAAAGAACATGATTCCAGGAACTGACTGAAATATTACATCAGGCCAATGGCTTGGTAACAAATCTATGAACTGCATGAAGTTGACATCATTAACTATATTTTTCAGAGATTGTTTTTAAGAAACAATTGAGACACACTAGTTTTTAAAAATCCCCAAAGTTTATATCATGTGCCATGCTCAGGAAATATATAAATTTATAATGAAAGACTGAATAATATATTTACTAATTAATAGTATTAAATGGTAAATTGCAATCATGTTCAAATAGTCATAAGTGTTCTGAAAAGTGACAGAACACAGGGAGTGCTCAAGGAAGATGTTGATTATTTATTATCTGATGAGGGAGATATAAATGGTGATCATTAGCAGTTACTTAGTTTTTATAAGCATTGTTTTCATTTATTAGTTGAGTTCCTGGCAGGAAACAGATGGCAAACAGGGTAATTAAAGACAATTTTTACAAGGTATTAATTTTAAAGTTGTGGTAAATGTTGAGGGAATCCAAAAAAGAGATGATGTGTTACCTCTGGAATAAAAAGAGCTGACACATCCATTTCCACCATCAGGTTTGAAGGAAATGCATAAGGGGCCAAAAGAACTGAAGATGATGCTACAGTTGTGTATGTGGTTCCAGAGGTAGTGGATGCCAGACGAAAATCTCTGGTTCTTTATTGATAAGCACTCTTGCTTTACATGCCAAAGATAGTCTTCTCCCACTTTTAAATTCTATTATTTCTTCACTGGGTAAATTCAGCAGCCTGGTAAAACAGTCTATAGAAATTGATATTCTTATATCTATAAATGGTGTAAAGAGTTACTCTGTCGGGCCAGAAGAAATCTAGTGGACTCACTTTCTGTAAAATGGATTTATTTATATTTCTGTATTTTTATGAAGTACTGTGGAGAACTTCGCATGGCTGTGTGCAATCTCAATGAATCAGGCTTTAAAAAGAAAGAAATGTTACCAGTGTCTAGTTAGCATTAAAGGCCTGGCTTGGAACTACATTGTCAATTTGATTTTTAAAAAATCTGAGACTTGACCTTTGGTTCCGAAAACAAAAATGAGATAAGATATGGAGTGGGTAAAGTCCTAGACCTGTTCTTAGCTGAGAGACCATGACTCTGGGTCTACTACATCTGTATTATTTATCACTACTGTCTGTGTTAGGTCTTAAGACTCCATGACAGTCCTCAAGGTCACAGAGAGGACAAATATTGTCAGAAACTGTTCATTTCCTATTTTTATTAAACCCCTTCCCAAGCTTCCTCCTTTCTCAGAGCCTAAGAACATTATAAAGCAATTAGATTCAAAGTGCTCATAAATGAAATACTATACTCCCTAGCTAATGTTCTCTAAAGCATGTACCAAGGATGCTGGTATTGATGATCTTAAACACTTACCGGCACTTGATCTCCAGGTAGTACAGGCATTTTATAAATCAACAGACATATCTTACACACTAGGTCTAAAGTTTGAGTTCATGTGCCATATATCACAGACACCGTTTCACAGTCTATGTCTCCCTGCTTGGTAAGCAATTTATTTTTATCAATATTAGTGCAATTTCCATTTGTTTTTGTAGATGAACTATATATGTCTGTCTATATCTGACTTGAAAAAGTCTTTCCTAGATCAATGGAAATATGCTACTGTATTTCATTTTTGTTTTATTTCTCTATATAAAAAAAAAATCAAAGAAGCTTATTGCTGTTTGTTTTAATCTGAGTATCCCTTGGTAGTGTTCATTTTAATTGGTTCAGTTTTGATGGCTAAGTATAACTTTGATCAATCAGTGAAGGGATTGTCATTTAGTGAGAGAAAAATGAG
The DNA here is from genome assembly GCA_033318265.1 of Phyllotis vaccarum. NCBI lineage: Eukaryota > Metazoa > Chordata > Mammalia > Rodentia > Cricetidae > Phyllotis > Phyllotis vaccarum. Next base: position 58,695,496 of record JARWLC010000019.1, on the reverse strand, counting down.
ACATTTCATGAAATAGCAAAATGAATGACCCCACACAACACCTAGAGATCTTTGGATGACTTAATATTATCATATACAGTTCTAGGAAGAAATAAAGGGTTGTGTCTTCTTCCCCTGCCATATTTGATTTACTAGCTAACAGTGGTAAGATATTTGCTCAAAATATTAAAAGCTGAAAGGAACCTCAGAAAATGCAGAAGGAAAACAGCCTTTTATTAATAAGAATAAGTGGAGATTCAATTTCATAACTCGGTTTAGTTGGCTTTTAAAATATTCCCCTGTTGCCAAGGGAGCTTAGTGGTAGGTGTAGAAATGAGCTTAAAGCAAATTTTCAGAACAAGTTTTTACACAACAGCCATTGCAGCGTTTATAAGTGTCAACCCTTTCCATATGGAAGACAGAAAAGTGGGAAGAGAAAATGGCATCACTCCTTCCACATCAGACACCTTAATTAACTGCTCTGTAATCACAGCCTGCTCTAAATGAATAGAAGAGCGCTTTCTCCTTCTGAATGAAAAGGCACAGAAGGTATGCTACCCGTGCAATTCATTACCAGCAAGAAAGTCCTGGAGGGAAAGCGTCTGAATTCTGATGATTCTGAACTTCAACATGTAACAACACAAGTTGTTTGTAGTTTGTCGGAACAGATTTGGATTCTGTGAAATTCCTGTTCTCTCTAGCAATAACTGTCTTGGGAGTACGGACGATTTTTGTGAGGCACTTTATGTATTGATTTTTAAAGTTTAATGCTGAGATGGAATAATGTTTTTTTTCTTGTATTATGTAAGTTATGGAGCTTTGTTATTGAGAAACAGGTTCAACAAAGCTTATATGAACTCACAGAGATTGTAGCAGCATGTACCTCTCTCTCTCTCAGCAAACAAATACTATCACATCAAACTTGAACAAGACAAACCAATATGAAAGAGCCCAAGGAAAGACGTAAGAATTAGAGGGGTCTACTCGTTCACACACTCGAGAATCTCATAAAAACACTAAACTGATGGGATAGCTTTCGTTTCATCTTATTATACTTATTTTTTTATGTCTCATATTATCTGTAAGAAGTCTGTTCTGGTTTTGTTTGTTTGTTTTGTTTATTTCAATGAGAGACAGAAAGGGAGTGGATCCAAAAGGGAGATAAACAGAGAGAAACTTGGAGGATCTGAAGGAGGGGAACCATAATTAGGATTCAACATGAGAAATGAATCTATTTTTCAATAAAAGAAAAATAAGAAAACAACAGACAGACAAACAGACAAAAGAAACCAAGCATAACATGTCAGATTGTAGTAGTATTGCCTAATAATCCTCAAAATGAGAAGTCCAGGATTTAAATTGTTAATTGATATATATATATATATTTCACTTACCCCTAGAAAATTTAAGAATTTTAAAAGATTAATTAATATCCACAGTTCCATAAATTTTTAAGAAAGTGAGAAGAGATTGAAGGTCACTAAAACATGCTCTTTGGAATCTGAAGAGGTGTTCTGGAAGTTTAGAGATTGGCAGCTGCAAACGTAAAGCCTACAGAAGGTTGAATATAGGAGACACAAGTCACAGAGATGTTCTGTTCTTCCTCCAGGGAAATCGAGAAGAGCCACCCACAGGGTTCCTGACAAATGTGGAACAAAGCACAAGCTGCTGTTTTTTTTCCCCCCAGGAATCTGCCCTAAGTGCTTCAAAATTCAGGGAAGCCCTCCCAAGGGCTGATGGGAAGACAGTGCAGGAGAGAGGTTTAGCTATTTTGTTTCTTGCTGGTCTGAACACTCCCCCCACCCCCAACCCCCACCCCCCGGGTTTTGCTCTTCATCATTCTAATTGAAATATGAAGAAACCTTAACAATGAGAAACATTTGGAAAATCTGTTGCAAATAGAAAAAATGTTGCCTCCCAGCATCCAGGACCTATTTCAGATAAAGACTGGAGCTAATAGGATCTGTGTTAAAATTTTGTCACCTGGAAAACTTACTCAGAATAAATAAATATTGGAATAAATGTGGACAGAAATGATGAGGACGTGCTTTTTGCTACTGTGAGGACCACCACTGCCTCCCTATTTAGAATAATGAGTTAGAATCCAATCCAAGTTCTTGAATTCATAGTATCAGATACTGTCAAGAGTTTACAGGTGAAAAGAAATTTAAACAGTAGGTCAACCTTTAAAAAAAAAAGTGACTAAATACTATGTCAAGGAAATAAGAATTTTTAGAATAATTACACTAATAATTTAAAATATGCTTAGTTGTAATAGGAAAGTCATGAAAGAATTAAATATAAATTGATTGAGAATTATAGCACTTAAAAGCAAAATGTAAGGGAGTGTAACTCAACTCGGAAGGACTTGGTTGAAGAAAGTGTTTTCTCAAATATCACATTAAGTGCTATCAGAAGGTAACAGAAAAAGATACCATGGTGGAAACATACCAACAGACTGGAAATGTTTCCAAGTAGAAATAAAATTACTAATAATCAGTTAACTTGCTCCTGGGGAGAAATTGTGGACATTTTGGAGTTGTGGTCGGGGTAAAACGATGTTGGAAAAGAAATACAATCTATTAATTTCCACAACTAATGAAAATAACAGACCAGATCTCACATTTGTAAAGCCTGAATATCAGGGCGCCCTGTGTGCAATCATAAGTTTCTTTTAATCATATTTTGTTGAATAGCAACTTGATTCTAGAGTATAAAATAAAAATGGAAACTCTTTTAGAGAGAATCATATGCCAATTAATAAGGAGAAGCATTTAATATTTGAGGCTTTGTAACATTCATTATCTATATAAACCAAGGTTACTCGATCCAACAAGGCTCTGTAAATATGAGGTTATTTATTTCATTAAGACCAAAGTTGAAATACCTTATAAATATGCATTGGCATAGAAAGTAAGATATAAAGTGTTGTTGGCTTCAAATTTCAGAGCATATAATGATTTGAAAAAAAAATCTAAATTCTGAGTATTCTCAGCACTGTGTTGAAGGTTGGAGAGAAGAAGAGATGATAAAAATTACAAGTTACACATATTGCTATTAAAATCTTACAAAGGAAAAATGATGAAGAAAAGCCATGTTTTTATATCTATAATCTATCTATATAACTATATCTATATATCTTAAATTAGGGACAATAGCTAAAAGAATAGGAATTTTCACACAGTGGAAGCATTCTGCTAGGTAGAAGTAAAATTAGGTGTGCAAATGCATTATGGCAGTTTGACTTCACCCCAAAGGTTTGCATTTTGGAAGAACTGTAGCAAGCGATGATGTAGGGATACCTGTGGAGATACTCACTTATTTTACAGTCATTGTCTCTGAAAGGTGTTCGTTGTGAGGTGAGTGGATGAGCCAAGGTTATAAGTTAAGATCACTCTACTTAGTGATAGCATTAGCTGTTTCAGCTGCAGGCTCTGCAGCAGCACATGCCAGAGGCTTAGACTGTCTGTGAATGTTTTGCTAAGTGAAGCCTGAACTGTAAGTGTTCTTCGAGGTGGAGTGTCCATAAGCCGTGAATGGGATACTGATAAGATTTCTAAGCTGATCTTTGCCTAAACTTGAATAATGTTCCTGGAACAAGAGGACTTTTTATGAACTCTGGGGAGCCGTGGCTTTCAGTCTTGCATCGATGATTATGGATCAGCAAAATAACCAGAGAAGGAAATAGATTTTAAAATAACTGCTTTTGTCATTAAAAGAATCGAGACAATTTGTTAAATATGAACTATTGGAAGAGCTTTTAAATATGAATTAGATTTGGGAACCAAAGTGATACTGTATAAAATATCAAACTTGCTTAAAATTTTAATAATTTTTCATCTATGTAAAAACTGTATTTCATGTATATTAGCTTTGCTTTACTACAACAAATGTCTGATGTGATTTACTTGCCTCACTAAAAAGTTTTATGTAACACACAGTTTCAGTTGGTCAAATACAAAGGCCCAGGACAATCTTGATGAAAGCTGTTCTTGACTACATCTCTTACAACAGGAACTTCAATGGTGGGGGCAAACGCATCTGAAATAGAAGTAAGAGAAAGAGAGGGGGTAGGGAGGGATGGAGAGAGAGAGTGAGAGAGAGAGAGAGAGAGAGAGAGAGAGAGAGAGAGAGAGAAGAGAGAGAGAGAGAGAGGAAGGCAGGAAGGAAGGAAGGAAGGAAGGGAGAGAGAGGAAGAGAGAGATACACACAGTGCAGAAATATATTGTCTATTCAAGGCATAGTGTCAAGCTCTAATAACTTTTTATTTACCTCTCAATAACTGTATCCTGGACAACAGACCTTTAATACATGGACATTCAGGATACACTATTAACATTCAAAGTATGAGATAAAATAATTTCAACTTTTGTAGTATCAGAGAACCAGTAACTTCAAAGCAGAACCCTGGGATACTGGCTAAATGCTCACCTCTGTAGCAGCTGATGTAAACATAAAACTCAGTCCTATTGTTATGCGCTATTTTAATGTAATTATATATTAAGTGAATTTGGTATATACTAATAGTTAAATGCTTTATTTATTGTCTTTATATAACTATCAACCCAGTTGAAGAAGTAAATCTTTATTTATGTGATTTATAAATCACATTTATGTGTCTGTCTCCAAATTGGGCAAGGCTAAAGTCTTGGCATAATCTGATTCTCATTGCTCAGTTGGGCTCAATTTAAAACCTAGTTGCATTAGTCTCTGGAGGAGAATTAGGCTGGGTAAACAGAATTCTGGATTCTGTGTGTGATCATTTCACATAGACATCCTTGGTCTATTACTCCATAGTGGGCTCTGAAATTTTTGATTAATGAAAACCTATGCAAGTTATACAGGGTTATTTTTTTCCGATATGATACATGTGCTCTCTTATTCTTGTGTTTTCAGTTATAATACTTTATCATTTGACTAAAGAGATTAGTATTTCCATTTTGCACTCCTTACATAGCTGTGAAAAATAAAGTGTCTGCTCTATAACTCAGGATCATTTTTGAGTTTCATTCATATACTTTCTGACATTTGAACTCTAAATATTATGCTTTGTGATATACCTGGCGATGGTTGTCACATTTGTTTTTTCCTTTAGCTTGCAAGAATAAAACTAGTGTTGCTAATTTAGCAACAAAAATAAGGTAGAAACACAATTAGAACAAATTTTAAAATAAGTATATTTGTCAAGGTATATGCGAATATAAATTAATAATGATTATAATGATTTAGGGACATGTACTTACTTTCAAATCATTGCAGTAGTATGTATGTGTGTATGTATGTGTGTGTGTGCGCGCGCGTGCATGTGCGCGCGCGCGCGCGTGTGTGTGTGTGTGTGTGTGTGTGTGTGTGTGTGTGTGTGTGTGTGTGTGTGTGTGTGTGTGTAATAAAGATATCCATCCAGAGGGAATGGAAGATATCAAAAAACATAAACAAATACCCCCCCCCCCAATCTCTTACCAACAAAACCATCATCGAAACAAGGCCTCTAAACCATTGTGAGTAAAGCTCATTTGAAGTCAAAGGCTGAGGCAGCACGCACAGGACTGTATCAAGTCGTGTGCATACATGTGATAGCTTTCCGTTTAGTGTTTGTATGGGACCCCAGAGAGTACAAACTAGTAAGTCTCAGATTCTTGTACTTTTTTTTTTTTTAACTGTTTTCCTTCTGTTGATTTGTTCTGCCCAAATTTGAGGTGACAGTTTTTGTTTCATCTTATATATCTTATTTTATTACTTTTTCAAAAAATTGAATGAATGAATAAATGAAAACATAACCATTACGTCAAAGGTTACCAGCTGAACTGTCACTTATACCTGCTGGCACAGGGGAAATCAGTTTCTTCCAGTAGAGTAACACTGAGCCATGTTCAGAAGCAGTTGACCAACATGTAATGAACTTCAAGCTTTTTTTGTGTCTACTTTTAACTGGTTATGGTTTAGTAGGTTATTTGGGGGGGGTGATTTTATTATGTTTTGTTTGTTTTGAGGTTGTATTGTTTTGTTGAGAAAGAACTTAAAATTGGATGCATAGGGAAGTAATAAGTATTTGTAAGAACATGGGGAGGAAAAGAATAAGATCAATATATATTAAATTAAAATTATTTAAATACCAAGAGATATATAAAAAAGAAACAAAAATAAATTTAGAGAGATAAAGAAGAGGGAAAACCCAAAATATATTTGCCTATTGTTTAAAGGTTGGAATAAATGTGTGATTTGCAATGCTCTCAGCAATAGAGGCTGCAAGCAAAACAGAATTCCAGTGCCTCTGGGAATTTTTCCTGTTACACTACCCAGTGCTTCTTTTAAGGCATTCAGTATCTCCTAGTGATTTACAGACACTCTCTAGGGTCTTATGATATTGCGAGATTATAAACTAATTGAGTGGAAGATTTATATCTGATTCCGCTTCAGTCTGGGAAGCAGTCGCTTATAATAGACAAGCACGGAGTTTAGAGTCAGCGAGAATCCAGTTTCAAGCCAAGCTAACTCGCAGAGCTATTACAAGCCATTAATTTTTCCCATGCTTCAATATCCTCGTACATAACATGGACAGTTATCATACTTAGGTTATAACACTTAAGAAAGACATCATGAAATAACTCATATTCTGTTGCCTCATGCTTGTATATACTTAATGAATGTTACCCCTCTCCTTTTATATCCTTTAAAAAGCCAGTCTTTTGCAGCTGTGTCTCTCTACAAAGATAGACACATAGCCAAAACGCTGGACAAGCATGCTTCATGGAACATAATTACAGATCAATCACTGTCACCTGATTCCAGCCCATTCATCGAATTCATTCAATGGAACTACAATTTTCTTTTCTCCAAGATAAAATTTTAAGATAAGCCCATAATTTCTCTGATTTCCTTCAAGAACCAAAATTTTCTAGTCAACTACTTAAAGAATTATCTTATGTAACATTTACAATAAGAACTCAGACCGCCACTGAAGATCGCTTTCCTTTCTTGCTTCGGTTTTGTTGCTGAATCATTTCACAATGAGAGGGTGTAGGATGAGCCATACTTCATTTCTCTTCCCCCGACTTGGGCATCTGACTATATAAAACAAGTCAAAAAGGCTGAAGAATGGCTAAAATAAGAAGAAAAATTTTTGAGCCTTAGAGATTTGCTGACAGGGGGCAGATTGCCATGCAGACATCATGGTGAGAACTGAATCTGCCAGAGGGAACAATTTTCCGAAATCAAACTGCACCTTGCTAGGTTTGAGAAATACTATATTGACTTACTTGCTTCTTGACCTGAACATTCCAATGGACTTGCAGCTTTTTAGACCACCCTGATGTACATCCATTTCTTACTATTGAACGCTCAAAGCAACATAGCTGTATGTAACCACTTCCTGTTATTAATGCCCCAGGTCTGGTTTCCCTTAGGAGTGTTTGGCCCAACTGACCCTCCATGTTCTGATTTGTGTGCTATTTTGCACCCAAATAAAACTAAACTTGCTTTACTTTCAATCCATTCTTGAAGCTTTAGCATGCAACCCAAAGAATCAAACAAATGATAATTCCATTTATACCATTACATCTTACAAATTGTTACTTAATGAATATTTATTTAACTAATCGGTAATTTTACTTTTTAGGATAGTGTTAGTAAATTCTGTGTGGACCATTCCCTTGCAGTCCGATTATATTTCAGTGTTATGTTATGAGTGAGGTGATTTTTTTTTTGACAAAAAGTATTAATTGGTCATTCATTCATTTATTTAAATATCCTTTGCACTCTCATTGTATCTCAGAAATTCCTCTAAATGGATTAGTGCAGAAAGGTTTTTTCTTAAGGAACATATATTTTAAATGAGAAGACAGTTAACAATAGACATAATGAGAATTGGAAACTACATACCTGATAGATACTAAGGAAACAAAGAAGTAGAAACATTTGAAGGATGATTAGGGATAGTCTTGAAGGCTACACTTGAGTTGAGAAGGATAATTGCTGGGACAATAATTTAGATGTTACCTTATCTCCAAAGAATCACAGTTTTCGCAGTGTGACTTTGTGCCCACGAGGTGGAAACTCCACTGATCCCTTGACTCTGGGCTTGGCCATGTTTTTATCCTGAAGGCCCCAGACAAAGAAAAGGAAGAAGAGAATATGTGCTTCAATTTGCCTTAAAACTGAAGGCCTCCTAGGACAGAGAGTGGCCTGAGTCAAGATGAAATTTTGGGGTTTTTCAACCATCTTGACTACACCTTAGTTTGGATTAAAGACTATTTGTGTGAGGTGGTTCACTGTGTAGCTTCTTAGCTCAAGCTGCTTCTAAGAACAGTAGAGTACCAAGTCACACAAGTCTCAATAACAGATTACAGATGCCTCACGAACATGTTAGAAAGGTTCTAAGGAAGCTTGGGGTACACCTTGCAGATGGGTAGAACAACTTGTGAAAACCTCTAAAAGCCAAAGATGACATAAAATTTTCATGAAAGGAAAGTCACTGAGGTGTAGAGAGAATTTTAAGCAAATGAATAGGAAAGCAAGGTACTGGGGAAGACTTTGAATGGTACAGACTAGATGATGCACAGTCTTGTCAGTTCCTGGCCTTTTCTTCAGGGTGAAGTGAAGCATTTCCCTTCTAAACCCCAATTACCACTCCAGGTAGACCAGTGCAAATTTTCTTCTTATTTTTTTTTCTTTTTATGTGATTTAGTCCTTTGCTCAGATGAACCTTGAAAGTGGACACTAATTCCAATTATAGCAATCCTCTTTCAGATAGATGGCTAGACAAAGTAAACTTCACTCTCAAGCTTTATAATGCAAAATTTATTGATACTCATGGCCTCCAGAGTATAAGTGAAGCTTTCCCCACTTTCCCATAGAATCTCTTTTTACATAAGTTTTTGGTTAAATGCTCAAATATTTTTTATCCTGCTTTAGGGAAGGATGAGGTTCACAACAATGTCAAACTTTTGAAAATTTCTGTATTTCCAGTGTTTCTCTTTACTTTGTCTGTCTCCTTTGGGAGCTTCAGATTGATGTTCCTCTAAGAACACAAAGCTGTCTTTGTTTTACCTTCCAAGAGTCTTGAAAGTTCACCTTCCACCATTTAATAATTTGTCAATGGGCTTCAACTAAATTCAGTGTCAATTGACTTACCCCTACAGCCACCTTATCACAGGCATGTCTTGGTTTTCCATGACTCAAGTGAAAAGACATTATTTTCAAACCATTATTTTCTGAATTATTAATTTAGATGTTTGAATAACTTATTTTTCATTTAAACTATTAGTTCTTTAAAAAACATCTTTGTATTTTTGTCCAAGTATGAGCACATGTGTGGTGTGTACATGTGTATGTTTTCACATGCATAGATGGATGTTTGTGCACAGATGTCCATGAACTTCTGTGCATGTATATGTGGAGGCTAGTGGCTGATGTCATATATCTTCCCAAATTGCACACACACACACACACTAACACACACACACACACACACACACACACATTTTAATAAAATGCTTTATTTTTGACAGTTCCATATATTTACATGTGAATTAAAATAAATTTCACCTTCTAACTTCCCTTTCTCAACCCCCTTCTCCAACTGAAGTTTTATTTTTCTAAAAAATTTCTAAAAAAATATTTTCTTCCTATTTCTGTTATTTCCTCTTGCACATAACCCACTGAGTTTAGTTACAGCTCCTTCCATGCTCATTGGTGTGAAGCTATTTAATGGATCAAAAGCAACTTTTCACTGGCTATACCACTGTATAAAATACCAAACCTTTCACAACCTTTAACTACCAATAGTTCCCAAGGACAGGTGTGCTCTAATGGGCCCCTGCATCATCATGACGTAATGTTGGCAGTTCTAATCTTGTACAGATAGCAATAGTTGCAGTGATTTTATGGGGACAATGTCTACACAACATCCAGAAGACATTTCTTTTGTTTGTCTGTTTTTTGCTGTACATCTTCCCATCTTCTTGCTCTAATTTTTTTCTATCTATTTCTACAATAATAAATGAACTCTGCAGGAGATCATATAGCCATTCCATTTAGAGCAGAGCTTTCTAGCATCAACCACTCTTTACACATTGACCAGTTAATGATTTCTCCATTAACCATAACCTACTGCAATTAAAAACTTCTCTGATAAATGTTGGGCATAGTACTAATCTAAGAGTTGAAAAAAAGAGTATTTAGAAAGACAGTTTGACAACATGACTACCCCATAGGGATCATAAGCTCTTCAGTCACTGGATCTTGATCAGGTTTATAGAAACAGGCATGAATTCCCTCCTGTGCAGAAAGAGTTTGGTTACCCCCTATAACACTCATGCCATTATTATTTTAGAGGGGAATTTTTTGGCCTGACTGATAGTTATTACAGTCTGCTGGATTTACAGTTGGTAAGACTGTTGATGACTTTTCTCCTCTAGCATCCTGCAAGGTACTTTCTGGTACTATGAAGTTATCCATGATGTTGGATGCTGCTAGATGTCAGCTCCAACTTAACTCCTTTAAGGCTTATGACTAAAGGATGTTGGGTTTTGGCAATATAGTTTCATGGTAAAGTTCTTCTTGTCTTATGTGTTGATTCAGGGTCTGTCACTTGAACCCAGAGTTGTTGATTCAGCTGGCCTGGCTATCAGTCTCGCCCCCACGATTTCTGTCTCTGCCTCCATTGCACTGAGTTTACAAGTGGGTTACCATGCCTGTTCGGTATTTATGTGGTTCTGGGGATCTGAACTTATATTTGAATTCAAGCACTTAACCTACTGGGCCAACTCTTCAGCTTCTGGCTATAATTCTCCAGAAGAATATATTTTAAATTAGTGAATACTTAATGAATTCTTAGTGGTAGTTTCACTTACATATCCATTCATTTATATAAATTGGCATAGTTATAAAAATGACAGTAGTTTTTCATCTGCCTAAAATCTGAGTTAGATTCTGGGAATAAGAATAAAATAAAGACACATCGCTAAGCACAGGACAAGGAGCACAGGACAAAGGTGAACAATTTGAAAGCTGTTTTTAAAGATATTTGTAACCTATGTTTGTGGAAGAACGCCATTCAGATGCTTGTAGATAGAAAAGTATAAACATGAGTTTAGAGTTGGCTTCAGAAATAAAGTTACATGATGGCACTCACAGAAAAATACCCAAAATTGGAGACTCCATTGTTGATTTAATTCACTTTTTTTGTCTTCTTTTGTGTGTGTGTGTATAGTTTTAGAACATTACTCAGGTTGGTCTTAATTCTTCATTCTCCTGCCACAGCTTCCTAATTACTGGGATTGCAGGTATGCACCAACATTCCTTGCCACATAATCTAGTATTTAGCTCAGCGTATCACAGTGTTTTCTGTGACTCCACTTTAGCATCCTCATAGTAGGAATGCTATCTTACCTCTGGAGTTCACTTTCTGTACATAAGAATCTCCAAAGGTGAAGACAGAACATTAGTTTTCAAAGCACTGAGCAGGAGCTCTAAGAGTCTTCTTAACAACTGTGTCTCCTAAATGGTTTGTGCTAGGGTAGAGCTAGGAAAACCCATACAAAAGTCAAGTGCATCTTTCCAAGCAGAAAGCAGATTACTTTCACTAAGTGTTTATACTTGCAGGTAAATTTTGTTCTGAAGAAAAAATAATTAATGTTTGGAAGTTAAGAATATACTATTGTGGATTCTTAGGAATGAGGACTTCAGTGGTGATTAGGAGACATATGGGTTAAAATAATGTTTTATATATGGCTCAGAAGGAGGCTGGAATGGAAAGAATAAAAGGACAATATGTCTTTTTTATTTACTTTTTATCTAAAAAGTTTTTTTTCCATATGTTCCACTGCTCCATCTCCCTTCCTTCCTCCTGGTACCTCTCAGTCCTCCCTCAGCCTCCCTCTATTCATTCCCCAAGGAGGGCAAGGAATCCCAAGGTGGGTCAGTTCAGTCTGGCACATCCAGTTGAGGTAGGTCCGAGTCCCTCATCCCAGTATTAAGACTGGGCTAGGTATTCCTCTGTAGGGAATGGGCTCTGAGATGTCAGTTCATGCACCAGGAAGGTACTCTGATCCTACTGCAAGAGGCTCCACAAACTACCCACGCCATTTGAGAGTTGTCTACCTTTGGAGGGTTTAGGTCCTTTTCCTGAAGGTTTCTCAGTGACTGTTTTTGATTCAGTGACCTCCCAATAGCTCCTGCCATTTGTCTCTGTGGGTCTCCTCATGATCTTGATCCCTTTGCTCATATATTCTCTCCTCTTCCTCTCTCTTCAGCTGGACTGGGAGCTTGACCTGGTGCTTAGCTGTGGATCTCTGCTTCTGCCTCTATCCATTGCTTGATGAAGGTTCTATAATGACAATTAGGGTGTTCATTCATTTGATTATAGGGGAAGTCCTGTTTAGGCACCCTCTCCACTATGTCCCTGGCTAGGAAATATTGTCTTGAAATAAGCAAAGGACTTGAGAAATCTGTGGATCATAGAGTTTTTTTAGAGAGAGGGAATAGACCAGATTCTTTGGAGCAGAGTCTTTCCTAGATATATACAGCATGTTTAAAGAAACTCCTGATTTCACAGAGGTTCAGAACATCCAGAAATAGACATTCCACACTTCAACTTCCATATGACCACCTAAGAGATTTTCCTAAGAGATAAATATGGAATGTTATGTGTGTGCGCACACACACACACGTGCACACACACACACACATACACACACACATATTTAATTAGTCTACAAAGAATAATTGATACTGTATTGCCATGTAGAAGTAGAGTTTCATTTCAGTTATTTCTTTTAGAAAGGCAGTTAAAAAGAAAATAGGAACTCTAGAGCCAGGCTCAAAGTATTTGAATCCCTTCTAGTATGTGGTACAACATGATTTTAATCTAAGTGCCCAGAGGCAGAAGCAGGTGAATTTTTATGAGATCAAGGCCAGACCAGTTAGTCTACATAGTGTGTTACCTGACATCCAAGATCAGGGCTATGTAGAGAGACCTTGTCTCAAAAAAATTCCTGATTTTTCTGAGTTGCTTGGCTTTGTACAATTCTTACATTTTTTCTGTTTAGTGAATTTTCTGTGTAATGGATATAAAAGAATATCTGTCCTGTTTAACATTTGTTAAATGCTTGACATATTAAAACAGTTGAAAGGGTGTCTACTAAGGATTCTATGCATCAAGCCATCACTATGGATTGTCAGCTGATGGCGTTCACATTGTTCTTAGCAGACTACTTTTGAATTACGTGCATAGAACATTAGAGGAAGGCGAAGCAGCCTCTAACCTCCCTTTCTTGATGATTAACAATGGAAGCAGGAAGATTAAAAACAGCAAAGGATAAATTAATCTGTAAGTCACAAAGCAGGCCTTTCATTTGCCCATCTCCAAACTGGCTATAGATCATCTTTCTAAATTTTAATGTACTTGCAATGTGTGGGCTCCGGTATAAGTGGGTAACGATGAGTAGGGAAGCTGTTTCCTCTGAAAGGTGGAAGATCCGTGTGTGGGCTTCTTTACAACACTAGCTGTGTATTTAGGTAGACATCTAAAAATGGATATGCTAGGATAGAGGAAGGAAAAAGACTTCCATGGATAGGAGGAGAATTCAGAGATATATCCTGTTTGGAGATGTTGCCAAGAAGGATAAAGATGGAGAGAAACTTAGAGCTATTCACTATTTCTCATTATGACCCTCTACTTTACTGCTGAAGTCTGAGTACAATATTTGAGGCCCTTCCTTGAGCTGGTATGTGTATTTTTCTTTTTTTTTTTTCATACACGTAGGAATGCTTTGATTCCTGGTTTGTTAATAGGCTGTTTAACTATGTGGAAGGATTTCCTTCCTTGTAATTCTATGATTACATTTCATATTTGAAAAGATAGCAATTATTCAGAAAGCTATACCTGCTGTTTGTTTTTGCATTCTAGCTATAGAGAATCAGATACACCTTTGCCACTTTCTGTAGACCTTTGGAGTGGACATGACTGGAATGGCAGGAAACAAATATGCACATGCGTGCACACACACACTAACAAGTTCAAAAAATGCGAGACTGGAAGAGCCATGTGTCTACTGGGGAAATACACCACTGGCAACAACAGTCTAGAAATTCAGTGTGTATATTTTATACATTTGAATCAAGGAAGTGTGTTCAGTGTATACATCCAAATAAGGAGGCAGGTCTAGCTAATCTCTGTAGGGAGCAGTCACGAGCTGTGGTCATCCTAGAGAAAGAGGCAATAGTTCATACTTGTTGTAAACACTGGTCAGTTTTCCTAAACACTTGTACTTGGACCAGAGAAAGATTTTTCCAGCTCTCTGATCCTGACCCAGTAATGCTTTGCTATTCTCGTGGGTCTTAGACAGCAGGGTCTTTGGCACATCTGAGCATATGCCAACAATACAAATTTACTTAGGTCTTCATCTGTTCCTCACGTATTCACTCAGGATTGTCTCTGCTCCCTAACACTTCTCAGCTATTTAATGAAGTAAATTGTCATCTAAAAATATGTTTTCAAGTCTTAACCCTTGGTGCTTCTGGATGCACTCTTATTTGAAAATAAAATATTAAAGTATATTTAAAGCTCCATAAACTTAACAGGTAGTGTGTATGTTAGAAGAGAGCGACACATAGGGACCCAGGCCTTATTACAACAGAAGTGTAAATTGGATTGATTTAGTTATAAGTCAGAAAATAACAAGGTTTTGCCATTAATTATAAGATGTAATGAAAATGTAAGGAAGGCTGATTCCCTAGAGTCTCCACAACAGGCAAGACCTACATATGTATTTCTGGGTTTTAGTCCATATAACTGAAAGAATGCTTTCTGGTGTCTAATGATACCAACTCTGCAATGTTTGATATGAAGCCCTAGAAAACAAATAGGCTTTCACTGAAATATTTAAAAGCTCTACAGTACTGGTATAATATGTATTATAACCTCTGGGATATATATATATATAAAATTTGTATGGCTTTTTACAAAGGATAAAAATTATATTTTCATCAGATAAAATTCTTCAACAACATATGAGCAAATATGTTTAAGAAATTTAGAACTTCCAGGAAAGATGTGAAGACCTTGAGGTAGAATGTCCTTCTCGTTAGTTGTCATAAGGAGTCTGTGTCGGCCAGCATAGATATTCAAAACTTCATTATTATCTTTTTCTTAAATTTTAAAGTGTTTCTATTAATGTTTCTTTCAGTGTGTCTGATTTGTTTTGCTGGATGGAAATCGTAATGAAAACCAGACCTTCATAGGATGCCTATATCAACTTTGGTTCTGTTTTGTTTTGTGTAGAGTTAATGAGGTGCATAAAGATTTATCAGTCCCCTGGACATTTTTTTATTTCTTAGTAAAGGAATTTGCATGTAACGGGTGCTGATGAAAAATGTTAGAGCATTTTAGTTTGTGCCTATAAAACTGTTGTTTATTCAGAACATAACAAATACATTTTAAATTTAATTTTAAGTTTCTCCTCTCTTCTCTGTATGAACCTCTGCTTCTGAATGCATCTCACGGCCAAAATGCTTTCCTAAATTGGATAGACACACCATTGCCTCTGAAACCAAATTAGCCTCCAAGATGGGCTGCCTGGTGCCCACACTGTCAGCACCACCACGCTCTGCAGGCCAGTTGCCAGCTTTAAGTGTCCAGGGAGCGATCAGGTTCCTAACTGATTTCTCCCTCTTCCCAACCTAATTATTTAGAGTCCTTCAAGCTTTCCAGAAATATCTGCAATTAGTCAGATGGTATCTAGGGCTTTGTTTAAAATTACAATAGAAAATTTATCAAGACCATTTGGCCTAATTTCCCTTACCATCTTCCCGGTGGATTTTCCCTCTTCTCTCTAGAGAGTCAGAAATGAAGATCTATGATTATTATACAATCACAGAGAAAAGGAGCAATAATAATGCTTGAAATTATTATTATACTATTAAGAGGCTTGGTATGTGTAAAGATGATTTCTTTCCTGACATAAAGATTTTCTTTCTGAGGTTCAGACAATGAGTGATTGTTAGCCTTACAGCTGCCCTTTGCTGATGGTGGTGAAAGTCTGAACCTAGCAAGCTTCAGGGTCATGAGTTTATTATCCTCTACAGTTGAAACCTACCTTTTATATTTAGCAGGTGCAAAAATATTTAATAGTGTTGTTAGAGTTAAGGGATAAATTGATTAGTCAGATATAACGTTGAAACATTTCATTTTATTATCATACTATACTTTGATTTCCATTTCTCTTGTTTTCTCCTTTCTTTTGCAAGCTGTAAACTCTGGGTCTCAGTTCTCACCAGTGAATTAGAGTGTAAAAACACAAGTATGCATTTCATTAAAGGTCTTCCTGAATGCAGCATTAAGTATAAGCTGGAAGGCCTCCTTGTCTCCCATGCCCAGTGTTATTTACACTCTCATCTCTACAGAATCAGCCACTTCATAATCTAATATGAAGCATTTCAGCTCTCTGTATTAATGTACAAATAAGTAAAAGTGCTCTATTCATCAAAACCTTTATAAACTTAACAGATGATATTAACGTGTTCAAGCTGTCATGAAACGTATCTTATTCTTCAGTATCAGAGCTTTAGAATCTATTGAAAGTTAGGAAAATAAACATTAAGACTACTTTAAGATAATACTTAACCACAGTCATCATGTATAAATGACAACAAACACAGGCCTGAAAAGGAAACTTTTTACTCTGAGTCAGAGTGTAAATGAGTGTGGTCGTGTTATAATTCAGTCTTGACTTCATATCCAGCCTCAGCAGCACTTGCACATCCATTTTTACATTACCTATATTTATGATGAGAATGAAATGGAATTAACACCGATGCCCATCAATGGATAAATGGATACATACTACTCAGGTATAAAGAAAAGTAAAATCTTTAAATTTTCAGGTTCATGGATAGAATCAGAATATAAATACATATATGTTATGTAAGATAACAGGTGCAGAAAGACAAACACCACATGGTCTCTATTATGAGTGTATTCTAGCTTTAAATCTCTTGTTTTTGTATTTAGCTTCCTACAGAAGCAGAAGTCAGGCAAACTACAAAGCAGCTTTAGGCAGGTTTACATTATAGGAGAGGAAACAATATATAAAATCGAAGAAGAGGGTTTTAATACATAAGCTACCCAAAAGACGCCACCAGGGAGCTTTTATATATGACAAATACCTTTAGTCAAGTGACTAGATATACAACTAACTAAAAATAAATCAGTAACCTTCCTATATAAAAATTATAGACTAGAAAAAATATTAGAGAATCAACACTTTTTACAAATAATATAAAATATTTTGATATAACTTTTAAGATTTGTATGACTAGAACTCAAATCATTGAAGAAAGTATTTGAAGAAGATATCTGAAGATGGAAATATCTTCCATGTCAATGGAGGTTAAAAATGGCCATCTTACCAAAACAATCTATACATTCCATTCAATGCAATCCCTATTAAAATCTCAACACAATTCTTTGCAGACCTTAAAAGAACAATATTCAAACAACAACAAAAAAAACCAAGGTAGCTAAAATATTTCTGTTCAATTAAAGAATTTACAGAGGTATCACCAACAGATTTAAAGCTCTACTACAGAGCTAAAATAACAGCAACCACATGGTATTGCTAAAATATGCATACATGAATCAATGGAATTCAAGATCCAGATGTAAATCCACACACCTATGGACAAAAAGCATCTTCAACAAATGGTGCTGGCATAACTGGATGTCAGCTTGTAGAAGAAACCAAATAGATTCTTATTTATCAACCTGAACAAAATTCATGGCCAAATGGATCAGAAATCTCAACATATATCCAGATATATTGAACCTGGTAGAAGAAAATGAGAAATTGCCTTAAACACATTGGTACAGGAAATGACATCCTGCATAGAACATAAATAGCACAAGCAGTAAGACAGACAATAAATAAATGGGACCTCATGAAATCGAAAAGTTTCTGTAATTCAAAGGAAAGATATAATAGTACAAAATGGCAGCTTACAAAATGAGAAAAGATCTTCACCAAACTCACATCCAACAAAGGGATGATATCCAAATTATATAAAGAACTCAAGAAACTAGTTATCAACAAACCAAATAATTCAACTTAAAAATGGGATACAGACCTAAAATGAAAATTCTCAGAAGAAAAATCTCAAATACCCAAGAAACACTTAAGGAGATGTTCAACATCCGTAGCCACCAGGGAACTTCAAATCAAAGAGATTGTGAAATTCCTCTTACACCTGCCAGAATGTCTAAGATTAAAACAAAACAAAACAAGCAATTGCTTATGCCGGACGGGATGTGGAGCAAAGAGAACTCTCCTCTATGGGAGTGTACTTGTGCAACCACTTCCTCATGATCCAGCAATACCACCCAGAAAATGCACATTCATAGCACAAGGATACTTTCTCAACTATATTCATAGCAACTTTCTTTCCAATAACCAGAACCTGGAAACAACCTATATGTCCCTCAACTGAAGAATAGATTTAAAAAAGTGGTACATTTGCATAATGAAATATTACTAAGGTGTTACAAACTAGGACACCTGGAAATTTGTTTGCAAATGGATGGAACTAGGGAAAAAAAATCACCCTGAATGAGGTAACCCAGTCAGAGAAAGACAAGCATGTGTATTCTTACTCATAACTGGATATTAGCTGTAAAACAAAGGATAACTATGCTGCAATCCATAAACACAGAAAGACTTAGGTAATATACAGGGGAAATTCTTTGATTTCCTTGGGACAAAAGTAATAGAAGAGATTTCTTGAATGGACTTAGGGAAGGTGGGATAAGGAACATGAACAATCAGGTTGGGGCCTATGGAGAGGGAGAGTATTGAGAGAGACTACTACAAAGGTGGGATTATTTCAGTGTCATATAAAAGTCTGGTGCAAGAAAGTCTCCCAGGAATCTACAAGGATGACCCCAATTAAGACTCTTAGTAGTAGCAGATATATATCCTGAACTGGCCATTTCCTGTGACTAGATTGGTGTCTAGTCCATCAGAGAGGCTTCATCTAGCAACTGATGGAAACAGAGGAAGACCCACAGACAAACATTATGCTGAGTTTGAGGAAATCTGCAGACGAAGAGAAAGGAGGGTAGGACTCAGAGAGTGTAGGAAACCACAGGAAAACTTACAGAATCAACAGACCTGGGTTCGAGACATTCACGGAGACTGAACCAACATCCAGGGAACTTGCATGGGACTGACATAGGCATTCTGCATATATGTTACAGCGATGTATTTTGGTCCTTCTGTGGGACTCCTAACTGGAAGTATAGACTGTCTCCAACTCCTTTATTGTCTTTTGAGACACTACTTCTCATACTGAGTTGAATTGTTCAACCTGCACACACGGGGAGGTGCTTGGTCTTACTGCAACTTGATATGCCATGTTTTGTTCTTTACTAAACAGAAACAGAGATCCTAGTGGATTAGGGTGGAGTGTGGTGGGAACAGAGGAGTGGTAATAATGGAGAGGAGGTAGGGGAAATTATAGCTGGGACATGAAATAAATAACAATTGAATTTATTTTAAAAAAGAAAAAATGAAGGGAAGTAGATATATAAAGTGAAAGTAGAGCATTATAATACTCAAGGTGGAAAGGGTAAAGCCTGGAGGGGGATGGAAGACGTGGGGTAGGCTAGCCTGAAGGAAGGTCATATGGGCAGCCATATGGATGCCTACTATTTCATAAACCAATTATAATGTAGCTGAACGGAAATTAGAATACATGTGTTATAAAAGAATATGGGTCAAAGAAGGAAGTGGAGATGAGGATTGGGGATGGGTAAAAGAAAGGGGTGTCACATGGGTTAAATAAACTAAGGATGCATTTAATTGCTTCATAGAAACCTACTAGCTAGTAAGGTAATTTCAAACTCTCTCTTTTGTGGTGTGTGTGTGTGTGTGTGTGTGTGTGTGTGTGTGTGTGTGTGTGTGTGTGTGTATACAGTTTTGTAGGCTAGTAGACATCTTACAAAATCAGTTCTTTTCTCCCATCATGTAGATTCCAGGACTGCACTTTGGGCATCAAGATTGGTGGTAAGATCTCTTATGTTTTTTAGCCATCTTTCTGAACCATCCATTTTATTTTGAGACAGCATCTCAAAAAGCCTGAAGCTTATTATTTGACAAGGCTGGTTGGTCAGTGAATCTCAGATTTGCCTGTCTGTTCCCTTCCAGCTCTGGAATTATAGATTTAGGTCACACCTAATGTTTTCAGGTCTTCGTCCAGATACAGAAGAGTACTACACCCACAGAGCCATATCCCTAGTCCTTAGTGTGTTCAAGACCAGACTGGGCTATGTGAGATCTCATATCAACCAAACAATATATGTATTTGAGGCTTTCATTTAACTGCTGATCCTTCTGATTCCAAGTCTCAAGTACAAATAGTAAAGGCATATACCAATATACCTAACTTAGGATGCCAATTTTGGAGATATCTAGGCTAAAAAGGTAAATTATTTAAAAAAAAAAAAAAAAAACAACTGAAAATATAGTCTTTCTCACCGTACGAAATTCTTTTGTTAAAATTGTTATGAGATATATTTCTTATATTTCTTTTTCATTTTTCTTTTAAAAGGATTTTGTTCATATCTACTACTGCTCCCCTGCCTTTTTCATATCTACTACTACTCCTCCCTCCCTCTCCCCCTCAACATATCCCCCCACCCATTTCCCAAGGAGGGCAAGGAGTCCCAAGGTGAGACATTTCAGTCTGGCAGATCCACTTGAAGTAGGTCTGACTTCCCCATCCCAATATTAAGGCTGAGTTAGGTGGTTCTCTGCAGGGAATGGGCTCCACGATATCAGTTTGCACAGGAACATAGTCTGATCTTACTGTAAGAGGCTCCCACAAATTTCCCATGCCATTTGATAATCACCTACCTTTGGAGGGTTGAGTTCCTTTCCCTGAAGGTTCCTCAGTTTGTTTTTGATTCAGTGAGCTCCCAATAGCTCCTGTCATTTGTCTCTGTGGGTCTCCTCATGATCTTGATCCCTTTGCTCATATATTCTCTCCTCTTCCTCTCTCTTCAGCTGGACCAGGAACTCAACCTGATGCTTGGCTATGGATCTCTGCTTCTGCCTCTATTCATTGCTGGATGAAGGTTCTACAGTGACACTTAGAGTAATCATTCATGTAATTATAGGGGAAGTCCTGCTTAGGTACCCTCTCTACCACTGCTTGGAGTCCTTGCCAGAGACATCTTGTGGGTTCTTGGAGGTTTCCTTAGCACCAGGTTTCTTTCTAACACCACAGTGGCTCCCTCTATCAAGATATCTATTTCTTTGGTCTCCCTCTCTGTTACTCCTCTCACTCAACCATCTCCTCTCATGCTCTGTTCCCACCTCTTCTTGCTCACTTCCTGTTATGATCCCAGGTTACTCAGGAGATCTTCTCCCCGATGCCTTTCTAAGTTCCTTCTGTTACCAAGGTGTTCAAGGGTTGTGGTTTGCAGCCTGGATATTCTTTAATTTTTGTCTAAAATCCATTTATAAGTGAGTACATACCATATCTCTCTTTCTGGGCCTGTGTTACCTCACTCAGGATGATACTCTCCAGATCCATCTAATTGCCTGCAAATTTCAGGTTGTCATTTTTTTTTTTTTTTCTGCTGAGTAGTAGTACTCCATTGTGTAAATGTACAATTTGTTAATCCATTCTTCAATTGAGGGGCATCTAGGTTGTTTCCAGGTTCTGGCTATTACGAAGAATGCTGTTATAAACATAGTTTAGTTGGTGCCCTTGGGGTAAGAATGTATGTCTTTTACGATAGTGTCATCACAGAGGAAGAGCTGTATACCTGTTTTCCAAATACAAGAGTACAACTACAGAATATTATCTCTTCATTGTTGATGCTAGTAGCAGGGTCCTCAAGGTTCATTCCTGCCTGTGCTTGCCGGTGGTACCATCTCATGGCTGGATGATGGAGATGGAAGTGCTGACTCCCAGTGTACAAATCTCTGATTTTAAATCATCCCCCACTACTTGCCATATTGGCTGAGCTAAATTATGAAATTCAATTCATGTTTTTAAAATACCAGTTTTTTAAAATTTCCTTGTCTTACTAAGCTTCTTGCTATTTGGCAATCTAATTTTACAGAATTGATTTCATTTTTGTTATTTTTGCTACAAATAAGGAAATATGTCTTAAGTCTTGTTTGCACATTATTTCCTTTTCTTTATGAAATGTGAGATTAGTTTTACTTAACATCAGGATTTATTTTTTATTTTTTGGCATAATGGATATTTCCAATTGGTTTTGTAAGTCAATCTCAATGATATGGAATAGCAATCATGTCTGTTATGTCTCCATAAATTTACAGATCTACGGAGCTTTGTTGCAGCTTGTAAATTTATTCCCTTTATTTAAACTCAGATCAATGATATCTTCTCAGTCTACATCCCACTTAAACAGCTTCATGGTAATCTCAAATTAGATGGAATGTTCTGAATTCACTCGTTCATTTCTGATTCCTCTTTAGCCATAATGTCTTCTTTTCACATGGGTTTGATGGTCCATAGAAATCTTTCTGATTAATGAGTGAAGTAGAATTTGATACTTATGTTGGCACTCTTTTAGAGCATTTCATTAGTTTTTATTTTTTTATTTTGGAAAGAAGATAGAAATATGTACAAACAGGAATTGCAAAATGAAAAATAGAACCACATGTATTTATAATGTGATTTTTTTTAAAAAAAAAATTCTGTTTTCTTACAAAATGCAGGTGAGTACCTCAAATCTGGTTTTGTGCTGTGTGTGTGTAATCCTTTGTCTTCAATGAAAGTTTTATTATTTTATTTGACTAAATACTAAGGTTTTTACATTTGAGTTTCATCCCAATTTGTGTTTCCTACTATATCATAAAAGAAAATACAGTTAGAGAGCATTGTTACAGAAATGAAACAAAAAAGCAAAACATAGATTAAAACAAACCCTGAAAAAGATTATCTTTTTCTTTGTCGCGACTACATCATACAGATCTTTACGGGTCTGGTCTGAGCTAAGTGGTCGAAGAGACTGACTGACATGTGCTTGCTCTCTTTCCTTTTTCTTACCTCTGTGCCTGTCTGATTTTGTCTTTGCCTGTCCTGTTATTATAAGCATTGTCTTTATCTGTGAAAAACTAGGTTTGAGGAAGTTTGAATAATCAAAGTTAATTTAAGATGCCAATCTTGCTTTAATTGGAACTCATCATTTGTTAGTTAAGTGATATAAGGAAAATAAAAAGAATCCTTCTGTTGAAAGACACATACTTCAGACTGTAGAAAATACTACATTTTCCGGTTGTTTTTTTCCTCTGTTTAAACAATTGCTCTGTAAATGGTTCAGAACAACTCACACAGACGTACTGGATTGTCTCCTGTGAGTATCATCTATTAAATTAGAGCACAGCAGAGGGTCAAATTATTGAGCAGTTGATATACATTAAACATTAAGGATTGAATAAATCTCCATACTACTACGGGACTATTTACAATTACCAAGTAGACTTTTTAATCAGGTGCGAGATCCAGAACTATATCAGAAAGATGCTTTGTTTTGTGTACTTACTAGTGCATAAATTCTAACATGTTAGTCTAGTTTGACATCTAATTAACACTGATCTGCATGCTTTATCTGGTTTATCTTGCACTCAGTACATTCAGAGAACAAAATATCTATTAAAACTACTGTGTCTTTGATATCTTATAACATAAGATGGCCACATTAGAGTTCCACTGTCTCAGACAATATGACTTCATGCAAAGCAATGCTGTCCACTATAACTTTGTACAATGACTATAATGTCCTTTGGTATTTGTGATGTTCCAGATGCAAATAGCGATATATATTGAATAAACTCCTAAAATGAGAGTACATGACTGAAGAATTAAACTTAAAATTGTATTTAAACTTAGATTATTTGCACTTAAACAATATATGGCGATAACTACTGTATTGTATATCATATCAGATTTTGAGAAATGTTACCACTCAGGGAGGTTTAACTGAAGAAATCAATTGTAATAAATGAGAAAGGATCAAATTGGGATAATATTGTAATCTACTCTTCTTGCAGAAAATTGGTGGATTGGGCTTAGTATTCATGCAAATTTGAGGCCTAAAATCAGAACACAGTGACACAATAAACTGACAAGACAATTTCAAAGGATATATAAATTTTTTTTTTGAAAGCCATGTCAACATGAAGACAAAAGAAAAAAATTCTTTCAAAGCTGAAGGAGCCAAGAATCCACTGTGCCAGGAGCTCATTGATTCACTGTGTTCGAGGATTTATGTGGCAAAGGTAGTAACTACCAAAAAACTACTTTAAAAAGGTGTAAGCCAGCAGGGACCCACATTCTAAAACATTAGAGCCACTAGAATGCCAGAAATCTGTGGAATTTGCAAATTGGACTAATTACAGAGCTAGCAAAACAAGAACATTGGAAGCAATTTTCTGACTATGGTCAGTGTTGTGAAGTTATTCTATGCTTCTTGGTTTAGGGAGGGGGGAAATACAAGCAAAACCATTCCTGATCTTTTTATATTGTAATTCATATGCGGCAAGTTATGAATGTAAATTCTTTGACAAGAAGATGAAAATGTACCCCAGGGATGCAAATTAAATTGTGCATCCCAGAAACCTTCATTTTGTATTATTTTAAAAAGTGCCTGCATCTGTCATTGCTATTTAGCACATATTTATCATGCTATTTCAGTGGTGATGGTGGCTCTTTAGACCATAGCTTTCTTTTTCCAGCAGTGCCTGCAATGTTGTTTTCACTGTATAGAGATTATGTTGTTAGTTTGTAGAAATGTAAGTTCTACTCTTTCAATGGTGACCAAGTCTACATGTCTTCATGCCTATGAGAAAGGCAAATAGTGATTTCATTGAATTTCATTTTGTTACATACATTCTTAAAGTTTTAAATCTAGGCACACAACAAATAACTTGGTTACTTATTCATAAACTTGCATTGCATGACATGGAAGTGCATTAAATTAGTATCCACGAATTAACATAATTTCATGTGTAATTTGATTTCTAAAGAGTAAACAGTATGGGGATAACTCTCCGTGATGTCCTTTCAGAATTTGTTCTCAGCTCACTTTGCAGAAAGTGATGAGTGACAGATACAAAGAATCAGGTACCTTGGAGAAGGGTTAGCAGGATTTTTCCATTTGAGAGTCAGCTTCCTGATTACAGATTAACTTTGAGCTTTGTGTTTTAAAACCAGTCTTGGTTAGTGGGATGACTCAAGGTATAAGGTGCTTGCTACCCAGCTCTGGCAAGCTTAGTTTGTTACTGGAAGTCCTGGAAAGGCGGAAGAACAGAGCAAATTCTGTAAAGTTGTCCTCTGACTTCCAGATCCGCGTGCCATGGTATGAAACTCCCCACCACACACACTACCACATATATCATACAGATATGATAATAAATTAAAAAGTTTAAATTAACTTTTCCTTCTACCTAACACCAGACAAAAGTGGGGATAGAAAGCTGAGTGTTTAGTTGTATTTCCTGTCTGTTTTATAATTCTAACACTAGAGCACTGAGGTGGGAGGATCAAGATTTCCAATCCAGATTGGCCATCCATAAGAAGTGCCTCTCTCAAAACATGCACGTGGGCGCGCGTGCACACACACACACACACACACACTCACACACACACACACACACATACTCACACACCACACTCACAACCACACTCACACACACACTCACACACCACACTCACACACACACTCACACACACTCACACACACACACTCACACACACACACACACACACACACACACAGACACACACACACACACACACACACACAGAGTTAGAAGGGAGAAACCACCAAAAGACACAGACAGTTTTGACGATAATGGTTGGATGTTAAAAAGAGTTATGATGAATTACCTTCAATTTAAAAAATATCTCTAGGTTTATTTTAATTCTGTCCAATCATTCATATTTCCAATTCTTGTTTAATTTGTCATTAAAAGATCTCCCATATTTCTAATTTCTTTATAATCCTTAGAAACACAGTTTTTACCGACTATATACTCATCAACAAAATATAACATGACTGCACGATTAACTCAAAGATTTAAGGATTTATTTACTTTAATTTCATGTTCAAAATGCCCCAATTGTCACCTAAGAAAACAAGACGGATTAACTTAAATTGGCAGAATTTTCTTCTCTTGCACAGTCTATTTGCTCCAACTTTTTCAAATGGAAGTTTGATTTCATTTATGAAACTGTGTATCAGTTCTTAGATTCTTCCTCATTGTATGTAGACAGTCACAGTTACAGTCAAGGTGTATTACTATTTCTAGAAGCACCCAAGAAAGTTGGGTACCAGAGGTCGACGATCTTAGGCCTAAGGATGAAGTGCTGAGAGAATGTCTCACGACCTTGAGAGTGAAGCAGATACTGAAAGAGGAGCAAAGACGGCTGGCCTTGGAGCTTCTGAGAAGATCCCGCGTCTTTCCTTCTAGACAACAGTCAACGGGAACAGCACTTGTTTCAAATAATTTAAGGAAAATAATGGTAGCATGGAGAGGATAAAGACCAGCAGGAAAGGAAGGCATATAGAGATATGAGAGGAAGGTCAATGAGATCAGGTAGGTTGAAGCTGTAGGAAAAATAAAGAGAAACTTCTAGCATATTTCATGAGGACACTGTTGTTTTTATTTTTAATTAAAATATAACAACATTATTTTCTCCCACCTCTCTGGAATACCTCTTACTCTCATATCCGTGGCCTCATTTTCTTTGATTGCGCTCTCTCTCTCTCTCTCTCTCTCTCTCTCTCTCTCTCCTCTCTCTCTCTATATGCATATATACATACACATATATGTACATATGTGTTTGTATGTACACATATATAAATATGTATTATATTTAAATATAATTTAGTTCATTTTAACAATATATATTTAGTTGGGATACTATATATAATATATATTGAACATGAACTCTCTATCATTTCTTAGTTACTCTCACAGATTTCATGTTTCTGTTTCTATCTTTTATATATACAGACACATACATACACATATAGATACAACTTGCTGAGTCTGCTTAGTGTTGCTTACATGTATATGATTTCAAGAATGACCATGTTGTATTGTATGGAATTTTGGGTAAACAGTTTTAGTAAGTTTGTGAGAATATACACATTACTAAGAAGACAGTGAACCAGTCAATAACTAGTGATGGAGACATGAGGTGCATTTTGGGGGCAAATGTGTGGAAGAGAGTAGAGAGTGAATGTAGTAAATGCATCACAAACAGCAGGCTCCATAAATGTTCTCTTCATAGATGAAGGCTGTTCTGGTTTTCCATTGCTTCTGGAACACATTACCACAAAATTTGGTGATCTAAAATGCTAATTAAACATTTTGTAGGTGAGAATATTTAAATAGTCAAAATCAGCATTTGTTGGGATTGATTTCCTGTGCGTAAGCTTGGGGAAGATGCCATTTCCAAGCCTTTCCCAATATTCCTGGGTTTGTGGCCCCCTTCCTTAACTGCAAAGGTAGGACCAAATAAGAATCCTGTCTTAAGATCCTTAACACATTATAACATCTCTTTTGCAATCCAAGGCAATATTGAGGAGATCTGAAGTAAGATGTGAAGAGATGAGGCAAATCATTGCTTTGCCTCTTACGATATACAAACCTGCAGGTAAACTGAGGCAGAAGAATTCAGTAAACGAAGAAAGGCTGAGTTACTAAAAAAAAGACATTAAAGCAGAGGAACAAGTTTCTGCAGTAGTCAAGGATGACAGTTTGTTCTTCAGAGACCAAGTCATTGTGCTTGGAAATGTAGAAAAGGGGGGAGGCAGAGAGATAGGAATATCGAGTTGTTACAATGGAGGCTAAAGGTGACAGCAGGAACCCAGAATATAGTATCACTGAGGAGCCTACGGAAAGCGATGAGGCATGGGAAGGGAAGTCTCATATGACGAGTAGTGGTATTGATATTTGGGGGCATTCAGGGAGAATTTAAATGATTGCTGCAGATGGTTTCTGTAATATTTAAGTTCATGATCATTCCTCATGGGGTAAATATGCAATGGGCCAGATCTTCATGGTTCCAAAATGGGTTAAGCCTGAGGAAAATAAAAGCCTGCAGAGATGGAGGGATCAGAGCCAGTTTGAAAGAGATCTTCTGAGTCGCCAAAGAAGCCAGGATGTGGATCATCAAAGGACATAATCTCTGTTGGTCCTCACATACTATGAGTTAAGAAAATTAAGAATGCTTTTATGAATACATTTTACATATTTTATTTATTGTCTCCTGGAGTACACACACACACACACACACACACACACACACACACACACACACACACACACTCATGCAAGATATCTAATTTTTTGACTATTGCTAATTATGAACCTATTTTTATAAATTTCTGACTACATAGTCTTATGGAATTTAGCTTACTCTTAATTTGCTTTTTTGTAGGAATATAAGACCTCAAATGTTAGGTGTCCAGCATACAGGAGATAGTTAATCGGCTATTCTATTTTTATAGCAATACAAATGGAAAAACTCTCCAAATCTTTAATGTACATTTGATAAATATACCTGACCAAAATGTTAACTAGCTCCATTCAATAAATGAAACATTTGAGATATTTCCTTTGGATTCCACAGTAAATTGGCAAAGTAATGATTTTACGTTTGGTTCTTAATGCCTAATGGAAGTAAAATAACTTCTAGATAATTTCAAATGCACTGTAAACATAAATAGCAGTGGTTTGCCAGCTGCAAAATTGATGCTGAAGGTACTTAAATGGCCCGTAGGATGTTGAAGTCCGTAATCACGGCACATTCAGTGCAGTTTTGGCTGAAAACATGAGTTAATGTTTTAAAGTAAGAGGAACCGGAATAGCATCCTTACTTTTAAATAGTTTGTTAGATTGCAATGCAGAGCTTATCATAAGCCTATATGCTACTTGACTTATATCAGGGCAGAGTTCTTCAGCTATTCTTCCCAATTATCCTAATTTTATGAAGTTTAACTACTACATATCAGATAATGTTTCTGTATATATGGTATTTTACACTGATAAAATTCTTTTAGTGAATTATTTCTCCTATTAATCAAACAGGTAAAATAAACACACATAACCAATTTTCAAGTAAAATTGAATTGTTTCTGAGAAAAAATGTTTTTATTTTAAATCCATGCCAAATCTTGTATGAGAAACAAATTTATTTCAGATTAGGGCTGAAACTTGGACTATAACTTCAGCTGAGTTTTTTTCATTATTTATTTATTTATTTATTTATTTATTTATTTATTTATTTATTTATTTATCTATCTATCTATCTATCTATCTATCTATCTATTTATTCATTCATTCATTCATTTATTCATTTATTTTCCATAGAGTCAAAATTTAGAGTCAATAAGAAAATTATTCACATTTACTTTTTTTTCTGATAAAGTTATATTCCCTCTCCTATGGGTAGAAAGCCTACAAAACAATTCTTCTAATTTATTTGTGTTTGCAAGGGCATCTGTCTACTTCTCCTTTTTTGCACTCTGGGTACCTTGAATATCACCAGGCTTCTTTCCAAGTTTTCTGTATCAGGACCTGCAGCTTTGTGTTTTGCATCTGAATATCTGGACCATTCATATGACCCGTTCCATTACGTCCAGTATTATCTTTTTGGCTGTCAATGTCATGTCTGCCTTTGGCCTGCTTCATCTTTTAACATTTAACATTATCTATTTTTATTTTATGTGTTCAGATGTCTTGCCTACATGCATGTCTATGCACCATGTTCGTGCAATGTCCAGGGAGGCCAGAAAAGGGTGTTGGATGCTCTGAAAATAGAGTTACTGTGGTCATCATTGGCTGCCATGTGTATTCTGATAACTTAACTGTGGAAGAACAAGATATGCTCTTAACTGCTGAGAAATTGCTCCACTCCTGCTTTATCTTTTAAATAAAACCTATAGTGCTTCTATTATCTAATAATAACAAAATACTGTTATTCAATGAAAAATACTTGGTTAAAAATACATCATACAGAGACATTTGCATTTGTCTTTTGGTTTTATTCATACATTCCTTTGCTATCCCTCCCTCAAATATAGGTGATTAGAAGTGGAGGAAATGGTTGGTCCTGACAATGTGTAGAATCTTGGGAGACTATCTTAGTCAACTCTCTGCTTTCTCCTGTATTGAAATCTTTGTACATCCTCTCTCTCTTTTTTCTGAATTCTATTGTATCTCAGTGTATCAGGGACATGAGAACTCATTAGGATGTTTCTTCCTCTATCTTTTATTCTCACCTTAGGTTTTGGTCCATAAGATCCCCCAATCTTTCTTATTTAAATAACAACCAAAACTACACCTTTCAGACTTTAGAGATGGCTCGATTGTTAAGAGCACTGGCTGCTCTTCCAGAGGATCCTAGTTCAATTGTCAACACCCATACAGAAGCTCACAACTGTCTTTAATTCCAGTTCCAGGACACCTAACATTATCACACAGGCATACATGTTGTCACAAAAACAATGCACATAAAATAAGTAAATAAATCTTTAAAAACCTGTCTCTTCCTAAATTTAACCTTTCCTCTTCACTCTGGATTTATTTCCAACTATAATTCTTGGAAGGTAATTACAATTGTTCTCCCAAGTCCTGACTTTTTATTAGCGTGCAATTTAGTATAAGGGTAGTTATTAAAACACCAGAGGTCTAATTTAAAATTATACATTCCTCTGACATATCCGATTCTAATTTTTTTTGGGGGGGGGCGGGGGAGATGAGGAGAAGACGAACTCTGGCATGTGAAGATTCCCTACTTGGTTATCACGTGAAATTCTCTGTCTTCCAAAAGACCCTCATAGGTAGCACAGCTTCCCCAGTGTCATGCTAAAAGAGCTTTCCCCTGACAAGTTTAAGCTCTGTGTTCTAGGCTACCTTAGTTGAGCTCCATGAAGCCTCTGAAACTGTCACCATATGTGTCTGTGATGTCTTCTCACCAAGGCTTTCTTTATCAGTTTTCTTTCTCTTCCTCTGCCCCTTTCTATCTCCACGCACTGTCCTTATTCTATCAATTTCAAAATCAAGTTGAATAGAAACATTCATGGTTCAAACAGAGGTCAACAAAACTTGATCTGACTTGAGTTGATTTGTTGGGTGCTCAAATGTAATGCCCCCTGAAACAAACAAAATGTGAGGGAAAATTAGAAATAGTCAGAAGTAATTTCAATATTAGGGGTATGCATTTGGGAGGAGATTCATCTAATTATCGAAGGTCCTCATGAGAGTGGGGTACTATAAAGGAGCAAACACAACTTCTTTGTGCTGTCTACATGCTCTCTCTTTCTGGATCTATCTTACTAAAGCAGTTGCCAGGATGAAACCCTGGTAGAAACCAACTCTCAGTAGAAAGCAAACAGATGAATCTTATCTGAAGATTTTTATTGCCTAAGCTGTATATATTATCTTTATGAAGAATCTATTCTTGGGTATTTTGTTTTAGCAACAGAAAATAAAATAATATATAGCACATGGCTTACTTTTGCATGGCAAGAAAACTAAAAACAATACTCACCTTTTTTAAGATTGTCAGAAAGTAAAGTTTAAAATATATTGAGGACACAAAGACATGAATATAGAAGAGGAGGGGTAGAAGAAGGAAGAGAAACTTCAGGAGAGAGAGAGAGAGAGAGAGAGAGAGAGAGAGAGAGAGAGAGAGAGAGAGAGAGAGAGAGAACATTATCCTCCTCTGTTGTTTGAGATTATTGTATACTGACATTATTGCTCAGTTATCTCATAGTTGCACCTTCTCTGAACACAGATTTTCATTCCCTCTGTCTTTATTAGATTTTGTCATTTTGACAGAAAATAGAGTCTCCTGAATGCGCGGAACTCAATTGAAGATTTATCTCTATAAGATTGCCTGTACTCAAGTCTGTGAGAAATTTCTGACATTATTGATTGATATGGAAGGGCCCAAACCAGTGCCACCAATTAGCGATTGTCCAATGAAACAAGCAAAGCATACCATGAGAAGAGAGTCATTAATAAGCACCCCTATATATACTCTGATTAAGATCTAGCTTTCAGGTTCCTGCCTTGAGTTCCTTCTTTGGTTTCTCTAAATGATTGACTATAACAAATAAGCTGAAAGACAGCTTTTTCTCCTTAACTTGCTTTACTGGTCATAACATTATTCATCACACCAGGAAAAGCAAACTGGGATATTCTCCAAACTGCATACTTAGATGCTACTTTATGAAAGAGTAACTGAAATCTGAGGCAGAGAAGAAGTCTTGGATGTTTGTTACAGCAGAGACAGTGTCTGTTGCACCTCTAAGCTCTTCCTACCAAATTGTTTCTGTAATTATCATGGTTTTATTGTCTTTAAACTACTAAAGTAGATTAATAAGCTATATGCTGTGGGGGTATGTTCTAGTACTTTGTTAATATTTGCCCCTACTACTAGTTTATTAAAACACTGATTGGTCAGAGGGCAGACAGGAAGTGTAGGCAGGGATATCAGATTAAAAAAAAATCTGGGAACAGGAAGAGCAGAGCAGAGACCCAGAGAAGCCAGAAAGATATCAGATGAGATGCTAGCAGATATAGAGGAAAGAAGATGAAATGCCACTCTGAGAAAAGGTACCAAGCCATAGGACTAAACAAGATAAGAATCATGGGTTAGTTTCAGAGTAAAGAGTTAGTAAGTTATATGGTGGGCTATAGGTGAATCAGCATAAAATTAATATAAGCTTCTCTGTGTTTCTTTGGGATTTTGATACTGCTGCTTCAGATCTTGGGGCTAGTCCAGGCCAGAAAGTTATTATTACAGCTGTATTTGATGACAACATACAAGATTTGCAGAATGGAAATGAAAAGTCTGCTCTTTGTCTTCATTTTTAGTCTGTATGTGCTCCTAACTATAGGTGTTATGCCTATATTACAATTTTCTCGGATTCAAAGCCGTGCATAGGTGCCAAATAGTAGGCAAGTCATTTCAACTTAAAATATGACACACTAATATGTATGCTTCAATTTTATTTTTATATTTTTAGAATTATGACAAAAATACAAAATAAAAGTTTGTATTTAAAGCTGAAGTAAAATGAATGTAGACTTCAGGCTGAGAATAGTCAGGGCAAGTGTCTTCTCTCCACATTCATAGTAAGTGTAACTCACAGAACCAAAATAATGATGAAATTTCAAATGTTTAAATGCTGAAGGCTTTGTTATATAGACGATACACAGAATGATTCTTTGTGGACTTCTGAAAGGGGAATCAAGAAATATCAGCTAAGAGCAAACCAATCTCACTGGAGTCAAAGAAGATAATGAGTTTGAATGCAGTGTGAATCAGTTCTATGACGTTCCCAAAGTAAAACTCAATTGTTAGCTTTGAGAGTAATGGCAATAATTTGTTTAATAGACTTCTATTTACCTTTATTACAGATGGATCTCTGCTCATCTTGTATATTATGTGGAAAATATGAAATAAACCAGCAGCTATCAAAGTTCCATTGCTATTTCATCACCCAACATCTCTTTGGAAAATATATTTCACACTTAACAGCCAATCACATAGAAAGGATGGTTGAAGTTCTTTGCTGAAATCAAATTGTAATCTGGGTAACTAAGCTGAGACTGCGGATTAACAAATGTTTTCATCACTTTAGCTCCATTCTAAGGAAATAGCAAGGCTACAAAAGTCTTAAAAAGGGCTTTGAAAAAAAATTGTGACTAAAATACAAAATTCATGAAAACCCAAGACCAAAGAAATTGAATAGAAGTAGCTCAGTTCAGCATCATAAATGTTATTTTCAGAATACCTTCAAATACAAAATATATAAGTAGAAACTTCAGGTGCAGTATTAGGTATTTCTAAAGATCAACTGCTATGAAGTACAGAGCTAAATTTCCTAACTCAGAGATGTATCATATGAACACATGAATATGGCCAAGTAGACAGAGTAATAAAAGTATTTAGTTAAGAAAAATGAAAAAAAGGCCTTTAATTATATATAGTATAATAATTATATCTAGTATAATGGAGAGTATTAATTCACTTGTATCCCTAAACATTAATATATGTATAGAAGTCTCATTCATTTACCTTATTGAACATATACAGGTACACATTTTCCTTAATACTAAATTTCTTCATTCAAATAATTGTAATTCATAGTCTTTTTCAAACTAAAACAGTTTGGTGGGTGAACTTGGTGCTAGAGAAATTCTCAGGAATCCATGAGGATGACTCCAGCTAAGACTCTAAATAATAATAAACAGGTATCTAAACTGGTCTTTCCATGTAGTCAGATTGATGACCACACTAATTCTCATCATAGAACCTTCATCCAGCAACTGATGGAAGCAGATGCAGAGATTCACAGCTAAGCATTGGATTGCCTCTCCATGAAACCATGGAGGAGAGATTGTATAAGCAAAGGGGTCAAGATCATCGTAGGGAAACCCACAGAAACAGCTCTCCAGAGCTTGTGGTTGTTCACTGACACTGAATTGAAAGCTGGGGAATCAATCAACAGGGGACCAATTAGGTCTTCTGAGTGTGGATTACAGTTTGTGAAGCCTATGGCAGTGGGACCAGGATTTTTCCTTAGTGCATGAACTGAAATTTTGGTACCCATTTCCTATAGATGGATACCTTTCCCAGCCTTGATACAGGAGGTGAGGGGTTTGTTTCTGCCTCAACTGGATATGCTAGAATTTGTTTACTCCTATGGAGTGGATGTGGGGGTGGGGAGAGGGAACTGTGGTTGGTATGTAAAATGAGAAAAAAACTTTTGAATTAAAAAAAACGCTAAACAAAACAAAACAAAGCTGTCAGGGGCAGTGAGGAAGAGTGGTGTTAGATAAGATATAGATAGGGAAATAAAATATTTATCAGGTCTAGTGCCAGGTGTAAGATACCCCCCCACTGAGTTGTTAGCCAGAGGTATTCAAGAGAACCCCCAAGCAATAAAGTTTATTGTCATTTATCTTGATTTTCCACTAGAAATATTTTTTGTGATACCCTATAGTCAAAGACACTACATACATTGTTTCAAGACATTAAGAAGTCAAGTTGTTAATTGATCACGGTATTTTCTCTCTGAGGATTAGCTCTCATGTGACTAGAAGGTGCTATGCAGGTTGATGGGTGAAAAGTCACTTCTGGCTCCTCATTTTCTTTGCTTTCAAAGTAAAGGGGGTTAATTATTTTTTTTTTAAGGGTGTGACTCCAGATGGATTGGCCATGCTCTGGTTGGTGGATGGCTTCACACTCAGGTGTCTATGGACAGCACACATTGGCTTTGTTGAGTGATTAAAAAATTTTATAAGGACAGAGAGTTGGGGATTGAGAAATGTTGGAGTAGATTTGGGAAGAATCAGAGGAAGAGTGGGAGGTTAACAAGATCATAATACCTTCGATGAAGTCCTGGAAGAATTAATAAAAATACTAAACATCATAAAAGAAAGCATTTACTATAGTAACCTAGTTATATAATTATGAAGTTAGTGAAAGTCTGACCTAAAGAGTTTCTAAAGAAGTTTTAGCTACTCATCTTGGTTGTCTTCATAAGTTTAGCTTATGAAATCATCCCATGTTTCTTGGAAGGTCAGTGGATAAGTAGGTTTAGATATGATTTAGATCTTATATGCTTTAAATTAAATACATTCTTTACAGTTAGAACATAGAGAAAATAACATTTTAGCAATGACAGGCAATAAAATACATCAGTGCAATTCCAAGAAAAAAAAAAAGGAAATGAGTAGTCCTAAACAAGAGCAGTTAGTTATTGATTTAATTTTTATTCCTATTGCTTTATTAAGTCATTAACCATTTATATAAAATACTGTGAAATTCCAGACCTTCTTCATGTTTTCTAAAGCCATTTTAATTTTCATTATTTTTGAGAATGATGTAAGCAGTATAGAGAGAGCAAAAACCCAATTTAAGTAAGATAAATACATAGAAATAACCTTGACTGGATTTCAAAGTTGTCATTTAAAAGTTTGTACTGTGATATTCATGTGCCCCCCACCCCGAGCCCTCCTTTTCACTTAATTCTATCTGTCTACGGATTACAGCATGATCATCTGTTGTAGGACTATGCTTTTGTAGACTGTAAATATTGGTTTAATAAAATGCAGATTGACTAGAAAATAAAAAGGAAATAGAGTCAGGGCAGCCAGACTAGGAGAATTCTGGGAAATGGAAGAGCAGAGAGCAGATGTCAGTCAGACAAAATGAGAATGCTGCATTGAGAAAAAGGTACCAAGCTTTGAGCACCTAAACATGGATAAGAATCATGGGTTAATTTGAGAGTAAGAGTTAGCAAGTAACAAGCCTGAGCCATGGCTCAAACACCTCGTAATTAATATAAGCTTCTGTGTGTTTCTTTGGGACTAAGTGGCTGCAGGACACTGTAGATAGGGGAGGGATCTAAATGGGGGAATGGGGATGGTAACATGAGGCACCAAGTGCAGGGAGAGGAAGGATGGAGAGAGGTAGTACTGGGAAAGACAACTGGAACCCGGAAGGGGAGCATCTTCGGGATGAACTAGAAACATAGTGCAATGAAAACTCTCAGGAATCTATGAGGGTGACCCTAGTTAAGACTTCTAGAAGGGATACCTTGCTCTCCCTTGATAAAGGGCGAAGCAACTTGTTCCTGCCTCAACTTATGTGCTAGGCTTGCTGAATCCTTTCTGAGGGAAGGATGAAGGGTGGGGTAAGTGGGAGGTGGGGGTGAGAAGCAGAGCAGGAGAAGGAGAGGGGAATTGTGGTTGATATGTAAAATAAACAAAATTAGAAAAGACTTCTATTGATGGGGTATTCTGCTCCTGAGCCAAGCATATTAGGCAAGACTTCCAGTGGAGAAATTGGGAATCAACCCAGTCACAAAACCTCCCACCTACAATTTGTCTTACTTAGAAGATGTGTTGGGGTGAAGGTGGCACAGAAATTACGGGAGTGGCCAACCTATAAATGATCCAGCTTGAGACCTATACCATGACAAAGAGCCTACCCCTACATTGTCTGGCTGGCCCAAACCCAGAGGCTTAGGTTAAGTCTAGAGTCTTAGGATCGATAGAACCAGACACAACTGGGGAAAATGTCAATAAATTGATTCCCAATGATATTTTGCTGTACTCATAGATCAGTGCCTAGCCCAGCTGCCATCAGAGAGGCTTCACCCAGAAACTGATAGAAAGAGAAGCAGAGGCCCACGAATAAACATTAGGTGGAGCTCAAACAATCCTGTGGAAGGAGGAGAGGAAGGATTGTCGGAGCCAGGGGTATCAAGGGCACCACAAGAAAACCCACGCAACCAAGCAACCTGGGCCTGTGAGCCTGTGTGGGACTGATCTGTGTCCTCTTCACAAATACTACAGTGGTATAGCTTGGCGTTCTGATGGGATTACTAACAGTGGGAGCAGGAGCTCTCCCTGAGTCTTTTTGTCAGATTTCGGACTCTTTTGTCCTATTAGGGTTGCCTAGTCCAACCTAGGAGGGGAAGTGCTTAATCTTACTCCAACTTGGTATTTCACGTCTGACGGATGTCCATGAGGTCAAGGAGGCCTGATATTTTCTGAAGACAAATGGACAAGTGTTTGGGGCCTGTGTGAGGTGGGGAAAGGGATGGAAGAAGAGGAGGGAGGGGAAACTGCTGTAGGTTGGGATGAAAAAAGAATTCTGTACTGTTGGCTTACACTTTTAATCACAAAACTTGAAAGATAGAGGAAGGAGGATTGCCATGAGTTTAAGGCTAGTCTGGTCTCTATAGAGAGCTCTTGGGTAGTCTTTGGTACAAAATGAAAACCTATCCCAACAGCCAAGCAACCAAACCAACAAGCATACAAAATATGTGATTGTGCTGGACATTTTGTAATTTTAGTCCTTTTTTGTTTATCCTTATGGTCTTTTTTTTCCCCCAGAAACACTATCTTTTTATTTCCTAACTGCTTTCTGCCTTTAAGAAGAAAAAAAATGGACTTGACTTACAGATTTATCAAGCTATTTATGACTGCATGAAAGGAATAATTTTAATTCTGCTTGAATCATTTGAATTTTATGCCAAGAAAGCTTAGATTCAACCCCAAAGCCTGCAAGACTGCAAAAATTTAGCACTTACTGCGCATTCTCTTTATTTACTTATCTGTTTTGGCAAAGTTCAAGTAGTTTAATTTTGCTCTTTTGCATTTGGAAAATAAGGTCATTGAAGCACCACTGATTTTGAAACAGTAAGAGTTTATAAATCTTTTTTTTTTTTCAGTCGGATTAGGTTGTACCTTGGATTTTGAGTAAAGGCTTATTCTACAAGTGGCCCAGAGTAGGGTGGAATCCAAACCATTTTCTAATGTAAATACACTTTCTACATGACCGTATATAGAGCTGCCATATGACAGTCAAGGTAACCCCCCACCGGTTTGTCGTTTTCACTTCTTCCTTGGCTCTGTTGGCTTTCATGTTCAGTGTAAGGCATTGTCTTCTATGTTGCTGTGGCTGATTTCAACTCTTAGACTCAATCTTTCTTCTCAGTTCATCCTCCCAAGTAGCTATGACCATAGACATTTGTCCCTGCGCAGGGGGAGGTATTCATATTGCTATTTTCAAAAGGAAAAATAAATAGCAATTGGAAACTTTACAATAGTTTCAGGAAACAAGTTTTGTACTGTCTTTTACATAATACAGTTTTCAAGGTTAGAAAAATAGAATTCGACTTTATTCTAAGAATTATATTATGATAGTTTACAATTTTGGATAAGGAAAATAAAGATAGCTGTGTGTCTAGTTTGAAGAGCATGGGCTCAAGGGAATTTTAACATATGTTTGCTTGTATTTCAAAACAGGCTAGATCAGCGCTGATAGACAGCTGTCACTGAATTGCTGATAAGAAAAAGGAAAAACTTATTGGCTGTTATGGAAGTTTATTAGGCAATTTTTAAAGAAACTTTCTGATAGCAGAATGAAAATCCCTGACATTTGACTGCACAGAAATGTATGCTACCTTAGAAACCTTTAAAATAGAATATATTTTAGCAGAAAGGCACACTTATTGTGGACTAACCATACTGTCGGCCCAGATGCCTTCCTTTCCTCTTTTTCTTTGAATTCATCATAATTCTGGTTCTTCTTAAAGCACACAGTTTACTGTGAATCGTTTTTCAGTCAACTCTGCATATATAATTGGGGACATAGTAGCAATAATTTTCCAGGAAGACAGCTCTGTTTTTGCATGGATAAAATTACCTCACATGAGTTCTGAGAGAAGAAGAAAGTGGATTTACAAAATCTCCAAATCTTGAAGTATTGCCTACTCATGCTGTCATCCTATACACCAATATTCCAGTTCTATTCAACACAGGTGAAGTTGGGACTCACAAGCTGTCTGACCTAGCTAACAAACATGGTGACTGTGGTGTGCTGCTTTCAGAGTGGACTGATTGATTAAGGCATAATGGGGACAATGACAAGTGGCTTCTCCTCTGGACTGATAGCTTCAGAAGGTGAGATTTTAATCTTTTCAGGAGCCCACAAGAGGAGGATGACCTGCGGACAAATGTCCTGTGCCCTTATTTCAGCCTCCATCTGATCTCTAGAGGACAGGATTATTTTTTTCTCGTGGCAGGGTAAGAAAATCTATTTAAAGTTTGGCTTCACTCTACTCATTTTAGAAACTTAATTTTTACACATTTATGTTTTTTAGTTTTTTTCCCAAAGTTATGTTCATGGAGGTAAATATCTTAGTGGTCATGTCAGCTATAAGTTTAGGGGTACTGTTCTTATCTCTATGGCTTCAAAGGCAGGAAATATTTGATTTGTTTGCCTAACAAATTGGATGAACTTGCTCTTATGATGAGCATCCACTTTGCCAATAAAAATACTGAATGTTTTAAACACGTAGTTTTATTATTATGATCTTTAAAACATAATTTATATTTTATAGTATGTGGCTGAGGTAAACATTTATAGGACTGAGTATTAGGGTTTGTGTCAAATTAAAAGCACTTTGCTTTGGGCTGAAATGAAAGAAACACTTCACTTCAAGGTATGAATTCAGAAAAAAACCAAATATATTATTATCAATAAGAAACTCCAGAGAAAGTTCATTTTTATGAGTACTTTGTGGTTATGTGAAATGTTTCACAGGACAGATGTAAGAGAAGTGTTACCCACTAATTGATTTACAGAGTGAGCATTAGGTTAGATTACGGCCATCCATTCCATGCATTATTAGTCCTTGACATTTTAAAAGTCTTTATTGTGGATATTGAAAAAAGATTGTTTCCTTATTTCAAGCCTGATAATTTCTGTCAGTTTATTTGGTGAACAAATAAATAAACTAGAAAACCCAGGTGAAATTATTAAACTACATGATTTCTCAAACTCTATTTATGATGTCTAATTACTGCACATAATTTTAAGGCTGGGACACTTGAAAACACCTCGCATATCATCACTAAAGTTAAAGTAATGATTATATCTGACGTCTATCATGATCCAAGATTTTTTTTTTTCATTCTTCTGTTTTGATTTAATTTTGAAAAGAAAACAGCTTCAAATCTGCTCACTTGACATTTTGAAGTGCATGGTATGGAACAGACACTGATGTTGCATATGAAATCTCTAAAATATATTGTCAAGCATAATTTAGACTTTATACTCATTGAACAACTTCTCATTTTCTTACCCTTTTAGATTTCAACTCTATAGACCACTACTGCCTTCCCTGCTGCTATGGTTTTAATTACTGTAGAGATTCATGTAAATGGGATCACACAGTGTTTGTCTTTTGTTACTGGCTTATTCCATTTAACATAATGGTCTCCAGATTCACTACTAATTCTGGAAAGAACTGCATGTACATTCCACTTAGGTGTCTTGAAGATATAGCTTTTTACCTCTTTATGATAGTAGCTGAAATGATTTATAATCTCTGGAAGTCATAACAACCATAGACTCCTCTCTAGCTCTTGGTTCTTTACCCATATATTTTGTTAGAACCTTCTATTTCAGTGAATATGCTGGAGATAATATAATGAAAATAATGCACAAATTCTTTCCTTCAGGACTCCAATAGTACATGATTGACAAGTATTATCTAAACCTCGTTGTGATTAGTTAAGTATTGTGTAGGAAGTAAAGTTAAAAGGAGGCATGGTAGCTAATTCTTATTTCCTGTATTATAATGCTTCAGTACATCTAGAGCAAAACCTCCTTGTGTGGTGTGACTAAGGCTTTAAGACTTGGTAGTAAGGGAGAATTAGTACTTGAGAACATAGACG
The DNA here is from genome assembly GCA_033318265.1 of Phyllotis vaccarum. Taxonomy (NCBI): domain Eukaryota; kingdom Metazoa; phylum Chordata; class Mammalia; order Rodentia; family Cricetidae; genus Phyllotis; species Phyllotis vaccarum. The sequence goes on along the minus strand of JARWLC010000019.1, from coordinate 58,654,205 downwards.
GGCAGATTCTTCACGATACTGAAGAGTTTATTCTTTTTATTTGTACAAAACAAGATAAAGAGGTAAAAAAAATTGAAAATTTCCAGTCGGTCTGTTTAAATGTATTCTCATTTTGACTTTAAAATGATTTGAATGGATTGTCTATGGAAGATCACATTATTCATGCCTATAAAATAGTCTAAGGAATCTCAGTTTATTATTCATTTTTAAATGATTTTTTTTGTTTTGATATTTTAGTGAGTCTTTCTATTAATTGAAAGCCAAAATGCCCTGGAACATTTTTTCTGGTTAGCTTCTAACTTATCCTTCTTCAATCTATTGAGTACAAGGATTTTACACATACTCTGCTATTATAAACTCAAATCATTCTACATTATTTAACATGTATTAACTTATCAGGCATGGTCCAATTGGCTGTTCAAGATGTACATTCACTTCAAAAATAATGGAAGATTAATTTTTTGATTACACACCACTCCAAGTCTCCTTGCCCCAAAATTATTTGAACTAGTCTAATATTGAATGTTCACCCTATTTTTAAAGTGCTAGGTAGGCTTTAGAACCTGATTTTTAGCATTCTTCTATTTTTTAATCACCTCATAGAAATATATATCCTTTTCCAAAGTCTGTACCATGAGTTATTAATGGCTGTAAGCTGACTGCTGTGTTACTTATGGATTTGTAGGATGATTATGAAGAGCTATTCAGTAATAGAGCTGCTAGGGACAGTCCTGTGATACACATTTAAGATTCCACAGGAGTAAAAAAAAATATATATATACTTCTTTCTTATTGTCCTTTCTTTAAAAAGTTTCCTAGAGATCCCATACAATTGTTTGATGAACAGACAAATGCCTCTTATAAATTTATCAATTTGAATTGGTTTTATTCAGAAACAATCTACCCTGATTACTAACATCTTTCTGAGAAAAACATATTACTGATTCTAAAACAGACCCAATTACTTAGACAGACATTTCACTGCTTTTTAACAGGTTGGTAAAAGACAAAGCTATAAAATAAATTACCTCATTTGATTACTTTGGTGTTCTTGCATGAGCAATTTATTTAGAAGTTATTTTGCTTTCAAGTAGGCATTTTATGACTATACTACTAAGAGTTTATTTTACCTAAGGGAGTTCTTTTTATAATTATGTCATATTTTTTACAAAATAAAAATAATTTATTTTCTATTTTATGGCATAGAATCTTGAACACTTGACCTCTAGTTTCCATCAACTGAGCTGTATTTAATATTCTATATTTAGTAGAGTCTGTGGAACAGAGAGTACTTACCACCATGACAACAGAAAGAATAAGATGTCCTTGTATTTATGCAACTTTCTTTTAGATATTATGGTTTCAACAAATGAACGCACCTTACAATTCCTACTTTTGAAGGACAGTACTTACAGTCATATCATGATGTCACTCTAATGTTTTTATGGTGAAGTATACAATCTCAAGTTTTGATAACCCATTTTCAAAGTAAAAGAAAGTAAGATTTATAGGACACACAAGCAACCCTAGTTAAAATCAGTGGGTCACACAGAAGCAAAACAGCCAAGTAGGAGGGATGTTGTTGGGAAAACAGCTTTCTGGAGAGAGAGAGAGAGAGAGAGAGAGAGAGAGAGAGAGAGAGAGAGAGAGAGAGAGAGAGAGAGAGAGAGAGAGAGAGAGAATTAAGGGTGAAAATGATAAAAACTCATTATGTACACGTTTGAAATGTTAAAGGAAAAAAATGTCAAGCAGCTCATCTCCTTTTACTGTATTATAAGTAATCTCCCTAAAAGAACCTTGAACAGTAGAAAGCAGATAATTAGCACCCCTTTGCAAAATTATTTCTGATTTGACTGTTTGAAGTGAGCAATGGTATGATGGCATAAGCATTTCCTGGGCAGTGAACTCTTCATTAGTTTTCTATCTGAAGCCCTAGAAGAAATTACATTCAATATTACCACAAAGATGTTTTTGTTAAGTAATTGGTTTATCTATTTTAAATTATGAGTTGTATAAAGTGATAATTATATTTTTGTGGAAGGATTATATTCCCTTTTGTCTCCAAATATCCATATCTTGCTAAGAGGAGAGTGCAACCATAAGGTCTAGCTAGTGCTATGAGAATGGCTTTGATACAGCAGTCAGGAATTAAGTTGTTTTGGTAAGCAATAGTCTGAGCAGGTAAGGTGATCTGAATTTCTCCCAAATTTTTATGTAAAAACTTAATTAATACCGTGATAAGACTGAAAGATGTAGCCTTTAGGAGGTAATGAGGCCCCAAGAGCTGTGCCATTATGGATAGGGTTAGTCCCTTTAAAAAGGGCATGAGGTGCTAAGTTTATCATTAATGACCCTTTGTGGTCTGAAGACACAGTGTTCATCCTCTCCAGAGGATGCAGCTCCAAGAAAATATCTCAGAAGCAGAAATCCACTCTCAGTTAGAAACTAACCATGCTCCAACTTAGGCTTCCCTGGTTCTTCCAAGGTTGTCAAAGAACCAATTCCTACTAGTTAATGATGACTCAGGCTGTAATAATTCATCATGGCAGCAAAGGTGGTCTTAGGCAGAACAAGAAGTAGGAATGTCCAGATAGTAACTCCCTAGCAATGTGAAAATAGTTTTGAGACTAGTTTATTAGTAGAGCTGGGTAGACCATTGAGGACTATTTTGTGAGGGGTTCAGAGCAGAACTAGAAGCACACGCACGCAGCATGTGTGTGCGTGTGTGTGTGTGTGTGTGTGTGTGTGTGTGTGTGTTTGTATGTGTGTATGTGTGTTTGTGTGTGTGTGTGTGTGTGTGTGTGTATGTGTGTTTGTGTGTGTGTGTGTGTGTGTGTGTGTGTGTGTGTATACACTTTCTTTTCTTAGGCTTGTCCTATTAAAACTTGTGACTTAAATTAAACCCTTTATTTTCATCTATACCTTGTTCCCTGGCTTCTTACCTCATTTCTCTATACTGCCTATGTTGCCTGCTTTCTCCACATCTGGCTAGCAGCTCTGCCTTCTTCTTCCCAGAGTTCTTTCTCTTTACCAAGAAGTCCCGCCTATATCAGCTGCCTCGCCATTTGCCATTCGGTTCTTTATTAAACCCACTACAGCAATGTATCTTCACACAGCATACAACTGTCCAACAACAGGTATATTGTAGCCTGAATAGCCACATATTCATTCCACCTAGAATCGTTTAAATGGCCCCAAGTAGATCAGAAGGCTTGTTGAATCTCTGGTGAGGTCTTAGATAAAAATGAAGACGATTTCCTTTGAAATTAAATGACCTTTACTTTTTGTAAAGCAGCAAAGAAGTAACTGAACTTAACCATGTTGTAATGCTTTGACACAGACAACAGAGAAAAGGCAGCTGCTTTCTGCTGTTTTGCAGTTGCTACTCTCATTTGAGGTTCAGAGGACCAGTGTGTCAAGAGAAGAGCAGTTTCAAGTGAAGGGTTTGAGGTGACATGTGCATCTCATAATGTTCTGCCAAACCACACCTCAAGTCTGTTCTTTCTGCACTTTGGTGTAGTGTTCCATGGCTTCTCCAGCTGTGGCTCCAGTGGGCACAGGTGAGTGACCAATCACTGGTAAATGGGTTGCTAAAACATCGATGATATTCAAATGATTCTATCTTGGCAGCTGTGCAGAGTATAAAAGCTATTAAGATATTCCCACCTCCACCAAGATTAAAGAGTAAGTCGAAGACTCAGGTACTGCAATAAGAGCCTGACAAGGACAGGCTACTGCAGATTTCCCACAGAATAAGGATTAGTGGAGTTGTTGTTATCCAATTGAGTTACCGAGAGTGTGAAATTCTTGACTATTTTAGAAAAGTGACTCAAGACATATGGGTGAATAATGTGGGCTGGAAGAACCACAGGTACCTGTCCCCAAACTCTGAGGGCTGCTTTGTGGGTTTCATCTAACAAGGTCGTGAGAGCCTAATATATATTTAAAGCCAGACACAGAGCCAAAGATTTTCTTTTATTGGGTTTTAAAGTTGTTTGGGCATATTTTATTCATTTACTCTTATCTTTATATCTTTGTTTTTAAATTAAAGTAGAAATCTCTATTTTTGTTTGTCCCAATAATGTATTCCGAAGCTATATAACATATTTGATATTTATAGGCTTACATATAGTAGAGAAATTACATCAAGTAAAACTAAATTTGAAGTCTCACAAATATTTGATCCAGATAAGACTCTAGGCTTTTGGATTGAAGCATATGTCTCCTACCACATTGGGGCGGGGGGGGGGTGTAACATTAATTCTGAGAGTCTTTCAGCTTACAACATTCAGTTAAGCCTCTCAAAATTCATTTCTTTTCACACACAGTACATTCATTCTATCATAATATTTAGAAGGAGAAATTGGTAGTTTCTGTATTTGTTAAAGTACTTAATGTACACTGGCTACCAAAAGAAAGGACAGAGACCCCAGGATGCGATTTTGTGAAACATAGAGTTTAGTGCGGCTGAGTATACTTGCTGTCTTAAGGTTTTTCTTTATATAGCATGACCTTCTAAACCCTGACTATTTCTTAGACAAGCTTGAAGTGTAGACTGAGAGACTCAGGTTGTTTGACAATTGTATATGTTCTACAGCCTGCCATTGATTAAGTCTCATAGTTAAATGTTTTTCAAGACAAAATACAATAAGATTGCTCTTTATTTCATCCACACTGAAAATCTAAAAAAAATGGTTGAACTGAAAACTGTCTAAATGAAGCAGAAAATTTTGCCATAACCTTCAAATTTTAAGCTTGAACTCATGGAAACCCAAGGCTAACGAGTAGCAGGAGGCTACTGGCTGATTAGTATTCAACCACAATGTGTTAGAAGCTGAGCCTGCCACATCCATGTTCCTTAGAGGAGAGTTTTGACTATTTAAATATCCTTAAGCCTGAGCTCTTATGCAACCCACATTTTTACTGTGTGTGCTTTTCTTTTTCATACAGTTCATAACAATCAGAATGGGAAGGAGTATTACTTCATGGGACGATTGTCCAAAAGACATTTTCAGGTGAACAATACTACTTCATTATTGTCTTATGGAATTTAATAGCACAAATCTCTGAACTCGGAGAAGCCAGGGATAGGCTGTCATTCTTCACTTGTATGTGACAGCAAAGAATTAAAGTTTTAGAGGAGTAAATTACTGTATCATGAATTTCATCCTGCTGGTGCTTTCTGAATACTCTTTTGGTATCAGTTACTTGCATTGTATTTTGAACTACAAAAATAAGGTGCTTGACATATAAAAGATGCTTATGAATGGTGTGTGATAATGTGGATCTGAGCTGGACTGGAGTGTCATGAACAGTTTGTGTAAAGAAGATTCACAGCGAGGATTCTAAGGCTAGGGGTAAAATGACACAGTCTGATATTTAGAGACTATTTAAATTTATATGTACTCAACTTTAAAATTCAGTTTTTGGAGCCTGCTTCTACACTCTAAACTTCAAATTTACTGAACTATTTATATATATTTTTTTACTGACATGGTCTTTGTTAGTCTGTTCCTCGGCATGATTCCTGGCATTCAATTAATATGACTCTTTTTTTCTTTTTCAGGCTTAAAAATCATTTTTCCATACTCATCTCTAACACCAGTTGTTCCAGGAAGGCTCCTCAGGACTTAGTGTACTTTACGAACATAAGAATTAGTCATTCTTCTGCTACCAGTAAGTAACCAAATTAAACTCCATTATCAGTGCTTGATACATTCCCATTAGAAACATTCTGAAGGTTGAACTGATGTAAACTGAGTAACATCTAATATCAGATTTCTCTATAATTTGGATTATGGCCATCTTTTCATTTATCTGTCGTAGTACATAAAAAAAAATGATCTATTTCAACAAAGCCCATCTACTCACAAACTCACAAATTGTTAGACAACATTTTTGTTTTTACTCTATCCACAATGTTACTAAAGCATAATCAACAAAGTCTACCAAAATGCCATGCATAGAACCTAATTACGTCAATTCAATTGTCATCCCTGACTCTTGACATGTGTGGAGTACTTAGTAAGGTTATTCTTTGTAGACAGTATAAACAACAAACGAAGCTAAAGTGAGATTCTTTTATTATTTATCTGTATCATCTCTGTATCTGCGTATGTATCTATCTGTATATTTATGTATATATCATATATCTATATTTATGGGAAGAAATACTGAATAACTGTACAAAAGCTTATCTTAAAATTATTTGTCAATAGTATTATTTTATACATGTTTTACAAAAATTTCAAAGCCTTTCTGTGTGGGGGAGATCCTTTAAGTAATAGCCACTAAAATTAGAAAACTGTGCTACAGGTTCTTTTAAGAATATCACTGAAGTGATAACTTACTAAGAAAGGTAAAAGAATTTTTCATGTATTCTTGACAATGAAAATAAAAATAGTTACAAATTTCCTTGTGTAAAATTCACTAGCTATTTATACAGACAAGTTGTGGGTTATTAACAAGAAAAAAACCAAAATAAAATAAACTAAAATAAAGACACTGATGCCAGGGGTAAAATATCTTCTTATAAAGTGGTTGTCACAGAGTCCCCAGGAGTCTTCAAAAAATAAATACTGTTATGATCTCTCTTCTAATAGCTCATAAGACCTTGATGACAAGTCCCTATTGTTGGAGACACCATAAGCCTTGGTTGCATGATAGAGAGAGATAAAGTTTGAACCACATTGGAGGCTTCCTTTTTGTCAATTAGATTTCATGTCAATTAGATTTCACTGCCCTGGAAGGTGTATGGAGGCTGCCAAGGTGTTAATGGTAAGATGTGATTCTTACAAATCGGAAGGCTAGCATTCGAGGCAAGATGGGCCCACTTGTACAATAGTGGCACTGCTATTGCGGAGGATAAGTAACATTCTGGCTGGATTTGAGGCATGCTCCACAGGAGGGAATACTTAACTATGATAAACCATGTCTGAAACACATGGCTGTGGAGGTTATAAATCCTAGTGGGGCAGTGAGAACTGCAGCTTACAAACATTAACACATACTGGAACTTGCTTATAAATATTTATTTTTAGGCCCATAAATTAATACTGCTGCCATCCTTTATCAGAGACACTTTTCTTTCCAGTGAAAGAACAGTGAACACAGCAGATCATTTTTGCACAGGAACTGAAAATAAATGATAGATGAGCACTCCAAGTAAGCTTTTATAATATACCTTTTAAAGATGAAGGAATACTATGAAATAGGAACTGAAAATAATGTAAAAGTTTAAGATAGGAGGGCTTCGAAATGTGTCTTTTGGGTAAGACACAGTCATTGCTGTCAAGAACAAGTAACTTCTGTGGATGCTTACAATGTGTCTTCCCAATGACGATGCTATCACCTGCCAGTGTTGATAAAAAATGGACTTGGGGGAACTACCTTTAACTGATAAAGTAAGAGACATGGGGAGTCATTGCCTTTAGTTGTATGCACATTTGTTACACCACCAGATTCTGATGGATAGTTCCAATTGGGAGTCTCACAGATGGCCCTAGTTAAACTGAACTGCTCACAAAACAAAGTTGAAAGTTAGGAATATGGAAAAAGACCAAGGATGAGGGGTTGTTAACACAGGAGTCAGAGGAAGACAAGTTTACTAGTTCTGTGAAGAATGTCGCTGTTTTGGAAGGAATAATATTGATTCAATAGATATATGTGAGTAGTATGAACCTCAAAACAATATTATTTCTTCCAAAAAATTAACATGGGTGTTCTTTTATTTATTATGTCTTGATAGTTTGCATCAATGTGTTACGTTCATTGTAGTGATGCTTTGCCTCTTTAATTATACTTGTTCCTAGAAGTGGACAAATCAGGGACAAAAGGAAAAACAGTGCCTGATCTCATATGAAATCTAAACATATAGATGTGAAAGCTCAGAAAATGCTATGAGTTGTCAAAGGTTAGGAAGAGCAGTTAGGAAAGGGGGTATTATTTCTAAGTGTTGATGTTTATGATCAAATTTATAAATTAGAGGTAGGTAATAAACACAACAATTGTGTCCCACTGCATAATAGAATTACTACAGAATAATGATAGTATACTTTAAAATACTGGAGAAAAGAATTTGAGTATTTTAAAAAATTTTTTTTTACATCAGTGAATGGTAAATGTCTAAGGAGATAAACATGTTTACCGTGCACATCATACTATGTGCACCAGTAGAGCACATCGTGTGGCACTCTACAAATATGTTTCATTTTAGGAATCATTAAATGAATGAATGAATGAATGAATGAATGAATGAATGAATGAATGAATAAATGTTTAAATCAGGTAAAAACAAAATTTTAACTCACTAGGTCGAAACCTAATGAATCAAAACTTTATAAATTAGCCTTCCAAACATATACAAAAACATCAGAGACCAAAATCAGTACCTTCTTTCTTCTCCTTTTTTCTTTTCATATTGTCTTCAACTCTTTTTTCCCTTAAACTATACAAAATAAGACTATGCTCCTGGCCGTTTAAGTTCATTCTTCATTGTTTTCTGATTGGATGATTCTAAAGGGCTAATTTTCCAGAGAGAACTCAACACAAACCAAAACCACAACAATGAAAAATGAGAGCAAATGCTCAGAAAATTGGTAAGTGGGACTGCTTAGTATTTGCTTATTGAAATAGTGCTGTAGGCTTGAGCACAGTGCAATTATGTGATGGTCAGCATAAGCCAATGAAGAAACACTGTGGGTGCCTCACAGATAAAGACAGCAATTTTGAGCTATATTAAAACCACATGATTGAACTAGAAGGAAGGAGTATTTGTCAAAGGAATGTGTTTATTTTCCCCAAAATAATAGTACTTAGTGCAAGACAGTCTTCATGTGTTATTACAAGCAAAGGGTCTACATTAAAATTCTGGGTTACCTTTTTCTGTAGATTAGAATTTGGTTCAGGGGAGCAGAGTGGCAGATCACCTGGGAAGGAAAATCTTGAGGAAATGACAGAAAAAGAAAAAAAAAAAAAAGCCCATTCTCTATCCTCCACTGAGATGGAGCATTGGAAACAGTATCTAATCATGCTCCCTCCTGAGACAAAGGCATTTATATCAGTGACCAGGGTTAGGACTTGCTAGTAGACAGTGTTATGATTTAAGATCTCTTAAATTTGTCCCTGATATAGTTGAAACTCAGATGACTTTTTTTGTGGATTACATTAACATTGTTTCCCTAATTCAGATCCCCTTCATTAATCAACTTCTATCCATAGGAAATGTAACATATACATACATTATTTTTTTTCTCATGCAATCTTATCCATCTTCTTTAAATTATAGTTACAAAAGGAGAAATCAATAACAAATCACAAATAATTATCCTTGGTTACTGGCAATTTAAAAATTTGTGAGTAGAAAATACATTTAATATAGGGACACAGGACAAGAAAAGGAATGTCTAGATGAAAGACATGTAGATACTACAGGATGATTTACACCACTACAAGACAGAGTCTAAGAGTAATGTTTCTCTTGGGGATAACAGAAGGGTACAGAGTAGTGGATAAAGCTATTACTTCAGAAATGTCTTCATTCCAAACTAAATCATCGTTAATAAACACTACATTTCAAGCACGTGGAAACCCATTCAGTTTTACTTTTCTATCTGGAATACAAAGTTTCTGGTTCCAAGATTTCTATATATGGAAATATTTCAGGGAAGAGCAGGAAAATAATAGGGCTATTTATGGGTCTACATTGTTTCTGATCTCAATATGAAAGTGTTTCAGCCCTTCCTGACAGAGGATAAAGCAGGCTTTTCAAAATTGGAAACTTCTTACTCATTTTCCAGCATCTCCCCAAAGTTGATGTATCCCCCATGTTTATGTTTGCATAGCTAGTGGATATATATTTGCAAGGCATCACATTATTAAGAAAGAGTGATTGGAAAATGTCACCTGTGTTTTGTTAATTTGTTGCGGGCTCACTTTCTCTGCAGATGGAACACATTTTTAATCTTGTTCGGCAGAATAGAAGGATCTGAGACAGTGACAGCAACAGCAGGGATTTTTTGGTCATAAAGCAAAAGATTGTGAAACTCTGAGTAATTACAGTCCCATTTCAATTTTACTCACAGCAGTTAAATTATTTAAATGTCTTTACTGCAGTCAAAATGATTTTTCTTAAGTTTAAAAGTATTTTATTGCCATCAGAGCAATTTCATTTCTATTATCTTAGTTCCTCAACTCTGTATATTAAAAACGGGAAATAATCTTCACAGAGTGAATAGCAATCCAGTTGCTAGTGTCAACTTGTATTTATTGAATTTCTGGTTCTTTTGAATTAGAACTATAGTTTATTTCATTAGCTAAGGTATGCCATATTTTAAGTTTTATTTTTTAATTTATGTGTTTGTGTGAATATGGTCATGTGTCTAAGAAGATCAGAAGTGGGTGTACGATCGCCAGGAGCTGGAGTCACAGGTGACTGGGAACCATCTGACACGAGTGTGAGAAACTGAACTCAGATTTTCTGAAAGCAGCAAACACCGTTAATTACTGAGCTAGTTCTTTAGTCCCAGATATTATTTAATAAGTAAGCCTTGCCTTTTGGACAAAATTAAATATATGGAGTGCATTAGAGAGTTTCTGCCTAGGCTTATGTTAAAATGTAGAATGTGCCAATTCTTTTTGTCTCAGAGCTTTTGTCTATAAACTACTGATATTGTAACAAAGTGAAACAAAGCGGTAACAATTGGAAAGTGTTTCTGATTTTTATCTCATAACCGCTCATGTACTCAATTAAAACAAATAGTAATTATACAATTAATTTAAAAGATAGTAGAAAATACTTTTTAATTTTAGAAAGTAAGATTTTAATAGTTTGAACTTGAGAGAATTTCCGCAGATTGTATCAGAAGAAACATTCTAATAGCTGAAGGCATGTCAACAGATATTCAGTCTTTTTCATTCTGGGGGTCACGATGTGGTAACACATCAGTTTCTATGACTCGAGGATGCAGGGTCTCTTAGAACGTGTCATTGTTTACAAAAATGAGACTAAAATAATGAAGTAACTAGAAATGTTTCTTTATATGCATATTGCATTGGATATTCGGGAACTTTGTAAACTTAGGCTCAAAAGGGTCAACTATAGAACAACTTAAAAATTTGACACCCTTCAGTTTATATCAATTTCATAGAATACTTACATATCTATACACTGACACTCAAAACTACATTGTGATTATGCAGTTTTGTAAATTTTGTGTTACTCTTTCTGTAGATGAAATTTAAAGCTAAATATTTTATTATATACTGACAAAATATATATTGTCTGTTCTCTTTGACAAAGAATTTTTTTTTCTCTCTATCAGGAAAAGCATGTAAGAAAAATTACTTCTAGTTATCTACTTCTGAAGCAAGATTTTTAAGGAAGGTGAAATAAAGTACTCCTAAGTCCAGTTTTGCATAAAATCACTGGGGATCTGCCAAAATGACAATGAAACTTGGCGGTGTTATATTGCATATTTAATAAAGTTTGCCTGAAAATCAGAGAACAGAGCCAAGACACACACAGATTCAGCCACAAGGAAGGACAGAGGGTCCCAGGTGAAGGACTGGGCTCCTGCTTCTTCTTTCTCTGTCCAGGTTTTCACTTCCTTGTTCAACTTCCCTTCCGCTAGCATTAAGAGTGTTGCCACCACTGCCTGGTTCTGTTTGCCTTGAATTCCCAAATGCTGAGATTAAAGGCATCGGCCACCACTCCCTGACCTCCACACCTAAATCTGTGGGTGGCTTCATCCTTATAATTTTAAGCAAACTTTCTTAGATATATAACCTATTACCACAAAGGTGTTTGTTGTTGTTTGCTTGCTTGCTTTTTCTTTTTTTAAAGAACTCTTGAAAATACAGGTGATATTACTCTCTGTGAATTACTCTCATGTCAATGTTGTTCACTAAATACCTTCCCTATTTCTAATATTGTGGTGACATGCAGGGTTTTTCCAATCTCCTGATGATACTTTAAATCCTAAAATTAGACAAAAAGTGAGAAATGACACTTAGGAATGTAAAACACTAGACCATGCACTAATTCATGAGTTGACAATGTTTTTTTTTTTTTAATCTACATGTAATAAATGTTGAAGAAATTTTGTAAGATTACATGAGTCTCGATCAAAGTTAGACAGAACAGACAGAACCAATGACTTAAAAGATATGATTGGAGGCAGAACAAAACAGCTTTATGAAGGAAATCTGTCCCATGGGTGTTTGGATCTGTCTTCTTATATCCCAGTCCTTTACTTAAATGCTGTGACCTTTCCTCTAGATACCTTATTTCCTCATTTGTAAGACAGGGATGCTGAAAGGCTCTTCAAAACTCTCTTGTACATTTCAGTGGAGACAAGTGTAAGAAAGGCACCGAACACTGATCCTGAAAGCCAGTCATCTCCCACTTCCTCTGTTTTAGACCAGAAGTACAAGCTAGAGTTCATTAGCCAGTTTCTTATATTCATTTTATTGAGTTACAACATTAGTGAGTGCCCAATTTGTGTAGTACAAGTGAATTTTAGCTTCTGCTTTCAGACATACAGGAAGCTGTTTCTTACCCAGCTGAAAGTAATTTGAGCTTGGTTTTCATTCAATCTTGGGTATTGCTCCACTTTTTTCCCAACTCTGCCACTGATTATGGTGAACTCTTCTGGTCAATGTGATCTATTTTAGTTCTCAGAAGATCAATTGAAACTTAGTATATGGTCACAGGGTCTTCTAAAGTCCAGTGGCTGCCTACTTTTTTACCGATAAAGAGCAGAACCAGTAAGCCAGGCTCTTCAGCTCCAAATTCCCTTGACACATTGTCTATTCAGTCTATGCTGACATTTGTCTACTGAGAGGAAACTTGGAGAATTCTCTACTATCTTGGGCATTTCCTAGCAACTGAATTCTAGGTAACCTCATTTCTATGTTTTTTTTTCACTTCAACAAAACTTATTTTTAACTGATATATAAAAACATATAATTGTACATATTAATAATGTCATGGGTAAAGTTTAGATATATATTTACACACATTTTGTGATATAAACATACTTGTTTTTCCATTTATTATTTTTATGACAAAATTTATAACAGGTATTTTTCTAACTCTAAAAGTGGGGCATAATATGCACATACACCCATATATAGCATTATATATGTACATATATACATGTATAGCATTATATATACAATTATGGTAGTTGTTGACCAAAGCATATTTAGTGGAACACTGAGACTTGTGTCCCATAATCTAGCCTCTAGGTAAATTTCTCTGTGGGCTACAGTGCTTGCTTGGGAAACATCCAATGGTTGGAATGCTATACAATGGGCTGCCTAAACTCTCCAACATGTCTAGGGATTTAGTGGCCTGTGGGTCCCTGTCAACAACCCATCACTTGAATTGAGACCAAGGCCAGTGCATTGCTTCTGTTTAGTGGGCAAATGCTGGCTGAAAGTCCTGTCAGAAAGTCAGAGTGAGGTCCCAGTGGACAAACTCAGAATTATTCCTGCATAGCAGATGTTTTATATTTAAAAATATGCAAATCCAGAAGTTCCACAGTTGCTTTGATCCTGTGGTTCATATCCTGTGGCTGTTGAGAGCCTTGTCTTCTGTGTGGAACTTGTTCTTTCCTGCCACATTTGACACATTGAAAAAACATTTTGGATTCCATATTCTATGCCCCATACCTCCTTCTTATTCTTATGACCCCTGGAAAGGCTTTTTTTTTTTTTTTTTTTTTTTTTTTGAGTTTCATCGGACAACCTGCAAGCCTCCTTGCTCATTCCTTCAAGTTGGCTTTGACTAATATGGACATCTTGTTCAGTGGAATGGCAATCTCAATGGCACTCCTGCTTATACTATGACCTTCCTGATAGCCATACACAGACAGTGACAACTTTGGGAGATGACCAGAGAAATGTATAATGGGTATTCTTACTTCTCCTGCTCCTTGATGTCAAAGGAAAAATACAAGAATCTTCAAAGGAAGGGAAATTGTCATTTTTGGACTTGTGGGCTGAGTTTGGATTGGATAGCCACCCCATTCCTACCCCTGTGAGCCTGCCTTTGAACTTAACAACAAGATACTGTGCTCTTCTTGAATTTCTTTTGAACTTAGAAAATAAGATATCTTCAGAAGCTTCTGTAGTAGTAAGATTTTGCTAGCTGAGGACAATTTTGCAATGAACTTTTTTTTTTTTTTTTTGTAAATTCTCATTATTTTTTATGAGCTACCAGGGATGTAACATCATTTTTCCCCTAAGTCTGGAGTTCAGTTAATAAAAGGTTTTGAATGTTCTGAAACTTTTCTGAATGCTGATATAAGATGCCGTATCTCCCTGTATACCTTCCTTTTGAAACAACAAAGAGGCGACCGCACAAAATTTGCACCAAATGGAACATTTCTGTAAACTTGAAATTTGATGACTCCCAAGATCTATATGTTGACCTTGGGGATTGTCATAGAAATTGAAAGACTCCTAGACACCAATATTGAGGGATTTTATTTTTCTCTAACTCTAGTCTCCCTGAGTTAAGCCTGAGTTAAGAGATTTCAAATTTGATGAAAGGTCATTTCATAGTAACTCAAAATCTATGGAAGTAATAATAAAATCTTGTAATTGTGACTCATGGACAATTCTGAAACTCACAAGGAATTCTGTTTATTTCTGAGAGTCAGAGATGCTATATTACAAGTTCCCAAATTGCAGTGTGTTGATACTCAAGCATACAAAGATGCCATTTAAGTTTGCATGTTAGTACCTAGAACAAGCACTGGGTAGAGCTCCTGGTCCAGATGAAAAGAGGTAGGAGAGATTATATGAGCAAATGAGTCAAGATCACGATGAAGAAACCCACAAAGACAGCTGAACCGAGCTATCTGGAGTTCACTGACTCTGAATTGACAGCTGGAAAACGTGTATGAGACTGAACTAGGATCTTTGAATGTGGAAGACAGTCAAATGGCATGGACAGTTTGTGGGGCTCTGACAGTGGGACCAGAACTTGTCCCTAATGCATGAACTGGCTTCTTGGAGCCCATTCCCTATAGAGGAATAACTTACTCAACCTTGATAAGCCAGACTGCATTGACTCAACCTGGGAGTCCTTACTCTCTCTGGGGAATGGATAGGGGGATAGGGTGGGGAGAAGCTGGGGAAGGACTAGGAAGAGGGGATGGAGGGGGAACAGTGGTAAGTATGTTAAAAAAATTAAAATAAAAAAGATTGCCAAGGATGTTATGAAACAGTATTTGGTATGGTATTTTCTATTATATTTTCAAAATTCCATAACATGAGTACTGTATTTACATCATTTCTACCCTATTTCACCTCTAACTATTCTATGTCCCATCTTGCTCTCAAATTTGTGGCCCCCTTTTAAATTATAGTCTTCAGGGAGGCAGTTTCCAGGCCAGTTCGACTTAGATTCTTCCAAGTCCTGTGTTTACTGTGTGTGGTGGCTTGAGCAATAGGGTGTTACCTTTATTTTGTTGGAAGCAAACAAGGGCAGAGGCAATAAAATATCATTTTGAGATTATTGTGTATTCCCCATGACATAACTAGAAAGGGAGGTTTCCCATGCCTTGCATTTGTATGCTTAGATGCTCTATGGTTCTTGGGGGGAAACATTGCCACCACAAATGACATAATTTTATTTCAATTATTTATATATGTATGCACATATACTCATTATATGTATTTTAAGTAAATATAATATAATACCCCACTTTACAATACAATAGACAAATCTGCACAAAATCCCAACAGAGAAACATCAGAATTAAATGGCACCATACATCAAATAGACGGAAGAAGAAACTATTGTACTGCAGTGATCCAGACCCAGAGAAACAAATGCATCATGTTCTAACAGTGGTTCTTTGCTCCAGATACTCGGGTGTGAATATACAACCAGAGGACTAAACCCAAAGGCCGGAAAACTAAAAAGAAACCATAGAAGGGCTTGGGAAGAAGGAGCTCTACAGAGAGGTTAGGGGGACAGAGAACATTAAGCAGGAAGAAGGAAGAACAAGGGATGGACAACTCTAAGAATGATGGAAAATACTATAGGGAGACATAACGTATGCTTTCTTAACCTTTTGAAAGTTATAATCTAGTATCACCATATACGATCATCTGATGGTACAGATACACGGTAGAACTTATTTGCCCTGGAGCCTTAAGATAGAGCCTTCTAGCTGATCTTTTGTTCTCCTCCCTTCCTCAAACTCTTTAAGGTAATTTCACTCTGCTCTGTTCACCTCTCAAAATTCACCGTTTTCTCTCAGTGACAGTGGGCTTAGAAAAACAGAGATTAATTCTATCAAAAGTAGTTTATGACTTTGTAACCCTTTAAAATATTACTTTTTTCATTTATTTTGTGTACCCCCTTTCTTCTCATTCTCCCCCACATTCCCTCCTGCACCTCAGAAAGGGGAAGGCCTCCCTTGGGAATCAACAAAGCATGTCACATTGTATTGAGGCAGTTCCTAGCTCTTTCCCGAGCATCAAAGCTGGGCAAGCCAACCTTCCGTGGGGAATAGATTCCAAGAAGCCAGATGAGGTACCGGGGACAGGTTCTAATACCACTGCTAGGGGCCCCACAAACATAACAACTGTCATCCACATGCAGAAGGCCTAGGCTGATACCATGGAGACTCCCTAGCTGTTGGTCTGTGAGCTCGCATTGGCTCAGGTCAGCTGTCTCTGTGGGTTTCCCTATCATGATCCTGACCACAGGGAATTACTTTTTGCCAGGATTTCAGAAAGGCCTGACTATAGGTACAACTCCCCTTCTATTACTACATCAATAAATTATATTTCTAAAATGAAGAAGAATTGTGTTACTGAGATAATTTCTCACAGTGAAAATCCTAGAAAAAAAATAATCTGAAAATTGGGATATTTTAGTTAATATCAGCTTCTAATTTTAATTCAAATATTCCTAATTTACATATAGGGATTGTCATAATTTCATAGGAACATCAACATCCTTAAATATTTGATATGATCTAAAGCATTGTGAATTGATATATTTTGAATCAATTAAATAGTTTTGGATGATGATTCAGTAATAAAAGCAATAATTTAAAATTATGTTGAATACAGACAAAAAAATCAGTCTGTTTAATATATTAATACTCAATTGGCTATATTTAACAGAGTCAAAAGGAAGTAGTGAGGCAGAATTCTTATTCTATCAGAATGCTTCTGATACCCAATCTTGAGAAAATTATTATATTTCCCAATGTGTCTGTTTTCAAAAATATGAAACCATGATAATTATATAGTCACTATGAATGTGAAATGAGAAAATATAAACCTGGGAGTTAAGAACAGAGTAAGAAAATGATACCATGAGCTATCTTGTAATGTTCAGAATAAAGTTGTCTGGGAATAGATAGCTCCGCAGGTAGGAAAAATTATTACTGCTTTTTCAGAGGACATAAGTGTGGTTCCCAACACCCAGATGACAGTGCATAACCGATGATTACTCCCATACAAGGGTACTAAGAGTCTCTTTTAATCTCAGTAAGGAACAGCAATATTCATGGTAAACATATATACATACAAGTAAATTCTCATACATATAAAATAAAATTAAAAATATAATTTCTATTGGTATTTATTCTTATTTCTTTTAATAAGAATGCCAATGACCTATATTCCTAGTATTTAGTTGGTTCTGGATTAGAAGATATTAACAGCCTGAAGTCTGAAATAGTTTAATGTGATAGAATGATTAGAGTGTGTGAAACATGGCATTATGAAAATTGTCATAGATTACTATATATAACTGCCATGTTTCAAATATATTATACCTATGTATCTATCTATCACCTAATATATTATACCTATTTATCTATCACCTAAGATAATTATAAAATAGTTAAAGTCTGAAACAACTTTTTACTTATCACTAATATCTTAGCACATGTATAATAATAGTTTTAGATGATCAACTTTCAGGGTTATTTGGAATACTAACAGGTTAAGCAATAAGCTTTAAATAAGATTATTGCCCTGAAAAATGTAACTGGGCCTAATTCAAACATGTGGGTTTTAATAGATTAAGGAAGCCTCTATCAACACCAAACTGAAGAACAATTCTCTAAAAGACTGCATTCGGACTCACATTATATTATCAGTTCTCGCAAGGCTTCAATTGTCCAGTCATGTTATTATTCTGTGACTTATTATTCTGTGCAATAAGTTTCTAGATTAAAAAAAAAAAGATAGGCATATTTTTCCTAATGTGGGGGAGTTAGCTTTATATCATCAGATATGTGTGTTACATTTACAATGCTACAGATGCCAATAAGCTAGCAAGTATCTATGGAGGTGACAAAGCTCATACAATGAACCCTAGGAATCCAATTGATATTATGGCTCATACTATGCCTATATAGCCAAAGGGTTTCAAGGAAGGAGAGACAGAACAGTTGGTATAAGGGGTTGAGAGGGAATAATGGAACAGGAGTGGTTAAATTCAGGGGAGGATAGGAGGACAGGGTAAAGAAGGGACAGCTAACTTCAAGAAGCCAAACAGAAACCTATACTATAGATGCATCTAAACCACATGTATATATAAAATAAAAGTGTGAAATGGAGTTACTCCAAAATAGGGCAATACCCCAACTATATTTCTTATACTAGCAATCAAAACCCTTTTCTGATGTGGGAATGTCTTTCTGTATGCTGTGAATAGCAATATTTAAATAAAGGAGCTGTTTTGGCCCATCACAGGCACAATAGGAAAAGTAAGAAGAGGTATCAGAGTAGGTAGGAGGAGCTGGGCAGAGTCAGACAAACCTAGCCAGAAGCCCAAAGGAGCAACATGTAAGGAACACAGGTGAGCCAAAGGCCACGTGGTAGAAAGATTAATATAAATGGGTTGATTTAAGATAAAAGAACTAGCTAGCAATGTGCCTGAGCCATAGGCCAAACAGCATAAACTTAATATATGTGTCTGAGTCATTTTTGGGACCTGAGCAGCTGCTGGTGGCTAAGGGGTCTGGGGCTACAGGTCTGTGGGTCTGGATCTCTGGCTGCCAAGGACCAAGAAACACATTGAAACAGATTGCATCCCTGGGTAGGCCGAATATCCACTTAAAGCCCGAGAAAGTTTTAAAAAGGGTTTTAGCACAGAGACTGAGCCAAAGAAGCTTTCAAATTGTGTATATGAAGCAGGTCATCATACAAAGAAAGCTCAGCATCCAGTCACATTGAAAATGGCACCGGTAGACTGGTGACAGGCAGTGTAAGCTGCAACCAGGCCGGTTCCTGAAATCCCACAGAAGACTCAGTAGCATGTGATTGGTTTAAGGTTTCTGTTTATTTTTACCAAAAAGGAAGCAAAGATGGATACTTAGTAGCAGCATTTTCTTGGGTCTGCTATGTTTGTTGGCCACAGAGAGGCGATCCCTTTAAGAGAATTTACTGATTCAGCTTTATCTGCAAAAACTATGCAGCTCTTTAAGAGAGCTATTTTAAAAGCTCTTATGGTTGGAAGATGATTAAGGATTCACAATAAAACAGATTCAGATGAAAAGAAAAACCTGTAAAAGGGTTACAGTTTGTGTAAAAGGTACATAGGCTTCAGAGAGAAAAGAAAGGATAGAGAAAGTCTTTAAAAAGAGAAATAGAGTAATAAAAATATAATAAGCCACATAAAGATGGAAAATAGACACAAAATCTGGATTTTGGTTGTTACTGTGTTCTCTTACAATTTTTTAACTGTTAATGAGCTAACTGCAGAAAGACAATGGATTATAAATGCAAAGGCTACTAAGTTAAACAAGAATATATATTTTAAAGGTATTTTGATTTTGAAATTTGTGTCTAAGGATTTATTGCTTTGGAAGAGTTCTGCTTTTGTTTCTACAGAAGATGAGAACCTGTGTATTGCTTCCAGGAAAATATGGTTTCATCAACCAAGACCCCCTGAATAAACCTCTGATGGAAAGAGATGGCCATATCAGCTTCAGGGCTGCAGATTAAGATCCAGTCTCAAGAACCCATGAGATTTTCAATGCCCCTTAATCAATAGAAAGTAGTAATTGAAAACTACACCCAAGTTCCCAAAATAGTATTTATAAATGTTTGTTTCCATTATAACTGGTTAATTGTCATAATTCTCTTTGTAAGAAGAAAAAGGGGATATGGTATATGAATGATTTTTTTAAAAATTGATTATTGAATTTACTTAGATCAGGAAATCAGCTGTTAATCTCAAAATGTTTTACATTGGCATGGACTTTGGTTTACTGATACAAATTTAAGGTCAATTTTGTTATGCTGAATGTATTTTTCTACTCTTGTTTATGATATGATGTTCATGTAACTGATTTAAAATTGTAATGTGTAATTAAGAAATGCATGTTAATGGTCACCTTTGATAATCAAACTTATAGTTAGGTTAGTCAGGATTTTTAGGTATACAAAGATATATTTCAATTAGATAGGTAATCTTCACAGACTTCTAAGACCTACAGAATATGGCATTTAAAATATTTTAATAACTTAGACTTTTCTAGACAGTGAGACAGATATGCTCCTGGCAGCACCAATCAAGAGAAAAATGGGCATCAAAGAACCTCCATATAGAGTCTACTCTTTTTGTAGCAATGGTTAGCCATTGGACAAAACTGCTTGACAGTATGCTGTTTAAACTGGACATGCAGGTTCCATAGGGAGGTAACCTTTGAACTTTGACAGAACAAGCTGAGATGGTCATTCATGTTCTTGCTTTACAAAGAAAACTGTCAGACATTCTTCAGGACTCGAGACTGATGAATGGACAGAGCAGATTTCCTGCTTCACTAAAATGAAAAGAGACTCTGGGACTGTAGGGTGAAGATGGATGCCCCAACTTTATAAAGAACTTTGGGTGACAGTCCAGGCAGATAGGTGTCATCTCTGTCCTTTCTAGATTTTAGAAGTCACTTGCACTTCTGGTTTACTTGGGTAAATATACCCTTCTGTGGTCTTTGATGTAGTTAAAGATTAGATAGTCATAGGTATAGTTTTTCTTAGTCATTTGAAAGGTATAATGGCTATGAAACTTTAGATTCATAAGGATAAGGTAGATGATAAGAGTATTTTCTTTAAGTTTTCTAAATACAAATAGACTATATGTTAAAACTATAATTCTTGCTTGATAGATGTTTTGTTATATGTAATTTTGCCTTGTTAAAATTGAAGCCTTCCTTTTTATTAGACAGAAAGGGGAAAGTGATGTGGAAATGCCTTTCTGTATGCTGTGGATAGCAATCTTTAAATAAAGGAGCTGTTTTGGGCCATGACAGGCACCACAGAAAAAGTAGGAGGAAGAATCAGAATAGGTAGGAGGAGCAGGGTGGAGTCAGACAGACCGAGCCAGAAGCCCAGAGGAGCAACATGTAAGGAACACAGGTGAGCCACGGGCCCCGTGGCAGACAAATTAATAGAAATGGGTTGATTTAAGATGTAAGAGATAGCTAGAAATGTGCCTGAGCCATGGGCCAAACAGCATGAAGTTAATATAAGCATCTGAGTCATTTCTGGGGCCTGATCAGCTGCCGGTGGCTAAGGGGTCTGGGGCTGCAGGTCTGTGGATCTGGACCTCTGGCCACCAGGGACCAAGAAACACATTGTAACACTGTTCTTATACTAAAAGTTAAAAAAAAATCTTTTGAGTTGTTTAAAGCATAAATTCTCGTTGGTACGTAAGGAAAACTCAGAGCCAGTGATTGGGGAAAAGCTGGACGGACTAGAGAGAGGACACATACTGCAGTTCATTCTCACGCAGCCAGCTTCTCGGGGTAAAAGCTGTCTTCAAGATCCAGCCTGGCTGGATGCTCCTACAGAATACTTCAAAGTCTGCCTACGCCTGCGTTAAATATCTCCTCTGCCCAGTCGTCTCACTTCTGGGTTCACCGGCATCATAATCCCAGAGTTAAGATTAAAGTTGCGTGAGCTGCTCCTGTTTGCTTGTTAGCTCTTGAACTCACAGAAACACAGGAAGATCTGTCCCCTGAGTTAGGGGATTAAAGGTCTAGGTCAGCACTCGGTCATTCCCGTGCTGGGATTAAGGGCATGAGTTACTACTTTCTGATCTCCATGGCTTGACTGTGGGTGATTCTGTTCTCTGATATTCAAGGCTTATTTTATTAGATATCAAATATATCACCACAGTTGTTGGACAATGGGGTCCCGTTGGTTCTCAAGCATTATTTCTATTTCCAATACTCTTGACTATTCTCCTAGAGCTTGAAGATAAGAATTTAAAACTAATGACATCGCATACTTTAGTCACAGAGCATGGAAAAATTAAGATGGTAATTATCTGGAAGATTTCACATTCTGGAAAGTGCTGCTAGAGGGGAAAAATCCTTGATTTCACTTGGATTTAATCAGGAAAGATACAAAAATGACTCTATTGAGAAGATGCTACTGTTACACTGAGGTAATCATAACATTAAAGTTATGAGAAAAGCTAACTGCTTTCTTGTTGGATCTAAAGCTGATTTCAGGAGAGAAACCCATAACTGGTACTGTTCATGTGGTCAAGGCCCTTGACTAGATGCGTCAAAGGCCTTAGAAAGGAACTCAATGCTTCTACCCTGCTAAATGGACATAGTATTAAAATGTCTTGTAACAACTTATTGCTCATAGATCAAATATACTCTCATAGACCAAATTATCTATCAACACCCATCAATGCTTCTCATTGCAGTCATTGGAAATTTACACAGTGATCCTCAACTGATCAACACGCAGAGAAAAAATAGGCATGATTTTTCATCTCTAAAAGGGATATACATATCATAACCCCAGTCAAAACTCAGGAATCTTCACAGAATAAGGGAGAGAAATATTGTACTAGCCAGAGGTTGTCACTAACCTCAAGGGGACAATGTTTGCCAGATGCAACAGGCCAGTTACACGTATGAATTTATAACTAGTAGGATAGTATAGAGTGGGGAGACTGGTCATGGAATCTCACTATGAGGTAAGAACCTATTTCATTTGATAGCTTTTGGGAGAGGTGAAGTCAGTTTGTTTATTTTTTTGTGTGTGAGTGATATGACTGGCACCTGATAGATTGACCCCACGCCATGTCAGGCTCTACCTAGTCACAGAACTAGCTGGGCAATACAAAATGATATTAATAAGAAAATAAAGAAAAAAAGATTAAGAAATGTTGAAATTGGGTGAGAAGGGTAGATCCAAGAGCTCAGAAAAAGTGTTATGGGAGAAGTTGTGCAAGGAGAGTGAATGTATTTATTCTAAAAAAAACTGATAAAAATATAACCAAAATTCTTACTCTGTTTCTCTCTCTCTGTTTCTCTCTAGTGTGTGTTTGCACATGTGGATGTGCGCACGTGTGCACACACACACACACACACACACACACACACACACTATGATTTTGTGTCTTTATACATTTTGTCCACATGTATCAGCTTCTTGACGTATACTATATTATCTGCATTCATCTAAACAAAAGGGAAGTTCTGTGCATCAGCAGTGAGAACAAGTACCCTAATTTACTCTTTTATTAAATGATGATGCTTCATAGAAAGACTTTAAACTTAGATTTTAGGATGTAGAAAATATAAATGAGAAAGTTCCACAGGAAATACACAAAAGTGTGATATTGCTTATAAATAAAAATTTAGATATGTTAGTGATATATTCAACTCAGAATGTTAATACTGATCTAACAAGCTCGCCATTCGAATTAACCTGGTATTTTAGTTGGAAATAAAAAACTTTTAGGGACTATCATGTCAACTTTGAATTAATTTAATAACGCATATAGTGACTTAAAATGAGCCTGTTATAATTCGAATGCAGTTTGGAAAGTGAAAGTATCTTTGGCTTGTTCAATACACCATTATTATTGTCTCACCAAAGCAGGAATGGAAATATATGACCTCTAAAGCCTCTGGTGTCAAAATACTTTTATTATAATCAAGCAAGCTTTGCACTTACAGCTTACAAGATATTAAAATTTAGAATATTAAATAGTAAGATCACATACAACACTGTTTCAATGCCATTAGCTTCCAATAAATTAAATTTGCGTGACTAAAAGGATCAAGTTATTATGTTTCAGTGAGAGGAAGTATTAAAATTCATGAGTATTGTAAAGGACACTGTACCTAACACAGAGCAAATTATATTTCTTCCCATAAAGGAATAGAAAACTCCAATAGTTCTTTACCCTGAAATTATCAGAAATGAATAAAAATAGTCTTTTTGGAAAGTGCAAACTTGAATGATGGTGATAGAAGATCAAAAGTTAGGGATGTTATTTATGCATAGCTGATATCCTTCACTGGAAAAAGAAAGCACCAGCAAACTGGCTAAAGAGAGTAGTAAGAAGGACCTTTAAACATAGTCTAAGATGAACAGCATTAGTAAAAGTGAGCTAAATCTTTTTAAATGAAATTGGATGTGGAAGCGATAGAAATTGACGAACAATAAGGAGAAGCAGCAGCAGCAGAGTTCACAGAAGTTACTGAAATTTTATAAACTATGTTCAAAAGTTTTTATAATGCATTCAACTAAGAAGTAATATGAGCTTAGAAAAAATCTAATGAACGCTCTAGAAAGTTAATATAACATATTGTTTAAGTGCTACCTCAAAAAAGGGATCTCACTGCAGGTCATTTTTCCTAATGCTCTGAGCAAATTAGTGAAGACATTCAAATAGAAATATTCTTTGTTTAGATTCTGAGTCATCATAATAGCCTTTCTATAAAAATCCTAGAGGTATGATAAACTCTATTATTTCTAGGACACATCAGTTTGTTAACCTGCCAACAAAAAATTTCTCTCTAAAATTAAGCTGTCTTATCCAAACAACCAAACCTTTAACGGTGGTTTCCATTTGGATATATTATGGCATACGTCAATACAGCAATCTAGTGGAAAGAGTTCAAGTTGCTGTTTTCTTTTTTCTTTAAAATATAAGACAGAAATACCTGTTAAATAACCTTAAACTTTTCAAGTTATAAATCTGCTTCATTTAATTACCCCAATCCTTCATTGAAATACATAATTTCTGAATAGTTTATGTTGCTTGGTTTCTCACTTACCCTCTGTGGTACTGATGGATATTAGAGAAATGTGTTTACTGAAAAGAAGGATGTATATCTACTATCTATTATATGCATCCAACATGATTACTTTGATTATCTCAAGTTTAGACATGTGAGTTGCATTAATTTTTAAATTAAATAAAACAAGAACATAGATTTAACTGTTAGTTTTTGGTTTAGTTATGAATTTTGTACTTACCCTGACACTTATATTCTAAAGATATATTATGGGTTCCCCAGAGTAACAGAATTTATAGAATGAATCTTATGAATCTCTTTCTCAAAATGGTGAACTAAAAATTGAAAGTCAAAAAATCCGATAGTTGCTTAGTTTACAGGCTGGATGTCTCAGCTTGTCGTCAGTACATGCTGGAATCCTGAAAGAATAGTCCCTAATCCCAGTGAGTGAATGGGTTTGCTAGCAAGGTGAGAGCAAACAAGCAAAAAGTAGAAACTTCATTTGTCAAAGTCCTTATAAAGGCTTCCATCAGAAAGTGTGGCCCAGATTGGATCTGAACTAAGGTCTGATAAAGGTCTATTTCCCACCTTAAAGACCAAATTAATAGTAGATCCTTATACTTAACTTTAAGCTGAAATATTTCTGCTTAACAGGTATGTTCTCTCTTTGGGATGTTTAGTTAATTTTAGGTATAGTAAAATTGACAAGCAAGAACAGTCATCACAAAAGAGAAAATTAACATCTTTGTCAAATCTTTCAGTTAAGCGTTAAATAATATATTAGTTTGTGTAGCTGTCTCACTGATGAGAGCAAGAAAATAGACACAAGTAACTAATAAAACAAAAGTCATATATTATTGTGCTGAAGGTTTATCCTCTAAATTCCTAGCTAAGGTCCTAAACGCATCTTCCCAAGGTTGCTCACTTGTGTGACACAGCTGAAGACCAGGTCCAGTCTCTAACAGAAGTCTTTGATTCTGAGGTTCAGGGTTGTAGGGGAGACTCCAGCTCCTGAGCAGATCAAGGTGACATCTCTCCTGATGTGCAGATCAGGGTGTTGCTCTTGGTTTCTGCTCACATACTGTCCAGTGAGCATCTTGGATTTCTAGGACTGTGTCTGGTTATCTTGAGTGAGTGATGTTACTGAGTTTTGGTTTTCAGGTGCAGCTTTGACTGTAGTGAGGATCCTGACTAGGCTATTTTTACAAGTTTAAAGGGCATTTTTTACTATTATTATTATTACATTAATCCAGGGGCTGACATACAGGAAATTAACTCTAATTCTTTTCCTACTACCATTTCAGCAAAGCAGCTTAGGAACGTGGACTTCAAGTAGGATCCCATCATTTCAGAGGCCATTGCAGCTGTCACTCTTTTCTCTCCTCTATGCTATCTTAATAGAATAGGGTTTAAGTTTATGTTGGATTTTTGGGGGGCAGGGAGACTCTTCCTACTCTTCCTACTATATTGAACTTGTCTCTGAATTTCCGTTGGTATAACTCCTGTAAATGATTCAAGACAAATATTATTCATGAATTACCGAATAAGTATCTTTCAATAGATATTCTCTTTCATTTTTACATCCTGATAATTTTCCCCACGGTTTCTGTTTTTTTCTCCTTATGTTTGTAAGTCTCCTTGTAAGATTGTGAAGGTCTCCCCTGATCCCATTCAGTCCTCACAGAACAAGAAATCTTGGATTGTTAGTAATGAATAGTCAAGCAAAATGATCTCCTCATGAAAGGGAGGTCAAAGTCAGAAGCTTGGTTATTTGGTACTAAACTGGAAAAAATCTGGGGAAACTTTTATATATATATATATATATATATATATATATATATATATATATATATATATATATATATATATATATGTATATATATATATATATTATCATTCAGTTCTTTAAAAGGAAATTGAAAGAATGTATCTGCATGTTTGAAAATGTCCTAACAAAACTTAGTACTATGGGCTTTTTCTATACACTAATTTTAAAAGATTAAAATATGTGATGCCTGAATCACCTGAGTGAGCCGCATGTCAAGCAAGGCCCTGAAAATATAGAAAGACACAAAGATGTGGGTCATTCTTAAATAAGAAAGCCATTTATTCAAGCTCAGGGGAAACCTTATATACTGAGGTTGCTGTTTTTCATCTTGAGTAATCTTAGCAGCTCACAGCAACACAAGACAACTTCTTCCTTCTTTCCTAACTTCCTTATTCCCTAACCACAGCACCTGCTTGGGCAGTGTTCCCATAATGGAACAGATTAACTGGTTCAGATAAACTCTGCAGACTATTAAATAGTGCTAAGCCCTGGGGGCTGCAGGCTGACCTCCCCAGGTCCCTTCCTTTTATACAAAAAGAAAGACATCCAGGCTAGGCCTGTCTTAAGTAGCAAAGGAAGTAGTCAGATTGTATCTCACCTGTCATCAGAGAATTCTGCAGCATAGGGAGGGCAGAAACTCCTGTCTTACATGGGTTGATTACAATCCCCCATACTTTACCTGTCTTTGGTTCACTAGCCAATTTTAGCATGTTAGTCCATACCTCACTAGGTGCTGGATCATGGGCAATAGCACAAAGCGCATTTGTGTGTGTGTGTGGTCAAATGTTGCTGGCTCTGTCTTCTAGGAACATGTTGAGAAGCAATGCTCCTCCCAGAATTAAAGCTGTCAATAAAATTGATCCTGCCAATTTCTTAATCATCTCTACGCCCTGATATATACCTGTAACTAATTGATTGAGGCCACTGGATGGAATCTCTCTAGACAGGTACTACATATAATTAACAAAAGCAGAATTCCAGGATCCTTTCAAAAAAAAGTATTTAGTTTATGCATTTGTTCAGTAAGACTCCTAACCTTTCCTGGAGTAACACAAATATGAGTGAAAGCTGGGTAACGAGAGGCCATCTGCCTTTCTTAAAACAAATCTTGTTCTTGTAACAAGGAAATCTGCAAGTTAAGTTTCAGAAAACCCTGTCTAATGTGCTCATTAATATTATTTAGTGTCTCTAAAGCACTGGCTACTCTTCCTGATAATAAATCTAATGTGGTTGCAGTGGCTACAGAATGACTAAGGGCAATCCCTGCCTCTGCCACCTCCACAGAGGCACTCACAATGGCAGTAACAACAGCTGTGGTGATCTCTCTTAGAATGAATCAGGATGAGCTGATCAAACCACCAACACCAGTGTTTCATTTTTCCAGCAGCCAGTCAGGAAACAGGATTCTCTAGAACAATTCCTAGACACGTTAGTAGCAATCGCCACCACAAAGAAGAAAGGGAAAGGCCAGAGAGTTTTGAAACCCCATACTTGAATTCTAAGAATCAGTCCCATTAAAATAGGTTGTCTGCACAATATCCTTGGTGGGGGTTCTGTCCCCACCACCATAGAGGACTACTAATAATTTTTAGCTGATATGGAGGATTTGTAATACATTCAACCCACAATTGTGGACTTACCAGGTGGTAGTCAGGGTGTCAAGGCCAGGAACGATTAGCTGGATGGATGTGGCCAGTGTGATTCTGAGACTTTTTATTTATTGGCATACGTACAATTTTTAAGCTTACAACAGAAGCACTGGAGGAATTCTGCCCAACATCATCAATTGAGGCATTTCTTATTGCAATACACTCACTATGGGCAAGAGAATTATTAGGGAACTGGCTCTTATCCAGCGTCTTCTCAAAGCTGAGGGTCTCAGTAAGATTCCAGTGATATATCTTTTTCCCCAATTCATGGGTGCCGATGAGGTGCCTGTCTTCCAGTCAGTAGATACAAAGTAGGGTCATACTGGACTCTCAAGACCTACCTTCATCAACAATGGGGGATTACTTAGCAGTTCCCAATGGACTTGTTGTGTCAGACTTGTTCCCAATAAGATAACCCATAGCATGCACCAGCCACTCCAGAACTCAGACTGGAGATTCAGCACTCTGGAGGAAAACACAGACACTACCCTTACTATCCATAAGCACTGGATCTGGTCCACACCATTGTCCTGACATCACATACCTCCATTTTACTTGAGGATAAGTGAAAAAAAAATTGGTTGCCATTGGTGCTCAGCAGTTGACCTACCCTGATAATCCACAGTTAAAAAATTTTAAATGTAGATAATAATAATAACTGATCCTTGGGGGTATTATGTCTTCTTTCAATAATAGCTCGACCTTGAGGATTATAGGGTATACCCATCTTATGAACAATAGAAGTCTTCACAACATCATTTGAACCCAACACTAGTGTACGTAGGTCTATAATATCAGTTGTAACTATTTTTGGCACACTCAAATAGTCAAAGGCTTGTAGACAATGACTTTCTATATCCTTAACCTTTTCCTCTGCATGAGGAGAGGCAAAAAGAAATCCAGAAAAGGTATCACCTGTAACATTAACAAAGTGTAATTTCCCTAAAGGGGCAACATGAGTAACATCCATTTGCCAAGTGTGATTGGGTGATAAACACTTGAGATTAACTCCATAGTGGGATACAGGAAGAAACAACTCCTGACAATGGCAACAGCTTGATCTTTAGAAAGTTTGTATCTAAAATTTAAAGTTCCAGCATTAAGATAAAGTTTTTGATAAGCCTGTTGTGCAGCTTCCAATTGTGATACTGTAGAAATAGTAACAATGCTTCCAGCTCTTTTTAAGGGTGTTAAAACCTTACTAACATAAACACTGTCTGTATATAAATTAATAGGAACATCTAAAAAATATCACAAAGCCATACATACTGCAGCAATCCTGTTAGAAGACCCATCTGTAAATACATTCACTGACCCAGCTATAGGGTGTTAAGAAACAACTTTAGGAAAACACACAGGGTGATTAAGAAATAATTGCATCAACTTACAACTGGGATAATGGTTGTTAAAAGTCACTAAATTAGTGCATAAAAACATCATTCATTCTGGATCAAGGGTCTGTAATCACTGAACTTTTTCTCATGTATAGGGAATAATGAACCAGTCAGGAATCTCAGGTTGAAGCTCCTAGAGCCCATAAGGTGTTCCCTAAAGTTCCCCAAGGGACTTAGGAGCAGGCTTTTCTGTCATATCAAAGTTAATCAAAGAAGCTTGACACTCCTGTCCCTGAATCTCATTAAAACTCCTCCCAGCCTTGGCCGATTGATTGTTCTTTTACTTTTACATTAGTACTAAACAAGGCATCTTTCACAAGACGCCAATGAGGAAAGGTAGCAATGGGGAAGTCTGGAGGCAAAATGCCTCTTGCAAATCAATGTTTACATGTTCCCAGTCTTGAATGCTAAGCATGCCAGATCACAGGAACCAAGGACTAGTAGTCTCTATAGTCTTAACAAATTCCTGAGCAGTTTTATGTTTTATTCACTGTTTCTTTAATAGATCCAGCAATTTTTCAGTTAAAATCTAAGGACCTTGCAACTCCTATGCTTCATAAATTTTCTAAAACTTCATGCTGTCCCCTGTTTCCCTAATAATTCTATCAATTGTTCAGTTAACTTCTGCCAAGACATTGTTTCCCAAACCTTCATTCTGTCCTCTATTTCTTTAAAAATTCTATCAATTGCTCAGTTAACTTCTGCCAGGACCTTGCAGCTCCCATGTTTTAAATCACACTCCTATTTCTGAGGGCAATCTCTCAGAGAATCCCTAATTACTGACCCAAGTCAGTAAAAGATCTAGAGAATTCCATTTCGCCCTCCTCCTATTTCCAGGGTGATCCTCCTTAATTTTTTACCTGTTGGCCAGTCTTCCAAGCACAATCTCTCAGGTAATCCCTAGTTCTTGATCTTGCTGAAGGCTCCACTAGTGACCCAGTCTCACTGGGGGCCTCCACCTGTGATGCCTGAATCACCTGAGCCAGCTGAATGTCGAACAAGGGCCTGAAGATTAAGAAAGACATAAATGCAGGTCATTCTTGAATGAAGAATGCCATTTACTCAAACTCAGGGAAAGCCTTATATACCGAGGTTGCTTTCTTCACGTTGAGTAACCTTAGCAGCTCACAAGCAACTCCTGGCCTGGGTCAACTTCTTTGTTCTCTGCTTTCTGATTCCCTAATCACAGCACCTACGTGGTCAATGTTCTGGTAATGGAATGGATTAACTGGTTCAGGTAAACACCACAGGGCATTGAATAGTGCTAAGTCCTGGGGGCTGCAAGTGAAATTCCCCAAAAATAAATGTCAAAAACCAAGGAGCAAACAAAATCAACCAGCCATGCAAACAAACAGAAACCCAGAACTCAGTCTAAGATCAAACTGCACTTGGTGATGGATATTTTAAGTCACAGGTATCAAATAAATAAACTGTTGATACAAGGACTGTTTATCAATGGTTTAACAGAAAGTAACCTGGAAAGTATAAATAACAGAAATAGAGAAGTTCCTTCATGTTTTTTAGGACAATAGAAGTGACTCAGAGAGATAACTGGAAATCCAAAGAGGATAGCTAAAAAATGAGTAAAATGAGGCAAGAGCATCCGACTGAATAAAGAAAATTTCAGGACAAACCCACTTTAAAATATATTGTCAAATACTCTTCTATGGCTCCAACATGAAATGTAAATATGTAAGTGAGAAATGTGTTTCAGAAGAAGTATGAAAGTCATCATGGATATTCATCTGAGGGGTCAGGTCAGTCAAGAATTCATGGAGAATTCTTTGAAGAGCGGTTGCAATAGCCCTACTTATGAAGAGAATTAGCATTTAAAGAGATCTGTTTATGTCTGTCAGTGTGATTACGCTTCCTGCCCTTGAAATCACTTACGTGGCCCTTGTGTTCCTCAGTTTCCTAAGGAAGCAGTCATTAGGAAAAACTCTTTGCTCTCTATCATTTTTATGTGTATCCTGTAGTATAATTGCACAACTACTTCTGACAGTTGATGACCCAGCTCTTGAGTGGCCAAAGCTATTTTACCAGTAGCTCTTCTCATATGATGCCCTGTATAATATGTGAGGTTGCAATGTGTAGACATTCTTCCTGTTCTTTTAATTTGATATTCAGAGCTATTTTACCCTTCCTTTTGGCCCCTCTTCTCATACTATCTGTCCTTATCTGTAACAAAAGCAAGAGCAAGATAAGATCTCTTACGAGATCAAGACTGCAGTGCTAGACAATACATGAAAAGTTGGAAGTTTGTCCAAGACACAGTTACCTACAGTAATCAACATGTTTACACATGTTGTCCAGATCTCTAGATTTCTTAGCAATTTAATGCTGTTGGGGGTTGGAGGGCAGGCAACCTCATTACAATTTGTATATTCAAGTTTCTCTACATGCTTGTGTTTGTGCTTCAAAAATAATGATGTTCTTTCATTTTCAACTCACTCTCTGTTCCTTGGCCTGCAACAGAAGTCTTACTTATTATGCCTCCCATGTGTGTGTGTGTGTGTGTGTGTGTGTGTGTGTGTGAGAGAGAGAGAGAGAGAGAGAGAGAGAGAGAGAGAGAGAGAGAGAGAGAGAGAGAGAGAGAGAGAGAGAAGAGAGCTCATAGTTGAATATGACTGGATGGGTTCATGTGCACAGGTATGAATGTACATGCAAAGCTGTCTAGAGACAAGTGTCATTCTAGGAATGTTGATCCCCTCATTTGAGACAGGGTTGCATATTAACTTTCAGCTCACCAGTTAGTCTAGATTGGTTGATCAGCTCATCTTAGGTATCATATCTCAACATTCCCAGCCCTAACATCATATGTAAGTTCCACCATATTTGATTTGTTCTTTTGTGTGTGATTGGTGTTAAGAACTTTATTGACCTATCTGTCTTCTCTCATCTTCTTCACCCTTTAGTAGTTCTTGAGAAGTTTTTAACCTTTCTCGTACTGTTTTTCACTGCTAATGTATATAGTGAGAGTGTTTTTCTTTCAGCTGCTACTGAACCCTAAGGCTTATTGTGCCATGCTAGCCATTACTGTGGTTAATAGGTGTCATCTCTGGGTAGGACTATTGGCTGCTTCCTTCCTTTGTAACCTACCATGGCACTTTCTGGTAGCTACTTAAAAGTACTCTAGGGATTAGCTCCTTTCAAGAACATTATGTGACTAGTTTGCTTATTTATGGTCTTCACACGGACATTAGTTTCATTGGTAGAGTTTTAATTATTTCAGAATATCTAAAACTTTTACATATTTATAATGTTTACCAATTTGGGACCTGTAAAATGAATTACCTATATTGAGAAATCTGTAATTTTCCTTTTGAGATGTAGCTATATTTTAAGAAACATTTACAAAATAGGGTTATCACTTAGCTTTATAGTTATATTTTGGAGTCTGTTGCATCTACTCTGGGAAGTACATACATTTCTCTGGTGCTGGTATAATCATGATATCATTAAAGGTTCCTATCTCCTGTGAGATGTGTGTGAAGTGATTTGCATCCCTATTTTATGTTAAGTAAGAATCCAATGTATTTCTGAGTTCCCATGAGAGTACATTTGTATAGTCACTGATAATTCCAATTTCTATCTCTCTCTGGATTTAATATACAAAATTTTCACTTCCTCTAGCTGCTTTCTCCATAACCTTTCAGATAAAGAACAATATTCTTGTTCACGATCTCCCACATATTCAGAGAATTTCTACATTAGAGAGAAAAGCTGATGTTAGTGAGCAAACAGGGGAAATACCACAGTTCAGTTAACACGTGATTATTAGAGATGCCAACTCTTGAAACTTATTAATTGTTATGTCATTTTTTTACAGCAATAGTTAGACATTTAGAAGTGGTGAATGCCTCTGGGGCTTCTACTGAATGCAGACTATTTTGAGCTCAGTTTGTTATAAGGACCTTTGTAACAGAAGCGTTTGATCATAATTTTTTCAGATCAGGCAGTTTTTCTTAGGAAATACTGTTCCACAATAAAATGGAAACATAAACAGATAAAATTACAACTGAAAATATTAAAGTACAATTGAGTATTAATGAGGTTTATTGTTATCTTACTGAATTTAAGCATATTGGGAATTTTTTTTTTGAAGGTATCTTTAAGGACAGAAGGGTTTATCTCTGTTCTTAGTAACTTTAGCCATCTGAAATTTTATCAGCTAGAGTTCTTTGCTTTTCTTTGGTAACTAAATTTGTTATTAAATGAATATGATTTCCATAGAATCTATATACATATATATATATGCACACACACACACACACACACACACACACACACACACACACACACACAAACTACTTTTGGATGAATTATAATAACAAGTACCATGTACATACTTTATAAATAGCTCAGTTGTTTAGGAAATAATTAAAAGAATAAAACTATGGACATGTTAACTACAAATGCATTTATCCTCCAAATATTTTAAAACTCAGGATAGTTGAATCCACAAATGCGTTGCCAGCAGAAACAGGAGAAAGATTTTATACAAAAATGTGCTTTAAGAACTTGTTTTCTCAAAACTAAGTATTTAGAAAATAATCACATTTTCCTTGTAAGCCTGATAGCCACTGCATTTTCTCAATATTAATACCATATTGCACAGATGAAAGCATGTTACCTCATCTGAAACATTCTTCTAGTTTATGGTAACATTTAAATTAAGGAAAAAAGAAACTGTAGACCAGCCTGGGCATATTTATTTATTTATTTTCAAGTCATCACACAAACTCATTCAACCATCCTTTCTTGCTCCTGGCTCTAGCTTTCACACAATTTTTCATTATATTCATATTTGAACTGAGGACATTTGCAGCAAGCTGGAACATATTTTCTCCAGTACTTGATTTTAAGCTTCCTATACTTCTTCAAATTCCCTCAGAAAATTTCGACATGTTTGAGTATGACTGAGCAAACAATGGTTATGCCTACATCAGGCACAGAACCAACCTGAGAAGAAAATATGTCAGTTTTATTGAGAGAATCTTTAACAGCTTAATGAAGCTGCTTCGTCTGTCAATAATAATATCCTCTAACTGAAAAACTCCTCAGACATAACACACTGCTTACCATAAAGGGTTTTTAACCATAGAGAAAGTCAAAGTGAAATTATTATGACCATCTACCACCAGCCAACTTCACTAATATTTTTTTAATTTGTTTACAAATACAGCTTATATCTTAATAAAATATTATAGATTAATTTGTTAACCTCTGCTCAGTTATGTAGTCTTCTGCTTCTTTTCATTCAAGAATAACTGATCCATACTATTTATGAATATGTAAATATAATATTGTGTTTATATTCAGAAACAATATTTAATTTTGTGTTGCAGAAGCATACAAATGCTAGGTGATAATTAAAATCTAACTTTTCTTCACATTATTTTAGAAAAGTCTTTGAGTCTTTTTTCATGCTGGTCTATTATTCATTTTATTTCAGTTTAGGTGATTAGATTACACAGCACATTATTTTCCTTTGTTTGGTCTTTCCTACTTTCTGTTAATATTTTCCTAGAATTTACACTTTCAGAGGGTTTCTTGATAAAGGTGCATGTGAGTAGCAATAAATAAGTAGTCCTCTAAGGTACTGAGATTTGAAATGGCTTGTAATTCAACACCAGTGCTAATTCTTGTTTGATAAATCATAAGACATGTTTCATAACTCTGCAAGCACTTCTATCGCTCCCTGGATGCAGGTTTTACATATATTTTTGAGAATCTCATATAAATATTGCAGTTAATTCATTTGTACCCTTCTTCCCCTCTCCAACCCTTCCCATGTCCTGTTATTCTCTCTCAAACTTATCAGCTTTTCTTCTTTAATTATTATTATTACATACATATGTACAATTGTATATATACCAACAATCTGCAGATTCATTTAGTATGCTTCAGTGTAAGTATTTAAGGCTGGTCATGTGACACTGGAAAGCCCATCAGGATGTTCAGTATCCCCCCCCTTTTTTGTATGTTCATTTTATTATTTTTTTTTATTCAAAATGTCTTTTTTAATCCATGTATCCCATGTTACTCCCCCTCGTTTCCCTCCCCCAATCCCTCCCAGCCAGCCTTCAGCCTCTCTGCTTCCCATCACCCTACCACCACCACCCCCCCTCCAAAGGGCAAGAAGTCCCAAGGTGGGTCAGCTCAGCATGGCACATCCACTCTAAGCAAGTCCAATTTCCTCAACAAGACTGGGTTAGATGTTCCTCTGCAGGGAATGGGCTCCAAGGTGCCAGCCTATGCACAGGAACACAGTCTGATCCCACCCCTCGGCTCCACACACTGCCCATGCCAATCAACAGTTGCCTACCCTTGGAGGGCCCAGCTCCTTTTCCTGATGGTTCCCCAGTGGCTATTCTTGATTCAGTAGGTTCCCCAGAGTTGAGTCCGCCATCTCTGTGGGAATTTTCCACATAATCCCTAACATCTTGCTCTTACAGACTCTCCTCCACACATACCTCAACTGCACCAGGATCTCTGCCTCCACCTCCATTCATTGTTGGATGTAGGTTCTGTGATGACACTTAGGATGGTTATTCATTTGATTATAGGGTAAGTCTTGTTTAAGTACCTCCTCCACAATTGGTTGGAGATGGACATCCTGTGATTTCTTAGAGGTTTCCCTAGCACCTGGTCTCTTTTTAAACCTACATTGAATTCCTTTATCAAGATATCCATTTCTTTCTTCCCGTCTTTGTTTCTCATCTCACTCAACCATCTCCTTCTCTCATGATTTATTTCTAATGCATTGTTTGTATTTATTAAAAGTTTACATCTTAGTTCAGTACAAATATCTTTTGAGGATGGGTCTGGATTCTCTATCTTAATGTATATCACTTTATCTCTTTACTCCTGGTCTGGCTATTCAGTCTTTCTATTTACAGAATAAGTGAAACAAATTGATGTTCAAATCAGTTTGGGAGGGCTTTCATTTCAAGTTAGTTCCTTTCAGAGTTTCTATAGCATATTGGAACTGTCTTCCTCTTGGTCCGTACTCCACCCACTCCAGCCCTGTTCCGATTTTTTCTAAGCTGTGTTTTCTTTAAAGCATCAGAAGTAGAAAGTTTCCCTCTGAGCTGATGACAGTCCACTATAAGGCTACCAATTGCACGTCTGTCTCATTTTAACCTTTGTCTTCATCTAAGCCTTGACTCTGACATTCCCCTGGATATACCCTCCTTGCTGTGTGGTACTCAGCATTTTTTTTTATTATTTCTCTTATTAGCATTCAACAGAGCATAGAGTCCTTTTAGAGCTATTATATGAACGGCTACTAAATTGATGATCACTTGTTCAAGTTGAACATCACATTTTGAATTATATTGCTTTAAAGATTACTATAATTCAATCATTAATATAACTTAATGTTGCTCCACTATATAAAAGATACATTGCTTTATGCTAGTGTAGATAAAAGTAGTAAAATATACTCATCACAAGATTGCAAATTTTTATTTGGTACACTAAATTTATTGAATCTAACATACCTTCCTCTAAAAAGCAAACAACAACCACCAGATGGCTCATTAGGGTACACAACACTATTATATAAACCAAAACTGAGGGCATTTTTTTTGTTGTTGTTGTTGTCTACATTCTTTTCCTGGTGGAGAACAGTAAATATAGAACATTTGGAAATCACTAAAAATGGTGCTTTACACTATTGTTCCCATTCAATACACTACGATTGTTCTGATTGGAATTTTACCAGGTATGGAATTAGTAATATATCCTATCTGGTTGTAAAGGATCTTAGCGTGCATATAACAGAAGCTTATTTCCTCAAAGCCTTGATGAATATACTAGATTCATTGAACACATTGGGTTTTAAAGATGTGACTTCCTTGTAGCTTGAATAGCTGCTGATCAGAAATATTCATTAGCTTGTTGAGCTAGGATATCTGCATCATGTGGCACCATCTCAGTGAGCTAGATGATACTGCTTTCTGTGTCTCTCACCTTGTTTATGTTTGTTTGTTTGTTTTTAGGCTGGTACACATTAAAATGGAAAAAAAAATTGAAACAGCTAAAGTTTTCTGGTTGAAATTAGAATATTCTTCATCCCTCACCTAAATCCAGGACAGCAGAGAAAATTCATGCAGGCTAGAACTCCCCACTAAAATCCAGTTCATGGACACTCCCATCTACAAGCTTGCCCCAACTCAACCCATCACCCAGTGACCTCAGTGGCGACCTGAGACTCACAGATTCTCAGCACCTATTGGATCAAGAGGTGAGTGACATATCTCCCAGCCCAGCCAGCAAGTCCTGCCTCCTTAACCCAGGACCTGGGACATAACTCTTGAACCCACACTCAACCCTTCCCTAAGTCCAGGCCAGCAGGTAAAACCCTTGCAAATCAGAAGTTCCCAGTAAAATCTAGTTCACTGGACACCCCCATCTACAAATCCCACCCCAGCCACCAGTCTATCCTATTACTTTGCAACCTCAGTATCTACCTAAGACCCACATTTTCTTAGTACATATTGAATAAAGAGGGGTTCCTGAGACCCATAATTTGCCAGCACCTATTGGATCAAAAGTTCCTATAGGATCAACAGCTCCTACTCCATCAAGAACTCATACTGGACCAAGATTGCATCCCTGAGACACAGAATCAGCCAGCTCTTACTGAACCAAAAACATCTCAGTGTGACACAGAATAAACTACCACAAAGTAGACCAACCCAGAAAGGCTTCCTGACACAGAGATACAGCTGAAACAGATTGCACCAAAGTCAGCTCACTGAGATAAACACAAATCCTGCATTGGTCTGAGGATGCAATGGGCAGATGCCAGTGCAAGAATATATATAAGAATATATAGAACAATATGGCACCAACAGAATCTGGTGGTTCTACAGCAATAAGACCCATTTGTGATAATGGAAAAGAAGCAGAAGAAAATAACCTTAAAAACCACTTTATGAACATAATAAAAGCCTTAGAAGAAATTATGAAAAAAAATCTCTCTTAAAGAAATAGAGCAAACAACAAAGAAAAATTGAAACAAATCGTCAAGTCCCTTAACAAAAGTAAAGAAAACCAAGAATAAACAATGAATGAATGAAGAAAACCTTTCAAAATTTAAAAATTGAAATAGAAGCAATAAAGAAGACACAAACCAAGGAAATCCTGAAAATAAAATCTGAAGGAATGAACTGAATTTACAGATCCAAGAATAACCAACAAAATGTAAGAGATGAAAGAGAAAATCTCTGATGTGGAAGATTTGTTAGTGGATATAGATATGTCAGTTTAAAAAAAAACCACTAAAACCAAAAAAGTCATGACACAAAACATCCAGGAAATAAGGGACACTGTGAAAGACCAAACCTGAGAGTTATAGGAATAGAAGAAGAAGATACCAGCTCAAAAGCATAGAAAATATATCCAACAAAATCATAGAAGAAAAGTTTCCCAATCTAAAAAATGGAATTGGCCATAATGATATGAGAGGCTTCTAAAACAATAAATAGACTAGACCCCCCAAAAGAGTCAGCTTGCACTTAATAATCAAGCCACTAAACATACAGAATAAAGAAAGAATACTAAAGGTTGCAAATAAAAAAGCCAAGCTACCTATAAAGGCAGACCCGTCAGAATAACACCAGACCACTCAATGGAAAGATGGGCATTACTTATACATCTCAGGAAAAAAAAAAATCTATCAAGATGAAGTTTCAATCCTGAACATTCATGCCCCCAATACAAGGGAACCCACATATATAAAAGAAACATTATTAAAGCTTAAATCCCACATCAAACCCCACACATTAATAGTGGGAGACTCTAATACTCCACTATTACCAATGTATAGCTATACTTGAAATGAGTTTAACAAAGAAATAAGGGATATAACAGATGTTTTGACTCAAATGGTCTTAATAGATATGTACAGAACTTTCTACTCGAACACAAAGGAATATATCTTCTCAGCACCACATGGGACTTTCTCTAAAATTGACCTCATACATGGTCATAAAGCAAATATGAATAGATTAAAAAATGGCAATAACCCGTTGTATCCTATCACACCACCATAGCCGAAAGTTAGAGTTCAACAACCACACAAACCACAGGAAGCCTACAAACTAATGAAAACTGAACTTCTCTCAAAGGAAGAAGGACAGAAATATATTAAAGATTTCCTAGAATTTAATAAAAATGAATCTACAACATCCCCAAACTTATGGCACAAAATGAAAGCATTGCTAAGAGAAAATTCATAGCACTAGATGCCTACAAAAAACAAAACAAAACAAAACAAAAAAAAAAAAAAACTCGAGAAATCTCACAAGGAGACTTAACAGCTGAAAACTAGAACAATTAGAAGCCAACTTACCTAGAAGGAGTAGATGGCAGGAAATTATCAAACCCAAGGCTGAAATCAATAAAATAGAAACAAAGAAAATAATACCAAAAATCAGTGAACCAAAGAGAAGAGAGCGTTATCAAGATATACAAACCCGTATACAGACTCACCAAAAGCCAGACAGAGAGTATCCAAAGTAACAACATCAGAAATGAAAAGGGGATGTAACCAACAGGCACCAACAATATCCAGAGAATCACTAGATCATACTTCGAAAAGCTGTACTCCACTAAGTTGGACAACCTAAAAGAAATGGACAGCTTTCAGAATCAGTACCAAATCTTTATCAAAACTAATTCAAGCACATATAAATTACCTAAAGAGCTATAACCCCCAAGGAGATAGAAATTGTTATTAAAAGTCTCCCAAATAAAAAAAATTCAGAGCCAGATGATTTCAGTGCAAAATTATACCAGATTTTCAAAGAAGATGTAATACCAATACACCTCCAATTGTTTCACACAATAGGAACATTACCAAACTCTTTGTAGGTGGCCACAGTCACCCTGATACCCTACCACACAAAAGGATAACAAAGAAATAGAATTACAGAATTACAGATCTTCCTCATGAATATTGATGCAAAAATACTCAATAAAACACTGGCAAATTGAATTTAAGAACATAACAACAACAAAAAAATCATCCACCATGATCAAGTAGGCTTCATGCCAGAGATGCAGAGATGCTTCAACATTACAAAAAACTGTCAATGTCATTCATCACATAAACAACCTGAAAGAAAAACAAAACAAAACAAAAACTACATGACCATCTCATTAGACGCTGAAAAAGCCTTTTACAAAATCCAACACTCCTCCATGATAAAAGTCCAGGAGTGATCAGGGTT
Organism: Phyllotis vaccarum; assembly: GCA_033318265.1. Taxonomy (NCBI): domain Eukaryota; kingdom Metazoa; phylum Chordata; class Mammalia; order Rodentia; family Cricetidae; genus Phyllotis; species Phyllotis vaccarum. Next base: position 58,613,054 of record JARWLC010000019.1, on the reverse strand, counting down.
ACAGGGAAAATACCTAAACATAGTAAAGGCAATACAGACAGCAGCTGTCAGCCAACATCAAGCTAAATGGAGAGAAACCCAAAGCAATCTCACTAAAATCATGAACAAGATTGTCCTCTCTCTCCATATCTATTCAATACAGTTTTGAAGTTTTAACTAAATTAATAAGGCAATAATAGAAAATCAAGGGGATACAAATTGGAAAGGAAGAAGTCAAACTATCTCTATTGGCAGATGATATGGTAGTATACAAAAGTAACCTCCAAAGTTCTTCCAGGGAACTCCTTCAGCTGATAAACACCTTCAGCAACCTAGCAGGATACAATATTAACTCAAAAAGAAAATGAATATCATTTCTTTATACAAATGATAAAACAGATGAAAAAGGAATCAGGGAAACATCATCGTTTACAACAGCTGTAAATAAATGTCTTGGGGTAACTCTAACCGAAGAGGTAGCAGATTTGTTTGACAAAAACTTTGAGTCATTGAAGAAAGAAATTGAGTAAGATATCAGAAAATGGAAAGATCTCTTATGCTTATGGGTAGGTAGGATCAACATAGTAAAATTGATAATTTTACCAAAAGCAATCGACAGATTCAATGCAATCCCTCAGATTCAATGCAATCCCTGTCCAAATCCTAACACAATTCTTCACAGACATTGAAAGAACAATACTCAACTTCATATAGATTAACAAAAACCCAGGATTGCCAAAACAATCATGTTTAACAAAAGAACTTAAGGAGGCATTGCCATCCTGACTTCAAGCTATACTATAGAGCTACAGGGAAAAAACAAAACAAAACAATACTTTAAAAAACAGCTTATTAGTGGCATAGAATTGGAATTGTGAATCAATGGAATTGAATCAAAGACCCTGCCATTCATTCACCAAACTATGAACATCTGATTTTTAACAAAGAGGCCAAAAATGTGCAATGGAAAAAGATAGCATTTTCAACAAATGGTGCTGACATAACTGGATGATGTTCTATATAAAAATGCAAATAGATCCATATCTATCACTCTGCATAAAACCCAAATCCAAGTGGGTCAATGACCTCAACATAAACTCAATTACACTGAACCTGCTAGAAAAAAAAAAAAATTAGGAAGTACCCTTGAACTCATTGGAACAGGAGACTACTTTCTAACTATTACACTTACTAAATATAACACTCAGAGACACTGAGTAAAACAATTAATAAATGGGACCTTCTGAAAGTGAAGATCTTCTGTAAGGCAAAGGACACATTCAGTATGGCAAATGTCAGTCTTCAGAATAGAAAAACATCTTCACCAACCCTACATTGGACAGAGAACTGATCTCTAAAATATATAGAGAATTCAAGAAACTACACACCAGTCATCATCATCATCAAAGTAGAAAATGTAGTATAGAGGTAAATTGGAAATTCTCAACTGAGAACTCCAAATGACTGAAAGACTTTTAAAGAATTACTCAACATCTTTATCCATCAGAAAAATGGATGTCAAAAAAGTCTGAGATACCATCTTAATCCTTTCGGAATGGCTAAGATCAAAAACACAGACGACAACCTATGCTGGAGCGGATGTGGAGCAAGGGAGACGCTTTTTCATTGCTGGTGGAAATATAAAGTTCTACAGCCACTTTGGAAATTAGTATGATGGTTTCTCAGAAAACTGGGACTCAATGTACTCAATGATTCAGCAATACTACTATTGAGCATATTACCCCAATGGCATCAACTCAACTATGTTCATAGCAGCATTATTTGCAATAGCAAGAACCTGAAAACAACTTAAATGCCCCTCAACTGAAGAATAGATTAATAGAGTACCCAACAGTTTATTTACACAACAGAGTACTATTCAGCAGAAAAAAAAAAAAATGTGATGAAATTTGCATGCAAATGGCTGGATCTGGAGAGTGTTATCCCGAGTGAGATATACAGACTCAGAAAGACAGACATGGTATGTATTCACTTATTAGTGGATTTTAGATTAAAGCAAAGGATAAACAGGCCACCTCCCCCCCCCCCCCCCACACACACACCCCAGCCGCTAGGTAACTTCTTAAGTGCTATATGTCACAAATAGCAAAGGAAACAGTAAACAGAGCTTAACACAACTCCCCCATCCCCTGCCCCCAACACCCAGTAACAGGAAGAAGTTAAGAGAGATATCCATAGATCTGTAGATCTCCCTGGGAAGTGGAGGTAGAGAAATTCTCCTGAGTATATTTGGATAATTAAGGGGGTGAGGGTGGTAGAGAATTTGAGGAGGTGATAAGAGAACCTGGGGGAATGGGATGGCTGAGTAGTGGGAGCAACAGAGAGGAAAAGCAAAGATGCGAATATCCTGATAGCCATTGTGGGATTAGAGAGAAACCTGGTGCTAGGAAAACACCCAACACCCACCCCCCACCAAAAAGAATGAGCCCAGCTAGGGCTGGAAGCAACAGTGGAGAGGGAGCCTAAACTAGCCTTTCCCTACTATCATATAAATGACCACCCTAATTGCCATTACAGAACTTCATCCAGCAGCTGATGGAGGAAGATGCAGAGATCTACAGCTAAACACCAGGCTGAGCTCCTGGTCCTTCTGAAGATAGGGAGGAAAGATTACATGAGCGGACGAATCAGGATCATGATGGGGAGATCCATGGAGTTGGCTGCCACATGCTATTGGAAGCTCATAGATTTATCTTTACAAAGCTTTGTTTCAGAAAAGTGTTCGGTGCCTGAGGGCAGGGCATAGGTCTGAGAGTGCACCTGACAGCCAATAGATTCAAAAGTTGTGTTTGAGCCAGAAAGTTCAGCCAATAGCTACTATGTACTCCATACCCCTTTGCCTAATCCTGAAATGCCAAGATGTGAAGCACCCTGCTGCATTGGAACAAAGGGTATTGACCCGGGTTCATTTGGAACTTGCGCATAACAAAAAAAATCCTCATGCATTTGCATCAAGTCCAGCTCCCTGGTGGTCTTTTGGGGTCCCTTGACACAGGTATAACACTCATACTCTGAAATGACAGTGAATGAACTTTCATGTAATGGATCTGGACCCTCTGAATGTAGATGACAGTCAAAAGGCATGGGTAGTTTCTGGAGCCTCGTGCACTTGAACCAGAGTCTTCCCCTGGTCCATGAGCTGACTGCTTGAAGCCCATGGTACTGAGGAAACACCTTTCTCAGCCTTGATACTTGGGGGAGGGAATTGGTCCTCCCTCACCTGGATATGCCATACCAAACTGATTCACCTTGGGATTCCTTGCCTTCCTTGGGAAGTAAAAGGGGAGATGGGTTAAGACTGGGCAGGAGAGGGGAAAAAACATTTTAAATAAAATAAAAAATAATTAAAAAAGAAATTAGAACATTCCAAACAAAGATGAGATATGAAGATAAATAATGTAATTTTTTGCTAATACAGTAGCATCCTGAATGACTTCCTTTGTTCCATGACATGCTGTTATTATTTAAATACACTCCTTTCAAGTGATGAGTGAGTAGCATTCAATAAACTATTTGTAAGTTGCTTTGTATCTTGGAAGACATTTTCTGTACAAATAACATACTGAAGGATCTTCATGTTCCCTGACTAACCAATCGTGAATTCATTTCCGTGCATCAAGAATGTAAATACACCGGAGCTGTTTCGGAATACATGTAGCTATCATACGCTCCATTATGGCCATGGGATGAGTGTTTTCTTAATGCTCAGTTCCTTCCAACCATTTTCAGCAGTGAGGTAGAACTTCATTGGAGGTGGGCTAGGGTACATCCAGAAACATGGAGAAACATTTTAGTAAATACAGCCCTGTATCTCCATCACAGGAGTGTCTCAGCATAGCCATGCTCCAACTGCTCAGAATCAAAGGGCAGTTAGAATGCTATTCATGTGCAAGGTGAAACTCAGGACTGATGAGGAAATTGTTTATGACACACTGGAGATTAAGAGCTAATAATTTATGTCTCCTGGGTTTTCTTTTATGTCTAAATCTCCTCTTATAAGTTATATTACACTTGTTTGTTTTCTGGCCTCATTTGTGACAACTTAAGAACTGTATTTCATTAGAATAGCAACTTTTTACTGGACTGCTTTCCTATTTCTTAAGCCGGAATATTTCAAATCATTTATGGACCTCACAGTTTTCTTTTCATCATATTTCATGGTATTTTCTCTTTTTTGTAGTTTTTCACTATGGGAGTAGGAACTTCCAGACTTAAAAAAAAAAATAACTCTGGCTTGCCAGAGGCAGCTTTGTTTCTCTAAGTAATTATTTGCAATAATTGCTGCACTATTTTCTGCAGGCATAAAGCTCCTGGGGTCACATGGTAACATTGCACACACCATCTCCGAGTCTCCTACTGATTCCTGTCAGAGCAATGTATGCTGATCCCCTGCTGAAAACCCACATGGGTTTTCTTCAGGCCACCTGCAGAGCAAGAAGCTCTTTTTATTTTTCACTTAAATTTCTAACCCTTTAATTTTCTTCCTGCTTTAAAGGAAGAAGAGAAAGACCAGCTAGAATGTGAATTGGAGTGTTTAGTGCCACTTATTGTAATGCTATTTTTACTGAATTTTATCTCAAGGGGGAAAAAACAGTAAGTTGAAATCTGATCTCAAAAACCTAAGCCTAAGACATTTTTCTTATATTTTTCTCTTAAATAACATGACAAAATCTTACTAAATCTGCTTGCTCTCTCTTTTAGCTCAAATCTTATCATTTCTTTAAAATACTGCATTAGCCAGATTTGTGTTACTGCAGCAAAGTACTTGACATGGACAATTTATGAAATAAAGAAGGAAGAGAGATTTTAGGTCAGAATCAAAGTCTTTAGAATGTGGAACCTGCAGCTGCTTGGAACTGTAACTGCATTTAATCGTGCTGAGTATCAATGATTAGAGTGCTGTACAACCAACGGCTTAAGGATCTGTTATTAGACCTCCGTTACTTACTAGTACTTACTGCTACTCAATGGAGCTCGAATGCAGACTCATCTCAAAATCATAGTAAGCCCTTTAGGGACACTCAGATCATACCCAAACCATAGCACTTATTGCACATAGGCTTTTCTCTAAATAAGATAAAACCTTAGCTTTTAGTTGGGAAGATTCTTCTGAATTCTTCTTGACTTTAAAATACCTCCTGGCTCAGGGGGCTTAACTGTGCTTCTCTATCCTTCTTATTTATTGAAACTTTTTTTTTTTTTTTTTTTTTTTTTTATTAACTATGGGATAATGCTCTCTTACCCTGCAAAGAATCGTTACTCATATTGGTCTAATAAAACGCTGATTAGTCAGTAATCAGGCCAGCAGAGTAGGAGAATTCTGGAAATTGGAAAGGCAAAGTAGGAGATGCAAGCCAGATGCAGAGGGAGAAATATGAGAATGCTGCAATGAGCAAAGGTACCAAGCAATATAGCTAAACATAGATAAGATATATGGGTTAATTTGAGCATAAGAGTGAGTTAGGAATAAGACTGAACTACTGGCCCAATGGTTAGTATAATATTAAGAGTCAATTACTTAAGAAGCGGTTGCTGGATATTTGAGAGTTTCTGGTCTGGACAGAAATTTCCGACTACAATCAACAGTGACTTTCAGGTCCCAGAAATTTGTTTCTGTTATCTTCTTTTATTCAGAGACATAGGAAACTGGTACTTGTGGGATCGCTATGTTTTAATTAGACAAAGTACTTGCTTTTGAAGATCCTGAAACCAATACAGATAAGAAATGTCAAAGGTCCTGAGAGCTGATAGGGCTTCCTCATATGCTGTGCCAGACAATGGAAATCAATTACAAACCCTGCTGGCCTACTGTTTGTCCTAACCAGTTTAACTGTGGTGGTTGTGGGTTTATTGTTTTCTTACTCCCTCTACAGGTATGTGAATGATTTAAACATCTATGTGTACATTTTTAACCTGGAAACATCTTTTTACACGAATGTCTGTGTTTTCATGATTGAAATCTTATATCTAAATAGATAAAATTTAAGATAAATTTTGCCCTTTCTTAGAATTATTATTTTTAATTTTTTGTATTTATGTACTGAATGTGTGTGAGTGTGTGTGTGTTTGTATGTAGATGCATATGATACCATCTGCTATACCGTTAATAGAGACGGGATAATTTTGTGACCCAGTATGTTCTTTTAAAAAATATTCAACAAAGAATATGGAATATGCGATATGTACGTCATTCAGAATACAGTGGTTAAAGAGAAAATTGTTGTAGTGATATCTGAGCATGTTTCCATGTTATAACCTCTAAGACTACCTAGAAGTCGTCCCTTATATACCAAATGATACAAGTTGATGTGTCATATAAACTGATTATGGACATCTGTAAGTTCTATAATATTTAATAACATTTGCTAACTGGGTGAGTCACAAATTAAAAACTGTACTCTTTATAAAATGCACTTGTTAACATTGTAGAAAATAGGTAATTAAATGATATCTTGGTTATATTTGTTATAGTCATACACTTTTAATGAAACCTGTCATCAATAGGTATATATGCCTTAGCAGTACGTGAACCTACCTCTGCTTAGTGTCTCTTGCATGTTAGTCTGTAAAGCGTAGCTTTGTTGGTGCTCATTCATATCATTTAGTACAAAAACTACTTTTATTCCTCATATTTACCTCGAGAAAATTGTTTTTTAACAGTTAGGCTACCTTATTGAGGACTTAGAAAACTACATTTGTGTGGATGTGCATATGGATGCACAGGTATACTTGAACCTGTGCACATGTAACATGCATAGAATTTCAATAGCCTGGATCATTGTAAGTCTTGCTCATTGTAAATTTAGCTCATTATCCTGTCAGGTTCTTTTTCAGGGGTTTGTTATCTTATTTAGATGAAATTGAGAAATTACCCCTTCCTATAATTTAGAAGTTTTGAAAATCAAGAATTCAAAGATAGCAAATGTGCCTGCTGTGTTGATGATGGTGTCCTTAGTGCCTAAACCAGGAAACTGCATATAGTAGGCCCCTGTCGATATAGAAATAAATGAGCAAATCCCTACTGGATAATGAAAACTCAAAAATTATGGCATTTTCCTTTCTGAGGGCTGCCATCACATGGGTTAGAGTTAATTTAATCCTCTTATTAATTCAGTGAGTTGAAAGGGATGTGTGACTGATGTTTTCTGACTCTAGACGAATGGTTCTCAACCTGTAGGTCTTGAGCCTTTTGAGTGGCCAAATGACCTTTTTACCCAAGGGTCACCTAAGATTATTGGAAAATACAGATATTTACAATATGATTCATAACAGTAGCAAAATTATATATGTAGTTAGGAAGCAGTAACAAAAATAATTTTATGGTTGGGGGTTACCGCTACATGTGGAGCTATATTAAAGAGCCATGGCATTAGGAAGGTTGGGGACCATTTCTCTAAATGCTATCATACACAATGATCTCTTTCTTCTTAATGATTTTGGCATGGCTTCTTGTAACTGGCTTCTGGATCTTAGTTGTTTCTAATTAGACTAGCTGCATTGTACTACAATGGAAGAGACAAAAGACAAAATTTTATCATAGTTTAAGACATGAATTATTCCTCGCTAGTGGGACACCTATCGGGAATGTCACATTCATTTAAAGGCTTTTTCTGGGATTAGTATCATAGCCCCCATCAGTCTATGATATTCTGATGTCATCAAGTGACAAAATGGCCATTACTACATAGATGATGATATTGTAAATGTTTTCTTCCTCGAGGAATCATAACAACCAAAAATGGACACTAAAGGCACGATAATCTAAAATATGTCATTGTTCTCTCCTTATCTCTGTTTATCATTTATTTCTGTCTCTTTCTGACTGTTTATCAGAGCTAATAAAGAGAGAAAGTATCTGAAGTGAATGGCTTTCTATGTCACTTTCCACAGTGACATGACCTCCTAGGGTAGTTACAGTGTGTTTGCCAACCCACTTCTACCCAGTGCTTGGTAACAAAGACCTGGGTCTTCTCTGGCCTTTCTGAACCTTGCTGTTACATAAAATGAAAGTTTTTTTTTTGTCACTAGAATAGGAGAAAAATGTGAGAAAAAAGGTTGATTTTAAAAAGTATTATTGTTTAATATTTCTGAATATTTAATATTATTGAAAATTGGTCTTTGTTTGGGGATCGTGTGTGTTTGAACCTGAGAAATATAAAATTTAAGTTTAAAGAGGAAAACAGAATGTATGATGACATATGCAAGGTGAAAAAACATCTTTAAGAACATAGAATATTTAAAGGGTTAGTTGGACTGACATATTAAAATGAAAACACAGATAATATTTGTACTTCTTTCTGAGAATGGATTGATGATTTGAAGCTGTCCCTAGGATAAGCTCAGGTTGCACTTTACTGCAAAAGAAGAAGGCAACTCTGAGATCTTGAAGGTCCCTTGTTGGTCTCAGTTATTGAGCAAAGTTGTTTCCACCATCATGCATATGAATGTAAGACATTTGTTAGTAATAGAAAAATTTCATTGAACACTGTAAACAGTGACTTCCACTGCTTAAATCTTTAGGATTAAAAGAAGAACAACTCAATAGCCAATATCAGTATACCAAGCTCTTCCTTCAGAGAAAGGCACATGATAAAACAGGCTATTTTCAATTATTTGTCAAGGTGCTCATAATCAGAAAAGAGCTTTTGATGTCTCTGGAGTCAGAGAACAGTGTTCCTTATGAGATTTGTATGGTTCCGCTGCTTCATGAACTTGTGAACTGAGATAGCTTCAGAGCGGATACAGAAGTGCTGGCCGGGACCTAGGCATCACCTGATTCTGTTGGCTCCCTTCAATGTCAGTTGTCCACAGGAATTTGGACTCACCTACAGGACATACTGATTGTATTACTTCATTCGCATATCACCTTGCTTCTTTTAAAACTTCAGTATTTGTGACTATTAAACTGCATATCACCTCGCTTCTTTTAAAACTTCAGTATTTGTGACTATTAAACTGCATATCATCTCGCTTCTTTTAAAACTTCAGTATTTGTGACTATTAAACTGACTTTAACATGGAGTTATCTTTTTTGTTGTCCCTATTTTTTTTCCTCCAACTTTTCTATGTGAGATAGGACTTTCCTAGCATGAATATGAGCCACCTTGGAATTTTAACTTAGTGTGTTAAGATGTTCTTAAGAATTACCCTGAATATAACTGCCTTCAAAATGCCACTGATATCATTGTTGCTGAAAGTTGAGAAAGTCGAATCACCTTGATACTAAAAGGAACAAAAAAGCAAGCATCCAATATTCTCAATGGGTAATATCCTGCAACCTGCACACTGTCTTCTTTCTTACTACTTTTGGCATTGTTAGTTTATGGTAAAGTGTTGAATGCATGCTACAAATTGGTGCCATGGGAGACTTTTCTGGTATGAGTTGCTTGCTTGCCTCCTGACATTTTCTCTTCCCTAGCACTCAGTTTTTTAAATGATCAGGAGTTCAGACTCTCCCATCCTCACTTCTTTAGAAACATGAATTAAACCATGTTTTTTGGAGATTTAGCTTCCCATTTTAGAATTGAATAGTATTGTCATCCCAATTGATGAGTATGCTTTTTCAAAGCTAAGTGAGCCTCATTGTTAGCCATGAGGCTCTGTTAGTTTTCAATAAGGCTTTCCTACTTATGTGAAGGTGTCAGTGAGAGGGTATTCATTCTTTTGTTTGAACAGCATATTGTTAAAACATGGCATTGGAATTTAAAGTTTGCATTTGTTAAGTTATATTTTGATGATTTTTTTTTCTTTATTTATTGTGGAATTCTGTAAAAAATGAGGAGGACCACTTTAGAACAAGATAGAGAACAAGGGAATCATTCTACTTTAGCTTTTGTGACTACAGACTTGGGAATCAGTATTTATAAACACCATCTCTGTTATCTTCATGTATCTTGAAAAAGTTATTTTATGTCTATGGTATAAATATGTCTTTATTCCAATTTGTTTTGATCCCTAGAACCTGTGAATATGCTTTGTGCATGGTAAAAGCCACTGTGCAGATAAGATTAAACTAAGGACCTTGAGTTTAGAGTATATATCTTGGAAAAGTCTTTTGGAGGTAAGTATGGAAACCTAATATAGTAGAAACTTCCTAAAATATCTATAATATATAAAAGTGATATAAATGCAATCACTAATGAATGGAGAAGACACGTCTCCTACTGACCATCTTTTGCCACCAAATGAAGATTCTCGTACTGGGATTGGGTAACATCTACTTGAGTGGTTGGACAAAGTGGTTCCATGGGAACCCTCAAACAACTCAGGCTATTTCCAAGACTAAGTTTTTTGTTGTTGTTGTTTTCAAATCACTGAAGATAGAGATCTGAAAACTGTGCCTTCATAACAGCATCACCCCTTTGGTCTATTTATTCTGCATAATATCAAAAAGTATTCAGTATAGTATCACAAACAACAAGCTAGTTGGAAACCTTTTGACCTACAATGACATTCCACCTGTAAGCTATGTTAGCTCAGTGGTGACACAAAACTTGTGAGAGTAAGCAATCAATATATGATTTGAATTGAGAATTAAGTCTTAAAATGTAGTTTTAAGAATATAAAAAAATTGGATACAAAAGGTGCCCAGAATATAGAATACTAACAATGTTGATGGAAATTTCTTAAGCCCACTTATAAACAGGAAGGACCACAGTTTTCAGGGAGAATTCAACAAGAATCAAGGACCAATGATTTATGAGATGATGCCAGTTTGTCTGGGAGAGATCAAACAGTATAGACTACAACTCTATGAACAAAGGTCAGAGCATATCATACAGGGGTTTTTTTTTGGTGGGGGGAGTAGGTTGTGTTAGATGACAGAGAACAGAATTTGTAAAAAGCTATGGGTTGATTTGCTGAAGGTGTTAAGATTCAATCCTAACGAAAAGGCTTCATTGGATTGTGGTTGTGCTCAATACATCATATTCATGAATCTACTCAGAATTGTATTTCATTGGAAGCTGGGAATAATGACATTTGGCTGTAACCCCAGGGCTAAGTCTGTGTATAGAAGCTAGTGACAGGAAGATTTCTGAACTTTGTTGTCCAGATGATCTAGTGCAGTCTATGGGAATCAGGTTAACTGAAAATCCATCTCAAAAAGTAAAGGCAGGTTGTGATAAAAGAAAGATGCTTGGCATCAATTTCTGCCCCCACATGCATGAATACATGTGCATACGCACACTCATACTAACAAAGTACATAACAACAGCCAGAGGGGGGAGGGGGAGGGAGAGGGAGAGGGAGAGGGAGAATGGAGAGCTAGGACAACACATTCTTTAGTTCAGTAACTTATGCTGTTTTTCATTTTTGGGTTCACGATGAGAAGAAATGGTCTATCTCTTATTCTTGCAAGTTTGAATTTCATCTTTTGATACTAGGCTTAATTAAGATCCACCCTTTTCCCTGCCAAGTAACAGTCTGTCATAGTGAAAGTTATTAATCTGACAAATTTCCAATTTTATTTTTTTAAGAAAAAATGGTAACCATGCAGAACAGAACAGGCCTATTTAGTATTTGCCAGGATTGGGGAAGGGACAGAAATCAGCAGCTTATCTTTATTACTGCTTCTTCCCCATTACATTAGTCTAAAAGGGGCAGCACATTGGTACAGTAACAGTGCTGGACGCATTAGTATCAGCCTTCTTGAAATCTCTGCTGCTTTTTTAGAAGAAGCAAAGAACAGAAGCAAATGGAATAGTTCAAGAAAATATCTGAGATGGTGAGACAGAAAAGCTAGGAGCTCCTTCAGATATAATTCATGCCCACATTCACACAGGATGGTGCTTCTTCTTAAGCATACACCTAGAGAGACAGGGGATTTAAAATAGCCCATCAGAGAAATTCAGGGTAGTTAAGGGGTTTTGAGCAAGCAGAACTTTCTATTTACGTCTCCCAGATGTTCCACCAAAACATCTGGGACCAGAGAAGGACCAGAACTCTGAGCTCACAGAAGTCATTATTGCAGGGCACTTCCAACTCATTTTCCATCTTAATTCTTCCAGGAGCGTCTACATACATGAGCTAATATAGAATGGAACATGCATAGAGTGAGTGCTACTTCTAGTGAAAATAGAAATAATTATCACTGTTCCCTTCCTTCTCCCAAAGGTAATCTTGTCATAAATTCATTAGTAATAATTTTGTTGTTTTTCTGTGCATATTCTTTGCCCCATGTTTCTATACACATCCCACAAACACCACAATTTGATATTTGTTCTTAGTATTCTATAAATGGAATGACCTGATATGTATTATTCTATGCTTATTTTTTCTCCTCCTTCCCTTTTAACATGATGTGTGTGAGATTTATGCATAGAGTTGTTTGTGGTTCCTATAATTATTTCTGAAGTCATTCTAATGGATATTGCACTATACATATTCATTATAGAATGGATGTGCAAAAAATGTGGGAATCATTTCAGATAACATTTCTTACAGAATCCTAGTTAAGATAAACATTCATCAGCTGCTAAAATAATTGTATTAGTTTTTAGTGCTGCATAACTAATAGCAACAAACATGCCAACTAAAAATAGCATCAATTTGCTATCTAGCTGTTCTGGAGGTCATGGGTAAACTCAGCTGGTTTATCTGTCCTTGGTTTCACAAGGCCAGAATCCACTGTTAGCTGACCTGATCTCTGATGTAGAGGCAAAGAGAAGGATTCATTTCTGAGCTCAATCAAATTCTTTGTATAATTTAACACCTTGAAGTTATAGAGTTCAAGCTCTATTATCCTTGCTGCTGCTGACAGAGGGTCACTTTCAACAATAAATTCTTTTTTAAATGTGGCTAGAAAGATGACTGAGTTCGTATATTATCTGGTGTAAGCATGAAGATCTGAGTTCAGATTTGACATCCTTGCAGGTCTAGAAATTATAACACATATCTGCAACCCTAGCACTGAAAAGGAGGAGACAGGAGGATACCTATAGCTTGTTGGCTGCAGTCTTGTTAACTGATAGGACTCATGCTCATTAAGAGATCCTACCTCATAAACTAAGATGCAGAGCGATAAAAGATTTTCAATGTTGGCTTCTGCATTCCATATGCATGTGCATGAAAGTACACACTCATAAGATGTAAACATATTTATACAAATGTGCTTATTCCTTTATTCTAAACGTGGAGGAAACCCTCAAGTCCAAAGCAGGTTTCATATGCATCCTTCACTTGTAGTCTTCCCTGCTGCTTTTCCCATTCTAAATCTACTCATTTCTTAGACAATCTCATAGTATCTTCTATAAACTACTCTGAAATTCTTTTTCTACCTTATGCTTTTCTCTTATCTCCACGAAACATGTATGCTTTCTATAAAAATCTCACTAATGGGTAAAATATCATAAAATTAAGTAACTACTGTTGAGTTTGTTCAACTTGTAAAACTAATTAAAGGCCCCATTTAGATTGAACCTGAGCATACTAGCTTTAGAGATTCTAACATAAATGTAATGCTAAATACTGAATCTCGATGAAATAAAATTTTAACCATGATATTTCTAGTATTGTATCCTGTGACCTACTTAAGGTTGAATTTCTCCCTTGATGCTGCCTTTGTCTTTATTTCTCTGTAGAACACTTGGCAGTTTTGGAGACCTTTTTGGGTTTTTGCAACTGTGCTATGCTCATGTTATTTAGTTACTAGGGTTGGAGCTGCCACCAAAGTGCCTAAGTTTCTTCCTTCCCGAATAAAAAATGACCAGCTCCAAATCCACTGATGTTCACGTTGAGGAGCCCTGGCACATCATTTCCTTAACGAGATGAGAAATAAGGCATCTGGTCTGGCCCTTTTTACCCATTAGTACACTTCAAGGTTTTAAGAGCACAAGGTTCAGGAGCAGCAATGCTTCTGTACACTGTAGCCCTCCAGTCTTTATACAAATCCACACTCTAGTGAAGCATCCTTAGATGACTCCTTCAAATGTCTTCTGTTCTCCAAGAATGACACAACTTCTTTTTCCTGTCTGCTTCTTTCTCCTGGGTTTCCAGTAGGGGCAGAAACTGTGTTGGATTGCTGTCAATGGCGGAATTGTATAGTACATAGTAATTTCTGGTACATATAAATAAGGTGAGAGTAAAAATGCTTCTTAGTCTAGATTAAAGACAAAGACTGTGCTTCAACTTGTACTGATAGACAGCAAGGTACATGTTGCTTTCTTGTTTGAGTATAGCTTGATACTATGTAACTCAAAAGAGCTCTTCAAATTTCCAGGATTCTGGAAGCTTTGTTGTAGGTACCAAGATCATTTCTATACACAATCTTTTTGAAGTTTATACACATTCTATTACTGTAATATTTTATTTTAGATGGCTTTGTACTCTAGGCAGAGCTGTAGAGAGTAATTTTGGGTGGTCTCTAGATAAGGGTCTCACATTTAAATTATTTGTTGAATACCTACTCTATGAGATACTGGTTGAGCTGAATTTGATTGGGTCTGCGAACTGGTATTTCTAACTGCTTCTTTGATGCCCTTCCTAGGACCACAACACAATTACTGAATAGTGATAGTTTTATAAAAGCATTACCTTGATTCCTTTAAGACTCATGTATGAAATAAAACTGTGCCTTGCATTTGGTAAATCAAATTAAAAGCAGTATATGTAACTATCTTCCCGGAGGTTCCTGGAAATATCATTAGAATTCTGAATGTGTTACTTATTGAACTTTCAATTGTTGGTGACTGATGCTTTTTATAGTCTTCATCTGGCATGTTCTTCCACAGGAGACTGTAGCCGAAATTGCACAATCATCTCAATAGACAGAGAAAGGGCCTCTGTCAAAGTCCAACATCCCTTCATGATTAAAATCACTAAAGGAACTAAAAGTAGAAGTAATATATATTAACCTAACAAAGTACAGGTGTTATAAAACTAGTTAAAATATACAAAATGGGGTAAAACTGGAAAATTTTAATGAAATCAGAAATGAGACAAAGATTTTCAGTTTCTTTCATTTTATTCTTTATGTATCTGCAGCGATGGATGCCAAATGTGAGACAGCTTAAAGTCTTAGCTAAGACACAAATATCCTTATTTACAGATAAAATAATACTATTCCTATGAAATCTAAAGACTCCAAAAGAAAATCCCTAGAACTGATAAACAATTTCAGAAAAGTATAAAACTTGGTTCTTTACTTTATATTGATATGAGCATGCTGAAAAGTGTATCAGGAATGTAAACCATATGCCCAAAAATATCCTCGAAAAAAACTAGAAACAAAACTAATTGAGAAAGTTAAAGAGCTTAACACTGACAAAATTTAAGAAACAAGAAAAATTGAAGATTATAAAAGGTGGCGAGATCCCCATGAATTGGAAGGATTGATAAAGTCAAAAACACTATATTACCAAAATTAGTCTACAGAAATCAATATAAAACTTATAAAATATTCAATGACTTTCTTTACAGAACTATAATAATAATCTTAAAATTTATATGGATGCACAAGAGAATCCTGGGCAAAATCAAGCTGCAGAAAGTATTATAATAAATAATTTCAAGTTTTACTAGAGTCTTACAGGACATAAACCTGCACAGCACTGGCACAAAACACACATGCCTGTCCATTATGCAGGTAAATGCATAAATAAAATGGAATAGTTTAGTTTTTAAGATGTATTTCTAGTCACTTATAAAGATTAATAAAATGTTATATGCCTGAAAATGGTGCAAGCTGAAGATCATACTATTATATAAAACAAGACTCAAGCAAGACAAATATAGCATACTTTATTATGTGCATATATTCTAGATTGTATTTTGATACAAGAAACAAAAAGAAATTTTGTAAAGAAAGGAAAAGTATTAATAGAGGATTAAATATAGAAGAAATGGGAGGCAATGGAGCTTAAATGTGGCTCAATTATGTGATGTACTTGACAGACATTGGTATTATGCAACTCAAAACAGTATATACTTCATATAAGAAAAAACATTCCCCAAACCCAAACCAACTAGCCAAACAAAAACTAGGCAGGTATGATTGCTGGTGCATAAAAATTATAATATATAGAAAGGTATGTGATTGTTTCAATCAATTTGTGAGCTCAGACCTGAAAATGAGGTCAAATTCCACTACTGTGGTATTAAAAAATATATAACTTCCCTGGATCCCAGATCTCTGAATTTTAAAGTAAAATTAGAATCATGTTCAGCAACTCAGATATTTCTAGAAGTATGTGACATTTAAACAAGTTAGCATATCTAGGTAACATCTGGGTATAAACTCAACCAGCTGTTTTGGCATTTTAAAGACTGGTTGCCTAGAGATTTATTTAATCTGACTTTTCTGTTTCGTCCAGGACCTCATACAGTTGAACAGATCTAAATCAAGTATCAAACATCACACAAATCAGGCCATCACACTGAAATGTACAGATTGCCTGTGCAATTCTGTGACATGTCCACCTCAAAGTTTTGTCTAGATTTCATTAGGATTAATGCCGCCTTTTGGAAGCTATGTCTTCCTTCACATATGCTGAGATTATCAGCATCCTATTTCCAGATAAGGGCAGCACAGTTACCTGATAGACACTGGAAAATATCAAACTTTCTTGGATCTTGGAGAAATCTAAATGGCTACTGACATTTCATTAAAAACACTTTACAGCAAGAGCGTTATTTCAACAAAATTATAAATAATACTTTTGGGGCTAAGAAATATAGTAGCAAAAAGACCTATACTATGATCCTTCGAAGCAAAAACGACCTAGATTATTGTCCCTCTATATTCAGCTAGTGTACATAACAGATAAACAGAAGTAAAAGTCAGAGCAAAAGTTAAGAAAATATTATACATTTCCCACTTCTGTTTTAACATTTCTAATGGTATTGCTTTTGTTCTGGTCTTGTTTGTGCAGCTATCTCTAGAAGAGACCCTTTCATAGCAGACTGGCATTCTGGATCTTACAATCATTCTGCCCATCTTCTTTAATATTCCTGAATGACGGTTGCAAGAGTTGTGTTGTAGATGTAACCACTGGGGCTATGTCCTTCATTATCCATTGATCTCTATATTGTGTCCAGTTGTGATTTTCTGTGATGGTGTCCTTTTCCTTTGAAGAGAAGCTTCTTTGATGAGGAGTTGTAATTCACTGATCTATGAATATATGATATTCAGAGCTTAGGAATTGTGTTGGTCTAGCATAGTGGTGGTAATAGATGATTTTCTCAGGTCGTTGAGCTTACTAGCACGAGGAAGGCTTCCCGGGGATGATCCCATTCATTGATTGTCCAATAAAGTGTGGTCAGTCTTTAAAACAAATACACACAAACAACAAAAATGGACACAGAGTTCTATCTCTCTCTCTATTTATCATTTATCTATCTATCTATCTATCTATCTATCTATCTATCTATCTATCTATCTATCTTCTATCTCCCTATGTGTAAACACACATATGTAACAAATATAATTGAAAAGAAGAACATATCAATTTAAATGAATATAGAAGAGACTGATAATGGATGACTGGGAAGAGAGAGTGATGTAATTCTATTTTAGTTAAAAAACATTTTTAAAAATCTTGGGTTTCCCTCTGAGGTTCATGAGAAAAAGACCTAAGTTTCTTATGCAGTAGCAACTAAAGAATGCAAATTGAGAGATTAGAGGAGGAAAGGCCAGAAGTAGATGAATAATTAGGTTGTTACTATGGATACTGATTTTTCTAGTATTCCCTCAGGGGTACAGAGAATACCTCCTTTCATGGGTTGAGAGGGATTCTAGATAGACTATTGAGCTAGAGTTATCTTCGGACTTTCCCCAACACTTCTGGACTCAGTTTAAAAAGGGTTTCTAGAACTTCCATGCCTTTAAATTCCTCTGTAAGAATGAAGAAAATTCTCCTAAGTGGTCTTTGAAATGTGATGCTATCAGGCTGTTTGGCATTCTGAACTACAGCAAAGGTCAGGGGTTGGTTTTCCCTACTGTCAGCAAGGTCGGAGCCCATAGTGTCAAAGCAATAGAGGGATCTGATTTATACAGAATCATGTTTTTGTATTAAAAGACTAATACTTCTGTTCTTTAAAGCATCATATGGCTAGGATAGATCTATATTTTCTATTTCCAAAATTCCCTAAAGTCATTAATCTTCATGTTCACTTCAATGAGTATTGATTTTTTCTAAAGCAGAAGCTAAAAGAAAAGTTTACACTTGACTTCATATGTTCTAAAGTAGAGCATATGCCCCTAAACATAATTACCAGTCTAAAGGACATCTGCTAGACAATTGTTTTTACATGATGTATATCTCAGATTACCTTAAAAAATTTAGAGAAATATCAACCACATTAATTTCTCTCAAGATAAGTTATTTTTAATTGAATAAACTCTGGCAGTTTATAAATGATTATAGAAAATTCTTTTTAGCCTGGAATCTTACATTGACTGCCTTAAGTATTTTTTAATTCCTTATATGGCTGAAGAATAGGATTTTAGGTTTTGTCTTTTATATATTAGATTTTTTTAAAAAAGCATTTTGGTTATATGTGTGCAATCAATTAAACATTCATCATCTGAAACATTTACATGTGATAGGATTGCCAGTAGAGCCCTGCTTAGTTGAACCATCCTGTCTGGTGAGGGCAAAAAGCATGGTAAGGTTGACTATGTCGCTATAGTGAATAGAGGCTTTGAACGTTTGAATGTTTTATTTCATTTAAGCAGCTAAAGCTTTACTTGAACTGATCTGAGATCCTTATTTAATGTTCTATTATTGCTGGGACACTGGCTGTCTGGAAAACTGGCATGGTAAATGGCTCATACGTATGTTGTTTTACTTTTAATAAGAGATAACAACTGTATATTCTTTCAGAACAGTCTCTTTTTTTGGACAGACTATAGTTTTCCTTTGGTACATTTTATAAAAGTACTTCATCTTGTTGAATATGGGCATTGATATCTATACACAGCTAGCTGAGTTAGGGAAAATAGCAGTACTTGCATTCAAGTTTTCTATTCTTAGCTAGTTTTATGCAGCATTTCTATGCACACATGCTATATAACTAGAAATGTCATTTTAATGCATGAAGACATATATATACCCTGTGACTTCTAACTGTTCTTCCATTTAATGCCCTCATCATATCATTTTTATCATTCTGTTCCTTTGGACTAAACAAATTTGCTAATATGATTAGATTAAAAACTTTATAAACACCATATTCTGAGAGACCTTATGTTTTTATACAGATGAATTATACTATCTTAAGATTAAATTGTATAGATTCTCATACCTCTTGTTTTAATAAGTTCTCCTTCCAAAACTAATCATCTTGATAATGGTAATGTAAGGGCAACAGGAAAAGATAATGATTTGAACATCTTATACTTTAGAACCAATATGTGTAACAGATCAGACAGCAAAAGCCTGGAATTTATGTTATAAATGGGTAAAAATATATTTGGGTGGTAAAGCTGATTGAATGAGTGAGATGGAGTTAGGAGAACTAAAATGGGGGTATATACAACCTCAGTAACATTAAATTGCAATGATCCTTCATGTATTATCACCACAGCCACTGCAGTGAGTCAGAATCTGACCCAAAATCTAAAAGTAAAACAAGTATAATGTGTGCTTATAAACATGTGCATTCATCTAAATTTGTATAATGGTGTGGGTGTTTAAATGACACCATAGTTTTTTTAAAAAATATTATACCATTTTTTATACATCTCTTCCCTATATGTATACCACAAACAATTACTTTCTTTTTAAACTTAATTTCTCCTTCTGTAAAACATACACAATCCTAACAGTCTACCTACTATTAGAGGTCTCCATATATAAATAAATATGTGTCTCTGTAACCTACTCAAAGGAGATTTTTGTGTTATTTAACATAAGAATTCCACTGATGTCCATGTACTGATGTACAGAAATTTAGTGATGATATTGCTTTATACAGGTAGATAAAATAAGAATTATAAAATTATATATATATATTATATATATATATAATATATATATATTCAAAAGTTTTTGGTTCACACAGCCTGGCATATCCCCATTTCTGTAGTTGTTTTGCCTTAAATAATAACACAAAGGCTTATATTAAGTATATATTATATAAGTATATATTTATATTTAGCCATGTGACTTGGTATCTTTTCTCAGAGCAGCACATTTGCATTTTCCTCCTTCTGTGTCTGGTCAGAGTATACGCTAAGAATAATATTCCCAGAATTCTTCTAGTCTGTTTTCCCCACCTCTACTTCCTGCCTAGCTACTTGACCAATCAGCATTTTATTAAACCAATATGAGTGACAAATATTTACAATGTACAAAAGCATAGTCCCACAGCATTTCCCTTTTTTTTCTTTTTTAAAACAAGAACTCCAAATTTTATTTTTCTTGTATAGGTGTTTTCCAGACCATTATCTACAATGTCTTGTAACTAACACTGAAGACAAAGAAAAACATCCTTAATACATTTTTGAGAACTTTGCTGTAGATCTTTAGACTAGGGGAGTGCTGGTAATCTTATAAGGATGCTGGCATATTTCAGGATTATGATCAAGTCCCGACTGGAGTATTCTGTGAAGCAGGCTTATCTCAGGCAGGCCAGTCTCCCTGAAGCTATTTTGGATGCAGAGAGAGTTCAGAGGTGTTCTGAAATGTTGGATCATCTGGGCGATCTGTTCATATTTGTAGTATTTAAGGGGGTCTTTCTCAATCAACCTTTACTTTCTTTAACCCAGAATAAATATTCACAGCCTTTCATTTTCTGTGGAAATAAAAACAAAACCTTTTCTTCAAAGTAACATATATTTTGATTTCAATTTTAAAGTCAAGACATTTACAAAATATAAAGGTTGGATTGATCCAGCAACTTTTATAACCAAATATCTCTTAGCAGCTCTTCCTTTTCCTTTCTCAGTCAAAAAACTAAAATACAAGATTATAATATATAGTATCCAGACTCTCTGTGTGATTTCTGTCCTTATTATTTATTTTACTCTGAATTTCCTTATTCTTTTTTCTTCCTCTCCCAAGCCTATGTATATTTTAAAACATAATGTTAACCACTTACAGATTGTCTTTATCTGTCTTTATAGTTTATCTCTTTTTTTCTGACTACATCATTAATCTGCTAAGGCATGGATAGGATTAAAAGGCTCAGATACGGTGGTTTGGGAGAGGTACTCGCAGGAGCCACGTTTACCACTCCAACTCTGGGTCCACACTACTATCAAGTAGAGTATGCAGCTCTCTACTCGTAAACCCTCATATAAGTATTTCACAACAGAGCCTCTTAAAAGAGCCTGGTAGCAGCACTGTGAAAGTAGAGCAAAGGAGGAAGAGAGATACTCTCTGAAGATAACGCTGGGTAATGCCTACATGGAAATGTGTGACAAGAACATTGAGTTACTGGACTGCAGTAAGACCACAATGGGCAGGAAGTTTTGCATGGATGGCAGGTTCATTTCTTTGCAGGTGAAGGAGAACAGTGCTAACTTCCTGGTGACAGAGGTGGATAATATTGGCTCCTAGGGGTGCAAAAAGAAAAGGATCTTTCAAAGGGCTGCTGCGGACCATGCTGCTGTGTAGAAAAAGACATCAGGATATGAATTCAGAGTATAGAAGGATATGGGCATGGGATTTGAAAGTCTTTCATCTACCAGCTGATCAATATATGTATGGGGTTAGGATGGTCGTCGAAGAAATAGACATTAACAAGAGCACCAGCAAAATTGAGAGCCATGAAGGTGTCTGCAGGTTTGATGAGATTTTGGAAACCAGTGATGAGATCACAATGGCTGGTCATTGAAATTTATGCAGAGAAGGTTTTTCTTGCTCAGAAGATAAGGATTAGATTTCCTAGCTAGGGAACCTGTCATCTGTAATATGCACATGCTGGAGAATATAATCAATATGTCCCACCATACCATGCTGAGGAGAATAGCCTAACCAACACAGTCCTAGATAGAGCAGACTGTATCATGTTTGTTGCATAGGGGTTTCCTGGTCCCGGGCAGTCAGAGGTTCAGACCCACAGACCTGCCGTTCCACACTCCTTAGCCGCCTGCTGCTGCTCCGTCCCCCAGAAATGACTCAGACGCTTATATTAACTTCATACTGTTTTGGCTCAGGTACATTGCTAGCTAGCTCTTACATCTTAACTCAACCCATTTCGATTAATCTGTCTGCCACATGGCCCATGGCTCACCTGTGTTCCTTACATGCTTCTTCTTGGGTGGCTGGCTCTGTCTGTCTCTGACTCCACCCTACTTCTCCTACCTATGTTGTGATTTCCCCTCCTACTTTTTCTATGGTGTCTGTCATGGGCCACAACAGCTCCTTTATTTAAAGATTGATATTCACAGCATACAGAAAGACATTCCCACATCACATGTTGTCATGATAAACAGCCAGAAGAGACTACCTTCTGGTGTCTGTTTGCACAAAACACCTGATTGTGAGGCAGAAGCTGCCATCAAATGTTTACAGGTTTGGAGGAACTCTGCCACATGGTACTTATTACCAACAACCCAGAGATGACTTTGTCATGAGTGCTATGAAGAACATTTTAAGCATTGCACTTAAGGCCAATATTGTTCTCAGAAAGTCTGACAAGAGTGCCCACCAGATAACCAGATACTACTCACATGATTTCTTTAATGCTGTGACATATAATCCCCAGATAGCTACCTGGGAGCATTTGTACTGTGGCATCTCTCTTGTGTTGCCAAAGGATACAGTCCAGAATGCCTTGGTTGAGAACTTAGAAATTCATGTGAGTTTGGCTGTGAATGCTGGCAAGGCCTGAGCCTTCTTGAAGAGGGGAGTTGTGGTCACTGTGTGACAGGGTGGCACCTTGACTCTGACTTCACCAACACCTGCTTTGTGGTACCTGTGCAGTGATGGCCACCTGCATATTTCTTCCACTGCTCCCTATTCCATCATTTAGGCCAACAATACTTGTAGAGCTTCCTCTGTGCTGTAGTGTGGTGAGGGTTGGGAGGGGGGGCAGAAACAGCAGAGAAATAATACCTTTGAAACATGGAGAAGAATTTATCTGTCTCCTGTAGAGCCCTACCCGAGCCTGTGATAAGAGAGGATACAGAATTGTATCTGAGTTTATCACATAAAGACAGCAACACCTTCATGTGCTTTGTTTCTGTATAGAGTGTTGCTTAGAGAATTCTTGAAGCTATGACCTGATTCAGGAGACAGGCATCAACAGTAGGAGCTTAGAACATAGGGCTGTGGTGTCAGTGCAGATTACCTTTGGTCCTGACCCCAACTTGCTTCCTGGAGAGACTCAGCCTCCTGCATTCCTTCCTGTATACTCTACTCAGTTGTCACCACAGATGGACACTCTACCCTTCACATTCCATCCTCCTACTGCTTCAGATATCTGTAGACCTGTTGCTATGGTGTCTACTTGGATGTCAACTGAAGCAAAAAAAAAATTGAAAAGTAAAGTTTAAGTTGTTTGGAATTAGCATATTGAAGAAAACACCTCCCTTTAAATGAAGTTCATTATGCAAATTAACTATTTTAGAGCTATTAATATTAGAAAAACTGAAAAATACAGGGCAGTATACACAAAAAAAAAAGATTTATAAAATTCAAGAAATAAGTCCGTAACTTCGTGTATTAACTCCGGGGACTTAAAATGTATTACACTATATTTTACTTTTTCAACCCTTTCATATTACAACTAGAGCTGTCACCACATCAGATTTGCCTATATTTGCCCACTCTTTACTGTAAACTCCTGTAAAAAGATAATTCACTCTAGACTGATTTTTATTTTCATTCAAATAAACAACAAAATTTATGTATTTTGGTATTCACCTGCTCTGAGGATATACCAAAGGGGAGATTTCAGGACATAATGTGCATGCTTTCTCCAACAAAGGCCACTTACATTTCTGAAATGAGCCTAGGCTAAATCCTCTCATGTTTTCTGATTTCATTCAAAGCTGCTAAGAAAAACAGAAAAACATTAATTTACCCCATAAGATTTATGTTTATAAAAGATAACCATAGATCAGTATAAGGAAGGAATCTGGAATACATACACAATGCTAGAATTAAGGTTGAGACGTATAAGTGCTTAGAACATTTAAGAAGAGATTATGTCAGAATAGAAAAGCTATGCCATATCTAAGTCCAGCAGTGGCCAAAGAAAATGAAGCAACTGAATTTCTGTTCAGAGTGTGCCAGTGAATTCTATGAAGAATTCCAATTGATGAGTAAATTTCTTCAAAAACTGCAGTATCCCTTCCTAATACATATGAGAACGTAAAGTATTAATATACATACTCAAGTATAAAGGAATGAAGTAATTATCACCACATCACAATAGGAAAAACAATGGTTCCAGAATGTCAAAGATTCAAATAAATCAAATACCAATAAGGAGTAATATAGTGTGATTATGAGATTATAACCACACTTGAGAAATAGAAAGTATCTGTGTGAGGTGTGTGTGTGTGTGTGTGTGTGTGTGTGTGTGTGTTTATGTGTGTGTGTGCACACGCATAAAAGGAATGCAAGAAAATAGTTAACTTTAAAATTTTAAAACAATTGATTTTTAATAGTAACATCTTTTTGTTGAAGACAGCATGTCTTAGAATTTCTATTGCTCTGAGAAGACACATGACAACTGCAGCTCTTATATTGGAAAACATATAGTTGGGGCTGCCTTACAGTTTTAGAGGTTTAGTTAATTATCATCATGATGGGGAGCATGGAGACAAGCAGGCAGAAATGGTGCTAGTTACACCTTGATCAGAAGAAAACAGAAAGCCAAATGAGTGTCACACTGAGCAAAGATTGAGCACAAAGTGACCTCAAAGCCCATCCCCACAGTGACACACTTTCTTCAACAAAGCCACATAGAATTCAACAATGTCTCACCTCCTAATAGTACAACTTCCCTTGGAACAACATTTCAAAACTACCCTGCAGTACATACTTGAGTCATAGAGCACATAAAATCCATGCTAGTACTCACTGGGAGGCTTTATTCCTGCTAACTAATATTCATAGTGATGATGAATATCATTGAAAGGAAAATGTAATCTTCAATCTTAACTATCTGTAAACCCTGCAAGTAACAATAAGAAATAGCTTGACAAAATGTCCACTGGCACAATCACTGGTACTATGATGGGATGAATGTCATGGCAGTGACCAACCACTTCCTGATTAGACTTAAGGTCTGTTCCATAAGTTGAAATTCATATCTCACTCTGACATTGAGGCCTGTTACTAGAACTTGTGACTAGAAAGGTCATTGTCTCTCATTCTGCTAAATGGGCAAATTACTAAAGCAACTTTCTGATGACCAATAATATACTATTTATAAGAGAAGTTTCCTTTTCAAACATATGGTGATTAACAAAATGATCAATAATTGGTCTAAATATGGAAAAATTAAGAGACTACAGAATTCTTAGCACTAAGCAGGACATCTACATCACACCTCCCCAAAAAGGTTGAAGCATAATTTCAGAAAAGAAGGCAAAAACTAGACGCCATGGATGAGTACAAGGCAACTGGTTTTTTTTTTTATTATTTTTTTTTTCAGACAAAGAAGGACAGTTTCATCTATGAGACCTTTGCAATATAAAGCCAGACAATATCTCAGCATGAAGTAGGGACACTGGCATCGAGTCCTAACCTTGCTAAGGACCTATTGACAACTAACTTCTGAGACAGACAAGAGGAAAAGTCAGTTTTCCTTAAGGTTGTGGCCCTTGGTAGGCTCACCACTCTCCAGTGGAATGTCATAACTCCAGCAGTTTACAGGAAACACTCTTGGGCTTTATAAAAAGAGAACACTAAT
Organism: Phyllotis vaccarum; assembly: GCA_033318265.1. Taxonomy (NCBI): domain Eukaryota; kingdom Metazoa; phylum Chordata; class Mammalia; order Rodentia; family Cricetidae; genus Phyllotis; species Phyllotis vaccarum. Next base: position 58,587,245 of record JARWLC010000019.1, on the reverse strand, counting down.
TTGGGTGAGCAGAGAAGGGGGTAGAAACGGGAGAATTTGAATATGATCAAAATACACATATGTAATTTGAAATGATCCAATAGAAATGAGAAAATAAAAGCAATTGATAACTATGCAAATATATTATGCAATTAGAATGTTTATATAAATTTCATGTGTTTACGTTGTAGAAATAAAACAAAATCTCATTCTACATTACACTATTTTCTTCCTTGATGAAGTATAAGTGAATGGGCCCAGAGAAGAGGGTTGATTTTTGAAGGTACTGGAAAACAGAAAAGAATTTTTTGTCATCTATATATTTTTAAAAACATTCTCATGACTAATAGCACTCATGAGACTTATGCTAAAACTAATATTTATAATCCTCAAAAACACAAAAATAAAGTGGACCTACTTAATTCTTTTATTACTTGTGTGACCTTAAGTGCCCTGACGTATGATAGATAGCCAATATCACATGTTATAGTATAGTATTGTTTCTGGTAACATAATTAACCTGAGAAATGACAGAGGTTACACAATGTATTATATATTTAGCCATATTTGAATTTTAAACATACACACAGTAGAAACAGCTATTTTATTTCAAAATATATTTAATATTTAATTGATTTTTATTGTTTTCCTTTTTAATGAAATTTTTAGTTTCAATTACAGATTGGATGTACTTAGCAAGTAATATCAGTTCAATAAGCAAGCCTTATATAAAATAATTGTTACTTTATTAAATATTTGAGGCTTTAGGAATATAAATGGTTTGGGGGTGTGGTTGAGGGGCCTCAAAAGAAGGGGAATGGGAAGTGTTCCACCAGAATCTACTTAGTCACGATGGTATTGGGGGCAGAAAGTGAGGAGAGGCCAAAGCAGGTAATCTGCTACACAGCAAGGATGAGAAGAGTAGTTTGTTATAGAGCAGAGGGAGAGGTAGAGATCTGTAGTTAGGCTCCCTGCTTCTCTAGTGGGAGTTGCCCGCAAATTCCCAGGGAGTGCCTCCTGGAGTTAGGGACCTGGATATAGTGATGAGGGAAAGGGAAGGAGGCTTGCAGGGAAAGATCTACCTTATCTACAGAAGATGGGGTGTGTATTTATGTCTTTGGAGGATGCCACAGATGGTGTCTACTACCCAGCTGAAGGGGAGACTGTGAGACCAGATTTGGAGGAACATAGGGAGAGGTGAAGATCTGCAATTAGCCTACATGCTTCTTGGCTACAATAAATTGGAATTATTTTAAAATTAAACTTTTGAAAGTCCGATTATTTTTATGAAGACACATTTATTTATGATATAGAGAATGGAATGTTTAGCTGGTGGAAAGATAATGGGCTCTGTGGATTTGGGGGGCACAGTGGGATTTATAGGTTAGAGCCCAGTGGGTGGCAGAAGTTGTTGAATAGCATTCCTGTAGAATTTTTCCCTGCGGGTGGGCTGCTGAAGCTCTTCTTCCAGCTGATTCAGGCTGCACTTATGCCTCTAGAAGCTGCTGCTGTAGCAGGGGATGATGGGCTTGGTGGATTTGGGCAACAGAGTAGCCATTGTAGGTTGAAGAGTCCAGTGGGTGATGATGTGTAGTAGGAGAGGCCGCTAGGGTCAAGGAGATTGGATCAAACCAGCTGCCAAGGCATGCACATAATGTACTTATGAGCCAACCTAAAGTCTGCCAGAAGACCTAGAAACAGGTGCTTCCCATTGTTTCTGATCTCTTGGACTCTGCCTAGCAAGCCAACGAGAGACGGCCCTGCAATATAATCAGATCGTGACACAGCCTGGGTGCTGGGAGGAGGGTATCTAAGTTAACTCTTTGCTTTTCAACTGGCCCTCTCCACCTGGGTCTATGGCCTTGACTGTGCCTTCTCACCCATTGCCGCAGGGAACCGTTAGAACTCAGCCACATCTGGGGCCTGAGAAAGGATTCTGACTGTTTCTCTTTCCCCACGCCTCGTGCTGGGCACCCCGAGACAGTGTATGTTGGTGAGAAGGTCCCTCAATGTGCTGTTCTTTTGGTCCCACAGAGACACACACACACAGACACACACACACAGACACACACACACACACACACGCAAACACACACGCAAACACACACGCAAACACACACACACACACACACACACACACACACACACACACACACACACACACACACACACAGACACACGGCTTGGGGCAGCCAGTGTCTAGAGTACTCACCATGAATTGGCTACAGTGCTGATTCCTGCTTCACCCCCACTACTCCCCTGGGAGCACACACACACACACACACACACACACACACACAGACACACACACACACACACACACACAGACACACACACACAGACACACACACACACACGCAAACACACACGCAAACACACACACACACACACACACACACACACACACCATGGGATGGACACCGTGACTTTCCAAGAGCCAGCACCGGAGCAAAACTTCATGAGTAAGACACTAGCACCTCCAACAAGCACATGCCCACAACAAAAGCTCAGTCAACCTCTAGCAGCAGTCTTGAATGGACCTGAGGAGTAGAGGAAAGCCAGTGGCCATGGCACAGGCTGCTGGTTTTCCTTTCCTCACTTTCAGGAATGAAGTTGGGACCTATGGTCCGGACCTTGAATTCCATAAACACTTCCCTGGAGAAGACGATACCAAAGGCATAGAAGGAGTCTTTCTTGGAGATGGACTCACACAAAGCAGTATTTATTATGTGCAGTGACTGGTGATGACGGATGGTGATCATGTGCAGCAGGGCATCCCCAGCAGGCAGTCAGTGGTGCATCATGGCTTTGAGCAAGAGTTTGCCCTTCTGGTCCTTGTCCTCATTGTCCAACTTGATGTCCAGCTTCTTGTCCATCTCCTTTCTGGAGTTCATGATAGCACTGAACAGCAGCTTTCGTCCTACCAGGGCTGTTAGCTGACTTACTGAGTTTGGCATAGGCTGGCTCAAAATATTGCTCTGTTTCCCTATAGCTTCAGCTCTACAGGTAATGGGTTTTCTTAATCGTGCTTCTGCTCTTAGCTTAGTATTTATGACCATTGGAGCTGTGCTTGCTGTTTGCGTGGGAACAAATCCTGATTTGCTGCATGCTCCTTTGTCAGGATGTTCATGTTTTACTGTGTTCACTGGCAAACTCAGGTCTCAGTGGCGCTAAGATTTGGAAGAGTAGATGTAACTGAGATTCAGGTACAGATCATCATTATATAGTCTACATTTTGAGGAGCAGAAATGCGGGACTATGTGATACCTATTGTAGTAATAATACTGAGGGTTCTTCTAGTTCTTAGAGTAGAAGGTGGAACAATATTTTCCTGTTCGAGTTATTTCCATGTGATGTTGGTGTTAGCAAAAATTAATCAACTATTGTAGGTATCAGCATCTTGTCACCTGGACTTCAAACAGGATTAATTATTATACTGGCAATAATGATCTATAAAAAAATCTATAACAGATGTATTTGAAAATGGTCCTTGACCTTATACCTTAGCAGTCTTTGCTAATGCTGCATATGATGAAAAGTGAACCATATCTTCAAGACATTGTCTTTGATGAGCCAAGTCTTTTACAACAATTTATTAATAACTTTATAGATTAATATGGTATTTTGATTACAAATATGAGCCAGATGCAAAGTGTTTACTATCCTGACCACTTCAGCAGCAATAGCTACAGTGATATATTATATATTTAATAAAATCAGCCTGGAATATCAGAGAACAGAATCACTCACAGTCAAGCCGTGAATGTCAGAAAGGGGTAGCCTACACCAATAATTCCATACTCAAGAGACAGAGATCTTTATAGAGGTCTGTGAGTTCAAGGCCTAACAGCCAAACAGTAATAGCTCATACCTTTAATCTTAATTCTAGAAATATGATACAGAGTTGAACACAGAAGATACTTAAGGCAGGAGAAGGCAAATTTAATGCATTTTGTAGAAGCAACCAATCAGGCTGAGGACCCTTGAACAGCACGTACCCCGTTCACCCTGAGGAGTTAGCTGGGTAAGAATTGACTGTGGTCTGGTTTTTCCTTTAGATATTCGAGCTTTTCACCAATATCTGGCTCTGGGTTTTCATTATATGCTAACTAGAGTTTGTGCAATGTTTGGCACCCAATTTTGGTGCATGAATTTTGAAATAAAGCTACTTGTCTGCCAGAGCTATGCTTGGCTGGAATAACTACCAGCTGGCTAGGCTTTCTCTTAGGAATTAGCTTCCAGTCTTAGGCAGAGCCTGCCACATGTGTTTCTTCTCCACATTAATCAGGGTAAGTTTTTTGGACAGTGGCCTCACTTCTCTAGTGATTTGTGACTTTTTTCTCTTTTTGGACCCCTTCCTTTTGCTGCTTCCATACTAGGTAGCTGCCCCACTTCATATAATCTGAATCATCATTGAAAATGAGCTTGGTGAGTAAATTGAGATTTCCTAAAAAGGGGAATTTGTTTAAGGAAGAGAGAGAACTTTTTTCTCACAGTAAAAATGGGAAAGAGTAGTATAATGTAAGGCAGTATATGATGATATAATATCTTTGATATTACTCTAGATGATTTGAAATTGGAGCTAGCAAAGGAGAAGAGAAATAATGTAGATGGGATTATCATCATAATATTTATTATAAATATTTGGTTGATTATTTCTCTTTTAGTCATTAAAGAAATTAGTTAATGTTAATGCCAAAAGAAAATATTAGAAAAGCCTATTAAAGAGAGAACACAGAGATATTTGGACCCAGAGAGAGGAATCTGAGGAGCCATTCTCAGCATTGTTCTAAAAGATCACACAAAAACAGCCTAAGGCTTACAAACAGCCAACATTAATATATCAGTATTTTAAAGGAAACACAAAATGATAAAAATGTTTAGAAGCTAGTTGGGCTCCAATACAAATGTTAGATTTAAGGAGATTCAAACAACCAACCATTACTTATGGTATGTGCTCACCATTTGTAAAACAAATGTTAAATGTTTTGTTAACATGTCACCAAATTATTCTTAAAGACTTGCAGATACCGTTACTGCTATTTTGGAGACTTAGCTGCTTTCATACTGGTGGATATAGTGGAATAGTTAGGCTAAAACATAGAACAAAGAAGCAGAGATAGAGGCATGGAAATTACTGAAGACTAAGAGAGAGGGAGAGGGAGATTATGCTAACGTAGAATGGCAATCACTATACGATGAGCACACTCTGGATTTATGCTAAACAGAAACTTTGAACAATGTGATAGAATTGAAGAAATAACAAATAAAATTGAATCTTTTACAAAAGTAATTCAAGGGCCAAAAGAAAATTTTACAGATTTTTTGCCAAGTTTGACTGCAGCAGTAAATAGAATAATATCAGATTCATGAGCTAGATGAATAATAATTGAATCTATGACTTTTGAAACTGATAACTAATAATATAAAAGAAAAATTAGTACAGTAAAAGCAAAGTCAGCACCTTTGGAGGATTGGATTCACTATACTATTAATATAGAATTTTATAACTGTATGATAATTGGAAGGAGAGATTATTTCTAGAGGTTTAGGAAAAAATCAAAATATCAAATGTTACAACTGTGAAAGGCAAAGCCACATAAAAGAGACTATAAACAAGGCCTTCACAGAGACAACGTTTTTGATAAATATAATCTTAAGAGAACATTCTGCCTCCTTTTCTGGAGTATGCAGAAGGTATGGCACAGGAAGGCATGATTGGACTAATGACTGCACATCAACTAGCAACAGAAAAGGTAAGTTTTTTTCTTCAGGAAATGCCTTGAGGAGGCTTTCTGAAGCTTCTGTATCTGTATCAAATCCAGTTCAAGGAAACACCGTCCCAGAACAATGAAGGAAGCTAAAGCCAATTTAAAAATCCACACTGCTCTGGACAATAGAAAATCTACAGAAAAGAGAATAAAAAATTAAGGAAAAGCCATAAAGCAACTATTTTGGCAAAACTTCAGTAAATAAACAAAGACCAAAGTTAAAAATAAAAATAAATGGTATTGTCATTGAAGGTTTGGTTGACACAGGGGTAGATGTAACAATAATTTTACCAGAATCTTCGCATACAAATAGGCCCCCATCAGGGGGTAAATGTTCAGTTTTTGGAAATTGGAATGTTACCTCAGGTAAAACAGAGTGCAAGATGGCTTGAATAATTAGGAATAGAAGGATAGAGAGGAAAATTAAGACCATATGCAGCTAACATTGATACAAATTTGTAAGAATGATACGTATTACAACTAATGAATATTCAGATTAACATTTCTCCAACCTTAGAAACAAACCATAAACTAACATGGGAGAAATATTAGCAGGTATTATTAGAAACAGTACCTAACTATTTAGGTTGTATAAAACAAGGCACAACAGCTCCTGATCTTTGAAAGGCACCCTCAGTAATACCTTAAAAATGGTTAACAGATAAGCCTATATGGGTTCAGTAATGGTCTTTAACAAAAGAGAAATTACAGGCCTTAGAACAGCTGGTACAAGGGTTAAATGCTCAGCATATTGAAGAATAAACCAGCCCTTGAAATTCTTCTGTATTTATTTTTAAATAAAAATCTGGAAAATGGAGAATGGCAACAGATCTAAGAGCAGTAAACAAGGTGATTCAGCCATGGCTTCTCTACAATTTGGAATGGCTTTGCCTTCTCTGTTACCTAATGGATGGCCTATTATAGTTATTGACTTAAAAAGCTGCTTCTTTATTATACACCTACAAGAACAGGACAAAGAACAATTTACCTTTACAGTGCCTACTTACAATATTTATCAGCCTGCAAAGAGATATCAATGGAGGGCTCTCCTACAAGGAAGGTTAAATAGCCCCACTCTGTGCCAATATTTTGTACAACAGCCATTAAAATTGATACATAATCAATTCCCACAAGCTAGCATTTACCACTACATAGATGATATCTTGTTGGCTGACACAAATAAAGATACATTAGAAATAATGATTGAAGAAGTAAAAATAAAATTTCCTGATTAGGGATTAAAAAATGTTTCTGAAAAAATTCAAAAAGGAGATTTTATTAATTATGTAGAATTTAAAAAAGGTAAATAAAAATTATACCTCAAAAGGTACAAATTAGGAGTAAAAGATTGAAAGATTTCTGAGAGACATTTCTAACTTATGGACCACTATTGGGATAAAACATCATGATGTGGATAATTTCTTCAAATGGTCCAAGAGGATTTTCAGCTGAAGCTCAGAGAACATTGGCTTTGGTGAAAAAGAAATTGCAGAATACTCGTATGGAGTTTGTAGATATATACCTTAATTGTAATCTGGTTATTTTACCCTCTAAGCATTTTTTTTTGCAGAAATTTTAATGCAAAGAGAAAATATTATATTGGAATGGATATTTCTACCATATCAACAGAGTAAGAAATTAAAAATATATATGTGGAAAAGATTTCTGGTTTGATTTTTTAAAAGGAAAATTAATACTTGTAAATTGAGAGAAATGGACTCAGCAAAAATTGTTATACCTTTAATTAATGAAGAAATTGTCCAATTATGGGCAAAAAGTAAACCATTGGCAAAACAAAAAACAAAAAACCAAAACAAAACAAAACAACAAAAAAAAAAACCCAAAAAAACAAACAAAAAAAACCCCCCAAAAAACAACAACAAAAAAAACTTACAGTAATCCTTTGGGAGAGATTAACAACAGATATCTACACAGAAAAATAGTCAATTTATAAAGGGAAATAACCTGATTCTTCCTCATGTTGTATGGGATACACCAGTTTCTAAAACCCTGCATTTTATACTGATTTAAACAAATCAGGAAAGGCAGGTGACAAAAAAGAAAATATAAGTAAAATCTCTTAAAGCCCTTATAACTCAGCTCAAATTTAAGAATTATAAGCTATCATAATGGTATTAATGGATTTTACAGAACATCTTAACATAGCCATTGACTCTATATAGGCAGAAAGAGTTGTTTTACACATTAAAACTGCTGACTTTATTCCTTATGACTCAGAACTAACTTTATTACTTATTCTGTTACAAGAAATAATCAGGAATAGGAATCATCCCTTCTATGTAATACACATATCATCCCATACATCCCTTCTAGGTCTTTTACAGCAAGGTAATGATGAAATTGATAAATTTTTAATAGGAAATGTGCTAGAGTCCTTAGAGGTTCAAACAAACAAACAAACAAAAAGCCACATCATGTGAATGCAAAGGTTTTAAAAAAGATATATCTGTTACTTGGCAACAAACTAAAAAAAAATTGTAAAAAGATGTCCTACTTGTTCCTTCTATAACAAAACTTTATTACTAATAGGAAGTAATTCTAAAGATATTCATAGAAACAAAATAAAATCTGGCAGATATATGTGTTTCATTTTACAGGACTTAGATAATTAAAATATGTATTTTGAATGATAGATATGTTTCAGGATTTCAATGGACAATTGCTTTGAGTCAAGAAAAAGCAGTTGTAATCACACATTTGTTAGAAGTTATGATAATAATGGAATACCTGTACAAATTTAGACTGACAATGCTCCAGCTTCTGCCTCTAGTAAAATGAAACATTATTTTGTTTTATTGTAATATAAAACATATTACATGTATATCACACAATCCTATAGGGCAAGCAGTCATAAAGAAATAAATTAAATTCTCAAGTATATGCTAAATAGACAGAAAGGAATAACAAAGACCCCCAGAAATAGACTACATAATGCTTTATTAAATTTGAATTTTTCATTGTTAATAGGAAAGGAATAACAGCTGCTGAAAGGCATTGGACTATAGAAAAAAATGACTGAGCTACTCAGCCTGTCAAAAGGTGTGTTGACCTCAGAATAGAAACCAGGATATGTGCCACATTTGCAAAATGGTTTCACTTTTGTTTCTACAGGAGAAGAAAAGGTACCGATGTGATTAAAATTAATAAAGACTCAATATGAAGAGAAGAAAACTTCTTGATAAGGAGAAATGATGGTTCATCCACCTATGTAACAATTCTTTAAGTTGTAAGACAAACTTACCAATCCCAGGATTGTGGCAGGTTTTTGTTTTTGTCATTATAGAAAACTTTAAATATCCATCTTCAAGAAGGCAAAAGCCTTGGACATATAGACATCTAACGCAACAGTTGCCTACACTTTTAAGGCCTATATTCTTTTCCTGAGAGTTCCCCAGTAGCTGTTCTTGATTCACTGACCGCTCTGTGGGACTTCTCCTCATAATCCCTATCCCCTTCCTTATACAGACTCTCCTCTCCTGTTCTCAGCTGGACGCTGAGCTCAGCCCAGTGCTTAGCCATGAATTTATGCCTTCACCTCTATTCTTTGTTGGATGTAGGTTCTGTGATGACACTTAGGGTAGTTGTTCATTTGACTGTAGGGGAAGTCCTGTTTAGGCACCCCCTCCACTATGGGTTGGAGACCTAGCCCAAGACATCCTGTGAGTTCTTTGTGGTTTCCCTAGAACCCAGTCTCTTTCCAATCCCACATTGGCTTCCTCTATCGAGATATCCATCTTTTTTTTTCTCCCTCTTTGCTCCTCTCACTCAACCATCTCTTTCTCTCATGATTTGTTCCCACCTCATCTTGGTCACCACCTGTTATGATCCCAGTTTGTAAGGTGATCTTCTCTATTTTCACTTCCTAGGGGAATCTCTTGATGTCTCTCTTGAGTTCCTTCTGATCCCATGCTGTTTAGGGGTTGTGGTTTGAAACTTTAGTATTCTTTGCTTTTTGTCTATAATTTGCATATGAGTGAGTACACCCCATGCCTATGGTTATAGACTTGTGAGAGCTCACTCAGGAGGATATTCTCAATATCAAGCCATTTGCCTGCAAGTTTTAGGATGTCTTTTTCTTCCGTTGAGCAGTACTCCATTGTGTAGATGTACCACAGTTTGTTAATACATTCTTCAGCTGAGTGGCATCTAGGTTGTTTCCAGGTTCTGGCTATTATGAATAATGCTGCTATGAATATAGTTGAGCTAAAGCATTTGGGGTACTAATGTGCATCCTTTGTGTATATGCCCAATAGTGGTATTGTATGATCACTGAAAAGACATATGGGAGCTAGATATGTAGGTTGGTTTGTTTAAGGGGATCCTGGCAGTGGGAATATAATATATTTCTGGTGCATGAGGTGGCTTTTTGAGCCCATTGCCTATGATGGGACACCCTGCACAGACTTGGTGTAGAGGCAACGGGCTTGGATCTGCCTCAACTGAAGGTTTCAGAATTTTCAAGAAGGGGAATGTGAGGGGAATCTGGTTGGTATGTAAAATGTATAAAAAGTTTCTTAAATTAAAAAGAAATTTACCTTTTAACATGTTTAAAAATTTAGCTTCTTTTGAAACTCCGAAATAACAAATTTCTTGAAATAAAAGTAATATAACCTAGAATTTTGCAAAACTTCACTGAAAATGTGTAGTTACTACCAGAAACAAACTGAGTGAGATGAGAGTGGGTGTCAGAAAAGGGTATAGCTAATTTTTAAAAATACAGTGCTATCCAGAACAGCGATGATACACCTAAAGATGTTTTATTTTGACCAGATCACAAAGATCATGGCACAGTATAAACCTGACTCTGCTGAAATATTTTGACTAAAACATCAAATTGAACATGACTTACTCTCCTCATTTCTATAATGGAGTAAAGAATATTAGTTTGGTTTAGTTTGTCCTTTCAAACACGATATAGTAAAATAGACTGCTGCTAGCATGTGTATGATCTGAATTTTCATTTTAAGTAATGAGTAATGACATGTCTTGATTTTTAATCTGGTCCTCAGGAATGTATAGCCAAATCCATTTTTTAAAGATTATTAGAGTTACTTCTTTTTTGGGGGTGGAGGAAACATTTTGCTGTGATATAGAACAAAATAATTTTAAATTTATTTAAAGTTTTATGCTTATTCAAATGTTTTATCATTTATAAAATTCTTTAATAAAGGATAAGGTAAACTTTGAGGCAAAAGCAAAATAAATATGTGAATAAATCTTTCTACATAGATTCATCTGAAAGTGACTTTATTAATTTCAAGATATAGAAAAAAATCAGGATTTTGCTCACTAGATTCAGAAAGCACTTGTCAATATTTCAAGTTTTACTATCCATATTTTTTATATGTAGTCCTAATGGAATCTTGACCTTTGAAAACAGTCATTATAGTTAATTGTCTTTCTAAACCCACACTTTGTAGTGTGTGTGTGTGTGTGTTTAAGGTGGTTGGGTTTGAGTATGTGATACTTTCCACAATGAAAGTTCTATGATAAGAATGCTAAAACATAAATTAGAACAAAAATACTCTATTTTTTGATTATTTGGTTAAGTCTGTGCTAAAATTTAAATACCTTAATAGATTTTCTCTTGATAAAGCAAAGTAACAGAATGGAGCCTTTTCTTTTTTTAAAGTTTATTTATACTCAAGATCAGAGACTGAAAAGTTAGAAAAAAAACTTGGAAAGAGCTTGAGTAAGACTCCTGCAGCAGCCAGAATAAAAACAGGAACACAGAGGTGTCATTAAGTAGCAACCCCAGGGGTCCAGAGAGAAAGGAAGGGTTGGATTGATTCTCTTACAGAACCATATTTGTGTGAAGGCCAAACAGAATCTCACAACTCATCCGAAAGTAGTGTGCCTGTAGTCCACTTACCTTAGAAGTGTTTCTTGTCTAAAGGCACATGTCACTACAATGATCCTCATAAACAGATTTAAAAATTATGAATATTGAATGATTATAAAGTAGTATGTATATGTGTCAAGGGCACCACAAGAAACCTATAGAATAAACTAACCTGGCATTACAGGGGCTCACAGAGATTGAAGCAACAATCAGGGAGCCTGCATGGGACTGGCCTAGGCTCTCTGCATATATATTGCAGTTTTGTAACTTGGTCTTTGTGTGAGTCTCCTAACAGTGAGGGTAGGGGCTGTCTCTGACCTTGTCACCTGCATTTGGAACCCATTTCTCCTGTCAGATTGCTTCATCCAACCTTAATAGAAGAGAAAGTGCCTAGACTCACTGCAACTAAATGTACCATGGCTGGCTTGATATCTATGGGGGCTTTCTTATACCTGGGAAAAACAGTGGAGGAAGTAGATATGGGGGGGGGGTTAGGGAGGGGAAACTTTGATTGGGATGTAAATAAACAAACAGAAATAGTATGTGAATATTTTGTGGAATCCGGCATAGTGTTCCCATGAGCTGTAGCTATCAATAAATGAATAACTTGTTTTTATTACTTATTTGTTGAAGTTTTCAAGTCTGAAGTGTCTTGTACTGTTTTATCTTTAGTAATTTATTATAATTTAACTTAGTGTTTAAGTAACTTACTATTGATATAAAAAATTTTAGAAATGGTGACTCCTGTATCATTCAGTATTTTCTTTTTTGATAGCATGATGTTAAATAACTTGCATATCATTTGTATGGAATCATCCCGGATAGTATTTAGATATATTGGAAAAGTACTACATTTCAAAGAGGTAGATTTATATTAACAGATCTAAAGAGGAATTGTTTATACTTCAATATTTGGAGAATGGTTCCTTCTACACTTCATATTATTTATGTTGGAATCAATGAAGTTCATCAATTTTTTTAATAACCCTGATATATTTCCATATATGTCATCAAACACATACTGTTCTTATTGCATAAAGTTAAGTGAACACTTGCTACCTTAGGGATGCTGTGATCTTAATCACCTTAAAGCCTGGAGCCAGAATGTCATAGCAAAGGTGGATGGTGTTGACAAGTGCTCTTCAGTTGTAAGACAACTGCTGTGGGGGAGTTTACTGTAGACCCCCAGGTCAAGGAAAGCTTCAGCAACAAAGAGAGGGAAGATTTTCCGCTTCCTTTCTTGTGCTTTGTGTGTCCATCTCTGTGGATTGATTATAATTCATCCACATGCTCATTTCACTTTTAGAGTCCTAGTCTGTCCTTTAAATTCTTTGGAATCTTGCAGTGCTGCCAAATCAATTTATATTATGAGTTAGCTACCTGTAGGCAAAATGTTTGTTTCTGGTTTTTAGTTTTGGCATTCAACAACCAAATACATAAGAGACACAAAATAATTTTAGAATGAATATAGGTTTTTTTTCATCATCATCTACATAAGGATTAAAAATATTGAATTTACCATTTTTTTTAATACTCTGAAGTGCCATCAAAGTCACCCACTCCACGTTACTTGCATTATTCAGTCTCATTATGACAGCTGTTACAGGAGCCAGTTCACCTGACAAAGGCTACCTTGAATGATTATTTTATTCTAGAAAGTTACAGGATAATAATTTATGTCAGTACTCTGGCACTTGTTGGTGTTCAAATGCCATCCCATCGCCCACTAATAGCATCCAGTGTTCTAGCCAACCAACTTTGAGAAGCCAACATCCTAATATTATTTGTGAAGGTCAGTTTTCTAAAATATTTCTAATTATCAAACACACCTTCTGTCAGTGTTCTAGATGCTTCATAAGGCAGTTTTAAATCAGAGATATTGGATAATAAAATAATTCTAAAATTTTGATAAAAGGAAAGTTAGAAGTAGCTCACTGAGACTTTGATTTAAAGACCAAAAATATTGTAAATGGTGCCCATGATTTAAAAGGGTGCTAGGCATCCTCTTTGTTGCTTCCTTACAAATTTCTTCTTATTTCTTTTACTAGTAATTCAGTCTTGGAATATGATGTCTGTCTTTAGACATATTCAAGTCTTTTAGAATTTGTTATTAACCACTACAATAGTAAGAAGATGATCCCTATTTCATTTTTGCCTTTAATAATTACATTAGAAATGTATTGAATGCTCAAATTGAAATACTATTTAATATGTGAAAGATTTTAAGTCATGAAATATGTTATTTCCTAGAAAAGTAAATCAGTAAAGCAGAAGGATAGAAAGACAGGGAAGCAGGTAATATACTAACTTCTGCTTTTTTTTAGTTTCAGCATCCAACAGCTGAATGTTTGTTCAAGAGTTTGTGGGGATTTAATAAAAGCTCCAAAGTTTCAGAGATATAAGAGGGATCTAACCACTGCCAGTCTAGAAGGAGAAGGGAGTGGTGATTCACACTTTTAATCCCAGAACAGGGAGTATCCTAGGAGTAGTAAACTATGCCCTTAATCCAAACTGAGTTAAAGGTCATTTTAGTTTACAGAAGGAGTTCCAGGCTCCCACGCCTAACTTACCAAGAAAGTATTTAAGGCGGGCCTAGAAAGACAGAACCTAGAGGAAGTCAAGAGAAGCCAGGCTGAGGAAGCTGGAAGACAGCTGGGTAAGATCTGACTGTGGTGCTTACTCTCTCTAATATCTCTGACTTTCTCAGAGATCTATCCCTGAGTTTCATTTATTTGAGAAAAAAGAGTTCCTAGTGCTAGAGATGAAGTTAAGGACTGATTGCCCATTATGCATGAAACCCTGGATTTAACCTCAAGTACTGTATAAACCATAAGCAATGGTGCACATCATTAATCTCAGCACTCTGGACCTAGAGGTCCTAGGATTAGTTCAAATTTATCCTCCACTATTCAGCAAGTTTGAAGCCAGCATAGGATAATGAGATCTTGTCTCATAAAAACAGAAATTATCAGCCACATTCAGAGGGCCTAGTTCAGTCCTATTGACTTCCTCAGTTGTCAGTTCAGAGTTAGGGAGTTGCCAACAACTCAGAACAGCTGTCTCTGTGTGTTTCCTCATCATGATCTGTCCTCTTTGCTCATACAATCCCTCCTTCCTCTCTTCCACTGGACTGGGAGCTTAATCCAGTGCTTAGCTGTGGATCTATGCAACTGTTCTCATCAGTTGCTGGATGAAGGTTCTATGATAACAATTAGGGTGGTCATCAATTTGGTTATAGGGGAAGGTCAATTAGGTACCCTCTCCAACATTGCTTGGAGTCTTAGCTAGGATTGTTTTTGTGGGTTCTTGGGTATTTCAATAGCACCAGGTTTCTCTCTAACCCCACAGTGGCTTCCTCTATCTAGATAGATATTTATTTGTTCTCCCTTTCTGCCCCACCCCCAACTCTACAGTCTCATTCTCTGGATGACAGCTGAGTAGCAATTGATAGGGCCTCTGGCAGTGGGACTAGAATTTTTCCTACTGTATGAATTAGATTCATACAGCTCATTCTCTGCAGAGGAACCCCTTGCTCAGCCTTGATCCTGGGGGACAGGCCTGTTACTGCCTTAGTTGGATATGCCAGACTGCAGTGATTCACCCTGGGAGGCCATACTCTTTGAGGAATAGCTAGGGGATGGGGTAGGGGAAGCTGGGGGATAACAGGAAAGAGGCAAGGGATGGGGAACTCTGGTGGGTATGCTTAAAAAAACTTTAAAATAAAAACCCAGAAATTATATCAAAAAAGTGAACTCAAGAATTCAAGTGCCACTGTATTTAAATATTCTGCAATCTCAACTATATGACATACAAATTAACATAGAACTCAACCTCTATGAGAAAGTAGTGTTATATTTGCTATGCTCCTCACCTGAGCAAGAAAGTTTCTACTTTCTTCCTAACACATGATGTTAACTGTTAACTCCTCAGATTTTTCTTTGTAGGACCAAGAGAGTATCGAACGATTACTCATTTGTTTTTGCTATAAATTAGTGGTAGACGTTGTAAATGCCTATATCTTTTTTTGTCAACACATGTTGTTATAATCCTGTGATACTTTTTTTCTTTAGCCTGCTCCTATTGACTTAGTGGGTTCTAATCTCATCATTGACTGGAGAACCTGCCTTGACTACCTAGGACAAGTTCCCTTTGTTCTTAGTAAATAATTGTCTTTATTCATTTTTGAGTTTGGTTATGTTGAGGACTTTCACTGTCTAGCTTTACTATATTATGTCTCTTGTCAGATTTAAGTCTTGGTGATGCTCTGTGCAGCAAAGAATTAGTTCAGAAATGGTTTGCATGTTTATATTTTTTCAAAGATGGTAGATAATTATAATTGTGGCATCCATGATGTTGGTATAAATCACCAGTGAGCCCTTCCAGTTTAGAAAGTTATTTATTAATGATTCAATTTATTTAATAAACGTATGTATCAAATATTTTCCAAATAACATCTTTTTGAGATAAGGAATCTGAATGGAATAAGGAACATTTCCCCACACTTGGAAATCAATAAAAATCAACCATTTTAAAGAAAAACCATATATATTTATATGTTTGTAGTATCAAATGCACAATTACCTTAAAAATATATGAAGTATTTAGCAAAATGGATTATAGACAAAGTCATAGATGTCAACTAATGAAGACCGAAATCATTGTTTCGCTATTAATATGAGGAAACCTAAACTTAAATAACAAAAGAGCTAGAATACCAGTGGATGTTTTAAAATCAGTAACATACTTTTAAATTAGTTGTTGAATGAATTGGCAGAAAAGCAGGTAAATGGAAATCCAGAGATGATTAGAAAATATTTGAATAATAAATATCAAAGCACAGTTGTGGAAGCAGCCAAGACCAGTGGACCTTTAGAGTTTCTTTCCATTCTCTGTTAAATGTAATGATAAATGTATGTGGGGCAAGGAATGCCAGGGATGCAGGTTTTGCGAATTATCACACATCTATGATAGATTTTTGGTGATGCAGTTTTCAGAGATTATTAACCCATGCTACTGTAAATATTCTTCACTCATATTTCTGTAAGCAATCCCGATAAACTCATTGGCTCACAAAACTCTTCATTGACTTCATTGACCAAAGTTTGTAGTCAGTGCCTAAACTGGAGAAAATGGCTCATTGTTCTCATCTCCCCAGAGCAAAGAACACAGGATTTTCCTGCTTGTCCTGATTCCCTTTACTTCTTAGTAAGGCTCAGCTTGTTTAAATCTCATGGTTCATATTTGCTTTCTTTATGACCTTAACTACTGGCTAGAAATAGCAGTAGCTTTCTAGACATTTATTTTTAAATTATTTGTGTGGTGGTAATTTTACTTTTAAACTTTTAATTCCTAATGGGAAACTGACATTTTCTTTTTTGTTCCCAATAGAAAATTTCAACGTGGTGCCTGCTTTCCACAGTCAGAGTACTGTTTCTAAATGGACAAGTTATTGGCATTATACTTCTATTAGATTATCTATTAGTGTTATTCTTTAAAATGTCTCCACTAAAAAGACAGATTTTTTTTTTGTTTTGCTCTAACTCAAATCTGTATTTTCTAATGCCATACTGTGAATAGAAACACTTATAAATATGGGCCTCCTGGAGTATCATCATTATTATCCTGCAGAATTAATGTGTCCTTTTCTAAATTTATTGCTCATTAATAATATACAAGGTTAAGTGATTTTATAATGTAATAAAAGATAACACAAATTATAAAATCACATATTTGCCAAAACTCACAGTATTAAAACCTGTTTTTACTACTGTTTCATGTAATTACTTTGAAATTATGTTTTTGTACCATTTCAAAATACAAGTACAAGACTTTCTTACACATCTGAGCAATTAATTTTTAGCACATCAGTTACTTCTGATGGATTATTGTATTATTTTCATTATTTTTCACTTTGGTGCTCTTTCCATTTGCACATTTAATTTAATCAGTGTGAAAACTACTTGAGCGCAGTTTCGATATGAAAGAGACTATTGCTCTGTTGGCTTCTAGTCAATAAAATAAGTATAGTGAACTTAGAAACAACATTCTTTCAAAATTGTTATGAAAAATTGACAGAGAGTGTTCTGCACATAACAAGTTGGGTCAAAAGTTAGAAACAAAATGACACTGGAAAGTATAAATAAGAGCTATTTATCCTGAGTAAGTTATGTGCTCATATTATCTTTTGTTTGTAAGTGTCAACAGTTGGATAGAGACATAGTAGAATAAAATCAGTGTAGCCACATAGTCCTTATTTTTGTGATAGATGTTTGCCATTAATTTTAAAAAAAATTTATCAAGAGACTTTTCACATGACAGGTATTATTCAAAAATGTTGCTGTAGTAATGAAGAGAGAAAGAGTAAGAGAGAGAGAGAGAGAGAGAGAGAGAGAGAGAGAGAGAGAGAGAGAGAGAGAGAGAGAGAGAGAGAGAGAGAGGAGAGAAAAGAGAAAGCCCTGAACACTTGCTGAAACTTTGTAATAACTCTTTGGATGAATGAAGATTTCAAGTAAGATAAGCACACATGGAATTACATGTTTTATTAGCTGACAGCAGATTCAAATGCTATTTCAGTTTTCTAGGAGATATATCTATCTCTCTCTATGTATAAATAAATTATATATATATATATTTCTCTAAGAAATTATATATCTATATCTGCCTGTGTATGTATACACATATACATGCCCCTTATGGAAAGATACACACACACATACACATATATACTTTTGGGAGTTAGAATATGTGTCAAAGTAGACTTTTTGTTGATGATGCTGCTTTAGAGATGTCCTTGATTTTGTAGATAAATCTAATAAAAACTCATTGCTTCCCTGATGTGGGCTCTAATGGAGTGATAACATCATTCTGTGTTAGTTGTTCTATGAGGATTGGCCACACATATTTTGATATATTATCCCCTCCCCCAAGTCTTTCTTCTAACAGGGGATAATTTAATTATATTACAAGTTCAATCAGGGGAAATAAAATTATATATATGTGTGTATATATATATATATATAAAACACATATATTTGAGTGTGTTTATATGTATGAATGTTATGTATATATAACACTTTTATTTTTAATTTCATTTAATTTTTCTCTTGTGTGGTACATTCTATGAAAATATTCTAAAACTCAGTATGGAGTGTTCAAGACAACTATTTTTGTTCAAAAAATTTTAGTACAAAGTATTGTTCAGTATGTATAGATGGATCATAAAGAAAGACATGTAACATCTGCAGAAATCAGTTTTAAACTCCCTTAATTTCCCCACTCATCAAGGAGAACCCTTTAGTACATTCTACTCCCCGTCAACAGCAATGTAACTATGATAACATTGAAACACAAAACTATGCTTTAAGGGAAGCTCTTTGGACACACAGTGTTTTTATTGGGGATTGAAAATGGCTTAAGTATTTGTGTATCCTTTAAAATTCATATGTTAAACTCTAATTCCTGTGCAATAACATTAGAATGGCAAACCTTTGACAGTTAATCCTGTCAGGTGTGCAAGTTTCTTGGTGAATAGGATTACAGTATCCTGAGAAGAGATGAAAGAATTGTTTTCCTTTTCTTCGTGAGATAATTAACATAAGGAGTAGAGGAGACATTGGCAGTTTGCAGTTTTACTCAGGACTTGGCCATCCCATCATGCCACTTTGGAGATTATAGTAAAAAAATTTCATGGAACAAACTATGTTGTTTATAAACCACATGGATTCTGCTATTTGTTATAGGAGCCTGAACCGACATAGATGGATCCAATAATGTTTATATCACTCATCTAACACATAGCAACATTCACATCTGAATTATAACTACAGAGTTAACCAGATTAGTTTTTAAAAAAATTTCTACTCTAGTTATGATTATATGATCTCCTTCCCTACTTCTCTTTGTCTCAATGTTATTGTGTACAATTATTTTTTTAGTATATATTCATAGCACTAGATAGCATCAATCTGTTTAAATATATAAAATTTATTTTTTATTTAAAAGTTTTTTTATGTTAATCACTGTTCCATCTCCCTTACCTCTTCCCAGTCATCCTGTAGTATGTCTTAACCCTATCACCCACTCCTCAGGGAGGGTAATAACTCCCAGGGTAAGCCACTGAGATCTGGAAAATCCAGGTGATGTAGGACCAAGCCCCTCCCCGAGTTACAAGGCTGAGCAGGGTATTCCTCTATAGTGAATGAGCTCCAAGAACACAGTTCATGCACCAGGAATAAATTCTGATCCTTCTGCCAGAGGCTTCACAAACTGCCCACAGTATTAGACTGTCATCTACATTCAGAGGGCTTAGTTCAGACCCTCGTAGGTTTCTCAGCTGTCATTTCAGAGTTAGGGAGCACCTAATAGCTATGGTCAGCTGTCTCTGTGGATTTCTTCGTTATGATCTTGACCCCTTTGCTCATATAATCTCTCCCCCTTCTCTTCTACTGGACTGGGAACTCGACCCAGTGCTTAGCTATAGACCCAGCATCTGCTTACAACAGTTGCTGGATGAAAGTTTATGATGACAATTGGGGTGATAACCAATTTGATTATAGGAGAAGGCCAGTTTAGGTACCCTTTCCACTATTGCTTTACACACACACACACACCATACACACACACACACACACACACACACACCATACACACACACGCACGCACGCATGTACGTACACACACCCACACACCCACACACACGCACGAGTGTGTGCATGCGGGTGTGTGTGTGTGTGTGCATGTGCGTGAGCTCTTCCAAATGAATTTATATATCTCAAATATAGGAAATAATGGTGTAAGAGACACAAAAAAACTAATGTGATTTATGTGATATGAAAAATGTGAAGAATAAGATAAAATTATAAGATCAGATAAGTAAGGGAAAATAAAGGTCAGGTATGTAATATCTTCAAATTTTCATCTGCACAAAAAGTCCTTCTGGAACACTTCTTCACGGAGGAATGGTATAATTTTCTATAACTATAATGACCAAACAAAAAGCACATTATAAGTGTAAGAATGGATACAAAATATGAAAAAGTCTATTTTACTAATCCATGAAAATATTGTGGCAATAACAGTGAGGAGGGTGGTTAAGTTGGTTGTATTTGAAGACAGAGCCATTAGGAAAAGTACAGGGCATGCAACAACTTTATTTTTTATACAGTATTTTCATGGAATGCCAAGATTTTGACTTAAGTAACAGAAAGAAAGAAACTGATATTAATTTTTTTTAATAAGTGGATATTTGCATGCATTGAGTAAGGGGCATGCATTTGGAGATGTTGACTAGGTCCTCAAAATCAGGGTGATTTTAGTGCTAGAGAATAAAATTTGGTGGTTGCCAAGTTCAAGAAGAAATTTAGAGTTTTGATGATGGGAGACATTACAAACATAATTAAGTAGAAAAGAATAAAGATATAAGAGCCAAGCTGTGGGAATCCCAAGTAATCTCAAGCACGGAAAAAGAATGGAAACTTGTAGAAGATTAAAGAAGGATTTATTGGGTAATAAACACAAAGGCCAGTGCTGTCAAGGATCATTATGAAGAGAGACTGTCCATGAATAAGGGGCTAATGTTGTCAGATATTGCTAACTGCATGAAATAGTTGAAATATCAGGATTGATTATCAATGCAAGATGATTTGATATTTTGGCAAAACAGGACAATGGCTTTGTATAATATATAGTTTAGATGATCTGAAGAGAGACTGTAAAAAAATGGAGCCATGACCAAAGTACAGGTGGAAACTGAAAGAATTCACTAGGTTCATAAAATGCTTGTATTAGATACCAGTATAATGAGTCTGATTATAAGAATTATATATATATATATGTATATACACATATACACATAACATACACACACACATTTTTATATATGTAAAATCTATCTAGGAAAGGAAACTAGACAGAAAGGGGATATTTCACATATGAGCTAGGTAGTATATGATTTAATATACAACTGGACAAATAAGCTTTTAATAAAAATTGTTATACAGTAAAAGTATAAGAAAGGGTGGTGCATATAAGGAAAGAATTGATGAGTTTGTAAGTGTATTGAGGGAGATATTCTGCCATTCTGGTGTAAATATCTGACAGGTGTAAGCTGTTGGGAAAGAATATGTTTGGCTCACAGTTTCAGATTCATAGCTACTGGATCATAATTGCTTGGGCAAAGCGTCATGTCAGTGAAATATTTTGGGGAACCTGTTCTTTTTGTCTTTGTGGGTTAGTAGCAGAGTTAAAGGGATCTCATAAGGGAAGGGGGTATGGTACCATCATTACAGTGTTGGTTGAATATGAACAGAATAATTCTGGTTTCCATTAAAATATTATTAGGAAGAATGCTTGAAAGTGAAGTGTGGGAAGAGAGATTTTATTAATTAGAGGAGGAGAAAATAGACAATTTCTCTAGGAGAGTGGGGAGCTGAATTGACTAAGGTCATATACCAGGATTTAACTGAACATTAAGATTCCGTTTTAGATATCTAATTAAGATTTTGTGGTTACTTGAGTTCAGCTGTGGTATGACTTCTAGATGAATATACTAAACTGGGATTAGACATGTAAGTGATGCTATGCGATGAATCCTTGTGAATAATCAGTAGAAAAGTTGTCTTTAGGAGAAGTCTTTAGACTATGATGTAGGTCTGATTCCCACAAAATGAATAAAAAGCTGAAAACTGAGGCAGTAGGCATCTCTAAGGATTGACTGACCAAGCAGCTATTGTGATATTCCCAGAAGATGCTGACAGTCAAGAGGCGTGCTTTTAAATCACTGAACAGAAATCTGCCAGTTGTAGCGTCCTTATGAGGCCCAGTTATTGACTGGGAATTATCTGAAGAAAGGGTGGCTTTGATATGAGCTTGAGAGTTTGTGTAGTTATTTCTGGGGAGTAGAGGGCTTTTGATCTCCACTGGTCTTGGCTGCAGATTACTTCCAAAGGAGATCTCAGTTGTGCACAATCATAGGAGTGGAATGCTATATTTAAATAGCGTTGAAGACTTTTTTTAAAAAATAGTATTAGTGTGGTGAAGCAAAGGTATAGTTGAGTCGAAGTATTCTGCAAGCTGTTATAATGAGAAAATATGGAATCCAAGCTGCCCGTGGGAATGAAAGTCTGAGAGGACCGTAGCTCTACCCTTGCAAGCTAGAAGCTGATGTCTCTTTATGCTGAGACAGTCTTCTTATTTATTCCTTGAATTTTCTAGGAAGTTTTGTCTCTAATTGTAAAAGAAGCTTATCACATCACAACTTAATACACACACGTAAGACATAAGCAAGCACAAAACATTGATAGAGGGGAAGAAGGTGAGAGGAAGGAAAGGAGGAAGAGGAGGAAGGGAGGGGAGATCAAAATGATCTTTTCTTCAATTTCAGTATTTACATGTGATTTAGATGTAAAAATTAAAATTTTTTACATTTGTTGATCCCTTGATATATTTTCAGGTCCCATGGTAGCTAAATTATTAACCACAATGAGTTTGATTTTAATTTCACATCTGTAGTGCAGTGCTGATTCCGAATTCCATAAACTATTTTATTAGATATTCAAATGAAAAGGATAAATCAAATATGCTGTTCTTGTTATATTGGAAGATGACATGTAATTCTGCACAGTAGTACCTCTTCAAATATAAAGGAGCTGCTGGATTCTAGGGAATTAATGCTTCACTTATTGACTTTTGAATTAAATCATGGTGCCAGAGAAGCCTAAACACTAAAACCTTCATGAAGATTCCTTCCTTGTTTGAATTAGTTGCCTCTTGTGGAGCAGTGAACCCTCCTGAGTCTGAGGGCTTATTCATCAGATGCCTGGATGTAAACTGAATCATGGAGTTTACAGAATCCTTCATCTTAGTTCTGGTTGGATGTCAATGGGTAAATTGAGTTCTGAAACTTCTTTAAGATATTATAGTCTGATTATTAAAGTTAATAAACTGTGCCTGGTCACATCAGAAAAAAATAATTATCAAATTCTTATAATAATTGCAAGCACTAGAACTATTGTCAGGAGCTTCTAGGGAAATCAGACTTGCCTGGAGTGGATGCACCAAGCTGAGCTGACCCACCTTGAGACTTCTTGCCCTTTTGTGGGAGGAGATGGGCTATAGGGAGGGTAGAGGCTGAAGACTGGCTAGGAGGGATTGGGAGGAGGGAAGGGAGGGGGAAACAGGGGGATACATGGGAAAAAAAAGACTTTTTTTTATAAATAAAAAAAATTAAAAAAAGAAACAGTCAGAATTCATCCTCATGGTACTTTTATTATTGTTATCATTATTATTATTTACATATGAGAAAAATGAAGCCCAGACAATATAATTTGACTTCAATTCATTTCACATTTAATGTAACCACAGAAAACCTGGAAGACTTTAAATTTTATTTTTTACTTATACTGATTTTAGTGTTGGGCACTAACTATATTAACTGAAAAATGTTTGTTGCTCACATTTCAATCCATTCACCAATTTATCTTCTGATTCTGTCTTACAAGATAAACTTAAATATCTACTCATATTATAATTCATCTTGTGTCTCTACAAACCTTCATTAGGTGGTTGTTAATTTCTTTCAGATGCTGTATATATAGCTTAGTGCAAACATTTATTGAAGCCTTGGGGTGACCTCTTTGTTATAGCTATAACCAAAACCATCAAAAAGAAGTGCATGTAATCTTTTTCCTTAAGGCTCCACATTCTATTTTCGTTAGAATCATTACTTTAGGGCTTGAAGCTTTTCAGATCATAAACCCGGTCTCTTAAATCAGGAACACCAGACCTCTCCTACACTGTGATACATGCTTCCAGATGTGACTGCCAAAATAAGAAATATATTGGCTAAAAAAAAAAAAAAGGCTTAATACATTTCTCTATACTTTCTAAGACATTAGCTGTTTATAATTGCGGTGGACAAGTCACACTTTAATAAAGTCAAATACAGCATTCCCTGTGGCAGAAAAGCTTCTGCTAGTCTGAACTGTGAGTCAGTATCTTTAACTTTTCTAAGCAAGACTGGTAGCATTACATTTGGATACTGTGAAGAAACGGGTTATAATACTGGGGTTAGGCAATGTATTTAAAGAGAATTGTTTTATTTGATAAATCAGGCCTAGACTTTTTCTTGCTTTGTGTCACATAGCATCTGACAACTGCTACTGCTTGTTTTGCCATAAACACAGTACTTTTCTCCTACTGATCAAATATGTTTACATTTATTAATATGTTCATATATATTTTTAATCCCACTGGTAATTTATTGAAAACATTTAGGAGGCTGCATCATTTTTCCTATTTCCTTTTTGTTCAAATTAGAGAAATATGCTAGTAATACTTGAAATAATTTAGGATTTTAATTCTGAATAATAAAGCACACATTTAAATTTAGAGTACTATTTTTCTTTCTATGTGTTTTTTATCACTTTTAAAACATTTTAAGATCTGGGCATGAACAGGTTAGCTATCTTGGTTGTTGACTGACTTTAGCTGGAATTCGGAAATTAACTGAAAACCCAGCATCTGATTGCAGACTTTAAGCCACGTTACTAAATACCACACACAGGCATGCACACACACATGCACACACGCATACACACACATACACACACACACACACATACACACAGTTTTTTTTCTAGCAGTTATGTTCTTTAGAGACTAATGACTAATATAAACATTTAAGACATGGAAAAAATGGAAGAAAAGTATGTTTTAAAAATTGTATTCCCTGATTCTTACTAATATTCAACTCATACTAAAACAGTAAATCAATTGGAAAGGCAGATGCTCAAAATTATTGGGACGTATTTTTTTGCTACAATTTGCATGACATTATCTACAAAGCTTCCCTTCACATCATTTCCTATGAGATTCTTCCCATGTAGCATTAGTAGTTGCTTATTTAAACATTTACAACTTAACATGCTTTTAATTTTATTTATTGTCACCAGATTATCAGAATCTTAAACTTCCACTAGGGGGGTACTTTAAAAATATCATTTTTTGTATGTCATTATATAAATCTATTCTTTAATTTGTCAAAGCTTGGCTTTGTTGACTCTCTCCCTCTTTACCCTCTGTAGCAATAGCAAGGGAGCTTTTCTTTCTTTCTTTCTTGAGAACCACAGTTATCTTGATGAGGTTTGATTCTATATAAGTATTTTTCAGATAAGCAAAATGCTGTCTTCCCATTGTTTTCAACACCATGCACCCCCGTTAGTCAACTGACTCATTTCTTGTATGCTTACCCTTTATATTCAGAGTGATTTAACTGTCAGTTGATAGACTGTGTTGTCTCTTCAAGTAGCTTTCTGTTTTGTTTTGTTTTAATTTTACATACCAACCACAGTTCCCCCTCTTCCCACTCACCCAGGTCCCACATCTCTTTCCACTTCTCAGAGAGAGAAAGAACTCCCATTGGGAATCAGCACGTATGGCATATCAAGTTGAGGGAGGACCAACTTGATACGCCATAATAGATATGTTAATAGAATACACCATGCGTTATATGTTTTATAATACATATGTGCCTTTGTATATTTGGGGCATAAATGTTCAGGATTGAGATTTCATCTAGATGGATTTTTCCAAAGATGATTGTATAACTACCTTCAAGATCTCTTTTGATTAAATTTAGTTTGAAATCTATTTTGTTAGATATTAGGATAGCTTATACCTGCTTGCTTCTTAAGTCTATTTAATTGGAAATTTGTTTCCCAACTCTTTATTCTGAAGTAGTGTATGTCTTTGAAGTTGAGGTGTGCTTCTTGTGTGCACCAGAAGGATAGATCCTGTTACCATCCACTCTGTCAGCCTATATCTTTTCACAGGAGAAATGAGTCAATTGATATTAAAGGGCATTAATGACCAGTGAGTGTTAATTCTTCTTATTTTTTGATGGTAGTATGTGTGTTTTTCTTCCTTGGGATCATCTCATTTACTACACTCAAACCTCAGTCTGTGTTATCTCACTCAGGATTATACTCTCCATGCCCATTTCTTCAGTTTGCCAATATTTTATTGAGTATTTTTGCATCAATATCCACAAAGGAGCTTGATCTCTTTGCTGCATCTTTTTGTAGTTTGGACATCAGGGTGATTGTAGTTCTTCTTTAAAATTCTGCATTGAAACCTACTGGACCTGAGCACTTTTTCCCCCAAGTCTGGGGAAACTTTCAATCCTTTTAATCACTGCTTTTATTTCCTTAGGGGTTATAGGTCATTTAAGTCATTTATCTGATCTTGATTTAATTTTGGTAAGTGGCACCTGTCCATTTCTTTTAAGTTTTCCAATGTGTGGAAAATACTCAATAAAATATGGGCAAACCAAATTCAAGAACATATGAATAAAAAGTCACCCACCATAATCATGAAGGCTTCATCCAAGAGATGAAGAGATGGGTCACCATACAAAAAAACTATCAATGTCACCCATCATGTAAACAACCTGTAAGGAAAAAAAAACCCCATGATCATCTCATTAGATGCTGAAAAACCTTTGAGAAAATCTAACACACCATCATGATAAAAGTCCTGGATAGATTAGGAATACACCAAAAAATACCTAAACAAAATAAAGGCAATTTATAGCAAGCCAACAGCCAACAACAAGCTAAATGGAAACTCAAAGCAATCCAAATAAAATCAAGACCAAGATTTCTCAAAAGAATAAATACAAACAACAAATGTGTCTTTAAAAATAGTGTTCAATATTCTCATTCATCAGGGAAATTTAAATTCAAATTATGATTCCACCTAGCTTCACTCAGAGAGGCTATCATTTAGAAAATAGTAGCATATATTGGAGTAATAGGAAGCCATGTGCAGCACTGCTGATGAAATTGTGGGTTATGAGAAGCCATGTATACTGCAGGTAGGGATGTAAGTGGGCTCTACTGGTAAAGCAGTTATTGCTATTCAAAAACTAAAAACATGCGGCTGCTGAGTGCTCCAGCTATAGAGTCAGCATCCCATAAAGATTCTTGACACATCCATGTTTATCATTACACTAGTCATGGTAGCTAAGAAATGCAACCATCTCAGTGCTCATTAGCAAATGAATGAACTAAGGAAATGTGACTTAGAAACACAATGAAAATGTTCTTTCACAAAGAAAAACAAAGTTATGACCTTTAGGACATATTTTAATAGACTATAAAGATCAGCTGAGCATTTCAGTAAAACTTATGAAAAATATAAAAATAAAGCATGTTGCATTGGGGTTTCTTGGTCTCGGGTAGCCAGAGGTCCAAGACCCACAGACCTGGCGCCCGAGACCGCTTAGGAACCCACCACCGCTGCTCAGGCCCCCAGAAATGACTCAGATGCTTATATTAAGTTCATGCTGTTTGGCCCATGGCTCAGGCACATTTCTAGCTTGCTCTTACATCTTAAATCAACCCATTTCTATTAATCTGTCTGCCACGTGGCCCGTGGCTCACCTGTGTTCCTTACATGTTGCTCCCTTGGGCTTCAGCTCGGTCTGCTTCTGACTCCGCCCTGCTTCTCCTACCTATGCTCTGATTTCTCCTCCTACTTCTTCTATGGTGCCTGTCATGGCCCAAAACAGCTCCTTTATTTAAAGATTGAGATTCACGGCATACATTAAACGCATTCCCACATCAAAAGCATTTATCTCTCAGCCTCAAACAGTATCACAGATTTAGCTAAATGAACAGAACTCTTCTACTGTAATATGAAACCCACAGGGTGAGAAACTAAAACATAATTCCTTTCTTCCCCAATACCACACTTCATATTATTTTTTAGTTTAATAATTGATTTTGGGATTTGACTTCATTTACGATATCTGGAGCCACTTACTGCACTCAGACCTTAGTTGATTACCTTGATCTGTCCATTTTTAGACAAGTAAATTCTAATGGTTTCCATAGAGACCTAAATCTTTAAATAATCACTAACATAACATTTGCTAATTCATGTAAAAATCTGCTATTGTATTATTTAAAATAAAGCTGCACATAAAATTATTATTATAGCATCCACATCCTCAGTTGTGTGGCTATTTCTCAGAAACTTAATGTTTTAAGAAAACTTAAGTTAAGAAAGCTTTTCTTCAAGACAAGTGTAGAATATAGAATTTATTTCATTGAAATATCAAAAAATTAAAAAGAGTAGTGTGTAGGAAAGTACTTTTAGATGAGATTATTATTTAAATTTTGACATTTACTTTGTTGCTGCTTGAAGGGAGTGAAAAAAAAAGGAAGTCTTGTCCCCTGCAAAGTGAACTCAGAAAAACACTTACTTTACCTGAGGCTTTTGACTTCCTTTACAGTAGTCTTGCCAGTTTTGCCCCACACAGGTACAGTCTATAAATACTGCTTGGAAATTGAATTCACACAGTTTTAACATTAAAGACTTATTTTTGAGAAAGAAAAGGCATTTTAATTGGGAAATACATTGAAAGGAATCACAGAAAATTTACTTCTGATTTGTTTTTTTGCACATAAGTTACAGATCTATATGGTAAAGAACAGAAATCATAGATAGGCGGATTCTATGTAAAAATAATTCCACAAGATAATCTTTTAATTTCATTCTTTTGAATTCTTAATTTGTGAATAGTCTTTCCCTCATTTTTTTAAAAGTTATGAAAGGCCAAGAGCAGAAAATAATTCAGAATAAAATATTTTCTTATTAAAATCCCACTAATACTCCATAAGTAGGTTAGCATTTATTTTGAATTTGGGCCCTTACACTGGCTGCATGAATAACTTCTGAAGTATATTTAATATTCTAATAAATACACAGTAGACCTCCATTTCCTGCCCAGGTTAAGTTCCAAGAATCTGCATGAATACCTGAAGCTATACAAAGTTCTGGACACTATCCGTATTGTGCTTCACCTTAAAGGTAACCTGTAAGAATTAAAAACCAGATTCAGTAGAAGATATTAATTATATTAATATTAGTCATGTTAAACACAGGTATTAATCATGCCAACATGTGATTTATCTTCTTTTCTTATTACCTGGAAGATATTCACCTTTTATTTTTTGTTTTTATATCTATATACTTTTTCCTTTTACAATTGAAAATAGATTTCTTTTCATGTACAATATTCTGGTCATATTTCCCTCTGGCCTAACTCTTTCCAGATCCTTCCCACTTATCCACTCATCCACATTCATATTCTTTTTTTTTCCTCTCTCTTTAGAAATCAAACAGACAAATAAAAGATACCTACCTACCTACCTACATACCTACATACATACACACACACACACATGCATATGCACACACATACCCACATACACACACAACATTCAAAACATTGTAAGTAAAAATCTTTAAAAAAATAAAAGCCTGCACAAACATTGTGAAAATCCTTCAAAATCATGTTATCAACAATTGTTAATATTATGTTGGCCTTTCACTGCTGTGTACAGATATTTGAAACAAACAAAACTGTAGAAAATGGCTGATACTATCAATATATAATAATTTTTTATAAAATTCTGTTTAAAGAAATAGAAGCTTTATTTTAAAAGGTTTATAATATTCTTGAATGGAAAAATCCAATCTATGTATATTAAAATTAGTGTACAAAGAAAAAATAATTGTTACATGGTTTGTGCTTACTCTACACTTTTTCATTAATACAAAATTTAATTACCACTAGCCTTTACTTTAAACTCAATTTCAAACCATCTAGAATCACATTAAAACATTCCATCATTTTTTTTTCATTTTGTTCATTTAATTTTGGAAACTTTATGTTACAGTTATTAATTCTTGTATACCTTATATTCATTATATTTAAATAGAATAGGAGAAGATTATTTAGAACTCTAAAAGGAATTATAGAAATTAATTTTCTATCAGATATAAAATATTGAATACCACCAATTAATAACAAACATGAATTTGCTCTTTGCTGCATTACAAATAATTCTAAACTACCCAGTGTAAATTTTCACAAAAAATCTGAACTAACTAATTTAAAGACAAGAGAGTTAAGCCCAAATATTTGACTCTAATACACACTTGAGAGAAAATAGACAAACCTTAGTGAAACATTCTAACAAAATTCAGTTATTGAACAGAAGCTATTGCTCCGCTGATGGAGTACTTGTCTTGCATGCACAAAAGCCTAGACTGAATTTCTAAGACCCATGTGAACTAGATAGAATAGTGCTTTCTCTAATCTAGGCACTGACACTAGGGAAGCAGAGGCAAAATAGTCAAGAATTTAAAAAGCTATTAACAATGAGGTGTAAAGAAAAAGAAAAACCGTATTTAATAAATATGCTTTACAGAATTGATTCAAAGTATAAAACCAAGGCACAATAATGACATGATACTTAGTATATTAAAATTCATTTTAAATACTTAACTATTTTTTTCTTTTTAAGTCTCAATTTAAAAAGATTACATGCATAAAGAATGCTCTTTGAAAATGAACCCATCAGTATAGAAATAAATAATGAAATGTTGGTGATAAAGTACTCTATTTTGAAAGTAAGTAATATAATTCAGAATTATTCTGGGTTTTGAAGATAGCACAAATAAATGTTTTAAAATGTTTTTAAAGAATATCAGTGAAATAATTTATCTGATATTTTTCAAGATCCCATTAAAAATTAAATTAGGGAATCATAAAGCTGAATATCAATGAATTAAGTATAACTCTTTAAAACATTAAAAGGGGGTTAAAATAAGAAAGAATAACAAAGCTATATAAGGAAAAATAATAATAAAGATATTGAGGAATAATAGGAAAGCAAAAAAAATGACTTATATTAGCCCCTTATGTCATCCTCTATATTTGTTGTAAAGTTGTTTGGACATGAAAATGATTCCTTACTAACAAAGACTTAACTTTCCAGTTTCTAGCTGTACCACAGTTCAAAATTTATATAGCATTTATCAGAAAGTATATTGAAAAAGGTAGAACAGAACTATAGTCTTTTTCCAAATTCTTGACATTCTGTGAATCCTCCTAATGTTGGTCACAGGTACCAAGTCATAATTCCCAAATTTAGTTAGTTCTAAGTATATTCTAAGTCCTCTTTGGTATATTGTGGTGGTACCAAGTTACATCCTCACAGAGTGGGTGAGTTAGATGCACTTTTCACTTTGCATATTTTCATGCCATGATGAGGTCATATGGCTATAAATCCACAGTAACTGAGAAGTGCCTATATTTACCTCACTTCCTTGTAAGGCTGGAACACTGGAATTTTGATATTTGTTTCTCACTAGCCAAAAATATCTTGTTTCATCATCAAAAACGACAAATGTTTGATTCAAGTTTCTGGCTATATCCATATTATGAAAATAGAGAAATTTTTAGTTATTACTTATTTTAATTTTACTTTTAGAACACTGACACCCTCTATTCAATCCAAAAATCTGCCCCATAGTTACTATGTCTTTTTTATTCATTCTTTTGCCAGTAGAATAAATTGTATTAGTACATTCAGTTGCATGTATGTTATTAATGCTCTTCAGAGAAACTCAAAATATTATTCTCTATCTTTCTATTCTCTATTTCTTTCTGCAGTCTCAATTACTTACGTGAATCGAGGTCCCAACTTAGTAATAACCAAAATAATCAACTTACATGGTTTGAAATATAGGCCACTTTGTATATCATACACCATGCTTCTTCCTGCAAAGAACTTGAACATATTTTTGTCCAGTTTATAGGCACTGCTGATTATTGGCAAGTCAGGGTCATTTCCAATACTATATCAGTTTAACTGCATCATATGACAAAGCTTTGTGCACATGACCATTATTTAGGTAACAAAAACAAGTTCCAAAACATGAGCATCAATGCCAAGGCTTCTCATAGGCCATAAAGAGGATGACATGAAAAGAAAATGGTCATTGGTGAAGCATTTCATTAGGGTTCATAAGTTCCTTTAGATTTCTTATCTGATATTGCATAATCTTTGGTAAGTGGTATGTATCAAGAAATTTATCCATAGATTTAGATTTTCCAATTTTGTGGAGTACAAATCTATTTTTAAAATATAGCCTTAGAATTTTGTGAATTTCCAAGATGTCAGGTGATATGATACCCCACACACCTTTTATATCTAGTTTTATTAATTTGGATCTTCTTTATGTGTCTTTTAGCCAATTTAGGTAAGATTTATCACTCTTATTGATTTTTTTTTCAAAAATTCAACTCTTTATTGATTGCTTACCACTTTTTTTCTGTTTTATTGATTTACCCCTGAGTTTAAATATTTCTTGACATATATTTCTTTGCGTATAATTTCTTTCTAAATATTTCAGGTGTGTACATGTTGCTAAAATGAGATTGTTCCAAACTTTCACATATGAACTTAGTGTTATGTACTTGCTTCTTAGATTTGCCCTCATTGTGTCTTATAGATTGTGTTATGTGTTTTCATTTAGTTCAATTCTAAAACAAAACAAAACAAAATCTGTTTTAGTTTCTGCTTTGCTGAATCATTTATTCTGTAGAGAGTTCTTCAATTTTCATGATTTTGCAAACGTTCCTTTGTTTCTGTTGTTAACATCTAGCTTTAAGCCATTGTGGTGGTCTGAAGGATGAAGGGTGTTATTTCAATTTCCTTGTGTTTATTGACACTTGCTTTCTGTTCAAGTATGCCTCATTTTCAAAATTATGACTTTTAATTTCTTCCTTGTGCCCCAATTGCTTCCTTAATTTATGAACTTTCCATTTTGTTTTGCTCATATGTGTGTATTTAAGGATAAACAACATTAGATAACCTATAAAGAAGGTTAATCTGAAGAGAACTGATTCTCCCTCTCAGGTATTATTTGTTTGTAGCTATTTATCTAAGGATAGGGCTTTATGCGATTTCATTCATGCATATTTGCATATCAGCTGATGTTGTTGGTAAGGTCTTGATCAAATGACCACGTTCTGGATCTTTTATGAAAATAGATTTCTTGGTGTATCTAGAAGACACAGACTTGAGGTAGACATTTTGGTTCTCCGGCTTTTACAAACTTTCTACTTCCTGTGATGACCCATGACATTTAGAAGTAGTATTTGGGATATAGGTATATCAACTGGGGTAAGGAATCCCATAGCCAGTTGTGATTTTCTCTAATGTTCTCCATTTGTGGTAAAAGAAACATCTTTTATTAGAGGTGAGAGTTACATATATCTGTGGGTATAAGTACTTATAATATAGTTAGAGATTATATTGGTTTATTAAGTTGGTTTATTGTTATATTTTCTAAGTTCTGTGATCTTAGCAGAAGAGGCAATTTGTTAGTTGTGTAGTACTGTATATGAGTTCCCTCCAAATTGAGTGTCTTTTAAGCCCTATTAGAAGTCTGGTTACCACAGTAAATATGTGCAACTGTTGAACCAACGGGAATTTCATGCCAGGCCTTTCATAGGGGTGGTCTATAATTGTCACAGATGGATAGGACTAATAATTCCCCCCCCCCCCAGGTAGCCTGCATAGAGCATTTGGATTCTATGAGAGCTAGTCCTAAGTGAGAAGTTTTTATTTCAGTTCCGAGTCATGTGTCTTAAGCCTGTAGTATCTTTAGCATGAAAATAGAAACAGGCTCTTACTTTCAAACTTTGGGTGAAAGCTATACTTATATATTAGTTTAGGACTCTCTTTGATCAACAACTCTCCCTATGAACAACTCCAGAGAGGTTTTCCATGCTTAGCATTGGGGTTATTATCATCACCCAAGAATTTATTTCCCAAAGTCTGGAAGAATTAAACTAGATTTAGAAGACCCCATGTCTCTTGTGTAGAACATTACTTCTAAATTGGCATTTTCACATATATTAGATCATATCCTCTCTCTATATACACATTCATAAAGATTAGGCTATAATATATTGTAATATATACAAAAATTACATCTAACAAATTCTCACCATAGAATAGTTAGGTCATTCATTTTGACCAATATTTAAGTCTTATTTGAATTGTGAAGTTTGTGTAAGTTCCCATTCCCTTTGTATTCTCGTTTAGCCATTCTGATATGTAATATAGAGTTTTAATTGTCTATATGTCTCAGCATATTTTGCCATTAATACACAAGGATTACTTAAAGTATTTTATTATATTCCTTCCTAAAATAAAGAAACATCAAAAGCCCTAATAATAAGTATTGCATTATTCCCAGTTTAAAATTCAACAAGGCTAAACTTGTAGAAACAGATACTCAAGTAACCCTATGATATTGAGAAATATAATTGTATTCTCAACTTGTGTGTTCTTTAACAAATATTTAAATGTGTATATCTTTCCTACATATATTTCATTGTGATTCATTTTGAATATGAGATCTTTGATACCCTTTTTTACCAAACAAGAGTTTATTATACTGTGTCTCACAAAGAACTTCTACTTTCTGGAATAAGTCTAAAGAACACTCAGATCATATTCAACAGTAAATTATGAATAAAGAAGCTGATTTTCAATAGACAAAATTTCTTTTCCACATTGGAAACTATTAGATTTATGTAGTAAGAGGTTTCTGGCCCGGACTTTTGGGCCTAGCCTCAAGGTTTAGGACCACAGACCCATGGACCCACAGACCTGCAGACCCACAGTCCCACAGAGACACGCAGAGGCTTACTATAGTTTTAGGCTGATCGGCCTCAGGCCCAGGCATATCATCTAAACCATGACTCATCTTGTTCAGCCATGCGGTTCGGTACCTCTTCTTAGGGCAGCATAGTTCTCCTCTGCTTCTTCCAGGCCTCTCTCTGGAGTTTTCTCTGGTGTTCTGTCTCAAATTCTGCTCTCAGAGATTTTCTTAGTCTGGTAGCCCCGCCCACACTTCCTGCCTGCCTTTGGCCAATCAGCTCTTTTTATTAAACCAGTGGGTGGGACAATTATTTACCATGAAACAACACAATACCCCTACAGATTTAGTTACCTAGATCATATTGTCTGGAAAGAATGTTCTTTTATTTGATGCATTAAACACTTGTACTAAGAAAATCTTTCTGTAGGTAGTGACCACATTGGTGTAATTCCTTGACACTTAAGGTATGAGACAAGAGTCTCGTGTCAATTCTATTTAGATAATTTTTACAGTTCCTGAGGCAAATAAGACACAGAGCCATGTGAGGAGGCAAGTAGTTCTCCTTATTATAAAAAATGTTCTAAATCAAAATCCTTATCTTCACATTAGAGAAAGGTGATGATGGAAAAGATAATAAGGTATTAATGGCAAAACAGTTAAACTAGAACCAAGCCCAGGTCCAAAAACATATTAGTTTTTCCAAACAGGAACTCTTTAATTCTGTTGTAAATGTATGTCATTGATTATTAATGATTAATTGTTTCAAAGAAAGTCGCTAAGTCATTTCACCAGAAAAGGCTACTTGGCATGCAAACTCACCTGAGTTCTTAACCATGTTCTATCAGTGCTCACTGCTATAGATGAATTCCGTAGCCTTCCTACTAGTT
Source organism: Phyllotis vaccarum (assembly GCA_033318265.1). Classification (NCBI taxonomy): domain Eukaryota; kingdom Metazoa; phylum Chordata; class Mammalia; order Rodentia; family Cricetidae; genus Phyllotis; species Phyllotis vaccarum. The sequence goes on along the minus strand of JARWLC010000019.1, from coordinate 58,551,216 downwards.
CCTTACTTGTCAATTTTTTGTTGTCTAAATTTATAATCTCTCTTAACCCCTCTCTTCCGTTCTCTCTCTATTACACACACACACACACACACACACACACACACACACACACACACACACACACAGAGATGGATGAGAGACTTTAGCAAAAAAAGACATTTGAAAATACAATTGGATCCTCCATACATTATGCAGGAAACATTGATTTTACATTAATATCAGTCTTCTCTTTTAAATATAATTTACCTTTATGACTACAAAATCAATCAAAATTAACATTCGGTGAATCAAAATCTTGCTATGAATTTAAGGCTGGTTATGATGTCCTCTTGCTTCAGTGAGGAAATGGCAGATATGTTCTACTATATTCAAAAATTAATAAAATATTGAAAAGAATCCAACATAAACAAAAAATTTTAACTAGCAGCTATTAATATAAAAAAGACTATGCTGTATCTTGTAGCATATAATTTCCATTTCATTCCAATTCAAGATGTTGAAATGGTCTTGGCTTGTGTAATTAATTGCTTTCAAGGTACACTGTATATTTCTTATTATATTTACATTTTGTCTGACAGTGTATAAGTTCCATGAAAATAGGTATCTTCTCTGTTGGTTAATTTATGCATGACCCTTATAGTAAGAATCCAAATATTTTTACCATGACTTGTTGAACATATTTTGATGTAATAATAAAAAGGTAATCCTTACCATTACTATATATACTGAGTAAGCACTTTTTCTTGGTAGAATCTGATATAATGTATTTCTGATTATACTTAATATTCATAATAATCTATAATATGTAATAATATTAAACAAAATATTAGGCACATTTCCAAGTCTCAGAAATAGTTTGTATGGGGGATGAAATTATAATCAACATTGTAAGTTTTCTGGAGGACTTCTTTAGTCCTCACAGAGGACTTCTGCATGTTGAGATTTTGACTCATATATACTTTACAGTGGTTCAAATGTTATATTTTAATAAAAAGAATGTTCCAGTGATGAATTTTTGAGCATCTCCCAAACTCACACTATTTAGTATGATATCCTTTTCCACATGTCACATGTATGAGCCACCTCTTGCTCAGCGATGCAGTCAGGGCATTCAGTGGTCTGTTCTCTGCACTGTGCTGTGTTGTTAAGCCATGATGGTTCTGAGGGTGGGTAAGTTAGATGCATTTTAAACATGAAGCATAGTTGTTGGAATGGAACCGTGTTGTTAGCTGGGGAACATCTGTGCTAGATTGTGTCTGGAGACAGGTGAAAACCAAAATTATCATTTTAAAATAATGAATCAAAATTAAATCAATTTGCATTGCATTAAAAAATCAGTTTTTTGTCACATATTTCAGGCTTTCAATAAGTGCAGGTATAATGCATATTAGATGTATCAGTGCCAATATGAACTGTTTCAGTCATCACAGAAACCTGTATTCAAATGCTGCATAATGGGGATCTGAAATCCACATCAACAATCATTTTCTGTTAATATATGAGTCCTTGTAATTTGCCTGTTAGGTTGTTCTCTTGGGACTAACTTAACACCACCATTGCAACAGGACAACAATGCACCCAAAGAGGGATGTTGGCTCAGTTTCAATTACATATATTTATGAACAACACCTTTAGAGTAATATTTATGTTAAAAATGATACACTTCCACCAGAAAAAATATTAGAATCTCTTCTTTTACTTTTAAGTCTTTGGGCTCATGTTTTCTTATGACTAGTCTTCCTTCTTCAGTGTGTTTTCTTATGACTAGTCTTCCTTCTTCAGTGTGTTAATTGTTAAAATGAGTTCATGTTGCATAGTTCAGAAACTTCAACAAAAATATCCCATCTGACTTTGGAAAATTCATCAAAATAATTTTTAAAATTCATTTAACTTAGTCTCAGAATATGAACTACACATGTGATCTTAACCATAAGGCCACACAATGTTTGTGCATTGACTGTACTAGATGAAAACAAAACTACATTTATTAATCTAAAAATTTTGCACATTTACCAAGGATTGTGTGGTGTCTGTGGTGTGCAATACTCAACTTAGTTAAGCATGTCTTTCTCCTCAAGGAGTTATTAATAATTGGTACTGAAGTATTTGCAAACATTTCTTACTGATATTTTGTGTTGTAGCATGTATCACTTTTCTCACTGATCAAATTATAACGCAATAGGACACAATGAATTATTTTTATGTGTAACTTAACTTATTCCAATCAATGCGTTATAAGCATTGTATTAACTACTAAAGTGAAAGGTAGTCACCTGATGACTGATCTTTTAAGGTGATGTTGCTTCTTTATAAACACCATACCTGACTTTGTTATATTCTCAGAGCTTGTCAAACTTGCTTATCATTAATAAATCTTAGTACTTAGATTTTGAAGTATTCTGTGTGCAATATTAGAAATCTGGAAAAACAAACATTTGTTTATTATGTAGATAAAATTTCATACCTCATGGAGCATTTATAGTAAGGATTATAAAACATACATTGTTATCAAAATGACATAATTTTGAAGAATAAAGAAGGTAATATTAGAGCAGGTATGAGTGGAATAATCATTCAAGCCACCCAGAAAGGTAACAATATGTCATTTTCCTCAATTGCTGCCATTTCTGAAGACAGAATGATGTACCATCTCCTGCCTACTTCTGCGCTCATTCATTAGTGTTGTGGTTTAGTCCAATTCCAATGTGTTAGCTTTTATCTTTTATTTTACTTAAACAAGAGGTATTTAAATTCATTTCATTAACTAGCCTAATGGTTGTTTATTAGTTGTAATGAATTCTTTTATTTTTCTGCAGTTACCTAATACCAAGGCTTGAAATGATACCTAACTCTTTTTTGTTACTTTATGAAAATTGAAAACGCATATGATCACGCATCTAACTAGGACATAATCCATACTGTTAGGTCACCCCTCTCACTTCTTCATGTTTTATACTCCCTTGTCTTATTCTTATTTTTGAGGCTCTGTATTAAATCCATGATCTCATGTATTTAAAGCAAGAGCTCTACCATGTTCTACCCCAGACCTTTAGAAGAGCAATTTTCAGTGTGTCCGCCTAGAATTATACTGTATCATAGCACCTTGAAGTTTGTCTATTTATGGTTTCTTTTCATCTGAGAAAATGAAACTTGAGGGTATGGATTTATACAATAGCTACATAAACAAATATTTAATAATAATAAATTAGGAAATTTATTTTAAGAAAACTTTAGTACATAAGATTTTCCTTATTAAAGAAAAACTTAGCAGTTATCTTATTTATGAGATGAACATGCTTCAAGAATTGAGCTGAGTGATATTTTTATGTCAATAATAATCAATACTACTCTACGTTGAAAATTATGAAATATTGTAAAATGATAGAAGGATACTTATGGAAATTTCAGGCATTGATGGAAACTCTATTCTAAGTTGATATAATTAATTTATCAACTCCTTTACATGTTCACTTATGTAGTGTGTGAACATTTGCATGTGTGTAGATATACATAGTATATAGAAATACCCATAGAAATGTATGGGTATGTTTGTGGAAGCTCCAAGTTGATGTCAGAAGTCTTCCAGCCTGCTTCCCTACTTTATTTATTGAGGCAGAATCTTTTATTGAACCTAGAATTCTCGAATTCTAACTTTCCTTGATAATAACCTTTTTCTAATTTCCCAGTTTTAGGATTCCGGGAAGCTGTCATAAGTACCCATATCTTTTGTGGGTTCTGGAGATTTGAACTCTGATCTTCACACTTGCATGACCTGTACTTTTATCCATGGAGCTATCCCCTCAAACGTCTTAGATAATAATTTTAGTTTAATGACATTCATACCAACAACCTATTACCAACTTTTAAAATCAAACATCCTAAGGCTATACTACCAACCAACCCAAAGATGTGCTAATTTGGTAATCATTGCTGAGGAATGATGACAGGGTTGTAATTGTCTAACTCAGTGTTCTACTCTGAACACATGTCATGAGCATGGGAACTTGTAAATGAGCATTTAATTGGGGCTGACTTATGATATCAAAGTTTAGTCATGGTGGAGAACACGGTGGCATACAGACAGACATGGTGCTGGAAAAGTGGAGGATTCTACATTGTTATCCTCACACAGTAGAAATAGAGGGATACTGGAAACACTGTGGCTAGCCTGGGCTTATGAAAAAAAAAATCAAAGCCTCCTTTTAGTGAAATACTTTCTTTAAGAAGACTCCACTTACTCCAAGAAGGCCAGACCTCTGGAGTGATTATTGTGATTAGTTTGGTTAAACTAAAATGTTTTGTAAAAGCAGAAGACTGTGCCTGAGCAATAAAACTTCCCTAATCCTTAAATTACAAGATACTTCTACTCATGCCGAAGATTCTCCAGAAACCTTTAATTATGTGTGATTTGACAGAATAGAGTGCAAAGTGAACATGTTGTTTACTCAGAAGCAATGGCTCAGGGATGTCCTGTGCTGTAACATGAAAGGCACCTACAGAAACTTGTCAGTTTCATTTTGTTTGTTTTTAGTTATTTAGTAGCCATTGTATAATCAGAAAAAATTTCATGTTGACAAATTTTTCAGAACATCCACACTCAGTTACCAATATCATAGTAAGAAGCTGGGCTATGGGCCATGAGGTACTCAGGAATCAGAAATTTCTTCCTAGTTCTTTTTCAAAAGTAATTTCTGATATCATGAGATTCAAAGTTGCATCTGATATTAGGAATTGGTAATTTGAGTAATCATACCAGCACATATTTGAATGTTGAGGTTGAAGTGATCCTAAAATAAAACAATTGCTTTAGTTAATATAAGCACCTTAATACGAACTGCATAGAGGGTTCTACAAGAGTTCTGTATTGATGTGGGAATGCCTTTCTGTATGCTGTGAATATCAATCTTTAAATAAAGGAACTGTTTTGGCCCATGACAGGCACCATAGAAAAAGTAGGAGGAGAAACCAAAGCATAGGTAGGAGAAGCAGGGTGGAGAAAGACAGATCAAGCCAAAGTCCAAAGGAGCAGCATGTAAGGAACACAGGTGAGTCATGGGCCACGTGGCAGACACATTAATGAGAATGGGTTGAGTTAAGAAGTAAGAGCAAGATATAGCAATGTGCCTAAGCCATAGACCAAACAGCATGTATTTAATATAAGTGTCTGAATCATTTTCTGGGGCCTGAGCAGCAGCAGCGGGCGGCTAAGGGGTCTGGCACTGCAGGTCTGTGGGTCTGAGTCTCTGGCTGCCTGGGACCAAGAAACTGCACCACTACAACACTGTATGCTTTACTTTTATTGAAAATTTGAAATTAGTATTTTGAGGCATTAAAAATAGACTTATAATTGGAATAAACTATTCAAAAGTGATATTTAATCCTTAAAAAGAAAATAATTGTCAAGTTAAAGGTGAAATATTTTTAAAATTTATTTACTTTTATTTAATGTGCATTGGTGTTTTGCCTGGAGGTTAAGTCTGTGTGAGAGAGTCAGATGTTAGAGTTACAGTTAGTTGTTAGCTGCCATGTTTGTGTGAAATTTGAACCTAAGTCCTTTGAAAGGTCAGTCAGTGCCCTGAACTCCTGAGCCATTTTTCTTGCTCTCAAATTGAAATACTAACTATACTTTCATGTTAATACATATGAGAATGTTTATTTTACTAACATTTAATTAAGAATATTTAAGATCTTTATCTTCAGACAGCAAACAATGAGTGCTGCATTTTATATTCAAATATTTTGTTCTTATACAAATAGTACTTTGATTAGAGATTTTTACAAGGATCAGTTAAATACACTTAGTAAAAGTATTGAGTCATTTAATGATGCAAATTTATGGGCTAATTTCACATTATGCAGTAGGTAATTTGCATGTCGCTATACTTACTAAACGATATGAGACATTCAATGATGTACCGTTTGTGTGCCTCTTCTTAAATTTCATTTTTATGAGTAAATTATATTGGATATAATTTACCACTTCTTATGGGTTTAACTGTAGTAGGATATTATAGGATACAAGAAAACTAAGTTCAGAGAAATAGAATTTCCAGGAGATAAAATTTGACTGTCTTGGTTGGCTGAGTTTTGCTTTTGAGTTTTGAATGCATGACCTATTCTTATAAGTATAGTACCCATAGAATATCAAACACATAAAATTTACATCTTTATATAACTGATAATGTGACTAAAATAATTAAGAATCAGTTTAAATGATGGTATTGATATTTCTTAACATTGCTTCTTTATACAAAATTTAATAATGCAAGAATAAATTATTTTAGATATTAATATTTTACATTATATGAATAACTCTAATATCTTGATTATATTAAATTATGCAGAGACATAGACCACTATGTCACTTTTAAATCTTATTGTATATCAATTATGCGACATTTTAAAAGGAAAATGACATCTAATTTAAAAGCTCAAATGACTGAATTCTAAGAGCATAATATAGTTTGTCTGTATTATGCAGTGACAGATAGCAACTTAGCTCAAGAGACAAATGAGCTTCCATTTTGTATTGCTCAAGATGAGTCTAAGTGTCAGTGTTGGTTAATATATATGTAAAAACATCACCCAGAAATCAGAATCTATGAAGGAGACAAATGGATTAACTCCATTTGTAGAATGCATAACTAGTCCTCTTTTAAGCCAGTATCAATTCAATTGTAAGAACTTTAGCTTAGCCATTAACAAGTCCCTGAGCTTTGTGCTGAACTTTGGTCTATAGATACTTGAATAAGCACAAAGAACTACACAGTAGCCATGCACTAGAGTGACTTCTCCATGAAGGAAATAATCGCCTAAAACTTTAAACTTTTAAAAACAATAGGCATTTGCAAGGCATAAATCATGTGTGCTTAACTCACTAAAAGTTATGAACTCTTCATTAATGAATACTGAAACAGTACTGTGAGCAATAACATTTAAAGATGAAGTAAAATATTGTTGGATAGACACACGTGCTTGGAGATACTTGTGTTTTTCTAATTGTTATTTCTGTAGATTAATAAAGGTCCAATTTTTACATTGGTTTCCACAGTGTTTTCCTAAGTTTTATACTGGTGTTGTCAGGCTCATAGAAAATTTGAGCAGGAGTAGGGACCTAGGATATTCATTCATTGTGAATGCACACAAATCTGATGACATGGTTTTATATAAAAATATTACAAATGTTCTAAAATATTATGTTATTGATTGGAATTTAATTGAATGTGTCTGCAACATAATGGATATTTTCATGCCAAATAACTCGATTTCCTTCTGATTTACAGTCACTGGAAAAGTGTTCATGAGGAGGTACAGAATTTCTCCAGAAGTATGGTTTAAGTTATCTAATTTGGTTTTATAATCAATGTTTAAATTGCTGCATGTCCCTTACTTATAATCCTAACCTGACAATAATTTATAGCTACCAAATACGCGTTTTTAACTAAATCTTCTAAAGATGGTTATTGCAGGAAGCAACCTTCCTTGGCGTTCTGATCATTTTGTTCTGTCTGAAACACTTGCTTTCTTCTTCTCTTCCTCGCTTCTTCCTTCTCCCTCTTTCTTTTCATCCATTTCATTTGCCTGTCCTGAGAATTTTCCAAACTCTGTCAGGCTTACCTTCTGTTCACGTTTCCTAAAAGCTCTGCTATTGTTATTGTTGTTAGTATTTTACCCCGTACTGATTTCTTCCTCAAAAAAACAGAACAAAACAAAAGAACCCTTCAAAATATATTCTCTCTTTTAACTTGTTCTTGGGATTTGATGAATGTTAAGGTTCATAAAACACTTTATGTTTACTCAGTAGCTTTTTTAAAAAGCCAGGAGAATCTGTGGCTTATAAGAGTTACGGTTCAATATGCAGAAATACCCAAGAAAATGTGTCTGTATTTAGTTCCTTACTTTCAGTATGTGGCTATGGATTTGGAGTCACAGCAAATTTCTGAGTAAATTTCCTATATTCCTACTTAAGTCATCATTATTAGACATTCTTCAAACTTTATTTCCCAAAATTTTACTATTTAAACAAATTCATAGATTATTTGAAATACTAATTACCCAAACTGTATAAGGACATATAAGAACAATCTTTTAAAATTAACCATACTTGCCTAATAGACCTATTTACTAAAACAAATAATAGATAATTCTTCTACCTCTTAAAAGAATTAAATAAACTTTCAAAAAAATGGTTTTAGTGGTCAATACTATGAAAGCGTGATGATCCAACAAAGCATAATCACCTCAGTCAGGTGGGCCGTCAGCGGTATTGAAAACAATGTTAGCGGTATATTGACATGATATATTAAAATTGTATTGACCACTGCAGTCCGTTTCCAAAGCCCCAAATCTTATTTTAATCATACTAAAAATACTAGACAAATCAAGCCAGAAGTAATTTCTATAAATTACCTTGAGCAGTATTTGTCCCAACACCCTGTCATACAAACATGGGAAAGGCAATGGCAGGAGCCACAGTAGGACAAAGGTGCCCTACAGTTTCCAGAGGAAAATGGACACATATGATAAGAAGTATGATGTGGGAATGTCTTTGTGTATGCTGTGAATATCAATCTTTAAATAAAAGAGCTGTTTTGGCCCATGACAGGTACCATAGAAAAAGTAGGTGGGGAATCAGAATAGGTAGTTGAAAGGGTGGAGTCAGACCCAGTCAGAGCCACCCGCCCAAGAAGAAGCAAGTAAGGAACACCACAGGTGAGCCATGGGCAGACAGATAAATGAAAATGGGTTGAGTTAAGATGAAAGAGTAAGCTAGCAATGTGCCTGAGCCATAGGCCAAACAGCATGAAGTTAATATAAGAATCTGAGTCATTTCTGGGGCCTGATCAGCTGCCAGCAGCTAAGGGGTCTGGGGCAGCAGGTCTTTAGGTCTGGGCCTCTGGTCACTCGGGACCAGAAAACCCCATTGTAACAGAAGTAACAAATTTAACTAAATGGTCTACTTTATATAACAATGATGTAGACTCATTTGCCCACAACTTCCAACAAATGGGCCATACAAATGGATAAAACATTATTGACAGAGACACTATCACATTTCTTTCTGCTGATCCAAAATTGTTGTAACATTAAGCCTTAAAAATATGCCACTTATTAGCTGTTAAATTACCTGTATACCTTAGCACTTAGAGAATATACTTAACATGTGTAAATTAATTCTCATGGCAGTTGCTTATAAATTTTCAATCTCTTCTATTTATTGCACTGTCTGTTTATTGTGAGGCCACTCTCAGACTAAAGTTGCCTTTTATTTTAATACTTTAAAAAATGTATGTTGGAACTGTATAGTTTGGTGTGCGTTTGAGGACCTTTGTAGTCTGAAAATACTTTAAAAAGTTTTGTCAGGATCACAGAAACTACAATTTACTTAGAGAACAAAACAAAGTAAGGTTGTCTCAGTTTGGGATTTTGTACACTCCTATTTCCTCATTCCTTTATGCAGTGTTTACTTTGAGATTGTAAAAACTTTTAATAATTTCGCCCACGTATTTCTTCACTATATTAATATATTACTAGCTACTCATTTAATGTGTCGTTTCTCTTTAGGAGAATTTTTTCTTAGTTTAACATTTAACATTGTAAATAATGTAAAATATATAAACTATAATAATCATTTTCATTTTTATTACCCATTTTTTATAGAGATTAAATAATCTTTTCTGAATATTAATATTTTCATTGAAACCATACAAATTGTAACTCACTTAAAATATGTCAAAATTTCTAGATTTCTAACTTTTCCATTAACTCAAAGCATATATTTTAAATGTAATGTTATGAGATTTTTCTTGTAGATTTCTGGTTCACAGTTTTTAAAATTGGGTTGTGGAAATATCCCTTAGTCTTTTCTTGAAAATTTATAAATTGAAAACAATAAATTTATGCTAATAGTGGGATTACTTATATGACTTTTTCCTGAATAAGATAATTTATTAGTATTTTTGAGTGTTTAATAGAAACTTTACCCAGCCAATGATATCTTTGTGATTTTTACTGCTTTAATTTGTGAAAAGCTAAATTGTATTTATCTATGTTTATGCATTAGAGTGATCTTACAATGTTTTCATTCACTATTCTGACATATTTTGAAGAATATATTACAATATTCTACAGTATAATTTATTTAAATTTTCCCCTCATTCCATTATTTCAAATGTTTTGTTTTGAGGCAAGGAATTTGAGAAAATAAATCTTCCAAATTATTTTGGTCAAGGCAGATTTTCACATCAGATGTTTTTATCTATTTTATTTTCATTTCTATTCAATGTATTTAGTGACTACAAAGCCATGACAGCCATGGGTCTCTATTTTTCTCTTGTTTGTCCTGAGATTTCTAGTAAAAAACCAATTATTTAAAATTTCTTGTATTGGTCCAAAAATAAAGTGGCAAATATAAATCATAAAGAGATAATTAGAATATCAAATATTACTCCAAATATTAATCACTTTGAGGAACTATAAACTAAGTAGAAAATATTGAGCAGGTAAATTAAGCATGGAATAGCTACACGCTAACATAACCGTTCATTAGACGAGAACAGAACAGTCAGACCTCTCGTAGGGCAAAACTTGGGACTGAACCTAGAGCTTTGCACAAACACTCCATCATTGGCTTTTATCCCTAGCCTTAGAACAGGCATTTCTAGTGGCTTTAAATCAGTAAAAATATGGCATAAGCAGTTCTCCACAATGAATTAACACATAGCAACAGAGCATGCAAATGCTGACAGTTTTTAGATTCCATTGCAAAATAATGGGAGTGGACAACAGACTTCTCCACATCATATTGAGATGTTTGGTAGGCATTTGGTGGAAGTAGCCTGGAGAATAATCTGTATCGTCTGTTATTTATTCAGTCTTGTACTGTTATTTTCTTCTTTTAGTGAGAGTTGGTCTCAATAGATTAAATGTTATTTTGATCAGAGAACACTTGCACTTGTAGTTGCTTAAATGGTGTGTCCAAATAATAGAAAATTGAACAGAAACTGCCATTTTGAACCTCTGTATTTCCCCTTGTCTACACACATATGTGGAGAACATAGAGACTGATTAGATTAATGGCTTAACATATTTGTATCACCATGTCAGCCAGAATTTTGTGACATAGTCATAGTTTTGATAGCTTATGGAGGCACAAGGTAATATCTTTAATATTATTATTATCAAATAGTAAATGTTATAGAGTCATTTAAATGATAAACAGATATTGATCACAACCCCTTTTCTCCATTTCCCTTTCTCCAATTTTTTTGGAAAATGACTCATTTCTGAGGATTATGTAACTGAGTGGTAGATGGTCTCAAACCACTTTCCATCGTAACAACAATTTCTCAGACTCCATAACATATAGAATAAAGGTTTATTAGCTCTCAGTGCTTGTGAATTGGGCAACCAAATGTATAGTTCAAACATCATCTCAGCCTCTGATGAACACCTTCCCATGGAATTATTACAGAGAAAAGCTTGGCATGGAGAAACCTAAAAAGGAGACCAGCTCCATGCTTTCATCCCCTTCTGGTTAAAATTAGCTCATATTAACTGTTTAAGAGCTTCCCTCTGGTAGCATTACCCATTTCTTATTATCTTTTAGAGACACTATGACTAAATAAATTAGCTTAGAGGTTTTATCCTAAAGCATCACGGCTAGATAATTTTCTCTGTTAAAAAAATAAAGTGTTTGCCATATAAGAAAGAGGACCTAATCTTGATCTCAGGCACCCAAACAAAAGCTGGCCATGGTGGTGCATGCAAGTAATTCCCCAAATCATGAACCGTCCTTGGAGACTGGTTGATCCCTGGGCTTTTGTGGCAAGGCAAACTAACTTATCTGGTAATTTCAAAATGTTCTGCATATGCATCTGAAAATTGATACCAGACATTGTGCATTGGTATACAAAATGCATAAAACTCTTGCATACACACCCACCCACCCAACTACACATACACATACATACATGCACACACACACACACACACACACACACACACACACACACACACACACACACGAGAGAGAGAGAGAGAGAGAGAGAGAGAGAGAGAGAGAGAGAGAGAGAGAGAGAGAGAGACTATAATTTTAAAACATGTATTGTAGGCTTCATATATCACAGTATGCACATCTCTTACATTCATACTTTTAGCATTAGCATTTTAACAGACTTTAGAATTCAAAGTTCTATTGAAAGATCACTGTTTGCCATTGTTTGGAAGAATATGGTTCCCTACAAGGCAAGTGCAAGCTTTTAGTTGTCCTGAAGGCCATAATTTGCCTTTCTGTTCTGTGGCATCAGCACTATTGCTATTTTAACTTTCAGAATGCTAATCATTTCCTTCTGCCTTCTAGTTCTCTAAAATGAATTTTATATGTGCTGTTCAAATTTCCAAATCTACCATTTAATTTTTAAAATAATCAAATAGCGCATAGCCTACTCTTGTAAAGATTCCACAATTAAATAAACATAAATAGCAGGAAATATAACCCAGCAATTCATGTTTTAATGCTCTACTTCTGTGCAAGGCTGAGGGATAGAAATTGAAGCTGTGCTAAGTCCTGTCCTCAGGATGAGTACCTATGGACACATAGCATTTATTAATATTCTTTCTGTTTCTGTTTTATTTTTATTTTCACATTATGAAATATTTGCCTCCCTGCATACCTTCAGTCCATTTTTTATAAATAAGTTTTGATTGTTTGTTAAAGAACATATTAAATGGCTGAAGGAAGGCATTGCCAAGAGTTTGACTGATTTGCAAATATTTGTATTTACCATAGGTGAGAATTATAGAATCTTATGAGGAATATAGTCAATTGGTAAAATATCCAGAAATCAAGCATCTCTACTTTGAAAAAAAATCAAGAAATATTTAATTATCAGAAAATTTGTGACTTAAAGAATAATCAACTAATTCAGGGATCCTAATCAATTATTCTCATACTTAATTTGATTACTAGAAAACCCATTTATCTGAGGAAGCCATTGTGGAGTTAGAGAAAAACCTGGTGCTAGGGAAATACCTAAGAATTTACAAAGATGACTCAAGCTAAGACTCCTAGCAATAGAGAAGAGGATTCCCAAACTAGCCTTCCCTTGTAATCAAATTGATGACCACTGTAATTGTCATTATAGAACCTTCATCTAGCAACTGTTGGAAGCAGATGAAGAGATCGATAGTTAAGCACTGGGTAGAGTCCAGCTGAAGAGAGGGAGGAGGAATTATATGAGCAAAGGGGTCAAGATCATGATGGGGAGACCCAGAGAGACAGCTGACCTGAGCTATTAGGAGCTCAATGACTCTGGATTGACAGCTGGGGAACCTACATGGGACTGAACTAAGCCCTATGAATGTGGATGACAGTCTAATGGTGTGGGCAGTGTGTGGAGCCTCTGCTAGAGGGACCAAATTTATTCCTTGTGCATGAACTGGCTTCTTGGAATTTTTTCCCTACAGAGATGCACCTTGCTCAGCCTTGGGGAAAAAGGCTTGCTCCTACCACAACTGTATATGCCAGGCACCAGTGACTCACCCTGGGAGCCCTTATCCTTTCTGAGAAATGGATGATGGATGCGGTAGGGGGAAACTGGGGTGGGGGAGTTGCGAAGAGTACATGGAGTGGGATCAGTGATGGGTATGTTAAACACAAATTTAAATTTTAAGCAAGGAAAAAACCCATTTGTCTAAATTTTCACCAAAATGGTCGAATAAATAATTTCCTACAATTAAAATTGTTTTGAATATTCATATAAGTTATTTGGTTACTTATCCCAAATATGTTAGTGTTTTAGTCAATTCTCAGGACGGACTGTTACTAACAACAATACATTTTATCTTATTTTGAAAAATACTCAATAATTTTCTATACTCCCTCCTCCAGTATGGAAGTAATAATTAAATAACAGATTGTGATGGAGATATATTAATACTGAATGTTTACTGTGAGTCAACTACTAAATTAATTCTTGCCATGATTTACCTTTAGTAGTCTCAGAATAGATTCACTCCAGAAAAGAGGGAAAACCTTTTTTTTTCTTTTTTTTTTGTCACTTGTTTACATCCAGAGAGATGACGGAAAGAACAAAACCCAGGATTCCAGCCCCAGCTACCCAGTCCTGGGCCATCATCGTACTTTCTGGCAGGTGGGAGAGGTGAGAACTCTCAATATATGTTAGCTCTTGCTTATCTTCTCTTTCACTACACTCACAAAGACATCACCAGGAATTCACAGAGATTTTTCAGGATAAAACTCTAACTTAATAAGGTAGATAAAAGGTAGATTTTCCTCTTTTATTTCGCTATTATAAAAATAAAACATCACTCAAATATATATAAATTTCTTTGAAAAAATAAGTCTGATTAACAATGTGATAATACTATTTTCTCACTAAATTTTAATTTATATTAAGTTCAGAAATAGCAGCATTAGTAAATGTTCCTAGCACTCCAGCCCATGCTATAATTCAAGACTATATCTTTTATTGACCAATAAAATAAAATTGAAGACTCAGGCATGAATCCACACCCACATAGACATCTATGTTTTGAAAATGAAGTCAGAAATACACAATGGAAAGTAGAAAACATCTTAAGCAAATGGTGCTTGTTTACCCATGTGTCTGCATGTAGAAGAATGCAAATAGGTTTATATGCAAAAATTTAAGTCCAAGTGGATCAAAGATCTCAACATAAAACCAGACACACGAATGCTGATAGAAGAGAGCTATGAAATAATCCTTTTGACTAATGTTACTCAAAGTGGTATCATAAAACACCTACAGGCTGCTACCCAGGTAGGAAGTATAGGTGGGTCAACCAAATTAAGGATGCTAGGATGAAGAAGGACAGAGTCAGAGAGACACTAGCAAATTCAGAGGAAAAATAAAATGTAGAAAATGAGGTAATAAGCCATGAGTCCCATGGCAGAGGGTAGATAGGAAATACGGATCAATTTAAATTTAATAGTTAGCTAGTAGGAAGCCTGAGTTATTAGCCATGCCTTTATAATTAAGAGCATGTTTCTGAGTAGTTATTTGAGAGTATTCTGGGACAGGAAAATTTCACTTACAAAAGAAAAATTAGGGAATAGCCTTTAACACATTGCATCAGGAGACCACTTACTAAACAGAACATTACTAGCACAAGCACTAAGGTTAACAATTAATGAGCAGGACCTCATGGAACTGAAAATCTTCTGTAAAGGAAAAGACATTGTCAATAGAACAAAATTGCAATCTGCAAAATGGGGAAAAGTTTTTTTTTTTTTTTTTTTTTTTTTTTATCAGCTCCACATCTGAGAGGACCAATATCCAAATCATGTAAAGAGCTAAAAAAAGCTAGACATCAACAAACCAAATAATCTAATTTAAAAATTGGTTCCACAAACTAAATAGAGAATTCTCAATAGAGGTATCTCAAATGGCTAAGAAACACTTAAGCAAATACTCAACATCTGTAGTCGTCAGAGAGATGCAAATCAAAACTACTTTACTATTCCATTTTAAACCTATCAAAATTGTCAAGATCAGTAACTCATCTGGCCTCATGTGCTGGAGGGAATGTGGAGCAAAGGGAGAATTTCTCCACTTCATATGGAAATGCAAATTTGTACAACTACTATGAACATAAACATGGTAGTTCCTCAGAAAATTAGGGACTGATCTATCTCAAGACTCAGATATAGCTAGCACTCTTAGGCGTATACCCAAAAGATGCAGCATCCTACCATAGGGAAACTTAGTCAACTATGTTCATAGAGGTCTTATTTATAATATTCAGATGCTGAAGATAATCTAGATTTTCCTCAGCCAAAAAAATAGTAAAGAAAAGTGTAGTATATTTAGACAATAAAGTATTACTCATTTGTTTTGAAAAGCAATGTTTAGAAATTCACAACAAATAGATGAAACTAGAAAACAATCACCCTGAGGGAGGCAACTCAGACTCAGGAAGATAAACATAATATATACTCTGTTCCAGTTCTATGAATCCTAATTGGTACTAATAATAAAAACCCAGAACCAGATATTGAGACAAATGGTAAAACATCAGAGAGACAGAGAAACAAGCAACAGATACTTCTCACCTTGTGAACTCTTGGTCCAAAAAGAGAATGATTCTGTCTCCATAAATCCTCAGACTAAATAGGGAATACAAAGAGAACCAAAGATTTAAAATGGAATGAATGGAACTCAGTCTCCTCTCACATTATTGTGGCCTTCTTCTCCCAGACACTTCATTTCCTGGTTAAGACTTCCCAATTCAGGGATTAAAGTGTGTGTTTCCCAAGTACTGGAAGGAGAAAGTTGGCATCTCATGTACTGGGATGAGAAGTGTGTGCCGCATGGCTCTGCTTGCACTTGAACTCACAGAGATCCAGATCTAAGCCTCTGCCTCCAGAGTACTAGGATTAGGGGTGTGTGTCCTGACCTCAGTGACTGGCTCTGTCCTCTCATCTTCAAGAAAACTTTATTTCCTTAGGGACAAATATATCATCATACTACTCAATTGTAAATGGATATTGGCTGTTAAGGTTAATTACACTACAATCCACGGGCCCCAAAAGACTAGTTAACAAGTAGAGCTCAGGGATGACACACATATCTGCTTGGGAAGGAGAAATAGAAAATGTTTTGCAAGTGGACTGGTCATGAGTGGGCATGGGAATTGTCAAAAGAAGGGACAGAGTGAAAGAGTACTAGGAAAATAATGGTGAGATCTGGGGGCATTTGTGGGATGATGTTGAAACACAGTGTAGTGCACACTTTCTAAAACTTTAAATATAAAATGTATCACCACATATACTCTTTTGTGTCAAAAATAAAAAAGTTATAAATAGCATAAGAAAAACTATATACAATAGGTACAATAATTGTATAAAATATATACAAGCAATAATTACACCAGTAATGTCCAGTCTATTAGGAATAGACAAATTCAAAGAAAATATTCCATTATTTTTTCTATTTTGTTTAATCCAAAGGATTGTACCCATTCACTTTCTATCTAACTTGTATTACTAACTGAAAACATATCTTTTGATATCTCTCAAACTTACCTCTAAGTGAGTTTCTTTTCTAAAACTGTCATTAGAAAACTATAACTATCTTCAACTCCCTCAGAGACCCAAGAAGGAAATAATGTTAGCTAAGTAAACAGGACTTGCAAACAAACAATGTTCAAAAAAATCTGATGAACCATTTGTCTTTTTTATAACTTTAAAGAATTGTCACATGAGACGATGAGCCATCATTTCTCGTTATCATAAAGTTTCTCCAGTTTAAATAAAATATTAATTAATTTGATGGTATCCATAGCTTTTCTTCACCTGTGGAAACAAACGTGAAACTTTTTTCCCAACATAGCACATTCCCTGGCTTCCATTCAGAGATCAGTACATCTTTGAAGCAAACTGGCTGATGTAGTTCAGTTGTTTTTTCTATGGTCCAATGCCTTTCAGCAGCTGTTGTTCCTTTCTCGTTAGCATTGAGAAAATTCAAAGTTAGTACAGCATTATGTAGTCTATTTCGAGGGGTCTTTGTTATGCCTTTCTGTTTAATTAGAATATCCATTAGAGTTTGATTTTTATCTCTCTATGACTGCTTATCTTATAGAATTGTGTGGTATTCCTGTAATATGCTTTATATTATATCAAGAAAAATTTGTTTCATTTTACTAGAAACATATGCTAGAGTATTATCATTCCTCATTTGTACATTCTTAATTTGTATTTCCACAATGACATTAATTTCTAGCACTTTTGGGATTACAGTATTAGCCTTTTCTGAACTCAAAGTAGTTGCCCATTGAAATACCAAAAATCAATCTATTATATAATGTACATATCTTAATATTCCAAATATTAATGACATGTCCATTTGCCAAGTATCATTTCTCTGTATGCCTTTAGGATTTCTTCCTGCTAGTAATGAGTTTGGTTATAGAAAGAATTGGTAGGACATCTTTTTTACAATTTCTTTGGCTTATTGCCAAGTGGTGAAGAAATAATTTTTAAATTTTTGCTACTGACATGATGTTTTTTTTTTAAAAATTAAACTCTGAGGTCTCTAGCACATTTCATATTAATAATTTATCAATTTAATTATTATTTTGTGATAAAAGACCTGGAAGACTTGTATAATATGATGTGTGTTGCATAGAAGGGATGATTCCTATTTCTGATTCTTATAACAGAATAAATAATGAAGTTAATTTTGATTCATCTTTAGTAAAATCAGGAGTTTCAATGTGTAAAGCATATCTTTGTGCATACTGTGAGTCACTGACTGTGTTAAGAAGTTCTGCAAAATCCATTAATACCATCATGACCTTTCCAACTTTTGAACAGAATTATAAGGACTTTGAGGCAATTTACTTATATTTTCTGATTTGTAACCTGGTTTTCCTCATTTGTTTGCATCAGTATAAAATATAGAAGCTCCAGAAACTGGTGTTTCTTGTACAACACAAGGAAGAGTCCAATTAGTTTTCCTTATAAATTCAATTATTTTGCTTTGAGGATATTTGTTATTAATCTCTCCAAAATTAATTCTGCAAGCTCTTTGTCAAGGTTCACTCTCATAATTGGTCAATTTATTCATTAGTTAAAGGTATAACAAATTTTTCTGGGTCCATTCCTGTCATTTGATGAAGTCTTAGTTTTTCTTTAAAAATCAAATCAGAAATTGTTTCCACATAAGTCTTTTATTTCTTACTCAGTTTATGTGTTATAAAGATCCATTCCAATATAATAATCTCACTTTAATTAAATTTAAAATATAAAATTCCTGTAGGAGAATGCTTAGAGAGTAAAATAACCAGAATGTAATTAAAGTCTGGATCCAGATGATGCACATGTGCATCCTGTAATTTCTTATTATCAAAGATAATTTTCTCTCAGTTTCAGCTGAAAATTTTCTCAGACTATTTAGTCTTTGTCAACATTTAAAATTTTGAACAAATTATCCACTTCATCATTTTTTAAATTCAAATAATGATTTGTAAGTTGGAAGTGTCTCTTATTAATCTGTAGATTCCACTATCTGTTTTTCCTGATTTGGGGTCTAATTTTTATTGACCTATTTTGTATACTAAATAATTAACGGAATCTCCTCTTTGTATTTTTTTTTCAAGAGCAACTTGTAATCCCTAAACTGGTGATTTTTTTTCCATTTTTCCCAACATTCTTTCTAATGTATCTATATCTGAATCAGCAAACAAGATATCAATAATATAATGATAAATAATAGATGGTGGAGATTTTTTATGTATCACTTTTAGTGGCTTTTGTAAAAAGTACTTGCATAGAGTGGGGCTATTTAACATTCCTTGTGGGAGAACCCTCTATTGATATCTTTTTACAGGCTGAGAATTATTATAAGTGGGCACTGTGTGAGTCACCATTTTGTCCTGTCTGTGCCTGGATTGAAGGCTCAGAGTTACTTCTCTCTGACTCTCATTGCTTGACTTCGGGTGATTCTATTCTCTGATAGTCCAGGCTGATTTTATTAAATATAAAGTCTATCATTTCAGAAACTTATGAGAGTGACCTTAGAAAAAACTTTTACTAAAGGATGTCATGAAACTTGAATGATGTATCTTCTATATCCATACAAGGCTTTCAGTGCTTGCACAGGTCACCGACCCAGCCACAAAACTTTTATCTATAACCTTTTTAACCTGAAAGGTTTTCTGGAGCAATATTGGTTCAGATCTTTCAGGAATAGCCAACAAATGACTGGTATAATTTGAGTCCTCTGGGGGAGAGGGGAGGGAGAGAGGGTTGGTTGGCTAGAAATGGAGGGAGAAACAGCTGCTCTTAGGATGTATTGTATGAGAGAATAATGAAAGAGGAGATGATGTCTCACAGTAAGACCATCAAACAAAAATAAAAAATTAAAATTCAAGAACAATAAGCAATGTTTTTCTTAAGATAAAGCTCTTTAAATATGAAGTCTACATTAAACACACACAAGAATATGCTTCTATTATTTTGAATTAATTAACATCTCAAACTGAAAATAACAGCTTACAATTTAACTCAGTAGAATCAAAACTATAACTGTTTAATGTTGACAAATTATGGTTGTATAAATTTGTGGAATATAAAGTATTAAAATTTTGGTGTTACAAAGCATAATTTAATTAAGTTGACTATTTAGAAACTCAAATTTGTGACATTTTGTGATAAAGTAATTACTACTTATTCTTTCAGTAATATTGAAGTATAGAGTTTTTAATTAAAAAGTAACATATTTATATCATTTTCTTCCCTTTCTTCTATCTACCTTTTATCATGTCCCCTCCACCAACCTTTTTATATCCCCTCCCTCTGTTTATCTCACATTTATAGTCATCTATATAAAACCTGATGAGTCCTTTTAGTGTTTTGTATGTCTATGATTTTAGGGATTTTCAGTTAATATTAGATAACCAATAGGAGCTCTCCCTTTTGAAATTCTAATTCTTGTTCTAGCAATCATTACTTGTCTTCAGTTTTCTACGTAGGGTTGGGTCCCTGTGACATTTTCACCTTCCACATTACCATGTCTGTTGGTGTTGTCCTTGTTTATAACTTGTTTAAAGAGCTATATTGTTTGCTAGCTTATTTAAATTACGCACACACACGCACACACTATGAAATTTTATGTAAATGTATAACATGATTCCTTAAGTCTTTCAGAAATATTAATTATGTTACTTGCCACATCCCCCCCCCCTTCTTCTCTTTTGACCTCACTCTTCATAGTTACAGCTCCCTCTAATTTTTTCCTAAATTCCTTTTCCTATATCTGGCTATTCTACTTTCTAGGACACCCTTACATGGCAATGTTTGACTTTCATGGTTTCAATGGTTAGGCCAGATTATAGACTCACATCTGAATATTTGGGCCTAGAAACTACAGATAAAATATATAGTTCTTCATAAATTAATTGGTTTCTTTGACAATTTCATATGTTCTTATTTTATTTACATTTTTATCTCACCCTTTTTTCAACTCTCCCTTTTCCTACTGTTTCCTGTCAAATTAATAACCACTTTCTTTTAAAATATTTTACATATTTACATATGTTAATAAGTATGGAGGAAATGTAGCCAGATTATATATGGTCTGCTGGAGCCATGGTTGCCCTGTTCAGTGTGCATATTATATACACTGGCTGCTTCCTGCTGAGCTAGCATAGAATCTGCTGCTGTATCTGGTGATTGGTGACAAATGATTATCTAGATGCTGGAAGCCAATAAGAAGAGACAACATAGCTAGGAGAGTCTCTGGCTGCCAACGAGTAATCAGGAGGGGGTATATAGGTTTGTCCCATATCCAAAATAAAGGCATCTGCTGTTTGCTTTAAACAAGTATGACATTTGCTTCTCACCTGACTCCTGGTGTCTGAGTGGCTGACAGCAGGCCTTCTCATCGCCTTCCCCAAAGGGTGCCCATGTAAAATGTCTTTTAACAAATAAGTTAATTTTACCTCTATTAAAATAAATTAATTTTATGTAATGCCTATATGTTTTCATTATGGCAATGTGGATATGTGTGAGACAGTATATCAGCATCCTATGCACTGTCTGAGAAAGCCATATATCAGTGAATAGATAGCTTCTTAATCTGTTCTTCACTTTTTTTTTGAGACGGTCTCTCACTGAACTTAGAACTTGCTGATAAGCTGTCTTTTAAGATTCAGTGATCCACCTGTTTCTGCCTATTTTTCTCCCAGTGTTAAAGTTTCAGAAGCACGGTCTACCTGCTTTTACACTGGTTTTTGAACTTTAAATTGAGGTCTTTATATTAGTGAAAGGCACTTTGGCTAGGATTCTACATGTAAATAAAATACAATAAAAATAACAGGTGCACATATGTATACATTTTCCCATAACTGAAAGCAAATTAAAAAAAAATAGTCCAGAATACTACTCAGTTTCCTGCTCACAGTAAGATATTCCTGGCTGGGTGTGGTGGCACATGCATTTAATCCAAGAATTTGGGAGGTAAACACGGGCCCTTCTTTAGGAGTCTGAGGCCAGTTTACTCTAAGAAATATGTTTAGGACAGCCAGGGCTGTTATACAGAGAAACCTGTCTCAGAAAATCTAACCAAACCAAACCATAAGAAAACAAACCAAACAAAAGCTAGTCCCATCATGAATTTACAAAATTCATGTGTTGAAATAACCAAGTGATTTATTAATTCTTTGGAAAGAAATAAATATTTTTTTAAAAAGATCAAAAGAGCACACCCTTGAAAGATTTATTTTTGATCTGTGATCTCTATATCTTTTATTTCATTACTATTTTAATATAAAATAGTATTTGAGAAAAAGTTATTAGGGATGTGCTTCTATTTAGGATGTGGTCATAACTGACTCTTTTTTATCCCACATTTTTACAAGGTTTCCATTACTACTATCACTCACTTTAAAATACAGCTCTGTTGTTGCTTTGCATGTGTCCATGCTGTTCTCAGTGTCTCTTTTTTATTCCAAAATGCTTTGTCAATTTTGTTACTACACTCTGAATCATTGCTTTAATACTCCTGTGAAGACTTTAAAAACTGCAACCAGGCATGTTCAATCAATTGTAAGTGTTTCCCTTAGGTTAGAACAGAATATTGTTCTATATTTAATTTTTAAAATGCTTTTTTTGACAAAAATATTCTGGATCAACAAACAGCTTTAGAGACTGATGGCCTTTTGAATTGCACAAACATGAACAATGAATATGATTACTCTGTGAAATAGCAACCTATCTGGACACTGATTGTTTTTAAGAATTCAAAAAAAGAAGCATGATTTTAATAATACCTAGCACCAGCTAAGCTTAAAGTATTTCTGGAGGATACACTCTTCATCTATCCTTCTTGCCTATTTATATTTTTCTAGTGTCCATTTATGTATCTATTATTTATTTCTAAGCTGAGCTAAGACATTGTATTAGCAGCATGTATAGAGAATAATGCTGCATTCTAGAAATGGAAACTTGAAAATCATGCAATTCCTCTAGGACCTATAATTTTCTGAATGAAGTGAATGACTGACAACCAAATCCTTAGGAGAGTATCACTTGCTCCTTGAAAATTTTCTTTCCACAAACAAGCATAATAAGACACTACCAAAAATTTTCTACAAAATGGCAATATACTCCCTTAAAAATATTACTGTGACTAATATGTTGAACAGAGAATGTCCATTTTATAATTTAACACAATAAAAGTTTCTAATTTCAGTTGAAAGACACATATTTTAATAATATAGCCCAACATATTCAGTGATGATAAACAGACTTTTTAAAAATCAATGGAACATTGGATTTCTCCTCTCTGAATTATAAACCATAGGAACGAGAACATATGGCAAAATATAAAAATAAATACAACTGCAGAATGCTGAATCTTAAGAAAAACATCTTAGATCCCTGTACTAGCATTCCTTCTATATTTTCCCTTATGGGGATTAAAGTGATTCTTGGATTCAAATTAGTTTCTAATTATCTTGCTTAGGCTCTTGTTAGAATACTCTGAATTTTTGGCAGGTTTTCTTTTCATGGTGGAAACTATAGCAGAACTATTCTGTATCATGGCTAATGGGAGCAAGTAGGCTCCGTTCTGTGATGTTTCTTTAGGAGACTCAAACTTCATCATTTATCATGCACCACTCATCCCACACCCAGCCTCCATCTGATGTTTCTGAAAATAGTTCTAGTTAATGACTAAAATTAGTCTGCTCTGATAATCATTTTCAAGTTATATATTAATCAGCTATTGTGAAAGCTCTTTAAAAGTATTTTACTCATCATATAAACAGAGTATTAAATAACCCTCAATCATAATGAAAATTCATGTTTACCTGATAATAGTTCTTTGACATAGATACCCTCTTTTTTACTACTATTCTTAGGTATTTCTTACAAGATTAATAGCATTATGCATATTTGTTTTCTTCATATTATTTAATGTTGTTGATTTTAAGCCTATAATACTAAAAGATATATTTAGTATATGCATTATGTAATAACTATCCATTTCTCTCTTCCTAGATTTTTTCCCCCAAATTCCGTCTATATTTCAATGTGTCAAGAATTTTAGTTTAAGTGAAGCTGCACCATTTGGGGAGTTAATGCTCACTACAAAGTCACACACTTTAAACAAAACAAAACATAAACAACAATTCTTGGTGTGAGTTATCAGAAACTTTTTCTAGTTGTTGACAAGGGAAGAAACAATACAGGCTGCTGATGTTAAGAAATCCCTATTGCTGATAGTGGCTGTGAATAAATTGACCAAGAGGCAACCTAAGAAAATCTTACCTGAAGACTAGCTTTTATAGTACCTTAAAGTACTATTCAAGCTGCCACCTTAGCAAACAATCAATAGTTCCGCCCAACTAGCTTCCTGTAAAAAGCAACAATCCCACCAAGGTAGGCTATCAGAGGACAGAGTTAGCCACAGACTTAGCCAGGAAAGTCAGTGAGAGGTGACACACCACTCTAATCCTAGCACTTGGGAGGCAGAGGCTGAGATACTTCTGGATCTCTGTGAGTACAAGGCAAAAGAGATCCAGGAAGTGGTAGCATACACCTTTAATCTCAGAATTTGGGACACCATGCTTCTGCTGCCAGTAATTGGGAAGCACATGTACCTTTAAATCACAGCCCTAGCAAAGTTGAGACAGAAAGTGATATGGTGGGGGAGAGTAACACACCTAAATGAAGAGGAGTCAGGAATTCGGTCCTTCACCTATGATCCCCTTCTCTTTGGGCTGAGGAGTTTGCAAGATGAGATGTGACTGAGGCTTGCTCCTCTGTTTCTCTGATATTTCCTCTTTTTTCCAATATCTGGCTCTGGGTTTTTATTATTACTGCCAATGAGGATTCATGCAATTCTTGGTGTTTAACTTTTGGGGCATGAATTCATGAAAAAGCCATTTGTCTATAACTTTGCAACCACAGGCACAGACTGAAGTTACAGCTGGCTGGATAGATGTTCCTTTCAGAGTTAGCCTCTAACTACCAGCCAGCTCTGACTTTCAGGAAGTTTTTACCAATGCTGTTTCTTCTCCATGATCCTCTGGGTGAGTTTTTCAGATATTGGGTTCTTTCTTGTTGTGAGATGTGGATTTTATTGAACACCTTGAGCTGCTCCCTCTCACTTCATAAGCATCTGAATCATCATTTTCAGTACATTTGGTAAGTAAATTGGGATTTCTCAAAAGGGGAAATTAGTTTAAGGCAGTGAGAGAGATTTTTTTTTTCCACATTAAAAAAATGGGAAACAGTATTATAATGCAAGGAATTTGGTCTGTGGTAATACTCTAAATGGTAATTAACATAGTTGAGATGAACATAACGTCTATTATAAATATTATTTGTTTGATCATTCTTGTTTTAGCCCTAAAAAGTTTGGATTATATAAGTGACAAGTTGGTTGATATGAGTTTCAAGATACAAGAGTTAGAAAACATTAAAACAGATCATAAAAATTCAGATCCTGACAGAATAATCTAAAGAAGAGCCAATCTCAACATTGCTTTTAACATTTTAATTAAATAGCCTAAAGTTTTCCAAGAGCCAACTTTAGTTTATCCAGTAACTTTACAAGAATTGCCAAATGATAGAAATCCCCTAGACTGCGTAAGAGCTGAATGGACTCCTGTGCAAATGTTTGATTTGAGGAGATTCAAGGAAGCAAGTGTCTCATATGACATGCATTCACCTTTTGGAAAGCATGTGTCAAACTCTTGTCAGCTTGTAATAGAATTATCTCTAAAAACTGGACAGATACTTTTACAATGGTTTTAGAGGCTGGTCCCCAATTACAATGGAGGGCCTGGTAGAGGAATAAACCTAAGACCATTGAACAACTAAGTTGGACTAGAGGCACTGAAATCACCCAGGACCAACTTCTTGGGGAGGGAGATTGTACTAATGTAGAAAGGCAATCTCTACTTGATGACCACACCCTGGCTTCATGAAATACATCAGCCTTGAATGCTTGGGATGTAATTGAATAAATAGGAAAAAAAATGAGTAATTTTTAAAAAGTATTACAAGGTTCTAAAGAAACCTTCAATGATTTCTTACAAAGATTAACATACGCAGTCAATAGAATTGGTATCACATTCAGAAGCTAGAAAAATAATCATTGAATGAATCTCTGACTTTTGAAAATGCTAATTCACATTGTAAACAGAAATTAGGCCATTACAAGTAAGATCAGCACCTTTGGAGGAAAGGATCTGAGATATAATTAATATGAACTCTTATAACTATGATGATACTTGGGTAGAAGAAGTTATTTCTAAAGTTTGAAAGAAAAATTAAAATATCAAATACTACAATGGTGAAAACCAAGGCCACCTAGAGGGTATTGTAAATAAGGCATTCTTAGGAAAAAATGTTTTTGTTAAGAATGATCCTAACAGAATGCCCTTCTCTTCTGGAGTGTGCAGGAGGATGACAAAGGTAGGCTTCGGACTAGCAAATGTAGGTCAGCAAGGGATGAAGAAGGGAAACTTTCGCCTTCTGGAAGGACACTGAGAACACCCATACAAACAACAATGAAAATTTACTGCTGGAAATAGAGCAGCTACAGAAAAGAGAACAAAAATTGTCAAAAATCATAAAGTGAATATTTTGGCAACTTTATGAATGAACAAATATCAAAATTAAAAATAGGAACAAATGATGTCATTCTTGAAGATCTGTTCAACACAAGTGTGGATGTAAGAATAATTTTATCAGAATCATATTCTCCAAATTGGCCCCTTCAGAAGGTAAATGTTCAGCTTTTAGGGACTGAAACAAGTATCCCAGGTAAAGCAGAGCATGGGATGGCATGAATATATAAGATCAGAAGAACCAAGAGGAAAATTAAAACCATAAGTGGCTAGCATTGCTCTGAATTCATGGGGGACACAATTTATTACAGCAATAAAATGCTCGGATTAAAATTCCTCCCAATCTCTGAAACAAACCATAAACTAACACATATTTCTGAGAAAATATTAGGAGATATTATGAAAAACAGTCACTGACTATTCTGCAAAAAGCAAGGTACAACAGCTGCTGATCTTTCAAAGACAACAGCTCTACCTTTAAAAACAATTAAAAGATAAGCCTATATTGGTTTAGAAATGGCCTTTAACAAAGTAGAAATTGAAAACCTTAGAACAGCTGCTACACTGTCAGGTAAATGCTCAGCATATTGAAAAATCAACCAATCCTTGAAATTCTTCTGTATTTGTTCTCAAAAAGAAATCTGGAAGATGGAGAATGGTAACAGATTGAAGAGCCATTAACAAGGTAATTCAGCCAATGGGTTCTCTACAATTCAGTATTCCTTTGCCTACTCTGTTACTTAATAGATGGCCCTTAAAATCATTGATTTTAAAAGTCTGTTTCTTCACTATAACTCTACATAAAAAAGACAAAGAAAAATTTGCCTTTACAGTGCTTACTTATAATAATTCTCAGCCTGTAAAGAAATATCAATGAATGGTTATTGAAAGGGAATGGTAAATAGCCCCACTCTATGCCAATATTTTGTTCAATAGTTTTTAGAAGTGATACTTTAGCAATTTCCAAATCCATCACGTACCACTACACGGATGATATTCTACTAGCTGACTCAAATAAAATAGAAAGAATGTTTGAAGAAATGAAAATAATATACCCGCTTGGGGATTACAAATTGCTCCTGAAAAATACAAATGGAAATTCTATTAATTATTTAAGATACAAAATAGGTCTACAAAATTAGACCCCATAGGTACAAATTTGGAGAGATAGATTGTGGACTCTTGATGATTCCCAAATATTGCTAAGAGATAATTCCAATTACAGACCACTATTGACTTAAAAATTATGAACTGGATAATTTGTTGAAAACCTTAGATGTTTGTGACAGGATTTAAATAGTCGGAGATAATTTTCATTTGAAGCCAAAAGAGAATTGACTTTAGTCATAAAGAAATCACAGGATGCACACGTGAATCATGTGGATCCAGACCTTAATTACATTATGGTTATTTTATTCTCTAGGCATTCCAACATAAGAATTTTAATGTAAATGAAAAATAATGTATTGGAATGAATTTTATTTAGTAAATAAACCAAGTAAGAAATTCAAGACATAACCCGGAAAAGATTTCTGATTTGATTTTTAAAGGAAAATTAAGACTCCATCAACCAACAGGAATGGACCCTGAAGAAATGGTCATACCTTTAACTAATGATGAAATTGACCAGTTATGGGCAGAAAGTGAATCTTGGAAAACAGTTTGCAGTAATTTTTGGGAGAGATTAACAACAGCTATCCCTAAAACAAAAGAATTCAATTTATAAATGGAACTAACTGGATTCGACCTCATGTGTATGAAGAACTTGAATTTCTGGAATGCCTACATTTTATAGCGATAAAAACAAATAAGAAAAGGCAGGTTACAAAACAGAAAATTTAAGTAAAGTGGCTCAAAGCCTTATAATTCTGCCCAAAAGTCAGAATTATATTCAATTCTGATAGTATTAATGAAGTTTCACAGAACCTCTTAACATAGTCACTCTCATTATGCAATTGTTTTACACATTTAAACTTCTGATTTTATTCTTGATGAGTTAGAACAAACTTTGTTATTTATTCTGTTACAAGAAATAATTAGAAAAACGAATCATTTCATATGTGTGTGTGTATGTACATATATATACACATAACACAAATTCAATTCCATATGGATCTCCCAGGCTGTCTATCACAAGGTAATGATAGTAAAAGTGGTAGAGGCCTCAAAATTTCATTTTAAAAATTATGTTAATAGCAAAGGTTTTTAAAAGAATTTTTCTATCACTTGTCAACAAGGAAAAAAAATGTAAAAAAAAAAAAAAGTTCTTCCTGTTACTTTCATAGACAAACTCCATTACCAGCATGAAGTAATCCTTAGGATATAAAATTTGGCAGGTACACATGTTTCATTTTTTACAGAATTTGAAAAATTAAAATATGTATGCCATACAATTGATACATTTTCATGATTTCAATGGGAAACTGCATCAAGCTTTCAAAAGGCTGATTCTGTAATCACACATTTGTTAGAAGTTATGATCATCATGGAAATGCCCATGTAAATTAAGACCAACAATACTCCAGCATTTGTCTAGGAAAATAAAAGTTTTTTTTTTCTTATTACTATATAAAGCATAGTACAGGTAGGTATACTATGTAATCCTACAGGGCAAGCAGTCATAGAAAGTTCAAACTGAATTCTAAAGGATATGCTAAGTAAACAGAAAGGGGCAACAAAGAACTCCAGAAATAGATTACATAGTGCTTTATTAACTTTACATGTATTCAATGGTATTTATCAAGAAACAACAGTGGAAAAACATTATGGTATAGAAAAATCTAATGAGCTGAATAAGCCTGTCTTATCCAAAGGTATCTTGAATTCAGAATGAAAACCAGGGTATATGTTATGTTAGGGAAGGAGTTTCACTTTCATTTCTACAGGAGAAGAAAAGGTATGGATGCTATCAAAGTTATTAAAGACTTGATTCAAATAGGAGGAGCCTCTTGGTAAGGAGAAATGATGTCTCATCTACCCCTGTGACAATTCTTTAAATTGTTAAGAAAACTCACCAAACAAGGGTTCTGTTTTTGCTCTACAGAAAAGTTCTAGCAATCAAAAGATTTTGTAAATCTATATGTCTAGAGCAGAAGAAGAGGTTACCCAGGAAAAACAAAATTACAAGCAAAGAAGAAAAATCAGAACTATTGGTACCAATATACTCTACAGAGTAAAAATCACTGTCTAACATCTATATCTCATTAATTCTAAGAAAAGGTAAGGTCCTGACTCTAGTATTAATTAAAGCTGGCTTTGGAGTTGAAGTGTGGCTCTCTGCTCTAAATCGTGAAAGAAAATGCAAAATCTCTGTAGTATATCAGAAGAGCCACCTGATATAGGTATAAGAAAAACTACAATGAAGTGATTGCTTTATTGCTCCTAATCTTACAATTTTTAAATTTTATTTTTAATATTTTAAATCTTTTTCTTAATTTATAAATTTTATATCAAAATTTATATTTATATATATATTTAAACTTTTTGTCATGATATTAATGATTACATAAAGTACTAACTAATTCTAGAAAAAAAAAAGCATTATTTAGCTTCCTGTACATTGTTTTGGGTTTAAGTCTGTCAGTTTTCTGCAGTGAACCAAGATGATGCCTCACTGTGATCTTTTAATTTTCTAAAAGGATGGTGGATTCCCACAGAGATAATGTCATGTGGACAATGATAACACCATTAATCTGACAAACACCACCTAAAGATAAGTTTGAACTGCAAACTCCTCAGGATGAGTTTGAGGTAAGGTGATTCAGCCTTAGAGACTACTCTAGCCAGTACTTGAGACAAATCTGCACTTTCCCATTATGCAGAGACTGTACAACAAATTGTACAACTACTTATCTCAGGACTTGACAATTAACCCAATATTTTCTTTTATATGATTCCCTAGAGATTCCATTACTTCCAGATAGTTGGAATTAAATTTAAGAACAAGATACCCACATTCCCAAGAGGTGGAATGGCTGCTTTTTGATCTTTCAATGAGTTATAGATAATTGTTATTGTTTAGTGTGGTTAATTAGAAGTTGTATTGGTGATGGTCAGTAAAATAAAATCTGAAAATGGAGATTAGATCAGAGTTCTTATTTGAAAAAAAAAGGAAAGGAAAAAAGGGAATACCAATATGATAGGTAAAAAAGATACATTATTGAATCTACTTTCACAAAGCAACTAATAGTTTTAAATAATTTGTATAGAAAGGAATTTTTGTATATTGAGTACAAATAGTATACATTGATACAAAGTTGAGATTAATATTAATATTGTACATATAATTCTACTCTTGTTTAAAGTATTTTACCTATACAGCTCATCTAACAATGTAATGGAAATTGCTAGTCCTTGAAAGTAGTTGATAATCAACCAATTAGGTTACAAAGAAATGCAAGTTTTTTTAGTCAGTATAATCAAACCTCATATTAGGTATGTTTTCAAGGTCAAACAGAGATATGTTTTAGATAGATTGTTATCAAACACTTCAGAGATCTGTAGAATATCACATTTAAAATATTTTAATAATATATTCTTTTAAATTTCTATAATTATGAGACATGACTGTTTCTGGAAGTACCAATCTGCTTTAAAGAAGATGATGGGCATTGAAACACTCCATATATGCCAAGGCAAAGTGTTCTTAAGTATATCCTTCTTTGCAGATAATTCTGTCATATATCTTTAGGCCTAAGACAGATGCCCCAATACTGCAGGGGAACCTTGGCTGACAGCTGTCCAGTCAGTCAGCTATTTCTGCCATTTCTCAGTTTTTTTTGAAGTCACTTGCTTTTACTTTTTGTTTATACAGTTAATATTATTTCCTTCTCTGGTCTCTGAGGGTATCAAAGCCTAGGTAGTTATAATGATAGTTTTGCTAGTCAGATTCAGTAAAGAAATTCACTAAAGAAATATAAAGTATATAAGTTTGAAAGACATAAAAAATAGCTCTAGGTTGGTATTACAAGTTAGATAAAAACTGAATTAGGTAAAATCCTTTAGACTTAACAAGATAGGATAAATAATGAATTATTTTCTCTAAATTTTTCAGTTGTTAATAGAACAGACATTAATAATGTAATTATTGTCTCTATATATTATATACAGTTATTGTACTTATTTATACAGTTTTTTATATTCATTATAACCCTTTTTATTTTGACAAATAAGGGATATGTGATGATATACTGGGTGTAGTATGAGGTTTCTTTTCCGGATATCTGGGCCTAGCCTCAAGGGTTAGGCCCACAGACTCAAGATCTGCAGAGACACACAGATGCTTACAATAGTTTCAGGCTGATCAGCCTAAGGCCCGGGCATATTTACTTGCTATCTCTTTACCCTTAATCTAACCCATGACTCTTATCCTGTCCAGCCATGGGGCTCGGTACCTTTCTCAGAGCTGCATAGTTGTCCTCTGCTTCCTCCAGCTTCTCTCTGGCATTCTTCTCTGTTCCTTGGTTCCCTGAGGTTTCCTAGTCTGGTAGCCCCACCCACACTTCCTGTCTGCCTTTGGCCAATCAGCGCTTTTTATTAAACCAGTGGGTGGGATAATTATTTACAATGAAACAACACAATGTCCCACACTTGGGATCCCATGCTTCTGTTTCCAGTACATAGAAAACACATATGCTTTTAATCCTAGCAGTAGGAATGTTAAAGCAGGAAGTGGTATGGCTGGTGTGCGCATGGGGAAGAAATATATCAAGAGGAGGCAGGAATTCAGCCCTTTGCCTATGACCCCCCTTCCCTTTTGGCTGAAAAGTTGGCAAGGTTCAAGTGGCTGATACTTCAGCCTCTCTTCCCTATCTAGTTTGAGGCTTTTATTATTAATACAAATTAAGGTTTGTACAATACTGGTGATTCAATATCTGGAGAACAACTGTAAATGAGGTTATTAGCTAAAACGTATACATTAACACAACCAGTACAGTCAAGACTCTGGGAACATCTTGTTAAAGGGGGGCAAAGGGATTGTAAAAGCCTGAGACCCAGGAAATTGGCTATAACAGATAACAGGGAGGCAGATCACAGCACCTCACAAAAATGTGGTTTCCTAAACAATTCCTGCAAAATGACCGTATCAATCGCCTCACAGAAGCTCTATCCCTATGAATTAAGCTTTAAAGTGTGTAAGCATCTGGAAGATGCTTGATAAATCATAAGAAAAGTTTTCCACTGTAAAAAAGTCTGTTATTTTTAAAAAAAATTACACCATTCTTAACGTTTACAACAAAGTTAGCAGTGGTTTTATAAGCAGCTCTTTTTCTGCAGTTTTTAGGCTCAGACAAGCTGCTGCTTCTGACTGCTTCAATGAATCTATTATCTAATCATAGCATCTATATAACCACTACAGATGTCTTTCTGAATGTTCAGCTGACCTCATCTGTAGGTCTTCTGATCTAACCAGGCAATATACTTCCTGACAGCCAATTGTGTTGCAGGTTCTTGTATATTTTCTCCCTACACACTACACCTTTACTCTACTTCACTGACATCTATATCTATCTATCTATCTATCTATCTATCTATCTATCTATCTATCCATATATCTATCATCTATCTATCTGTCTGTATGTCTGTCTGTCTATCTATCTATCTATCTATCTATCTATCCATATATCTATCATCTATCTATCTATCTATCATCTATCTGTCTGTCTATCTATCTATCTATCTATCTATCATCTATCTATCTATCTATCTATCTATCTATCTATCTATCTATCTATCTATATATGTCTATTTTGTTTATTTATCAATGCATATTTTGCTTAGGTGTTTTTGAATTAATTTCTCCATCTAACCTCTTGAGCAACCAGTTCCTTTCATACACAACTTAGTAATATTATCCCTATTTACTAGTTGCTTACATCCCAAACTCAGTAGGTAAAAGGCATTCACCTTGGCCGTATTCTTGCCACATTTCTTGTTCATCGTTTCTGAAATATCTGTGTTTTTCCTTCTCTGTCTGGGCTCCTAGTTTGCACAGGTGGTTGCTCACAAGCCACTTACAAGACCTATTCTTAGAAAATCAAACTTTCGTTTTCACTTATTAATGTAAATTGTTACCCTGAACTTTTGAATCCTACATTAATCAGACTCTGCTAATATCGTTGACTTCTACTCATAAAGCTCTCCTTGCAAGTGACTTTTTAAGTCATTTCTCATTTCCACTGCTGACTTTCCATATTTAGCAAGTCTCTCCTTTATCTATTGCTTGCCTGTAATTTTTATTCTTCTTTAAAAGACAAATGTTTTCTGCTACAATATTTTCCTTTCCTTTAATGGTAAGTACCTCCCTAGTCTCCTTGCTTAATTATCTGAATTTATTTTGTTCACAGAGCTACCATGTCCTGTTTATTCATTTATCCAGTATGTTTAAACTTTTGTTTTTCTTTGATAACGATGGTGATAAAAACACAAAGATCTTATTGTAATCTTCTCAGCTTTATATTTACTACTTAGATAACATGGGAAATAAGTATTCACATGTGTATGCTGGAATGCCCATGCAGAAACACATTTGAGCCATATATTTTGTGTATTTCATCAGAAGAATGGAATAAATGAATTCTATTTAATTCACTTAAGAAACTTGGTTTCTATTTTATGCTTGCCAGATCTAAATATGAGATGTTTTCTTTATCCATTCATCCATTAATGGATGATTGGATTGATCCTTTACCTTGACTATAGAAAAAATAACACAAGTGTAAGAAGGAAAATATTTTCAGGAAATACTGATTTGGATTTATACTCAGAAGTTGGACTTTATATAATATAGTATTTCTATTTTCAATTTTAAATGATAATCTATATATCTTTCCTTGACTTTAGTTTTGCTGATTTACATCAGTACCCCACTGACAGTGTACAGGGATACCCTTTTATCCACATCACACAGAACTTAGGATCTGCCTTTTTTATGGGTTATGCTAACATGTGTGAGATCACAACATATTGTTTACATTGTCCTTCTAAAGACTTTTATAAATCTGCTCATCATTATTTATTTGTTTGTTTGGTTGTTTTACATCTGACCAATGTTTCCCCTTACTCCTCTCCTCCCAGTTCCTGAACCTCCCTTCTTTTTACACCCCCTCTCCATTCACTCCTTTTCTATTTCTGTTCAGAAAAGTTCAGACCTTCTGTGGACATAGGCAAAATATGCCGCATCTAGTTGTAGTAAGACTAAAATATTTTGTCTTATATTAAGACTGGGCAAGGCAACCCAGTATGAGATGGGGTCTTAAAAGCCAGTAAGAGTCAGAAACATCGCCTATTCCCATTGTTAGAAGGTCTATAGGAAGACCAAGCTACACAACAGTCACATATATGTGGAATGCCTAAGTCAGTCGCCTTCAGACTCCCTGGTTGATGGTTCAGATCCTATGAGCTCAAGTTAGCTGACTGTGTGGATAATATTGTGACATACTTGGCCCCTCTGGCTTCTACAATCCTTCTGTTCTCTCTTCAGCAAGGTTCCCTATGGGTAATGTTTAGGAATGGGTTTCTGCATTGGTTTCCCCCAGTTGCTCTGTGAAATGCTTCTGATGACTATTTTCACAGGCACCAAGCTATGAGCACAGGAGAATATCATTAGCCATTATTACATTGATATTTCTTCCTCCAATCATGTTTGGCTCCAACCTACGTCTTAGAGCCATACATAATCTGGGTCCTGGAACTCTAGACAATATCAGGGGTGGGCTCACTCTCATGGCATGGGTCTCAGGATGAACGTGTCATTGACTGACAACTCTTATAAGCTCTGTGCTAATCTTTCACCTTATCAGCCTTTCAGCACATCCCATAGCAGGACAGACTGTAAGTCAAAGGTTATATGCCTGGGTCATTGTCTCAGACCTTTCACTGGAGGACTTGCCTAGTCACAAAGATGACCAGTTTGGACTATATATCCAAAATTACTAGAAGTCTTAGCTGGGTTCATCCTTGAAGATTCCTGGGAGATTCTTTTGCATTGGATTTCTACATAACCCTGAAATGTCTCTGTTTTCCAGTTTGGCTCTTTGGCCTTAACTAACATTCAAGTACTCCCTCACATTTTATTCCCCATCTGTCTCCAATTCATTCAAAAATCTCTTCTATTTTACCTTGCCAGGGATATTTGAATATCTCCCTTGGGCTTTCCTTGTTGCTTGGCCTATCTGGGCCTATGTACCTTAGCATGATTTTCTTTAACTTTATAGTAATAGCCACTTCTAAGTGGGTGCATGCCATGTTTGTCTTTCTGGGTCTGGGTTATCTCAGTAGATGATTTTTATTCAGTTCCATCTATTTTCTGTAAATTTCATAATGCTATTTTCTTTTTCTTTTTTTCTTTTTCTTTTTGTAATTGACCTTTCCTTTATCAGTTCTTCAGTTGAGGGAAATTTAGATTGTTTTCAGCTTCTGGCTATTATGAATATAGGTGCTATAAACAGAGTTGAGCAAGAGTCCATGTGGAATTATTGGGTATCCTTTGGGTAAACGCCTGTAGATGGACATTTCTGTCCTGAAGTAGTTCAGTTCAAATAAATATACAGAGTCTTATACAACTATAAACTGATAGACGTATTGCTGAGACATATTACTAACCAGCTCTTACATCTTAAATTAATCCGTTTTTCTTATTTATGTTTAGCCACATGACTTGGTACCTTCCTTCTAGTACAGCATTTGCTTCCTTTCCATATTTCTAGTCACTCCTTCCTCTGCCCTTCCTCTTCCCAGAATTCTCCTTGTCTGTGCACCCCATCTATACTTCCTGCCGGCCTACAGGCCAGTCAGCATTTTATTAAACCATTTTGAGTGACAAATCTTTACAGTGTACAAGACCATTATCCCACAGCAAATGCCCCAAAATAGTATAAACCATTCTTAAGGTGGATTACTATTATTTTTTCAGTTCTTTAAAAACTGCCATATTGATTTTCAAAGTGACTATAGAAATATGTACTCCCAACAGCAAGGAGTGTTCCCCTTGCTCCGCATCTTCTCCACCATAGTTGTTACTAGTGTTTCTGATGTTAGCCATTGTGACAGGTATAAAGTGAAATCTGAATCATTTTAAATTTGCATTTCCCTGATGGCTAAGGATGTTGACAATTTCTTTAAGTGTTTCTCAGCCATTTGAGTTTCTTCTGTTGAGAATTCTGTTTAGTTCTGTACCCTATTTTTAATTTCATTATTTGATTTGTTGATTTGTTTAGTTTCTTCAGTTCTTTATGTATTTTGATAATACGCCCTCTGTCAGATGTGGTGATGGTGAAGGTCTTTTTTTTTTTTTTCCGTTCTCTAGTGTCTTCCATTCCATTCCATTTTGTCTTATTGATGGTGCCCTTTCCTTACAGAAGCTTTTCAGGTTCATAAGGTTCCATTTATAAATTGCTGATCTTAGTGTCATTGGTACTGCTGTTTTGTTCAGAAAGTTGTTTTTCTTTCATCATTATGGCTTCCTTTGATAAGTACTTACTTGTCCTTTTGAAAAAAGGCTGTTATTTACAAATAGTTAAGCTGTAGGACATCACGGTAGATGAAATAATATATGCAACAAGGACAATATTGAAATCTAAATGTAAAATGAAGTGTAAAAAATTTAAGCTCATAGAAATAGAGAACTCTTGTTATTTCATGTACAGAGTAAGAAAGGAAAATACTAAATATGTATAAATTTTAATATGAAATGATTGAGCTCTTGAGTTCCAATGTATAGCATAATTACTGTACTTTAATAATGCATCCTATGCTGAGTTTTCTAAAATGTTGATTATAAGTAGTTTCAATACAAAAAGAAAATAACAACAATTATGTGAATTGATGGCTATGATAAATAGCTTGTCTTTAACATCCTTTTATAATGTAAATACAATGTTTCTAGTTAAGTTTAATTGAATCATTTCAGAAGGAATCTCAGTTGAGGAGCTCTCTAGATTATGTTAGTGTATGAATATATCTATGGAGGATTGTTTTGATTGCATATTAATATGGGATAGTCCAGCTCAAGGTGGATAGCTTTATAACTTATGAGGTAGACAGTCATAGGTGATATAAGAAAGCTAGCTATGCATGTGCCTATAAATGAATCAGCAAGCACCATTCCTTCTAAAGGTCTGCTTTTGACTTCTAGCTTGAGTCCTGTCTTAATTTTTCTCATTTACAAACCATAGCCTACAAGTGTATGCCAAACAAATCAAGCTCCCCAAGCTCTTTTGGTCATGGCTTTTGTCACAATAAGCAAAAAGAGCTAGTACATATACCAATCTATTACATTAAAAATCTTGAATATGTTTGATCTATTAATTTATTTTTAATCATCCTTAAAAAAATGTACAAAGCAAATAAGTTTGTTTTTCAAATCAATAATAACTAACATGCTATATACCATATTCAGAATTTAGACTATACATTTAGATTATTAGAAACTGAAGTTCAACTGTATACTCGCATAATGTCTGGTAGTTAACACATGTGTATTATCAAGGAAAATGAACAAAAATAATTACCATTTTAAAAACTGCATTTTCACATGTGTACAAAGATCTATGGAGCAACACAAATTCATTACAAATAAAAAACAATCTGTGAGCAAATTACAAAGACAATATTAAAATTCTTTGAATGATCCTATGTAATTGAGATTCTGTGCAAAATTTTTTGAATTCATTTATGAGTCTTAAACTATAATGTTGTCGTGATTTAAATGGTCTTTTTAAATTATCAGTCTCTCCAGATTGACACTGACATGGAAGAGTTTTGTTGTTGTTGTTGTTTTGGGGGTTTTTTTTGTTTGTTTTTTTTCTTACTTATTTCTTTTTACTTACTTATTGGGATGATATGACAGTAGACTAACAATTGACCAGAAGCCTGATATTTGCCTGGAGATTTTTGAAAGCTTTATAAAAATTAATACAAGTGTGTAGTATGGAAAATACAAACTGAAAGAAACTCTCCTTCCAAACAAAAGCATGGTCAGAGTTTCAGGAAGGCATTTTTATGATCAAAGCATCCTCACTGTTTCATTAATATTTTAAATTCTTTTTCTCTGTATTTATCAATGATATAAATAGATACTTCGGTAGTGATTTTATATTTTTTCTTTTTAAAATATTTTCTTCATTTTATTATTTTATAAAGAGATGACTTTTTAAATCTATGTATCCCCCTGCTCTCCCTCCGTTCCCTCCTCCCAATCCCTCCCAGTCAGCCTTCAGCCTCCTCCCTCTCCATGCTCTATCTCTTCTCCCAAAAGGGTAAAAAGTCCCAAGGTGGGTCAGCTCAGCCAGGCACATCCACTCCAGGCAAATCCGATTTCCTCATCCCAATGTCAAGATTGGGTTAGGTGTTCCTCTGCAGGGAATGGACTCCAAGGTGCCAGCCCATGCACAGAAACGCAGTCTGATCCCACCCCTCGAGGCTCCACATACTGCCCCTGTCAATCAACAGCTGCCTATCCTTGGAAGGCCTAGCTCCTTTTCCCAATGGTTCCCCAGTGGCTGTTCTTGATTCAGTGAGCTTCCCAGAGCTTCAACCAGCCATCTCTGTGGAACTTTTCATAATCCCTATCCCCTTGGTCATATAGATTCTCCTCCCCTGCTCTCAGCTGGTCCAGGAGCTCTGCCCAGTGTTCAGCTATGTATCTCTGACTCTACCTCTATTCATTTTTGGATGTAAATTCTGTGATGACACTTAGTGTGGAATCAAAATAATCTAGGGGAAGTCCTGTTTAGGTTCCTTCTCAACTATTGGTTGGAAACCTAGCCAGGGACATCCTGTGAGTTTCTGGACATTTCCGTAGCACCGGGTCTCTTTCCAACTCTACATTGACTTCCTCTATCGAGATATTCCTCTCTCTCTCTCTCTCTTTTAAAGTGGCTGAGAAAGTTTAATGTGTAATTTTATCTTTCTTTTTTGTGTTGTGTTCCTGAAGCTTCATAGAAGAAAGATGCAAACTATTAAATGTGAAAGTAAGGTTAAGAAACTTTTTATCTTTTAATTTTTTCTTTAAACCACAATATGGTTCTAACATGTTAGGAACTTGAAAAGAAAATATAAACTCCTAGGAGCCACATTAAATGAAATAACAATATTGAAAACTGAAGTAGAAAAGGATTCTCATTAGGGGGTCTTTGCATTTTAAAAGCCTTAAAATTAAAATTGCTGCAAGTAATTTCCATAAAGAGCAGAAAATCTTGGTTTATACTAGATTAGAGGCTGCATTAGGCGCCGAGAATATATTGCCTATTGTCCTCAACCTGAAAGGTTTGACTGTTTCATGTACAATTTCCATAAAATGTAATATTTTATGATTTTTTATTTTTACTGTTAGATGTTGAAAGTGCCTTTTTGTCACCTCTGACTTAAGTCAGTGGGAGTTGTTGTTTTCTTGAGTAGTAGTGTGAAGGACAGATATTAGAAAAAGAAGTCAGAGCAATGACTATCCAGTTGTAACTGGTTTACCACTAGTTTCAGAATTAGCTAATAAGTAATTATAGATCAATTACCAGCTTACTAGAAAATATTTGTAGTAGTTAAGAGCTGTTAAGTGTTTATTGGGTGTGTATATTGATATTTAAAGCAGCATCTGAAAGTATGTCTATTCCTACTTCCTTTCAAATCAGCTTCGTATATGAATTAACCTCTACTGGATCAACCGTGAACTGATGAAGCTACCTCAATGGCCATATTTTATTTTTTTCTTTTCTTTGTGTTTCTATGCTCTTAAGTGTCAAAGTTTTCACGTTCAAGGTTGCAAAGAAGAAGATGAGTTTCTCTGATCGAAGAAGTGCATTTGAAATCCGATTTTTTTAAAAAAAGATTTCTGTTCCTACCTCAGCAAATTCAATACATCTAATACATCTATAGCAAAGGACATACTCACAATAATATATTCTGACCTGATATTCTTTTAATAGAACATGAGAGCCTTCAGGAATGGAGATTTGAAGAAATACTTGGGTAGCTTTTGCTTACTTTATTAAAGAATTGAATAATTGTTCAGAAGTATAATTGGACAAGGTGTCTATGGTCTTACAGAATCCTATTGAGACTCTCTTCTGTGTTAATAAATATATCTTCAGAAACAAGAATATTCATTTTCTCTATATGTAGGACAAACTTTGCTAGAATGAGAGATGTGCTTGTGCATGTGAATATGTATGTATGTGTATGTTCTTTTGTGGAAGAAAGGATAGCCTCAGATATTATTCTTCAGGCACTTACAGTGTAGGAACAATCTCTCACTGGACAAAAACTTGACAATTAGGCTCCAGGGATCTATGCCAGGCTTTTTATAACAGTGGCTTTAAGGACAGAACTCATGCCTTTGTGGTTTGAAGGAAAGAATTTTATTGACTAAACCATTTCTCAGGACCCCTGGGATGATATTGATGATTTTGAAAGAACAAGGAACAGGATTCAGTTTCTTTTAGCTGTTTCTTAATATCATCAAAAACCAGATTATGTCATTAACCTCCCCAAATCTATCATTAACCATATGTAGCAAATAACTGTAATACCTTCATATCTCAGTTTTGCTTTGTGGTGTAAATATTTATTTCATGTAGAAAAACCAACTAACCTAAATCTGATACTTATTATTATCCTTATTATGTCTAATTGGAATTTAAAATGTTGCTTAATTCTCTTCTCAAATGAGGTCCCAGAGCCCTTATGCTTCATTAATAACTTAATGTGTATTGTGCGCATCATGTTCCAGCTAATATCTAATTTCGTTATAGTGTTTTATTTAATCCTCATAACAGTTTATGAAGTGGTTTCTAGTGATTTTATCTTGTTCACATTATAAAGAAGAAAAATAAGATGGGGAAAAGCTAAGATATGAGCTTCCATTCAGAGTATCTCATTCAACCTTTGCCCTAATAAAGTGACCACTTAAACTTGGACATATAAAGTTTTCGATACACATCACATTGAATGACACTCCTTAACAACCCTTAACTGTGTTTTAATTCAAGGATTCTTTGTCTAAAGAAAATCCACTATATTTGACATGGTGACAAAATTCCATCTGATTTAATATGTTTTTACTAAAAGAACCCAAAGCTAGAAGCAATCTATTTTAATTTTAATCACGAATCATTGACAAAAAAGTATAATAATTAATTTTATGGTCATACAGAAACAAAAGAATAAAACATTCTTCTATGACTTATCATTTGTTAGTAAAAATAAACTTTCAAGTCATGGAACTGAGAGTTTAAGTGTATGGTAATAAAGCATGTGGGGCTCTTTAGTGAAAGTAACACAAGTTTTATCAAGGAAAAATAATAGATACAAGATTAACCAAAAGAAGTAATTTCAAATCTACATAAGGTTAATATGTTTTTCTATCCTGCTAAATTAGATAATAAAATTTATAGCTTTATTTACATTTCATCGTATTTAAATTCAATTAAAAAGCTGGAATGAGAAAAAGGGTTGTTTGGATCCTAAGTTTTGTAACTATTTAAATTTTAAAATGATATAATTCATTATTTTGTGAACATTTTTATTTTGTAATGTAGTTGAATATTCTCCCTGGTTTTAAAAGAAGCTCCAGAGGGCTATTTTAATGAAATGTAATCAGGAACCGATAAAGTAATATGCTCTAGACAGCACAGGAGGAAGTTTCTCACGCAGGACAATCAATGTGAGATGGATGCAATTGTCTGTGTAATCTCTGTGTTATTCAGGGCTGAATACAAGTGTTAGTGAAGTTTGAAAATAATGAGAACATTAAACAGACACACAGTCTAAGTGTCTTAGCAGTACCAAGAAACACACATTCACGGTAAAATAGAAAATTGATTCTGTTTTTCTTTATGGAATTGCAGTAAGACCTAGATTGCCAAATAGACATTTGGAATATTCATTTATTTCAAAGAGCAAAATTGCTATATTAGGTTTAGCATAAAATGGGGTCACCACTATCTGGTTGATCAGTCATAATATTATCTCCTAGGCTTTGAATATTATTATAAGCCATACGTTATCTACACTGTTAATACAGAAACATTTTTTGGCTATAATCTGTGATGTCATACATTTCTTTTGGCTTTTTCTGAAATTCACTAAACCCTTTTATGGGCTTATTTTTGAAAATTACCATTAGTATTTATAGCATGTTTATTTTGGTATTCCAAGCTAAAATAACCATACACAACTTGCATTTTCTATGTATGCATATTCACGCATGTGTTCAAACAGGCACTTGAGCATGGCAAATATTTTCTGAAATGGTTGTCTACGCAAATGCTTTGAAACAGGATTTCTCATTGAATCCAAAGCTCACAAATTCAGCAAGGCTGCTTGGCCATCACCAGCAATTTTCCCATCTCTGCCTTCACAGCTCTGGAGTTACGGGTGCATACCTCTATCCTTAGCTTCTTTCATCCAGGCTGTGACTAAACTCAAGCCCTCAGGTTGGCGTGGCACAAGCACTTTACCAATAAAGCCATTGCTATACTTCATGATTTATATTATCAAGCAGAAAAGAACATATTTGAAAATAAAACTACCCCTGGATTTGTGTGTGTGAGTTCGTGTGGTGAAGAATAGATTATAGTTAAATCATGTAGGAGAATTACTTCCAAAGAGAAAGAGTGAAAAGTGGAAGGGATAGTTTTAAATTTTACTTTGTATTTCTTATAATGATTTTAAACTGGAAATGCTCACCAGTTCTAAAGACCCACACTAACACAACTAACACAGTCAGCCATCCTGTGACTTTTGAATGTAGTGTTGAGGACATTAATAGTTAATGTTATTATTTAAAAAACATTAATGATTATAGCCTTTTTACTGATTATATTTGTGGTTATTTAGAATGCTTTTTAGAGACTCATATATTTGAATGCTTTGTCATGAGAGAGTGGCATTACTTGAGAATTAGAAGTTTTGATTTTATTGGAACTGTTGTTGGTCATTGGGTATGTTCTTTGAGAATTCAAAAGCTCAAGCCAAAACCTCATGTGGGAATATCTTTCTATATGCTGTGAATAAAGGAACTCTTTTGGCCTATATTGGGCAACTGATCAGTAGACTCGAAGTCAGAGCATTGCTGGGGAAAGGAGGGCAGAGTCAAGAGAGATGTGATCCAGCCGCCCAAGAATCAACATGTAACGAAATAGCTAAGTCACAGGTCATATGGCAGGACTGATAAATGGAAATGGGTTGAATTAAGATGAAAAAGTTAGCTAGCAATATGCCTAAGCCATAGGCCAAAGAGCATGAAATTAGTATAATCATCTCTGTGTTTCTTTGGGACGTTGGGATTGCTGGTCCAGATAAGTAGTGGTGGGCAAATCCAGACCATGAGGCTAATCAGGCCATAAACCTCTTGTTACAAAACCCTGTTTCTCTTTCTCTTTCTGCTTCCAGTGGATCCAGATATAGAACTTTCTGCCAATTCTCTAGAATCATGTCTGCCTGATTGCTTCTATACTTTCCACAACAAGGAGAAAATAGTGGACAAAATCTGTGAAACTGTAAGTCAGCCCCAGTTAAAGGTTTTCTCTTATAATAGTTGCCTTAGTTATGATGCCTCTTCACAGCAGTAGAACAGCAACTAATACACTGTTCTTGACTGTACTCTGTATTTTGCATATTAGAGCTTCAATTTTTTTCTTTTAAATTTGCTTGGCTGTACTTACTCACCTTATCAGTCCAAATTATTGCCTCTAGTATTCTCTTTAGAGTTGGTTTGGTGGAAATGATATATTTTTAGGTTGATCACATCATGGAAAGATTTTCTTTTTCCTTCTACTGTGGCAGATAGCTTTCTGAGTACAGTAGTCTGGGTTGTGAGCTTTTAGAACATGAAATACTTTGCTTCATGCTCCTTTATCTTTCAAAGTTTCTATTGAAATGCCAGCTGTTATTTTGGT
This sequence comes from Phyllotis vaccarum, assembly GCA_033318265.1. NCBI lineage: Eukaryota > Metazoa > Chordata > Mammalia > Rodentia > Cricetidae > Phyllotis > Phyllotis vaccarum. The sequence continues at coordinate 58,506,700 of JARWLC010000019.1, read as the reverse complement.
AGATTTTATAAGTAACTTGTATTTTTTTTGTCGGGAAGTTTTCAATATTCCTTCTTTATTTTGCATATTTAGTATTTTAATGATGACGTGCCACTGTAAGATTCTCTTATGTTTTTATTTATTTGGAGCTCTGGGAGTACTTCTTGACTCTTGTATGTTTTTGTTTTGTTTGTTTGCTTGCTTTTGATTTAAGATTTATTCCTATAGTTTGAGAGTTTGGTCCTTCACATTTCCCGTGTCTTCATCTTTTGTTCTTTTATGTTCTTTTCATATTTTTGCTTAATTTAGTTTAGTTTTTCTGATTTACTTTTGAGCCTTGATGTTGTATCTACTTGATTCAGTCAACTTGTAAAGTTGGGTTGATGAGTTTATTCTACCTGTATTTTTGCTTGAATTTTCTTCCCTAGTTCTGATTTCTTAGTGAATTCAGTTTTCAGATTCTTGGTTGTCTTTATTTTTCATTCAGCCTATGTTTGTGTTCTTTTACATCACTTGAATGTTTATTCTCTTTAAAGTAATTAACACTCATAACTGAATATTAGTCATAAAACAAAGAGTAACCAGAGTAACCAGGCTAAGTTATACAACTCCAGGAAAGCTTTGTAACTAAGAGGGCCCAAGAGAAAAATTCATGAATCCCCCTGGGAAGGGTAAATAGATAATATATCTTGAGAATTGTGGAGGTAAGAGAAGGTAGGAAGAGAACATGAGGGAATATAGAATGTCAGAGTTGGGGGAGAGACAGAGATGGAGATATGAAAATAGATATCTTGAGAGAAGAAGCCATTTTGAAGGTTTGGGAGAAATCTTGTGCTAGGTCAACTCCCTGGAGTCCACAACAATGATCCCAGCTAAGCCTCGAAGCAATAGTAGAGAGGGTGCCTGTCAAATTAATAACTACCCTAATTGTTATCATAGAACTTTATGCAGAAACTGATGGAAGCAGATGCAGAGATCCAGAGCTGAGCACTGGGCAAAGCTCCCAGTCCAGTCAAAGAGAGGAAGGAGGAATTGTATGAGCAAAGAGGTCAAGATTATGATGAAGAAACCCAGAGAGCTGACCGGAGCTACTGAGAGCTCACTGGCTCTGAACTGACAGCTGAGGAACCTGCATGGAACAAACTAGTCCCACTGAATGTGGATAACAGTTGTGTAGCTTGGACAGTTTGTGGGAACCCTGGCAAGAAGACCAGGATAAATCCATAGTATATGAACTGGAATTTTGGAACCCATTTCTTCTAGAGGTGTAGCTTTCTCAACCTTGGTACAGGAGGAAGGGGCTTGATTCTCCCTTAACTTTATATCTCAGACTTTATTGACTCCTTACGGGAAGCCTTACTCTCTTTGAGAAATAAATGAGGGGTAGGGTGGGAATCTGGGAGGGGTGAGTGGAAGGAGGAGAAGGATGGGGTCTGTGATTGGAATGTAAAAAAAAAAAAGCCTTTTAAATAAAAAGCTAAATGTCAAAATCCGAAACCAAAAAATTACCACTATTAATTTTAAGTTTTGTTTAAAAGTATATTGAAATGATTCTTTATCTCCTTCAATTTTGATATGAAGTTTATTACTGTATCTTTAAACGTTTTTCTAGGATTTAGCTAGGTCATTCTCATTGGAGAAGGTTCTATATGCCTACTGCATTTTGAGGGGTCATAGCATAATGCATTGATCTTGGGACTCTAGATAAGCATCTTTGGACCTTATCAGCTGACACTTAAATCTCACTATATCTTTTAAGAGCTTGAGACCCTAGATTAGTGTCATTAGACCTTATCAGCTGACACCTAAATCCCACCACAGGGTTATGTCAGGTAGACATAGGGAGCTGTCTTTGTGTATAGAATATATCTGGTCTAAACACAGAGTTTGAGAGTCATAGTTTAGGACTGAAAAATATGGGAATGGGCATTGGATGTAGAATCCAGGCATGAGCTGGGTTTTGGAGATCGTGGGTTGAGGGGAAATCAATTGGGCTTGCCAGGATGAATCCTACAATAAGATGTAAGGAATGTAGTTGAGCAGAGAGACTGGATGTCAGAAATAAGAGATGAAATCAGGTGTTAAGAGGGGCCCTGCCCAGTGTATGTGTCTTCTTATAACAGCCTGTAGGTGATAGGCAGTGCATCTCCTGAAAATTGGGGCAGTTAACACAGGCAGTTTTGAACACTGTAATACTAATTTGCTTAAGACTTTCAGGTTGTCATTTATATAGATTCTAATTAAGTCATTCTTGTTTAAACATTTTATGCTTTTATACTTTAATATTTGAACATTATAATTTAATGATTCTCAAAAGGAGAAGTTAAATATATTATGCAGTAGTTTAAAATAATGTTTAGTAGCTATTAATCCTTTTTTTAGTGGGCTTTTATTAAGTAATATTTGGACCAAATTTAATACTTTATAATTCACCCTGATTTCTAGCATAACAGTTTTGAAATAATAGCCTGTAGAGAGGAAATTAATGTTAGCAACGTTCATATGGTTGGAATCATAATCCAATGTAACTGGCAGTCTTGATTTTGGCTTTCAGCCTCAAAATCTGAAAAAAAAAATGATTAAGTTTTTCAGTTGTTTGGGCATCATAGCAAATTTTAAGCAGTTATATTTAATTTAACCCACTGAATTATCACTTTAATTGGCTTCCAAACACATCAGTTTACTGAGTGCTGTAGCTAAGTATTGCTAGTGAGTGGCTTAAGAAAGCAGAAACATTACATCATACTTTTGGAGGCTGTAAAATGGAAACCAAACTAACAGAGTAGGTTGTTGTTGATGACTCTAAGGAGAGAACCTATTCCAGGATTCTCTGTGTGGTTTTATGTGGACATCTTCCTGCTGACTCTACATTTTCCATTCTTCATAAGGACATCAGTCATCATTGATGATGGCTCTTTCTGATGACTTCATATTACCATGCTTATTGCTATAAATTCCTATTGTTAAGCAAGTTTAAAACCTCAAATACAGAGATACTAGAGTTTAAATTTTCAATATATAAATTAAAAGGCATAATTTGACTCATAAAGAAATATGTATTATATACATATAATTTGAGATAAAGCCTAGGGTTTTATCTATATTTACTATTTTATTAATGAACTGAAGCCTCAGTCCTAGCTCAAGGATTGATTGCTTTGATCAAAAGAAGCCTCATGATAATTTTTTGCTTAGCAAAATATTACACTTTACTCATATGACTCTACAAATGTTTTCTTTTCACATTCTGAATGTTTGTCTTTAATTCTACAAAAAAAATCTGTGTTTTATTTGCATGTCTGATACCCTGGGAGGTCGAAAGATGGCACTGCATCTTTTGGACATGGAGTTACAAATGGTTATAAACACCCATGTGGGTACAATGAATTGAGCCAACGTACTCTGAAACACTCTAGTGTTTTAACCACTGAGCCATCTCTCCAGCCTAGAATAATTGTTTTAATTAAAGTATTTCTATATAAATTAATGCATATTTTATGTATTTAACTGATGCTCTGACTTATTTATATGATATTTAAAATCTAATTGTAACATGTACATAAATTACAAGAGGGTCAAAATGAAATACATGTTATAGAAACATTGTTCAGCATATTGTTATATGTGACCCTATCCATTTGATGATGATGTTCATAATCCTACTTAATAGTTCAGTCAGTACAGAAAGAAAAGTTTCATGTGTATGGTACCATAAAGCATGAATGACCTATTTTTATGTACTTTATTCTGAGATCTTTCTCCCTCAGTAAAAATAAATCTTTTGTATGCTGTTGCTAGTGCTGCTGGTTACCCTCCACAACCTGACCAACCTGACCTTAAGATCTTAATGTTGAAGAAAGCATACTTATGTCATTAAACATGGAGAAGCTGAACTGATGGCCAAATTAAAATCTCACCTCTTATGAATAGCATTAATAGGGCTAGAAGGGAGTGTATTACCAGAAGAGAAAATTAATCATTAATCTCTCCCAGCTACAAACCCTTCAGTCCACTGTAGCAACTTGCCAGCAGGATAGACTTAACTGTTACATTAGTAACATGAATGTTAGGGAGTAAAGAATTCCTCTTGTAATTTTATTTAAGGCTCACATCATGAAATTAAAACCCATACTTATCACTGTTAATATAAACAAGAACCTGTGTCTAGATAGAGCGTCTGTCTAGTGAAAAACCTATTACTATTTATTGGGCAAATGAACATAGCCATAAAATATCTCCTAATTGCTATACCCAGAGACTACTACATTGCTTAACCCTACTTATAGTAGCTTCTCTTTGTAGGACATTACAATTAACACAGAGAGTCACAATGGACTGTAGACGGAGTTTTACTTTCAAGGTGCCAGTCCAAAATTAATATTTATTAGAATATAAATTAACACTCACAATATTAGTAACAGCTTATAGTGGCACCTGAACAAGGACTGGCATATCCAAGCAATGGACGAGCGATGGACACGCAATGGAAGGATGATGGATTCCGATTCTGTCTCTCCAACAGCCAGCAGCCAGGAACCAGGAAGAGAGCTCCTCCTGTCCCAGCAGCCACTTATCAATGGGGTTGGCCACACCCCCTCCAGGTTGGCCTCACCCCCTCCAGGGTCCCGGAAGGAAGTGTCTTCTGACCTTATCGGCTGACACCTTAATCCCACCACAATGGACATCATGTAGTGACTTTGAAGTACTCATTCTAATTGGGATGTATTTATCATAGATCTTTTATCAAGGCTCAGGGATCTATGCAGGAGAAGTAGAATGATTTTAGAATTAGAGATGATGAACAACTCCAAAAGAATTAGTGTTTTCAGACACAACAGGTCTGATACACATATGACATTGTAGAGACTGTGACTTGCACAGTACAAGCACAAGACAGACAAAATCAGAGGCAACAGGCACAAAGTTCCACTTTTAGACAAGAATCTGTTTGCAACTGATAGGGGATTTGAGAAAGAAAATCAGTTTTCTTCAATAGAGAGACACTAGTTACATCAATTATCAACCAGGAAAGATATAATGATTAGGAATATTTGGTGAACATGAACAAGAGTGCCTAGTTTTATTTATTTTGTTTGTATTTTTTTAATTTGTATTTTTAAGAGAAATAATAAACATGAAGTAGAGTAGCTAGGGAGTCCAGATGGAAGTAAAGAGAATCTGGGAAGAGATAAGGTGAAAGAGACATAATCAAAGTATGGCATATAAATGTTTAAAATTATAAAAGTGAACATGGACTTTTTTAATTTTGATTTTCAATTTATTCTCAGATATATTTGTTACATTTCCTGAAGGCTAAACTTGTTTGTTCTGATGTTCCACATAAGAAGCACAATAGCCTAATATCTACTCAGAATTTCATGTGTTGTAGTTATCCACTACTAATTTACAAAACAGAATTACCATTACTGAAAAAATGGGAGGATTAGATATGAATAACCTTGATAGCTAAGCAAAGTGTGAGAACTGAAGAAGATATAGTCTGGGTTCTATCATGCTTTATTGTGTGTGCCATGGTATGATTCAAATCTAATCAGTGACGTCAATATTAAAAAATTGTTGAAAATTTTATAATTATCTAGTATAATTGTCATCTAAAACATGGTAGACTACATGCCCATTACACCAAAAGGTGTTCTTGGGCATGATCCTGTTAACAGTTCTCTTATTTTTTCTGAGAATTTATATTTTTAGAACCATATTACCAGACAAGTTTTGTGTGCTTTTGCAGTTCTACAGATTCAAGTATTTCATACTTTTCAGTGCCTGAATGGGTTCTTTCCTATTAAAAGGGTGATTTTGATATTGGCTCATATTTTTTTCACGATTGCCATTCACTAACTTTTCTTACTAAGTAGTAGCTATTGCATGCACAATTGTTTTATCTATTCCCCTTTAATAAATGTTTGGGTTATATCCTGTAGTATGAGGTTTCTGGCCCAGACTTTCAGGCCTAGCCTCAAGGTTTAGGTCTGCAGACCCATAGACCCACAGAGACACACAGATGTTTATGATAGTTTTAGGCTGATCGGTCTAAGGCCCAGGCATATAACTAACTTGCTAACTCTTTACCCTTAATCTAACCCATTACTCTTATCCTGTTCAGCCATGTGGCTCGGTACCTTTTCTCAAAGAAGCATAGTTGTCCTCTATTTCTTCTGGCTTCTCTCTGGTCTGGCATTCTGCTCTTTTCTGCCTGTTCCTAGAGTCTTCTAGTCTGTTAGCCCCACGCACACTTCCTCTCTGCCTTTGGCCAATCAGCGTTTTTTATTAAACCAGTGGGCGGGACAATTATTTATAATGAAACAACATAATCTACCTACAATATCCAAGTACTACATATGAGGTAGCTGTGGTATTACTTTATAAACCTTTTTGAGGAAACATCTCCTGTTTCCTCTTCTTTTAAGTACTTTGAAGATAGGATTTTCCCGAGTGTATCACTTTATATTCTCATCTGTAATGCATCAGTTTAAACTGTATTCTCCAAAAGAGATGACATGTGAAATGATTCATAAGTAACCCACAGTTAAGGGATTGGCAGAATACCTTGAAATGTTGGGAGTAGAAAGGTAAGAACAGATAGATTTCTCCAGAGTTAATGAGTATGACAGTAATCACTAAGATAATGAACAAAAGAGAAGATACCTGAAGATTATTCAACTAGTTGAAAGTGTGTGCAGTGAAGACACTAAGACACAAAGAAATGAACCAGTAACCACACACTATTGTTAAGGAAATACTTGTATCTATCTGGAATTGGAAAGTTTCTTAATGGAGACCTGGGTATTAAATATCAAGGTTGATATTTAATAATGAACATATACATAACTCTCCATTTGTCATAAAAAAGCCTACTTCTTTACATTTTTCTTCACTGAAAGCTTTTAAACAACTATAGCTAGATGAGAGAGACAGCTTTTATCAGCATAGGTAATAACTAAACCAGAGAAGGTCTTTGTTGTTGTTTTTGGATTTAAAAGGATGCTTTGTGATGCTCTTCAGGTAACTGAAAAGCATAAATAAATTAAAACAAAAACAAATATAAGGAAACTTAATATACAGAAATGTGCATTAAGTATCTAATGTAATTATGTAGTTAAATTAATTATTCTAAAGAGTTATTCTGGAACTTTTACAAGAAAACAAAACTTACAGAGTAAATAAACCTCCATTTTAAATTAATTATTTCAATGCCTTTTCATTTTAGGACACATACAAGAATTAGATGTGGTCATATTTGTGAAGTTTGGCTTGGTCAAGGTTCATTTACAAGTTATTTTTGAATACACTTCGAGATAAATATAATATGATGTGGTTTGGGGATAAAGCTTGGGCTGATACATATAAGAAAAGGCCATCCTGCCTTATTATTTGTAATATTGGAGCTGCAGTGAAGATATTTTCAGTCTTTGATTTTGATACTAGGAACATATTTGCCATTCCTGCCAGTCTGGGTCACATTCTCACAATTTTCTTATATTTCAAAACCTCTGCCTTTTTAAATTTTATTTTGTCTCGATGGTGGCAGTAATATTAAAGTTTAGTTGAGCTAACTTTGAAGGAAATAAAGATTGTATCAGATAACTATTAATGCAAATGGACCAATGAAAGAGATAATGTTCTGTCTGCCAAAATAATATCCGCTCCTAACTTAACAACAAAAGCTTTAAAAATACATCAGAAGGTTGAGAAAAAAGGACCTTAATAAACATTTTAGTTGTAAAGAGAAGAAAGTTATGGATTCATAAGGTCTGTTTTTCAGTTAAGAGCTAGAAGCTTTACTCCAGCTTTTATCTTCTCTCTCTTCCTCTCTCTCTTTCTCTGTCTCTCTAACACACACATACACACACACACACGCACACACATTAGAAAGTATATACATAAAATATAAGCAACCTCTTATCAGTTTTTAACTTTTTTACATGACTTATGCCATTGTAAGACATAGGGTTAACTCTACCAAATTTGGAATCTTACAATAATATAAATCTAGGCACAGAGAAAAATTTCCTAAAAACATATGTAGAACCAACTTGATACATTGAGTTTTTAAAATACAGATTCACCTTTGATTCTTCATGGAAAATATGGATTATAAACAAGCAACCACACTACATTTATTCACTAAGCATGATGTTTAAAGTATTGTGAATAAAATCCTGTATAAAAGTTAAGATTATTTTTATCCAAAGCACCAAGAAACAAACTGATTTAAAATAAATGTACCAGCAAGAGAAGTGGGAATGAAGTTTAATATAAATTGGGTCAATTGGTATAAAGGATTGTTAAAGGATGAATATGCATAAAATACTATTAAGCTTTTAAACACAATCGTTCCTTATGAACTAAACAAAACCAGCACCAATTCATCTGTTAAAACCTATATTTATTATGTGTACACCTATTTAACATAAAGACAAGTTATAAAAATATATAAAAGGATAATGAATATACGATGTATTGAACAATTGAAATTGGATACTGATAAATTTATGATTTTTCATCCATCATTCATACACAAATCCTGGCCTAGTCACTTGAAACTTTTACAATCTGCAACATCTTATTATACTTTTTTGTAGTTTAGTTGATTATATTTAAATAAAATGCATTTGACCTTCTAAAAGTATATATGAAAGATTAATAAAATTATACTAAAATATGTGATAAAGCTTCCAACAAATGGTGCTTCTACATATGCATTATTGTAATTATTATATAATGTATTTATGAACTTCTCATTAATTTAGGAACATTACTGTGGTTTATATTTTACAATATCCAGGCCAAGGGGAAGTATGAATAATTTTGAAAACTGACAGTTCTATTTTCCTTAATATTATTTTTAAAAAGTTATCTGTCTAAAATGTCTCAAGGAATGATTCATTTGCCCTATTGTGAAACTTTTTTTTTTTTTGCTGGCTTCTATCAGTCAATGAAGAGTAAGTATTTAATACACAGTGCTTATTGTAATGATTCACAATTAGGAAATTGAGGCAAGAAGGATAAAGTGAATGGCTATTATCTTTTTATTATATTTCATTTTTTGTTTTACTTACCCAAAGTAAGTTTTTGTTAGGTTTGCTACTGTGAATAGAAATGAAAATATGCTCATCATAAAATCTTTCAGGTGCTGAAAAGGTGGCTCAGCTGATAAGGTGCCTGTGGCATTCCCGATTACCCATGTAAAGGATGTAAGCATAGTATTCATCTCTAACTTCAGAGATTGGGGAGGAGATAGAGTCATGCAGATCATTAAAGTTCATTGGCCAGAAAGCTTAACAGAAATGTTTAGCTTCAAGTTCAGTGATTCTTTCTCAAAAAATAAAGGAACAGAGCATCAGAGGAGATTCCCACATTGGCTTCTGGTCTCATCATGCACAAACATCTAAACTTTATATGAGCATATATACATACTAACAATGACATACACTATACACACATCCTCTGCATTGCACACACACACACACACATACACACACACACAGGGGTGGGGAGGGAAGAGAGAGAGAGAGAGAGAGAGAGAGAGAGAGAGAGAGAGAGAGAGAGAGAGAGAGAGAGAAAGTTCAATAAACAAAAATACAAAAATGTATTTTAAGAAGACAGTGGTGACAGCCTGGAGACCCCCATTCCCACCCATTACTTCCCCAGTTACAAGCCAACAGGGAAGACTCTTGGGGGCTTATATCCCCCAATATTACTCTATTTGTTGGACACTATAATTTACAAGACCTACCCCATCACCCAAACCTACCCATCACCCTGTGACTTCAGAGGCTTTCTAAGACACAGATTTGATCAGCTCCTATTAGATCAACAGGTGAGTGACATGTCACCCAACCCAGCTAGAGAGCTCAGCCTTTGAGACATAGGTTGAAAGGCACAATCTGGATCCCACCTATTGTTGCCTCAATTGCAGGCCAGCAAAAGAAACTCCTGTGGGCTGCCATCCCACATTAGCAAAACAGTCACTCCACATTCTATAAGGTCTACCCCATTCACTAAACCCACCTATCACTTGGAGACATCAGCACACACTGAGACAAAAAATTGGCCAAATATTACTGGACAAAGAGCAGCTCTCTGTGATACAGAATACATCAACTACCAGTGGACCAAGAGCTCCTTTGGACCAAGTGGGGCTCCCTGAGACACAGACAAATCCTGCAGTGATTCAGGGAAAAGATGGGTAGACATTAGTGAAATAATACATATAACAACATAAAGAATGATCCGGAATAATATGGCACAGGAAATCTAGTGGTTCTATAACAGCAAGCCCTGAACATTCCAACGTAGAAGAGTCAGAAGAAAATGTCCTTAAGATTAATTTAATAAAGATGATAGAAGCCTTTAAAGAGGAAATATAGAATTCTCAACTGAAGAAATAAAGGACAAAGAAACAAAAAAAAAATGGGAGAAATCAATAAATCCCTTAATGAAAGCCAAATAAAACAAAGCAAAACACAAACCAATCCAACAGGTGAAGGAAACAGCTCAATACTTAAAAACTGAAAGAAAAAAATGCAGTAAAGCTAGGGAATGCAGGAAATGTAAAGTCTGAGTAGCAATCAGGAACTACAGATGCAAGTAAAACCAACAGAGCTGCAAATGAAAAAGGCCACGTATCTTATAAAGGCAGACTCAACAGAATGACACCTAAATTCTCAATGAAGACTGTAAAGGCAGAAGGTCCTAGATAGACATTATGCAGGTAACAAGATGACCAAAGATGCCAGCCGAGACTACTATTCTCAGGAAAACTTTTAATTACCACAGATGGACAGAGTAAATAAGATATTTCATTTTTTTTTAAAAGATTTAAACAATACCTTTGAACAAATTGAGCCCCACAGAAAGCACTAGGAGAAAAAAAAAAACAAAAAACGTACCCTAAAGAAGTTAGACAAACCCACAAAAACACAGACAAAAGACCATCCCACAGTAATACAATAAAATAGAAGAAAGAAACATCTTCAACAAATGTGCTAGAATAACTTGATAGTGGAATGTGGACGAATGCAAATAGATTCATATCTATTATGCAGATAATATTCAAGTCCAAGTGGATCAAAATCTCAATACAAACCCAGGTACATGGAGCCTGATAGAAAAGAAAGGGGGAAATAGCCTTGAATTCATTGGCACGGGAGACCACTTTCTAAACATAATAGCACAGACACTTAGTGAAACAACTAATAAATGGTACCTTTTAAAACCGAGAGGCTTCTGTAAGGCAAAGGACAAGGTCATTAAGACAAAATGGCAGCCTACATAATGGGAAAAGATCTTCACTAACTGTAAATCTGACAGAGGACTGACCTCTAAAATATATAAAGAACTCAAGAAACTGGATGTCAAAACCCCAAATAATCCAATTAAAAATTTGAGTTCAGAGCTAAATAGAGAATTCTCAACAGAGGAATCTCAAATGCCCGGTAGACATTTAAAGTATTTCTCACCATTGTTAGCCATTATGGAAATGCAAGCCAAACAACTCTGAGATACTATTTTACACGTGTTAGAATGGTTAAGATCAAAAGCACTGATGAATGCAGAATAAGGGGGAAACACCTCCATTTCTTGTGGTAATGTAAACGTACACAGCCACTTTGGAAATCAGTATGGCAGTTTTTCAGAACACTGGGAATCACACTATCTAATGATCCTGCAAAACCACACTTGGGCATATACCTAAAGGTTGTATATTCTTAGCACAAGAATATTTGTTCAAATTTGCACATAGAACTATTTGTAATAGCCAGTACCTGGAAACAACCTAGACGTTTTTCAAGTGAAGAGTGGATTAAAAAGTTTGGTAAATTTACACAATGGAGTATTATTAAGCAATGGATGGAACTAGAAAATATCCTGACAGCTAACACAGGCCCAGAAAGATAAACATGATATATACTCATTCATGAGTGGATTTTAGACATGAAGAAGAGGATAACCAGTGTACAAATCCACAACCCCTGAGCCTCTTGGTAACAAGGAGGAACCTAAGAGAGACATCCATGGATCCCACTGGAATGGGGAAATAAAGAATTTGTTCTGAGTAAATGAGGACCATAGGGGGAGGGGGCAAGGGCGAGTGGGAAGAGAAAAAGAGGGAACAAGATGATTGAGAGGGAGAAGCTACAGAGAAGCAGCATAAGGAAATAGATACCTTGACAGATGGAGTCTTTGTGAGGTTAGAGAGAAGTCTGGTGCTAGCGAAATACCTAAGAACCCACAAAGATGGCTCCAGCTAAAACTTCAAGCAATACTGGAGTTGGTACCTAAACAGGCCTTCCCCTATAATCAAGTGGATGAGCATCCTGACAGTCATTTTAGAACCTTCATCCGGAAATGAATTGAGGAGGAAGCAGAGATCCATAGCTAAGCACTGGGTCGAGCTCCAGGTCCATATAAAGGGAGAGAAGGGAGAGTCTATAGGAGCAGCAAAGGGATAGAGATTATGAGGAGGAGTCCCACAGAGATGGCTTGCTAGAGCTCTGGGGAGTTCACTGAATCAAAAATAGTAACTAGGGAACCATCAGGAAAAGGAACTAAACCCTCCAAAGGTAAATGACTGTCAATTGGCATAGGCAGTATGTGGAACCTCGTGAAGTAGGATCAGACTATGTTCCTGTGCATAAACTGACACCTTGGAGCCCATTCCCTACAGAGGAACACCTAACCCAGTCCTAATATTGGTGTGGGGGAATTGGACCTACCTCAAATGGATACACCAGACTGAACCGACCCACCTTGGGACTCTGCCCTTTTAGGAAAAGGGTAGGGGGATGGGTGGAGAGAAGCTGAGGTAGCCCTGGGAGAGATTGGGAGGAGGAAAGAGAGGGAAAACGGGGATACATGGAAAAATCCCTTTCCTATAACACAGATACAGAATGTTATAGAAATAATAAAGTGTACATAATATATCAGTGCAAAGCACATTAGAGTTATGCTAATTAATCAAACTGTATAAAAGAAGAGCCAGGAGGAGGAGGAGGAGGTGGAGGAGGTGGAGATAGTGGTGTCCTTTATGTTTAGTGTCAGTAAAAGGATATGGATAATGAAAACTGAAAATGCAGCATTGATGACTGTGGTAGTCGTCAAGGGTATAAGAATATCAGATCAAAGACTAAGTAACTATATATATTTATTATATATATATAATATATAAATTATATAAAATATATAAATGTGTTTTTCACATTCTGAAGACAGAAGCCCAAGATTAATGTACTGGTAAAGTCAAGTAGGTCACATCAACTTGTGACTTATCTGGCTATCACTAGGTTGAGACCGTACCTCCTGACCTCGTTTAGACTTTATTCCATTTAAAAGTTCTTTTCTTCAAGCAAGGACAGTGTCTTAGCAAAGTCATACTGAGAAGATATAATTTAACACACAACACTATTAAAACCTTAAAATTTATTTAAAACTATTGAGAGCTAGATCTTTATAGAAATTATAGAAATGATTTGTAATGTTCTCCTTGGATTCTTAATATTACCTTTGTGGAAAAGATTATTATGAAATATTTAGAAACTTTTTAACAGTGAATGAAACCGCAAACATAAAATTAACATTTTAATAGAGTTATCCTTATTTTACAAATGCATATATCTGAGCATGGTTCATTGCTTATTTTTTCTATCAGTGTGAGGAAATATATATATATATACATATATATGTATATATATACATATTGTTGAAATTATAATACTTGAATTTGAAATATTTTTTCAAACAATAAAAATGCCACTCTTATTAAACATTTTTAAGAACTAAACATTGTTAGTACATTATAATAATAATACTAGATTTAGAATTAATACTAGCATTTTGTTTTTCTGTCTCTATGCTTCCCTAGCTTGTGACTATGAACACTTAGAACTCTCTGAACCTTAGTTACCTTACCTGTGAAGTAGAAATAATATTTTTTATTTTTTTAAAGATGTACTTATTTTATGTATATGAATGCTGCATGTATACCTTAACTAATTTCTAAAATTAGTTAATTTTATCAGTAGTACTAACATTAGCTTAAACAAATAAACAAACAAAGGATAATGAAGTCTTGTCTCACTCTGGTCACCCTTCATAGTTCTTAAAGGTTATAGGTCATCTCTATTAGAATTAATCTCTTGTTATTACGTTTGTGTATTTGAGATTTTAAACTGTTATTCTTATCATTGTCATTGTATAATATAATCTTTGGTATGTTTATGGAAAGATTTAAACCTGGTATTCAAATAATTTCCTATTAAGACTATTAAGTACTGAGGCTATAATAGCTAACAAACATATACATAAGGCACTAGATGTAATTTAATAACTTATCTATGCTCAAATAGTTCATAAAATTAAATTTGACATTTACTCTTGACAACCCAAAACTTGTTTGGTATTCAAGTATAAAAAGGAAAATGTGTTGTACTCCTGGTTGAATTCATGCACTGTCTGTAACATCCATCCCCAAATAGGTATTTAAAAAAAAAACAAACAAAAAGCTTGACCAATGATTAACAAATATTACCATAATAACAGAATAGAAATTATATTTCTGGTAGAATGATTAGATATCAAAAATTACAAATGACTTGCTGCCACACACCTTTAAACCAAGGAGGAGTGAGCTTCACTTTTTAAGGTCTGAAAGTTTCTATTAGGCCATTAAAGTATTTTGATTTAGAAAAAAGCCCAACTTTAAAGAACCCTTACAGAGAAAGACCTTTTGCAAATAGAGAGGTGGGAAAGTCATCTTCACATCTTGACTTATGGTGCTTTAATAGTCAAGTGGAAAAGGAAAAAAAAATGATCTACAATAATAAATAGGTAAGAAAACTACAGCCAACCACTTCCTCATTTCAAATAGAAACTTAATAAAAGTTATTTATTTTCCTTTAATCACAAAAACAATTGAAAGCATAAACCAAGAATGAACTTGATCTCTCAGTGAGTTTTTGGCATTTGACAATTATAGAATTTGGCTCATCAAGTAGGCATTGGTGCTAGCATTATCCGGGAGTGAATAAATACTTATGAATATTGCATGCAGAGGAGAGGTTGCACTTAGATGCATGATTAATGGTTGTGTTGTTAGTCATATATTATAACTTTTTTTGCATGGAAAAAGCAATTAGAAATACATTTCCGACTATCCCAGACAGACCTTCGATGCTTCACAGCGGAAAATTAAAATTTTAGACACTGCAAATTGTGTAATAAATGTATTTTCAGCAACCACAGTATAGGAGTGCCTGGAGGATGCTCACATTGTTGTGAAACCACGAGCTAGCTTGCCTTACCTAGTTTCAATAGTCTATATTTATAAAGCCATGAAATTATTTGTTTTGATAGTGGAGTGTGTGTGTGTATGTGTGTGTGTGAGCACACGAGCGCGTGCGTGCGTGCGTGCACACGTGCGCAAGAAAGAAAAACAAAAAGATAAGTTCACTCCGAAAAAGTTAGTACAAATGCACCAAAATATAATTTCACCTATATAAGGGAACCATAATAAGCATATATACATTTAGATCAGGAATGTAAAACAAAAGTCTGGAGCTGAATTTTTATTATGATACTCTCATAGTATTTCATATCCTTTGGATAAAATTTATTTTTTAATATAAAATCTTTCAGTATATATTTTACTCTGAAGTTTTATTACATGTACTACAGACTAGATATTATAAATCAGATACGTTATTGTAAGCTAAAAAGTATCACAACATGTTACTCTATGAAAGGCAGCTATGACATATTATTACAATCATTTGACTTAAGAAAATATTATATTTTAAAATAGTTGTTTGATGTGTGCAAATGACATAAAGCTAACTTCTTGCTAAGAAAGGAAGAAACCATCTCCTCTGATCTATGAGTTCCTGATATATCCTGGGAGTAGGGAAGTCACTGTCTGCAGATGTTTATCCATGTCTGAGTCATCATGCTCTAATGCACAGTTCAAGTCAGAATGCCCATGTTACAGCACAGAGGCATGGGGGTAGAAGAGGCATTTGCAGTGAAGAATGGGGGCAACTGGGGTAAGAAGTAGATGAGTAGACAGAGTATGAGTAACTAACGAGCTCATATACATGGGTGTACATTTGTCAATGAAAAAATTTAATTAATAGAAAGAGGAAAAGAAAGGGAATCTTAAACTCTTTTCCAGACATTTCTTTTGCTTCCTTTTAAGGGCCAGAAATTTCTTTTTTCTCAGGTATAAAAACAATTCAGCCTACGTAAAACAAAATATCTGGTTTCCAAACATGATTTTAAGGTTTCTCTAGTATTATATGTAACATGGTCACTATAATTACTAAAAATTATAATTGGATTATTTATTGAGAACTTTTCTAGTACATTTCTCATAGAATTTTTAAAAGAATGTGTATATTCACTTTTAAAATTTGACACCAAGTTCTGAATGCGAAATTAGTAAAGCGTCCTACTGTGTGATCATAGTTTCTAGACAAGCCAAAAGCAAATTGTAAAGTATACTTCTTTATCTTTAATTCTCTCTAATTCCTAACTTTTAGAACAAAGTTTGGATCAGGACAGAAGTGTAAGTTTTAGATAAATGTCACAAATTGCTGTTGGTAAAACTCAGAATTGCATGTTATTACATGTAGCAATAAAAAGTACTTTTCCTTGGGAGTCTAAATCTCACCATTTTAAAGTCTATGACTGTAATAATAAGAGTAATTTTGGAGAAAGAAAAGTGATAGTTACAAGAAAGAGCATAAAGAGACAACATTCTTACATAAAACATAGTAATGTCATTTTCAAAACACATTTGATGCAGTTTCTCTCTGTAAAATCTATACAGAGTTGTGGCTGGCGCAGCACTATTGTTCTTAAATAAAATGCCTATAAAAGTCCTAAATTAAATGTCTTCCTATTAAGAAATTTTGTAGCTTATTTTTCATAACATATAATGAAAGGTTAAGTAAATATGTCCAATAAGAAAGAAATGTTATAAATCTCATAGCACTTAGGGATACTCATAGAATTTTTTTTTATAATAAGTACACATCACAGTACTTTGGAAAATGTGAGCCCTGTAAATGAAGATTTAGAGGTAAACACATTTTGTTAGATTTGATTGGGAATTTTCTGAGTTACCTCTATGTAGTCTTTGGTTTTGTTCATTGTGCAAAGAAAGCACAGTACGTCTGAGTTGACTTGAAACACATGATTTTTAGTGTCAGAATACATATAATATATTAATATTATAATAATAGCTAATATAACTATTTGTAGGGCAAAGAAAAATAAATCAAAGGTGGAAGTCATATCTTCCCCAGAAAAGCAGTTTAGGAAGATTTGCTTCACTCAGTAAAACTCAAGGAACCCCTCTCAATCAAACCAAACACAACATTTTTGTGTGCCAGATTAAGTTTTAAGGAATAATTTAGGTCCCATTATCTATGACAGTTTATTCAATGTAGTATACATAACTTGCTAATCTAAGTGAGAAAAAGGCTGACTTAGACACATTCTCAGAAGAGTTCATTATTCAAAGAGCAACAAGTGTGAAAGTGGTCTGCTTTACTCCTGTTTGGGAAAAAGGTATCAGATTGGTGGTGTTAAGCCTTCATTGAGCAGATTTGTGAAGAGTGTTATCTTAACTGGTAGATGCAGCTCCTGAATCCAACCAGCTGAAACTACTTGGTGAATCAGCAGCCTGCTTAAGAATAGAAGAAATACTATTTTTCTTTATGTTTCATAATTTCTGCCACAAGGCATGGAAGTAAAAAGTGTTTTATATATATCATCATAAGGTATGATATTGAAGCAAAATTGGATGGCATAATCAATCATTTAATGTTTTTACTGACTAATAAAATTATTAAATTTATTTAGTTTTTATTGAGATTAAAGTTTAATATACTAGAATATTTTCTTTGAAGATAACATAAAACTCCTATTTAAGTTAAAAGTTTTAATAGGAAAATAAGAATGACATCTGCATTCAAACATTTGCTCTCAGAGAGGTGTATATTAATTTGCTAAATATAATAAATACTAAACAAAGAAAAATACCTGAATGGAGTCTATTCTTACGATTGACAGAAACCTTATTAAATAAATTCAACTCTATAGTTATGATGACAGTAAAATATGTGGAAAAAATAGACTGATAATTTAAATAAAACTCACAAATAGTTATGCAAAGGATGATTTTACTTTGCAAAATCATGAAACAGCTTTAATTAATTTCAAGTGCTGAGTATCTATAATCTAATTTTTTTAAAGACTTTCTTTTAGTTCAAGCTGGTTTTATGTGTATCTGTGGGTGGATAGGTACTTGTGAGTGCAGATGCCTTGGGACGTGTGTAGGATTCCTGGAGCTGGAGTAATGGGAAGTTATGAGTCTCTGCACTTGGGTATGCAGTTAGGGCTTTGTTGTCAGGAGGAGCTATATATACTCTGAACTGCTGAGCTGCTTTTCCAGTCCTTTTCCATATATATATATGACAGACAGATATAGATAGATAGGTAGATAGATAGATAGATAGATAGATAGATAGATAGATAGATAGATAGATGTTAGATAGAGAGATAGATATATATACAGACAGACAGACAGGTAGACAGGCAGACAGACAGACAGACAGACAGATAGATAGATAGATAGATAGATAGATAGATAGATAGATAGATAGATGATAGATAGATGATAGATAGATATAGATATCCCTTGCGGTTTTGAGAAATGTTCAGGCACAGTTCTCATTGATATTACATACTTCTGTACACTTGAGGACTCTCTCCCTATTGTTAATGTGAGGAGGAAGTTGTTAAAGAGCAATACTATGTTTTGGTACTAACACAAGCCTGCCATTTATTTAGACCTCTAGTGTTGTTTGTCTTTGCACTTACTCTTTTGGCATTTGATCTTTGCTCTTTTGAGGAACCTGCTACCCAACTCCCAAATACATCATACATGGAAGCTTATTCTTAATTATAAATGTCAGTCCTTAGCTTGGCTTGTTTCTTGACAGCTTTTCTTAACTTTAAATTATCCCATCTAACATTTGCCTCTGGGATTTTTTCTTATCTTTATTTGCATATCTATCTTGTATATCTGCATATTCTGTATATCTTGCTCTCACTTTTACTTAATAGCTGTGTGGCTGCCAGCTAGCAACTTTTCCTCCTTGTGTTCTTACTTTTTTCTTTTCCTCCCAGATTTCTCCTTCTATTTATTCTCTCTGCTGGCCAGTCCTGCCCATCCATCCTCCTGCCTCACTATTATTGGCTGTTCAGCTCTTTATTACACTGTCAGGTGTTCTAGACAGGCACACTAATATTGCTTCACAGTGCTAAACAAATACAACATAAAAGAAAGTAACAAATCTTCGCATCATTAAGCAAATGTTCCACACCATAAACAAATGCAATACATCCTTAACTAATAACATTCTACCACATTCCAGTATTCATGTAATTTCCACTTAGGGTATCTTGCTACCTCATTACATTTGATCAGCACATCTTCCATTCCTGCTTTGCACACAGACTTTCTCAGATTTATCACTTTTTTTTAAAAAATAAAAATATAATCTTGACAGTTTTGAGGAGCACTGAACAGATGCTTTTTCACGACCTTGAAAATGATTATGTATATTTTCCTCATGATTGGTCTGAGGTCATTGATACTGGTAGCAATAGTGTAAATTCTGTGAAACTACAATTATGGGTAGTAGTAATAAAGTTTATATGAATGGTAACATTGAACTTGATTGTGGGGGATGCTTTGTCTGCTGCAAATCAAGTTTCTTATTTTTCCTCTTTAAAGAAGCCACTATATAAATTTTGTACTATATATTTGTCTAATCTTACTTTATTTGTTCAATATTTTAGAATAGTGAATAGTCTATTTTATTTTATGTTAAAATATGATATTATCTTTGTAATTTTGGCCCTGAAATAATCTAAGTTTAGATCACTAGATATTTTTTGAATTCCCCTACTATGGACTTCTTACATATTTTCATATTGTTTGAACATTTCATTCTTGTTTTGTGATACAAAATTGACAAGTATCACTTTGGATATTATCTATTCTAGTTTACAATAACAGTTTTGTTTAAGAATATCTGGTCTCTTTTATTTCAGAATGTCAGCTTCACTGTGTTATGGAATTTTTCAGCTCTGTACTCAGTAGGCAGAGTGAGAAACCACCTAGTTGCTCAGCAGTATAAAAATATTTGTACATGCTTAGAACTTATAGTATATATGTTCACAAAACCATATGCCCATATAGCATAATAATATATTTATGTCCATCAATATATAAATTAAGATAAATACAAATTTGTAAAGTTAACTCTGCCTAAAATCAAGTTCTCTATGGTTTATTTTCACTTTCTTTCTGAAATCTCTGATTTTGACATGGAAAATGTGGCTATTCTCACCAATTTCCATTTATATATTTATTTATCCCTAAGATTCAGCCGAGTAACTACACAACTTTTAATTTGAACTTCAGTGGAAACAATTCTACCTTGTTATATAATTCTTTTGTAAATTCTTTAGTCATTATCAGTGGTGTTTAAATCAGGTTTTTGCAGTTAATCTTCTGTGAGTCCATTTCATAAATCTGTAGTTTAGACTTTCCACTTTTAAAGTTTGTATTACACCCCATGTTTGCACAAATCTTTACATTTTTTAAAAATCTGCAAACATAAAGATACCTTACTGAGTTCTTAAGGATAAATTGTGTTGCTACCATTATGAAATTTTAGATTAAGATTCCCTATTCTAAGAATAATCCTCTGTTTTATTGGTTTAATATATTACTGTCTGTAAATTGTTAGCGACTATTAATCTATGTTACTTCTAGTATTGCTTGTCTCTTCCAGGGAGTCATATTAACATGATTCCAATATATTTGCAGTTAGCAATGAGTTTTAACTGTCATTTTTAGGTTCACTTCCTTTTGGGTTAACAATGAAGTCTTTATTCTTGATTGAAAGCATTTCTCCTTTATTGGATGTAGCATTTCTACCCTTGATGATTGAATAAACTCTTCTGTTGGGGGCTGCTGAGATGGCTCAGTGTGAGAAAAGCTACTTATCATCCTGCCTCATCCTGCCTAAGAGTTATATCTAACCCTAGCTAGATCCCTGGATCACATGGCAAAAGAAAGTAGCCAATCTCCGCACAGTGTCCACTGGCTTCGAACAAATATCTTATGTCATTAGCCTGCCTAAACACTAACACTCACACACACACACACACACACACACACACACACACACACACACGCACACACACACACACAGAGAGAGAGAGAGAGAGAGAGAGAGAGAGAGAGAGAGAGAGAGAGAGAGAGAGTCATAAATACACCTGTAAAAGCAATTGCTGGTTACCAAAGCAGGAATATGTCTAGCTTTGTAAGGAATTGCTAACTATCTTCCAAGAATGATGCACCCTCCATTTTTAAGTCATAGAACAATTTGAAAAGGACCTACCATCCTAACAATATTTATGCTTTCCAACCTTGAACATAGATGGAATCTCTGTTATATAAGTCATCATTGATTTTAGTTGGTTAATATTTTGTAGCTTTCTGTATGAAGATTTAGTATTGACTGTACTAAGTTAAACTAATTAAATCAGCTCTACACTACAAAAATTTTTTTATATAAATTGATTTTTGAAATCTGTATTATTTGGACTTTTTAAAGGTAAATCAAACTTGGTCAATGACTCAGAACATGTCTCTTTGAGTGTGTTTTCCTCATTTACCTAGTTGGAATCACTATTGAATTTACCTGGGAATCATTTTCTTCAGATTTAAAACTAAATTTATATTCTTAAGAGAACTAGAATGATTTGATTTCAATAACTAGTCAATGTATTTTTAATTTTATGCATGTCAGTCTTAAGTTTGTTCACGAGAATGGAGCTGTAATTACACAAAGTTATGAGGTGCCCAGTGTAGGTTCCGGAAATGAACTTAACTTAGGTCTTCTACAAGAACAATAGTATTTTATTTAGGGTTTCTATTGCTGTGAAACGACACTACGACCACAGCAACTCTTACCAAAAGCAACAACAACAACAACACCCAGAACAGACCCATTTGATATGGAGGTTCACTTACAATTCAGAGGTTCAGTCCATAATCATCATGGCCAGACATGGTGGCCTGTAGACAGACATGGTACTGGAGAGGTAACTGCTACATACTGACATGCAGGCAAAGGGAAGTAGACTGAGTATCATATTGAGCAAAGCTTGAGTGAAAGAGACCTCAAACCCTGCCCCACAATGACACACTGACTCCAAAAAGACCATAGCTGCTTCAATAAGGCTGTACCCCTTAACAATTACAATCTCTTTTGGAGGCCATTTCCTTTCAAAGTACACCAAATACAATTAATCCTTTGGCCATTTCTTCAGCTCCCCAAGTATAATTTGGGTTAGTTTTTATAGTCAGTGTCTTTCTTTGCTCTTTTCCTTTACACTGAAATACTAATTTTAAATCTATATTGGGTGCGATATAAGTGTTTTAAATATATTTATATTGTGGAGTGAATTAATCAAACTGGTTACACATCTGTCAATCATATTCACATATATCTCTGAACATGCATGAACCAGCATAGAGTTCATGGTTTAGTTATTTCTAAAGTTTTATTTGACAAATAATATGTGTACATTTTTATATGATTCAGCCTTAAAAGTCAGTACAGGCACACAAAACATGTAGTGGTCAACTAAAGAACAAATATCAACTACCTGTCTTTGAATATTATCACTTTGCATTGTAAATGTAATTTTATTATAATGTATTGTAGTAAGATTTTATTATTTTTATGACTAATATTAATATATATTCATATTTCAGTTTATTTCATTTCTCAACTACTGTAAAGAGTGTTAAAGTATACGCAGATGTATATTTATCTCCTTTACATAATGGTATTATGTTCACTGGATATACAGCTGGATGTAGGGAAGCTGCATCATATGTGAGTTCTGCTTTCCAATGTTTTGTATGATGGATATGCTAATTCATATGTAGACAAATTAACTCTAATATTAGCATTTCTCCCTATTCACAGTATCATTACGATTATTTGTATTTTTGGTAGTAGATATTCTACTCAAAATAAGACCATACCTTCTTATGTTTTCAATATGTATTTCTCTGGTTATTACTAATGAGTCTGGTTGGTATGCTTACTGTTCATATGTCTACTTTTTTGAGATATGTCTGCTTAAAAAAATGTTATTTTAGTATTCATCATCCAGCTTTTTTGTCTCTTAAGTTTTGGTGCTTCTTATATGTCCTATATATTATTCTCTTCTCTGGTTAGTATTTTGTAATTTTTTTTATCTTATCTCCTGGAATGGTCTTTAATTCTGTTTATTTATCTAATTTTACTGTGTGGAAGCTTTTTAGTTTAGTAGAATAGCACAAACTACATTATAGATGATAACATCACAAATTTAAGGGAAGTGAAGCACCAGAGAGTTGAGGTGGAGGAGGGAACAGAAATGACATAAATACTTGATTCGTATATAAAAATCTCAAAACAACAAAAGTTTTAATTAAATAAAATTGTGGTATACTACACATTACATTTATCATTTTATATTTTAAAATACAAAGCCATGTAATAAATATAATCTCATTTTTTTTGTAAAACCCCTAAAAACATTACATTTTAAGTTTGTAGTGCAAAAAATATTATATAGGTACATTTTGTATCTTGAAATTTTATTGAATTTCTCTGTTGTTAGTTATTACAGTTTTTATGGCTTTCTCTATACATAATAATGTCATCACTCAGAAAGCAGATTTATATTCATATTTTAGATCCCTCAGTTTTATAGAGTCTAGTAATAACCCTATCAATATATTCTTCATTTTTTCATTTTTTACTCTGTTTTGATTTCTTAGCATTTCCTTTTGAATTTCAGAGCTCTTGAATTTCTTTACTGACATTACACATCTGGTCTTTACTGCTCCCTAGTTTCCTTATCTGATAATTCTAACATCTGTTCCCTGTCAGCAGCATGAATATGATGTTTATGTTGCTTCTTCAGATAAGCCTTTTTTTTAAAAAAAGCTTTTAACGTGACTTACAATTTTTTGTTCAAAACCAAAGACCTTGTAGGGAGTAAGTAGGCCCTCAGAAGAAACTGATGTCTGATTTGGTCAAAGTTTGTGCGTATTAGAGATGGTTGTGTTTATGAATGTAGCGAAAAAAAGTTCTTTGTTATGGAACACTCTCCACTGTCCCTCAGAAGGATTTGCTTTTGCAGATTTCCAGCTTCCATCTACTGTCACGTCAATGGGTCTTATGGGTGAATCAGTAGAGAATTGAGAGTGGATGCTGTTGTCAATCTTCTTTTGTTTCAGCCTCAGTAGGTCTGCATCCCAGGGCTTTGGGTTTGCCTGTGTTTCTGTCCCTGAATTCTTTTTTGATAACTGCTCTAACCATTGTGAGGTTTTCTGAATGTATTTCCTTGAAGCCCTCCCTTCTGTAGATCACATTGTCCTTGGTCTCCTAACTTAGGCAAGAAAGCTGCAGCATGAGTAAAACTTCTCTTGAGTTTGGACTAGGCTTCAGAATAGCATTTTGAAAAATTATTATCCAGATTTATAGGTATTAATCAGGCAATTGAGTCTGATTGTAATCGTATACCAATATACTTTTTTTCCTTTTCTGAGTGCCAGCCACAGGTTTGATTCTTACTATTGAAACACAGGTTCCAAAAGTAACTGTGTATGTATGGATGTTTGATTTTGCATCAACAGCCTCAGTTAATTAGACAATACCCACCATTCCATACCCCCTGTAGTATTTATTTATAAAGTGTTTATACTGGGAACTTTTATCAGCTCATAGATAAGTAGCTTCTCCTCCAGTTGAGGAATTCTCAGAAGATTTATCTCTGGGTGTGCATACTTCTCTAGACTTTACTTCTCTGTGAATATAAAGTGTTGTTTTTTCATATTGTTTTGAATTTATTTATCATCACAAGGAGTGGAAAGACAAAATTGAGTATCTTTACATGTTATACCTGAAACCATGATGTCATGGTTTTATTTTTGACACTTAAACTTTGCTAGATAATCAAATTTAAGGACTTTAACATAGCTGAGATCTTTTCTAACACCCTAGTCTATATAGTAATAGTAAAATCAATAGATACTATGCATATATTATCCTGAGCCCTCCCAAAAAATAAAACAACAGTAGCTTTAAAATCAGTAAGATCTTACACCTTACTTTCCCTGTGGGCTGTAGAAAAAGAAAGCTACATTCTTAAGTACTGATTTTGGAATCTTGTAGATTCTAATATCCTTATTGAAAAGTTAAATTATTATAACATAGCTTTAAAGTTAACTTAAAATTTGAGAAGCTTTTACTCTCTGGTTTCTTCAGAATGCTGAAAAGTTGATCAACCTACTGAAAGTATAATTAGTGGATAATTATATAGTAGTGTTTTACAGCAAGTATCACCTCAGGAGAAGACATGCTTCCAGAGCTTGTCTAAATTATAACGACATCATGTAACTATTTTAATATAAAGGACACAAAACAGATGAACTCATCATGATGTCTTGAGAGTCATTTTACACCCACTACCAGGACTTTCACCACAGATTAACTTATTCCTATTGTACAATGTTGGTTTTATGATAGTCCAAAAGGAATTATTTCCAAGGCTACTCCTTAAAACCCCCACACACATACACTTGTGTATGTCTGAAAACATATATTTTAATAAAATATTTTCAAATCCCAAATATGATTACAGAATAGCATTTTTATGAAAGCCAAATTACATATAATATTCCATTATTTGAAAAAACATATTTTTAAAATTTTTTGTGGTCAACCATTAATTTGTATATATACTTAATAAATAGCATTTTTATTATTTTATTCATTCATATTCAAGCACTTATTTGGAACATACGACTAAAACTGGAATTGTTGATTATAAGTATCATATACTTTGGTTATACATAATATTTTTAATAAAAATGTATGTTGGGCATAGATATAAATTTAATTTTTTCTAGGCTAACTTTACTATATGATACTGGAGTTAAAGTCAGATGCTTCTCTCCTGCCTGCCAATTCCCATATGACCAATCAGATGGTCAATATTACTTGTAAATGCCCAGCTGATAGCTCAGGAGTTGTTACTATCTATTTTCACTTCAGTCATATTTCTTATCTGTGCTTTGTCACATGGCTCATGACTTACTTCCTCATTTTA
The DNA here is from genome assembly GCA_033318265.1 of Phyllotis vaccarum. Lineage (NCBI taxonomy): Eukaryota > Metazoa > Chordata > Mammalia > Rodentia > Cricetidae > Phyllotis > Phyllotis vaccarum. The sequence continues at coordinate 58,480,444 of JARWLC010000019.1, read as the reverse complement.
TATGCATCATATTTCCTCAGTGGCTAGCTGGTGTCTCCCTTGACACCACCCTTCTTTGTCCCTTGGTCTTCAGTCTGATTGTCCTACCTAACATGATCCTGCCTTGTGATAAGCCAATTAGTTCTTAATTTACAAATGAGAGAAATGCATGTTCCACAGCAAGCTGTATTTTACCCCTTATTTAGATATGACAATCAATGAAATAAAATAAGTTTCATGTGGGGATTCAATAAGAGTTTCAGAAGCTTTGGAGATATCAGAGGGAATCTACCCACAGTCTATGTGGGGGGGGAGGGGAGGGTTAGTAAAAGCTCCACAAGTTCCAGAGCTCTAACCACAGTCAGTCTTGGAAAATCAGAGAATGGTGATTCAAACCTTTAATCCCAGTACAGGGAGTATCCTGGGAGTGGTGACCTACACCCTTAATCCCAACTGAGTCAAGGTCATTTTAGATTATAGAAGGAATTCCAGGCTCCCAAGCAGGTGTGGATAAGGATAGAAACACAGAGGGAGCCATTCCAAGGGAAGCGAGGCTGGGGAAGCTGGAAGACAGCTGGGTAAGATCTGACTGTGAGGTATCTCCAACTTCTTCAGAGATCTATCCCTGAGTCTCATTCATTCATGTGACAGTTTCAAGCAGCTCTTGCTCTGACTCATACTGTAATGGATCACTAGTCTACTGAGATACTTCTTTGATGGTCTAACTTGAGAAAATCTCTGTGGTTGGAGTCACCTTGAAGGTAGTAGGGGATGAAAGGTAGAAAAGGAGTATCATACTCTGTTTGGAGTTTGGAATCATTTGAATTGTTCATGTGACATTTCATATTTATAAAGAAGAGGGAAGATTGATCTTGAGACATAGAGAAATGGCAAAACCCAGTACATTCAGCATTTTGAGTTTCTTGTTGACAGTATGATGGTCAAAGGGACAATGATCCAAGGAATTCATATGAAGAAATGTATGCACCTCTAGGGAACCAAAATTTATTCTTCCTCTTGATAAAAGCGAAAGAGTCACAAAATAAAAGGAAGTGAACAAGGAAAAAGAGAACTTGAGGCAATGAAGTCCATGAAAGCAGAGGGATGCTAAATTTATCTTGATAAGGTTAGAATTTACCTACGTGTATTTTTACCTGTTTTGAAATCAAACTGGTAATATTTGAGATTTTAATTCTATAGTGGTCTACATCTTTTCTGCCTAATTTTTACAGATAATTATGTATCTGAGAAAATATATCATTTAAGTACTGACTTAATATTTCTAATTATTTATTTCGAACATCATTTTAAATATTAATATCTATTTTCTCTTTTTATATTTTTTGAAACATTACATTGTTAAGATGTACTCTGTACTGGGCTATAGATCTTACTCTTTTATATTCTGTAAACTACTTAGTCAATCATATGTTCTGAAAATATTTGTTTAAGTATGTGGCATGCTTTTTGAGCTGGTTTTGCTCATAAGGCATGTTCTGATGCAGAGATGTTTATAATATTGATATAAACTAATGTATCAAGATATTTTATCTCAGAAATTTTGTTGTTCTATTTTGCAAATCCTTCTTGGCTCAGGCTAAAAATATATTTTGATGTTATATAAGTTAGTTTCACATTAAAATTCTTAATACACTTGGAGTTTTCTCATCTTTCAACTTTTTGTTGTTTTATGGAGTAGTAATTAATAATTCACCATTATTTTTTGCATTATTTTCTGACACTTTTAATATTTTACTTAGCAGACACTCATATAACTTAAAATTTTTGTTCATTTGTTTTGGAGAAAGGATTTCTCTGTGTATTCCTGGCAGTCTTAAAACTTGCTCTATATTTCAGGCTAGTCTTAATTACAGAGATCCATCTCCCTCTACCTCTTGAGTGCTGGGATTAAAGATATACACCACTACTACTTGGCATTTTTATAATGTTTTTAGAAATATTTTGGTACTTGATGTATTATCAATATTTTAAAAGTGACCAATTTGTTAATGTTTCCTTTTTTTCTATTGGTTATATCTTTTTTTTTCTTATAGTTTCATACAGATGGTCCTGTACTGGATAAAAAAATGAGAGTGAGGAGTGAGTTTAGGTTTTTTTAATGTTCTTTTACAAGCATAATCATAATACTAGAGGATATTTTGTCATAATTTAACCCAAGGGTTAGTTGGAAATGACTATTTTTGTTATCGGTTAGGTTTTGTATAAATATTAGTATAGAAGAAATAAAACTGATTTTTAAATACTACAGTTCTTGATTCTCATATGAATTCTGTCACTCATCCAGTCAAATATATATTCCTCAGAGTTGAAGAGTCAATAAGATAGCAAATCAATAGGGAAAGGTGTTTTCATATAAAAAAAATATTATAAGACAAGTGAGTCTTACCTTCACAAAACATTTTGGACAAGCCAATGTAGTTTATTAATAACTGTATGCCCTCTGTTTTTCATCCACATTAAATATTTTTATAAGTTCTAAGAGGATTTAGTATAACCAGTATCCTGAAGGACTTTAACATTCTTTTTGTTGTTTGTGTCTTGTTTGTCTGTGTGTTTGTTTTCAAGACAGAATTTCTCTATGTATCTTTAGAACCTGTGCTGGAAATCCCTCTGTAGACCAGGCTAGCCTTCACAGAATTCCACCTGCCTCTGCCTCTGGAGTGCTGGGATTAAAGGTACACACCCAGCTGGTTTTTGCTTTCTATGTGAGAATCTATCTCTGAAAGGTTTTTCTCTGGTTTGAGAGCATCACTGGTTATTTAAAAACAATGGAAACTTCTGATAATTGCTTTTGATTTATCAGTTGATAGTGTGACACCTATGTTGATATGATTAGATTCTCTCTTCTCCATCTCATAACCCAGAGAAAGACCAAATTATATTTTGTTTGCTCATGAGGTATATAGCATTGTCTCTGTCCCATGTAAATTTCTAATATTATTTACTATTCCTTCCTTAAATATTGAATCAATAATAAAACTGAAAATGAAGTTTGATAAGTGATAGATCTTTTCATTTCAAATCTCTCTTCATTCAACAGGTAAGACTATTACTTTTCTTTGAATCTTAGTCCAAGCCTGATTACTGACACTTCTTAGGGTTGATGCAGTAAAGAGAGTAACTTATCTAACAGAGACATTAGGCTACATGCCACCAATTAAAAACACATTCTCAGACAATACTGAAATAGTAACAGACGAAGTAGCCTAAGGAAGAGCTGGAGTCGTTTTTACGGTGGTGTGCTGGAGCTATCTGCATAGAGGGAAGCTCAACTGTGAAAATGCCTTCTGTGGGGCATATTCTTAGTTAAGTATTGCTGTGAGAACCACCTTGCGGCAGCTTGTCTTGGGTTGGCAAGCTGAGTAATCATAGCAAGGCAACCAGTAGGGACCACTCCTGCATTGTTCCTGCCTCTGCTCATGCCTGAGCTCCATTCCTCACTTCCCTCAACTATGGATTGGGATAGGGACATGAAAACCACATGAACCCTTTGCTCCCCAACTCTTTTTGATTATGCAGCTTATTACAACTGAAAAAGGCTGAATAGAACAACAAGGTAAGCAAAGATGAGACTGGATGATGAAGAAAGCCAAGGGTTATTATCCAAAAAGCTTCGATCATAGTGTAAATCAAGCTACATTGAATTTTATTTTCTAAATCCATGCTACAGTTTAAGATAATCTATGTAGCAATTCTGTATTAATTGTCCAGAGAAAGAGAATCCAAATATCTACTATAAGAATTCCAATAGATATGAATTTAAATAGATAAAATTGATACCTGTTTAGAAAAACATTTATGTCTGGAATATTTCTACTTTGAAATGTAATTTTTACATTGAATAAACATAATAGCATGATGGGTAAGCTGCTATTTCAGTGATGAGACAGACCGGATCTCATAATCAAAGTTATGATGTAAATTTTGATGTTCTTTACAGATAACACCACCCAAAGATTAGATACATTTCTGGATTTTTATCATAGAAAAAATATTTAACTTAAATTTCTTAAAGCACATCTCACTACTGGAAAATCTATCACTAAGCTTACATCCATCATTTTTCCATTGCTTTTGATTATGTGAACTCTTGTCTCAAAGAAAATAGATATTTTGACTTAAAGTACATTTAACACACATGCAATATATAAAATAAAATATATATTATAAGATCTATTTATACAATGACATACAGAAATATTAAAAATATATTCTTTACAAATTTTTAATAAAGGAATCAGATGAATTTTAAAACATTTTTATTTTTAAAATTGGCTTTGTTTTATGAAGAATTAAAAAGATATTCAATGATACGTTTTCACAGAGGAAATTAATTATAAGACTTTTATTTTATGAAAGATACAAAATGTAAAGTAGGTTTCTGTAATTATTCTGTCAGAGACAAATCAAGGGTTTGTGTAAAAGTAATAGTGCTGCAGGTCTTCTTCCCCATTGGTTTATTTTAACCAAGAAGAATGGGGAGCAGAGATGGCGCAGAGTGAGGAAGGTGAGCTGGATTTAGCACAAAGTCAAAAGCGTTTTGTGGGGAAGATGTGGCCAATGAGGATCTGGAAGTTTATTCTGGAGAAGATGCTGTGCTTAGTGGGGTTTACATACCCTAGGTGGGCTCTACATGTTTGAAGAATAGGAAAAAGTTAAGGACCAATCAGTAAGCATGAGTAAGCCTGAGAAGGTTCTCATTTAGGACCAAGATCCTCTATTTGCTTTTTTCAGGAGTTGCTGTAGATGTCAAGGGGGGGGGGGAGGATATTAAGAACATTTACACTGAATAGCCTTTGGTTTCCATGTCACATTTCAGAAACTGATCCCCAGTGCTATATGGGCAAACCTCCATATCTAACAAAGTCAGTCAATTAATTAACTGCTAGATTGAAATATTTGAACATTAAATAGTAGTATAACATATCAATAGTATAACATATGCTTCAGTTCTATTTGCCTTTATGTAATTTCCTATATAAGTGCATTATCTTGTACCTGGAAAAATTTTGAAAAGAGACACAGTGGCTTTACTCGGCCATGTGTGAATGCTGACAGAGCAAGGCTGAAACTCTGAGCACGTCTTCAGTCTTCCTGTCATGCACATTAGAAAGAAGACCAACTGAGAAATGGCCTCTAAATGAATGCTTCCTTCCAAGGCAGTACTAGAGCTCTTCAGTGTTACCTGAACTGTGCCTTCTTATGGGTACTGAAGAGTTTCAGAACACCGAAGACGAAGAGAATTCTTTTGGGAAGATCAGGAACAGGCAAAGTTAAGAGAGGCAAAGAGGTTAAAGAAGAAGAAAATAAAGCCATGTCTCAATTCTAAATATAAGACCAAACGAGCATTTCTAAAGCTCCAGAGAGATTTAGAATACCTCAAGCAAAGGACCTGTGAGTCATCCTCATCAGGTGGTTATAGTATTATAAAGATAATAATTCAGTAGATATAAAGTTGACTGAAGATACTTTGACTGTAATATAACTTTGAAATGAAATTAAGATAATTAACCTGGATATTTGAAATTCAAGTAAAAGTATGAAACATTAAGAGTTATAATAAGGTCATATACCACAGAGAAACCACTGAGAATTAGTGAATATAATGGCACCATTTGTATAAAGTTTAAATATCATTAAATTATATGAGCATAGCCATATTATTGAGAAAATTGTTTTGTATTTGCTTTGCTTGCTTGGAGCACAAATTTTAATAAAATAAAATATTAAAACTATTTTTATTTCATAGTGAATGTTGATTTTCTATAAAGAAAGGTCATATATATTGAGATTATATATCAAGAGTCTTTGGTCACATAAAATTTTCTTCATTTCTAAGAGGGCAAAATATAGGACTTAGTCTTTTATATTTACTCTTCCACTTTTTGGATACTATGACAGATTGACTAGGTTTGGGCTATGTACAAATAGTTAAATAAAATAAAAAACAACTAATGCAACTATTTTCTTTTATTTTTTTGCTTCTTGATAACACTTGATGAACTGCATATTGGAGTACTGTAGTGCGCATATTCCTATTCTTGTTGAATTTTTCAGATACATATTGAAATTTGTCCTCTTTGTATGAATTGAAGTAACAATTCAAGAACAAATATTTACACAATTATCTGTAATAAATCTTTCAAAAATATTCTGTAGACTTCAAGTATAAGAATTTTATTATATATTAATTCTCTAATTGTCTAAATAGAGGCAACTTCATCATAAGTTAATGAGCTGTCCACACACCTGTAGCAAGCCTTCCTACCACAGTGAAAGCAAATCATTCTTATTTAGGGTAGATCAATAGCTGTGTACATTTTATTATGCAGTCTACTTTACAACTCACTTTTAATATCATTTAAAGGTACATAAGCAAATCCTACATGACATTTTTATTACCACTGCAATACCTCAAGTTTAATTTGTAGCAATAAAAATAGCCATGTGCAAACTTAGAAGGAGAGGGAGAAAGAAAGAAAGAAGAGAGCTGAACAACCAAAATACAAGGGGACAAAATTCAGCACAGCTTAGATTTACAGAATAGGTCAACTTGAGCAAGTAAGGGACTTTTTTTGTAAAAGATACTTGTCCACATAATGATTTTGAAAGAGTTTAATCTTCAATGATCTCTGGGGTTTTTTTTTTTATTTATTCCTATCTATTTAGGAAGATGTCATTAAAATATTTCTCATGGAATCATCATTAGCATATTAGTATTTTAATCAATATATGTGACAAGTTGACATTGTTTGAAAAGTCTCACATAATCTTTATAAATGAAGGAACCAAAGAGAACTTTAGTGCCTCTGAAAAAAGGCTTAATCTCCAATGCTCGTGCTTAGAATCTCCCATATAGAAAGGCTACCAGAAAAGGCTAAGCCATATTGCACACACAAATTATTATGTATATGTGTATGTTATGCTTATATGTATAATTGTGTGTATTAAACATCCATGGTTTTCACCTTAAGCACTGATTTTTTTATGATGTTGAAAGAGCTTGAATTCTTGTATTCTAATATGTTGTTCTCTATATGCCATTGTGACTTAGAGATCAGCACTGTCACTTGAACTATTACACAAAAGGCAAGCTTTGACAGCTTAAAGGATGTAGATGCAGGGATGTGGGACATGGAAATGAAAACATGGAATTTGAGTGGGCAAAGGCCCTTTAAGAAGGGAGAGGACCAGCAAGGCATGATTTATGTTCACCCCTAGATATGCCCATCAGTTTATCAGAGGGGTTAAAAGTTATGATTTAGAAAGATTAGTTCTGAGAAGTAGCTTTGGAGACCTGGTATCTGAAAAGCCTAATACAAAGATGTCAATAAAGGACATGTGACAGATGTTAAGGTGCTTGGCAATTATCATTGGACTTCTTTCTTTTTTTATTCAAAATATATTTTTTATATAATGATCTCCCATTAGAAAACAAAAATGCACATAAGGGATAATAACAAAATAAAATAAAGACAAGTATCAGAAGAGGATAAAGTAAACAAACAGAAGGAAAATATCCCAAGTAACAGCCTAAGAAACAGATGTAGATTCAGAGATGCATCCCATAATAACACTAAGCTGGAAGAAATAACATATATGTGAAAGACCTGTAGGGTAAAACAGAGAGAAAATTTTAAAAAAGATAAAATTCAAAAAGAAATAAGCCCGTGACACAACATTGTGAGACAAGGGACCTCTAAACATTCTGTTGACTTCATTCTCCATTGGTCATCTACTTTTGGGCATGTGGTCTACTATAAAGAAGAGTTCATTTCCTCGGAAGCTTTCTTGGAAAAAAAATCTTACTTTTCATTGGAGAGTTAAACTGGAGAATGTTATATTTGTAAGTGGTTATCAACTGGAGAAAAGAATGGGTTAGTTGCAGAGGCAAGTGTACACTTCTCCTTTCAGCTTTAAAGCTCTATCTGGTACAGAATCTTTTAAGGCTGGGTTCTAGACATAAGACTGCAGCCTTCTCCAGAACTATTATTTACCAGTGAATAAGAAATAAAATACTCCTTGTTTAATAAAATTACTGTAAGAACAATTTTAATAAAATACTACAGGATGAATTACAACTACATCATGCTGTTATTAATGGACTCCTTTTTTTTTTTTTTTTTTTTTTTTTTTTTCCAAAAAAAGGGGTCTTACTTAGGGGCAGTTGAATGTGACACTACCTAGAGTATAACAGAACAAATTTAGTACTCATGAAGATAAGCTAAGAACCAAATCAGGAACACTATCTAGGACAACAGTATGGAGTTTTCTACTCTTACCTTAGGAACACCCATCCACAACTTCCAAAGGCTGTTAGGAAAGTACACAGTGGCCACCTACCTGGGTTCTCTTTGATTTATGTTCTTCAAATCTCAGAGACTAACTTAATTTAAAAATCAATGATATAATCTGAGTTTCCAAAACATAACTTAAGCACCTGTGTGTGTGTGTGTGTGTGTGTGTGTGTGTGTGCACGCGTGTGTGCGCGCACACACGCATGTGCATTCATGGTGTAAATATTCAAATTCCCAGGGTTGTTTGAGCTGTTTGGCAGTGCAAATAATACTGATGTTTTCTGTGGTTTCCCCTTTTTGGTCTGTTGTTTTGGTATTATAACTGAAAATGTATCAATAAAAACTCAAAACCTTCGAGTCAGTGAAATGATAGCCAAATTTCAATTGCCCTTTTAATGAAAAGAAGCCAAGATAATGTAAGATGATAGAAGTTATGGTTATATAAAAGTATTTTTAGAGAACAGACCATAATACTTTTAAGAACTCCATTTTTCTTAGTTTTATGTCCAAGAAAACTAAGGATGTCTGAAACATTTCCATTTTACAGTTTATTTTGACCATTATACATTTTAGTAATCCAATCAGCAGAGCTTTTAATTTCTTACTGTGCTTGGAAAGTGCTTTGGCCAAGGATTGGAAGTCCAGCAGAGTGACGTCCACTTTTTCTTGGCATGTAGCTAAGAATGGCTTAATCAATGAAGCACTCACAGCATGCCCAGTCAAATCATTAAATAGCACCATGTTAAAACCTTATGATTTACTTAATGCACCTCCTATTTTACATATTTTATTCTTTTTTAAAATGGCATAATACAATGACTGTTTCAAATCATGTGACCTCAAAAGTTGTTGATTTCTGAATGCTATCAATTAGGGGTCCTGAAAAGAATTGTGAAGCATATTTAAATTTTCAGTCCCATACTAAAAGGCTTTGGTTAAAGAACAACATTGATAATCTAGTATTTATATTTGAAATTAAACAAAGATACATAGTAGAAATGCATGAGATGACTGTAGGACTAATACAGAGATGTGATGTAGAGAAATATCATACATTTTGCACATTATAGCCACAGTGACTGGTAGAGATATGTAATTTAGGAAGTGTCTGCCCTTTTGAGTGTAATGACAGATACTCCTTATAAATCACCTGACAGACTGCGGATGCTCTTACAGACCATCACTCGGGAATGGTCATCACATTAACCTTTTCATTGCCCTATTCTTTGCCTCCAGAAGAAATTTTGTAAGTTATTTTCATTTCAGTTTTTTACAGTTAATGTGTTTTTCCTGATTCACCTATGATACTCATTAAAATGTCATCCCATTAAATAAAACGGAAACTGATCTATTCATAGTATCTATTCATTCTAATCTATTACCTATCTATCTATCTATCTATCTATCTATCTATCTATCTATCTATCTATCTATCTATCTTCTATCTATCTATCTTCTATCTATCATCTATCTATCTATCTATCATCTATCTATCTATCTATCTATCATCTATCTATCTATCTATCTATCTATCTATCTATCATCTATCTATCTATCTATCTACATATCTATCTATCTATCATCTATCTATCTATCTATCTATCTATCTATCTATCTATCTATCTATCTATCTACATATCTGAATGACAATCACATAGAAGTTGACATTAATTTCTCCTTTAGGCAATAAAACAATAATAATGCAAATTTAGGCCCATGCATATATACACCCTACATCTTTTGTTGCTAGCTTCACATATTTCTTTCAACATTTTAGGTATGAGAATAATGGGTATGTCTTTGGTTTGAAGGTCAACCTCTCTTGATTATGGAAGTAAAAATAGATAAAACTAAAATAGCAGGCTAGGATATTAGCAAAATATTTTTTGGTTGTTTTTAAATAGGCTAAAGTAGGTTTTGTCATGTGTGTTTTAAAATACAGTTAGAAAAAAATACACTTAGTTTATTTTGACTTATGCAGAATATTTAAAGCAAAAGCAGAGAAAGGATACATGAGAGCATTTGAGGACTCTGTTTTTGCATTCTAATTGAAGATTTATTTGTAACTCCTTAGTCATACCTATTGTTTGAACCCACAGTTTTCTTCATTTGGGCATAGTCTGTAAATACATCTTATATGTATGTAAAAAATTAGTTAGGGAGGTGCTTTTGTCCACATGTTTACATAGCAGTCGTCAAGAGTAGTGGATTTTCTGTCACATCTCCTTGCATTCTTGCCTAGACCATTACTGAATGTAATATTTCATTCTCTCCTGTCTCTTGTCTTTCTGAGAAACATTGCATATTTGATCATCATTCAGTCACAGTATAAATTTCATTTATTTTAACAAAGATATCCCTGGTACAATAGGCTTTTATTATTTCATAAGAACTCTGATTATATATACATATGTATATATTACTTTTTATGAAAAAGCAAGATTTTATTTTATTTTGCAGCACTTGGTAATGTTTGATACATAGTCAGACAGCAAGAGACTTATTTAGAATTTATGAATTACAGGAAAAAAGTAAAGCTCACCTTAATCATATTACAATATCTATATATTTTATTTTATTGTAGTAACGAGTTTCTGTGTTCTACCCAACTGGTCCTGAAGCTATTTATCTCAAATAATCACACAAAGGCTTATATTAAGTACAAGCTTATTACTTGATAACTCTTACTCTTAAACTAACCCATGATTCTTATGTTTTGGAACCTTCTCATGGCAGCATTCTCGTCCTGCTTCAATTTCTCTCTGCTTTCTCTCCTGTATTTCTGCCAGCATTTTCCAAGTCTGGTTGCCCTACCTCTACTTCCTGTCTAGCTATTTGATTAATCATTGTTTTCTTAAACTAATATTTACAGTGACAAATATTGATAGTATATAAAAGCAGTATCTTACAGCATTTTATTATGCTTATGGATTTTTTCAGGTACCCATATCTGACCACCAGTCAAATGCATGGTGGTCACAGCAGCAAAAGAGGATTTTGGATTCTCTTAAACTGCTTTCTACAAATAGTTGGGAACAATATTTGGTGGCTAGAAACCAAACCTGGGACCTCTAGAAGAGCAGTAATTACTCTTAACTGCTGAGACATATTTTCAGCTCTCTCTCTCTCTCTCTCTCTCTCTCTCTCTCTCTCTCTCTTGTCCTTTCTTCTTTCCCTCTTTTTCTTTTTATTTAAATTAACATATTTCATTTCTTTTATAAATCAGTTGGATAGTTGTTATGCCATTTCTCCAATTTTAAGCAGGACTCTGAAAGTAAATAAAGCATATTAAGATCCCCTGAAATTTACAAGATCCACAAGGCCTGAAGTCATTGCTAATATAAACAGAAAGAAGAGACTCTCCATCAGTCTAGCTACCTGCAACCAGTACAGCCACCTCTAGGAATGTCACTATCCTGAGTTTTCACCCAGGTTCATGTGTGCACTTCAATGATCCAGTTCACTTTGGGTCATCCATATACCTATATATCACTTCTCATCTATGCTTCTATAAACAATCATGGTGAAAATATTTTTTCTTGTTATCTCAGCTCTATCTGGGTGAACACATCAAGAAACCAGTGAGAAAATTTTTATTCACAGAATGCAGCTGTTTTATATTCTGTGAATAAAAACTATAAGAGTTTTAGCCACCAACACCACGCTTGTCCTGATGCTACTCCTCCCACCTCTCCTAATTGTAAAGAACCTATCATGGTCACCTTGGTTTACACTTGCACAGGAATATTGTACCAGCATGAAGGAAGCATCCTTCTCTACCTCATGTTTCCCCATCTTAACGGAGGTCCAATGCAATACAGTATATAATCACCTAGCATTGGACTAAAATTCTCAAAACTGTGGACATGGAAAAACAGAGAGGTAAGACAGCACAGCTAAGAAATTGATGGAGGGCATTTTAAGTTAGGCAGAAGTTTTTGGGTTGTTTCAATGCTGAGGAATGAATCCAAACCTTAAATATGCTGCCAAGAATTCTGCCACATAAATTAATCTAAACTGTAGCACCCTATCACTTTTTATTTTTGAGACAGGGTCTCAGTAGGTAGCTTTGGCTGGCCTGGAACTTGGTTTGTAGATTAAACTGAAACAAAACACACAGAGATCCACCAACCTCTGTCTCTTGAATTTAGAGATTTAAGTTATAGGCCACCATGCTTGGCTCATTCTTGGCATCTTTTTTTTAAATTACATTTATTTATTTAAAAATTACTTTTAATGTACATTGCAAAGTACATTGCAAAATAAGTGTGAAAGTAGAGATTATTAAAGAGAACGTAGAGCAGCATTATATTTAGGAAACCATGTTAAGGATATTGTAACTTTACTACCTGTGCTAATCAAGATGATTAATTATTCATTATATAATTAACAAATACTTTATTATTTACAATTTTTTCATTGAAAGATAACTCAATATTCTATTTAAAAAGTCAATGAAATGATTCCCAATGATATTCTGCTATATTCATAGATTGATGATGAGCACAATTCTCATCAGAAAAGTTCATATAGCAACTGACGGAAATAGTGAGAGAGCTAAACATTAGGCAGAGCTCAGCGAACCCTGAGGAGGAGCTTGGAGAACCATCAAGAAGAGAGAAAATTGTAGGAGTTGGAGGGGTAGAAAAAACTAAGCACATGACACAGAATCAACTAAGCAGGACTCACAGGAGCCCACAGAGATGGAAGAAGCCATCATGAAGTGTTTATGAATCTGACCTAGAAATTCTGCACGTAGGTTATGGTTGTGTAGCGTGGTGTTCTTGTAGAATTCTTAACAGTGGAAGCAGAGGGTGTCTCCAACTCACGTGCCTTCTCTTGGAACCCTCTTCAACCTAATGGAGTGCCTCCTCCAGCCTTCGGGCAAGGGTTTAGCTTAGTCTTACTGTAATTTGTTAACTCATGTTCCGTGGATATCCCAGGAACTCCTGCCATTTTTTTGTTCGTTGAAGAGAAATGGATCTGGAGGAAAGAGGACTTAGGGCTAGAGAACTGTGCGGGAGGGAGGTAGAGGACACTGCAATAGGAATCTAATGAATAAATTTGTAAAAATCAGAAAAAAAGCCCCTGACAAAAAGTGGGCATGCAAATATGATTTTATTTTTCTCCTAGAATATAAAGCTCATATTATAATTTAGAGACGGCTAAGATTCTTTTAGTTTTTTTTTTTTTCCATCAAAGCAAAGGGTGATGATTTCTTAAAATCCTACCACTATACCTTTAATTACTAAATATTCTGAATGATAGCTAATAAAAAAATTATGTGGTCTCTTTTGCAATCAGTTTTTATCTCAAGCATTTTACTTTTTCTTAGAAATATACAAAATCTTGATATTCATTTATATTGTCCATCTTACAATTCTTCCTGAATTATTTGAACTATATGTTCTCAAGATGCTTTGGATGTTGTTATGTGTGTGTTTACTTGTTCTGATGCTTGTTGTATCACTGGAGAACCATTGTTTATTTAATAACAAAATGAACAACTAAAACTCACAGAGTTAGCACCACCTCACTCATAGACAGTGCTGTTCATTGTATTTAAATGTATGCATTAAATCAAATTTAATTCTTTTTAAAGTATTATGTTTGATAAAACTGAAAACATAAATAATAAAAATGACTGCAAAAATATACATGTCATCTTTGCTTATTGCTGTTAATGCTTTTTTTTAAGTGACAAAGTAGCAACATATATTATGTGATGAGAATGATATAGAAATTTGTTGATGTTTATTGAATAATTTGATATAATTTAAGATAGCATCTAAAAAGACTTGTCCTTAGAACTAATTTGCTACTAATTACAGTTGTAACTTCTCAGATACCTGACATGTATTTATTTTTTTAAACTAAGGTGGGTTTTTTTTTTTTTTTTGGCTTTAAGAAATCATGATGAAAATTTTCAGTACATGAACTTCTGAACAAGAAATGAGAGAGACTTCATATAGGACCAACACAGAGATAACACATTAGTCTCATAAAAATCCTTCTCCAACTGAAAACTATGCTTCTAGCCATGAGTCCATCAGTAAGAAAAGCAAGTGAAGAAAGTGATTAAATATTTAATTTATGTTTTCCAAACTAATGTGTTATTCTTAAGTCTATCCATATACCATGATACAGCTGATCATTAATTTTATATATTCACTGATGATCTGAGCTGAAAAAAATACAAAGATGAATTTCTGAGGAAGGCAGAATAAGAATAATCTTTATATTTACAGTCAATGCTTTAGAAATGACTAAAGTAAGCAAAAACACACATATGATACTCTATGTGAACTAATTTTTTGTCAAAGAGTATATTTAAGAACAATGAATACAAATTATCATTGGAACAGTTTACATCATGTAAAAATTTTCTCAGCATCTGTTATCTGTGACCTGATTTTGACATAGTAAATCTAAAAGGCAGACTTTATATATATTTGCTTGTTTAAAACTTGCCCATGTTCTTTTGCTTTTAAAAATTGGAAATCAATTTTTTCCATACAATATATTCTGATTATGGTTTCCCTACACCAACTCCTCCAAGATCATTCCTACCTCCCCACTCAACTGAATTGACACCCTTTCTTGTTTTCTCTCATTAGAAAATTATCTGGTATCTAAAAAAATAAAGTGGTTAAAATTAAGAAAATCAGACATTAATAGGATAGAACAAGAAATAAGCAGAAAAATAATGAGCCAAAAGGAAAAAGGAAGAAACACATAAAACTGTAGAAACACATATATTGGCAAACACAGAAATTCCCTAAAAATGCAAAACTGTAAACTATGATATCTATGTGAAAGATCTGTAGGGTAAAAATGCATGAGACAAAAATAACTCAAAAAAAATATCATTGACTTTGATTTATGTCAGGCATCTACTGCTTGGCAGGAGTCCAGTCCTTACGCATCATTTGTTTACCCAGTGAGAGTACTAATTTGAAACTTACTTTTTATTTGTGAGTGATTATCATTTTTGAGCTTCTGGTTTAGGGATTTGGGATTTGGTTCATTTCTACTCTCAGTAATGGGACGCAGTCAGGTCTAGACCTTCCAGGTCTTGTGCACGCAGTCACAGTCTCTGTGAGTTCATATGTACATTGGTCCTGCTGATTGCCTTGTTACCTTGGTCTTCTCTATTCTCTGTGGATTTTATAATCTTTCCCCCATCTCTTCTCTGGAGTGGCTACTTGAACAGGGAGTTGGAATAATTGATAGAGACATCCAATTTAAGATCAAGTGTTCCAAATTCTCTCACACTCTGCACATCTGACAGCTGTGGGTCTTTGTATTTTCCTCTTTATACCGGAGAAAGTAGTTCTCTGATAATGGCTGAACAAGATACTGATCTATGGGTATAACATAATATTGTTAAGTGTCATTTTGTTCCTAAGTTCCTATAAGGGTACTACTTGGTTTTTCCTAAGTTTGTGGCCTATTTATTCTCATTTCTTGGTCAACTGAGCTGTATCAGAGATGGAGTGGGCCTTAAGTACAACTGGATATTGATTGGTCAGCCACTGTTGCATTAGCATATCTTGCATGTTGGACCGCATTATAACTCAAAGGCTTTATAGCAGGGGTGGAGTTTACCTTTCTCATTTGGTAAAGCGCATAGTACTTTCCTGTACCATAAGAGTATTCAGTAGGCAGGAAGGCACAAAGTAGGCACCAACTCCTTTTCTCCCTGTTCCATGAGCAGTATTGGGTTTCAGCAACAGTACCTTATCATTAGTTCATGGAGAGAAATCAGTAGTCTCGGCAAAGCCTGGTTGTTTGGGAATTCTTACAGGATCCCTTTGGCTAACAACTCAAATAAATTTAACTCATTCCTGGAACTAGAAAGTTCATGGATAATGATAAATGTCCACCTTATAATTTTCACAGCATATATAGGATTGCTTCTTTCATGAAACTCTATTGAAATAATTCATCGTAACCTATGGGTCTATCTCTTAGAATCTTAGAAGTCCTGAGATTTATAATCAATTAAATTGACACATTTTATAATACTCCTACTCAAAACCAGCAAACATTAAACAAATGTTTAAGAAGTGGGTAGTCACAAAAAGTACTATTTTTTATTATGTGTTATTTTGCTTACAGAACAACTCCCAAATAATAGTGTTTTTCTTTACCAGATGCCCAAACTCCAGTGTGGGAGCAATTTTAATTTCAATGTATAATCTCAAGGTAAAAGGCAGGTAGTATAAGTTGTCCACTTTATATGTAGGCATTACAGTATGACATCACACTCTTCTGTACTATCTTCCCAATAAAAACCTAAATAAAAGATTAAGAGTATAGATACTTTTTTGGTTATATCTCATGTCACAAGATCCCCATCACTTAAAATATATTATCTTCTGGACAAAGAAGAGCAATTTCAAGAAATTTAGAACACTTCTGACAGCACATAAAAAACTTTGTGCAAGCCCATGCCAGACCAGATCACAGATTTAAAAAAAGAATGTGGGGAAACAAACCCATCTCAAGCCACTCAACAACTGATAATTATTCCCTGATATGAGAAGTGGGGGCAGCTTTCTCTAAGAGCATAGATCCTGGAAATGCAGCAATTCTTCAGTGGCCCATTACCCACCCAAGGATATTTTGTAGCACAGATTGGTCTTATAAGTCTTCCTTGTCTTATAGGATTAAAACAAACAAAAGGAACACAAATTTGGGTTGGTAAGAAAGGAGGGTGTGATCCAGAGAAGATTGGGTAAATATGGTGAGAATGTGTTTTAAGAAAATGTCAAAGGATTATTAAAAAATAATAGGATTAAATATTTTATTAAAGTATATATATGTATTTCTCTATATATCAGATATATATAATATATTTTTAGTGAATCAATCAGAACTCCTCAGGAAAGACAGACATAAACATTAAGTTTAAAATTCTTGGCTGTTGAGATAGCTATCATTTGTGGTACATTTTCTTATCTATAATTTACAATAGTTTACAAATCTCTTACTTTTTCCATGTGCTAACTCTATTTGCCAACATTTTCATTCTTGATCATTAGTACAAATTGTGGGGATATGTTTTAATATAATAAAAACAGAGATAACAGAGGGATCTACCCAAAGTCAGTCTAGGAGGATCAGACAGTGGTAACTCACACCTTTAATCCCAGCACAGGGAATATCCCGGGAGTGGTAACCTACGCCCTTAATCCAATCTGAGTTTGAGGTCATCTTAGTTTACAGCAGGAGTTCCAGGCTCCCAGGCAGGCAGTGATGATGCCACGCCTTAACTCAGTGAAGAAAGTATTTAAGGCCGGTATAGAAAGACAGAGCAGGCAGAAGAAGCCAGAAGGAGCAGGGCTGAGGAAGCTGGAAGACAGCTGAGTATGATCTGACTGTGGTGTTTCCTCTCTGATATCTCTGCCTTTCTCAGAGATCTGGCCCTGAGTTTCCTTTATTAGTGTAATACTTAGTGCCCAAAGAAGTCATGGCTCACACTGTTAGTCCCTGCACTTGGGAAGCAGAGGCAAGAGAATCTCTGTGAGTTCAAAGTCAGCCTGGTCTTCAAGGCATGTTCCAGGACAGCCAGGACTCTTACACAGAGAACTCTGTCACAAAAAAACAAAACAAAACAAAACAAAACAAAACAAAACAAACAAACAAAAAAACCCAAAAACAAACAAAAACTGGAAGAGGTGGATAGACAGATATCTCCAACTGATATCACCAACTGACTGTTTTTATTATATTTAAAACAACATATCCCTACAACTCATAGTAGAGTTTGCACAGCTCTGGGGAGACATATTCTTTGGGGAATGTATGGATGCATAGAAAGTTTAAGGGAATAAATTTACTTTTTTGTATTTTATCTTTCTTCTACATTGATGTATATTTCTGAAAAACCAGAACTCTTTGAAGAATAGTTTTGAGTTTTCTTTCTCTGCACTTTCACAGTATTTTTCACACTTTCTCAAAAATGACATTAATCAAAGCCATTTTCAAACATTGTCTCCTGAGGGTATACTGAACTGAGCATTCTCCTCGTACATTTAATCAAGTTACACCAAATGTTCCACAGTAGTCTTTATCTTTAGTATATAAATCTAAAGTGATTTTTGGCATATTTTTTTTGTCAAAATTTGTCTTTATGCTGTTTGATCAGTTATATACTTGTTATAATAATAAATTGTTAATAAATACAACAGCAATGCAAAATAAATTGTAAAACTAGCATTTTTTTTGTTTTGGTTCTGTAAGATATGCTATAGTGATCAATAAAAACATTTTTGGCAAAAATATAATGTTTGGATAAAATATGGGAATGAACAAATGAGTATGAAAACATAGGTGAGTTAAAATTTCAGACTTAAGTATGAGCTTATTTACACTTGTTTTAATGTAAGTTGCAGGAATCTGTCCACACAGTATTTATGGTGGTTTCTCTTTTATGTGTCTGTGAAAGTAATAGAAGCTGAGAATTCATGCTGTATCACCTAGCTGCAAAGTCTTCATTAAAAGAAAGCCAGCCTTGTGGATGGATGAGTGTTCTCAAGTCTAAGATGGGAAATATATTGAGTAATAACTGAGAAACTTCTATTCCAGGTGGCAGAAAAGCAACTCAGCTTCACAAAACACAAACTTAAAGAAATAGTAAATCATGTTTAAGTAGCAACTTCCAATTGGCAAAAGGTTTTTTTTTTTTTTTTAATTTTTTATCACTGATAACATAGTCCACATTTTATTAGAAATTATTAGTAAATATTAAAGTTTAAAAAATCCTAATTAACAAAATTAAGGATTGTAACAATAGCACAGTCCTACACTGTACTTGTGTTGGAACTGAACTGGGTAATGATGACTTATTTTGGTATTAGGGATTTAAAAATTCTTTTCTATATAAGTTCTTGAAATTATAACACAGTTACATCATTTTCTTTTTCCATTTCCTCACTTATACCTCTTGATGTCTCAAATTTTTGAACTCTTTTTCTTTAATTTTGGTTCAAATTTCTTAGGTTTTTGCAATGATTAAACATCATTACCAAAAAGAAGTTGGTCACATTTCATCAAGAAATCAACAAGGCAGGAACTAAAGACAGAAATCTGAAGGCGGGAACTGAAACATTGCCTGTGCAGGATAGCTGTCTACTGGATTATGTCTTGCTGAACCTACCTTCTTATGCCCACCAATACTATGGGCCCAAGAATAGCACTTTCTACAATGAGCTGGACCCTCCTATATCAGCCATCAATGAAGAAAATACACTACCACAGCATAGGTTTGCCAAAGGGCTGATCTAGTTTCTTCTTCCAAATGAGCGTAGCTTGTGTCAACTGAAATAAAACTAACAAACATATGTATGTGACATAAATACAACTTAATCAGTCCATATAATGTTCTCTGTATAAAGATCAGATGTCAATATTCATCAAGTTTTCCAGGTAACCCAGCTTCTCAAAATGCCTCTGTCACAGTTTTCTCAAAAATCTGGGCAGGACATCTTCAAAGCTGTTAGCTGAGAGGGTCGAGCCTCAAAGACTACTCTATTCAAGACTTCAGTGAAGCTTTGCATTTTCGTATCGCACAGAAACTGGACAAGCGATGGTACAGCTAGCTTTCCTTGGACATGACCATTCCACCAAATTCCTCAGGGTCCCCTATAGATGTCATCACTCCAGGCTATAGGAAGTCATTTTAAGAATACAATGCCCACATTCCCAAGATATGGGGTAAATGATTTTTGGTTATTTGGCGAGTTATGGATGTTTGCCATAGTTTATGGCGATTGGCTGCCGATTGTTGTCATGGTAAGGGTAGAAACTAAACAACAGAGGTTAAATTGATGTTTTTCTGTTTCTTTCCTTCTTCCTTTTCTTTTATCTAGTAGGAAAAAAGAGGGATATAGGAATGATAGGATAAAAGCGTAGGTTATTGAACCGATTTTAAAATTAAAAACTCAACTATGATTCTCAAATATTTACATTGCTATGGATTTTGTGTATTAATACAAATATAATGTTATTTTTGTAACCACATACTGTGTATATGTTTATACTCTTGTTTAAGGTATTGTACATATGAATCTTGTTTAAAAATGAAAAGTCCTAGTCATTGAAAAGCTATTATTCTTCTCAGGTCTCTGATGCAGTTGAGAAATAAATAGTTATGGTTTTACAGTTTTCCTTGTTACCGAATTCAAAAAAGAAATTTACAAAAGAGGTGTAAAGTGTATAAGGTGGAGAGATACAAAAGCTTAAGTTGATAATCTAAGAAAATTTAAGGTCTAAAAAGATATTTTTAGGTTATTAATACAAATTATGATAGAAAGTGATTTAGGTACAAAACTTTGAGCCCACTGATATAGAATTGATAACAGAGCACTTTTTAATGAAGTTGCCTAACACAAATGGACTTAACACTGTGAAAAAATTGTTATTCTTTAATTGTTCCTATTGTATGTGTTTTTACTTCGTTAGTGTTAAAACTTTACCTTTTTATTCAGACAAAAAGGGGGATATATTATAGGATATTTGAACATACTGTGTGAAGATGTGTCTATTCTTCTGTGCTTGCCTTTGGCATCTTCTAATTGGTTTAATAAAGAGGTGAATGACTAACAGCTAGATAGGAGATAGGCGTTAACACTTCCAGGGAGAATGAAGAATTTGGGGAGGATGTAAATCTGAAAAGCTGGGATTTGCGAGACAGACCTGGAGAAAGCCAGAACTACAGTACTGAGGGTGGGAATGAGCTATGTGGCAGAAAGTAGACCACTATAAACTAGTTAATTTAGTTGAGAAAAGCCAAATGTAAGGAAGGCCTAGCTCTTATACTTAATAATAAGCCTCCGGCATCATTCTGTAGCTGGGAAAGACCAGCTATAAATTACTCAAAGACATCTGCACCTCAAGAAACCCTCTCAAGATGGGTTACAATTTACCAAAGCTAGAACCTTCCAGCTTTAGTATGATTTACAAACAGCTGTTGGAGAGTTTTTGTTTTTTTGTTTTTTTTTTTTAAGCAGCCTTTTTTTTTTGTTGGTTGGTTGGTTGGTTTAATGGTTGGTTGGTTGTTTTTTTTAGCTTCCAGAAATCTGAGCTAGTTTCTGTTTTCCAGATAACCAAACTGTTCTGTGTTTTAGGGTGCTTGGTTAGTCCAAGCCTTTTCTAGGCAGCTCCGTCCTTCAGTAGTCCTCACTGCAAATGTAAAATCAGGTAAGGAGAAGACTTAGGAAACCCACTTTTAGAATACCCGTGTCTTTGTTTTTATTTGTATTCAAACACATTTTTTATTTTATAAACCAACCAGAGATCTCCTTTTTCCCACCTCCTGTTCCCCTTCTTCCTCCTACCCTTCCCCAGTCTCCATCTACATCTCAGAGAGGGTGAAGTCTCCCATGGAGAGTCAAAAGCCTGGCTTATCAAGATGAGGTAAGGGAAATCCCCAACCTCTGAGTCGAGGTTGAGCAGGGTTTCTCTCCATAGGGAACAGGCTCAAACATGCTAGTTCACACACTAGGGACAAATCCTGATCCCCCTGCCAACTGTCCAAGCCACACAACTGTTACCCATACTATTGTTACTCTTATGAAGGTTCTCCAGCTATCCGTTCAGAGTCCTAATCTCCCTCTAACTCTCCCCACCATGACCTTGACACCCCTCCCTCTCTTCATCTGGACTCCTGGAGCTCTGAACTCACCTCAGTCTTAGCTGTGGATCTGATTCCATCAGTTACTCGATGAAGTTTCTAAGATAAGGGTTAGAATAGTGATCAATCTGATTATAGGATAAGACCAGTCCAGGCATCCTCTCCTCTATTATTTCTAGGAATTTATCTGGGGTCATTTTTGTGGATTCCTAAGAATTTCCCAAGCAACAGGTTTCTCCCTAGCGCCATAGTGGCTCCCTCAATGAAGACAACTCTTTCCTTGGTCTCCTCTGTCCTTCCTTTAACTCAATCATCCAGTTCCCTCATGTTCTCACACCCCCACCCTGCCCCATGCTCCTAGTTTTTATGTAGGAGTTCATATGTATTTCCCTTTCTTAGGATGATCCATTGATTACTGATCCCTGCATGTTACTCTTAGGGTCTTCCTTGCTGTCTGGCTTCTCTGTGGTTGTAGTTTGTAGCCTGGTTATCTTTTTCTGTGTCTTCATGAGCTTCCCTCCAAGAAAGAATGTTTTAGCTAAGCCTAATTTAATGCACATATCCAAGTATTTTTTTTTCAGTATCATAAAATTTAATACCTCAATCTGTAAAATATTGCACTAAAACAATTGTGATTAAGCCTGGTAAAGTTGTACAGAATAATCTCACATTTACTCACTCCAGATACTATACCCATAGTATTTAGTTAATATCTATGTAAAAGTAAGGATTTGTGTATTAATGTTCTGACTTAATAATTAACCAGTTTGACATCCAGCCTTCTGCTTGTTTGTTCAGTCTTAATGTCATACCCATTCACTTTTTTCACGAATTTTACTTATTGTATCTGTGACACTTTTCAATTGAATGTTGACAATTTCAAAAATATCAGTCTTGTGTAGAATTAAATTTCACATTCTAAATTTCATGCTTCATGAAATGTAATATGCAAACTATGCTTATCACTTTTAAGATAGACACTGGGGTCATGGATGGAAGATTTACTGGTAAAGTTCTTTTTTACCTTTGAAGAAAAGGTGATTCCTGAATGTGCCATGCATTTGAAAAGAGCCTGTGATAAAAACACACATATAAAGAATCTTTTTCTTTAGTATGAGTAGGTATTACTTATTAAATCACAGGTAACTATTTCTTTATTATCCAGGAGATTAAAAGATGCAGTGCTGGTTACAATAACAAATTCTAGGTTCCATGCAGTTACACAATCCAATATTGTGCCTTGGATTAGAAATGCAATTAAACTGGGTGTTAAGCACCGGAGTTATAAAACCAAAATATTGAGAAGAAAATAGATATTTTATTTATAGTAATAACACAATAATCACAAATATTTCACTTTAGTAGGATACCCACGCTTTTATGGTAAATCATAAAATGTGAAAAATTCAATGAAAGATGTTTGTGCCATTAGCATACATTGAAATTATTTGTACAGCACATTTCTCAAAAATATTTATTAAAAATATGTTATGGTGAACCTGAGATGTGGAGTTTCTGTGTGTTCTTTTTCTATTATATTAACCCATAAAGATCACATAAGGCAGTGAAGAGAAGAAGGTCCATTAGAGCAGACGTCACACAGCACTTCAGAATCACTACAGAAGAGTTTTCTTCTGCATTAAACACAATTTTAATCCACAAACACAAAACAAGCCTTACAGAATCAGGAGTCAAGGTAAAATGGTCTGTTCATGCTTCTACAAGCCTTTTCTACCCTGTGCTCATGTAGTTATCTATAGAAGACAACTCCGATGTTCTAGGCCCATGGACATCTGGGAACATATAAACCTCAGAGGCACACAGTAGTTACTTAAAAGAAGTACCAGATACTTTCCCATAAGAGCCTTTTACTGCCAGAAGTTATACAAGTGGTCTTGCTTTAAATAAAGACCTTAAATGGCTTAATAATGGACTATGTTCCATTAGAGTAAAGCTTATTTGTAGGCAAAGGATGAGGCTGAAAATGCAGTCAAAAGTCTTTTCTGCGGTACAGGCACGTTACTCCTCCCTAGCTACAGTAAAGGATGCCTGTGCACGTTACTCCTCCCTAGCTATAGTAAAGGATGCCTGTGCACGTTACTCCTCCCTAGCTACAGTATAAGATGCCTGTACACGTTATTCCTCCCTAGCTACAGTATAAGATGCCTGTACACGTTACTCCTCCCTAGCTACAGTAAAGGATGCCTGTGCACGTTACTCCTCCCTAGCTACAGTAAAGGATGCCTGTGCACGTTACTCCTCCCTAGCTACAGTAAAGGATGCCTGTACACGTTACTCCTCCCTAGCTACAGTAAAGGATGCCTGTGCACGTTACTCCTCCCTAGCTACAGTAAAGGATGCCTGTACACGTTACTCCTCCCTAGCTACAGTAAAGGATGCCTGTGCACGTTACTCCTCCCTAGCTACAGTAAAGGATGCCTGTGCACGTTACTCCTCCCTAGCTACAGTAAAGGATGCCTGTGCACGTTACTCCTCCCTAGCTACAGTAAAGGATGCCTGTACACGTTACTCCTCCCTAGCTACAGTAAAGGATGCCTGTACACGTTACTCCTCCCTAGCTACAGTAAAGGATGCCTGTGCATGTTACTCCTCCCTAGCTACAGTATAAGATGCCTGTACACGTTACTCCTCCCTAGCTACAGTAAAGGATGCCTGTGCACGTTACTCCTCCCTAGCTACAGTAAAGGATGCCTGTACACGTTACTCCTCCCTAGCTACAGTAAAGGATGCCTGTGCACGTTACTCCTCCCTAGCTACAGTAAAGGATGCCTGTGCACGTTACTCCTCCCTAGCTACAGTAAAGGATGCCTGTACACGTTACTCCTCCCTAGCTACAGTAAAGGATGCCTGTACACGTTATTCCTCCCTAGCTACAGTAAAGGATGCCTGTGCACGTTACTCCTCCCTAGCTACAGTAAAGGATGCCTGTACATGTTACTTCTCCCTAGCTACAAAAAAGGATGCCAGTGTTAATATTCCTTGAACATGTTTGCAATGTAAACAAACATTCTCACTCCATGAAGTGCTGGGTTGTTTTTGTTTGTTTGTTTGTTTGTTTGTTTTTGGTTTTTTTGTTTGTTTTTTGTTTTGTTTTTGCCCCCCTTGTGAACTCTATTCTTCCTTTGAGAGTTATTTACTTTTAAATATTTTCTAAGGGCATATTTTCAAGACAATCACATTCTCCCATCCAGAGCCTTTCCCTATTTTCAAGTTTCTTCTATGTTCAGGAAATACTGAGATTTTCATCATTAGTTATTTCCAACATTAAACTTAGTCATTTGTATTTTTTTTCCTAAGGAAGACATGGCTTAGATCAAATGTATTAATGGAGAGGCTCCAGAGCTCTCTGAAGGAGTATGATTGTGTTAAATTCCTCTCCCTAATCTCATCCTACACTTTTGTCTGCTGACATTCTTAACATGAATCGATAACAGATTATTTCTATCATAGAAAGGAAAATAATGCAGTGAAACCCACTCAGACCCTCACCCCTGCTTAGCTTTAGCCCATATGTATGTTCCCCCTTTGTATATACAATATTGGACTCTTAAAAGTGTATACTTTTGCCATATTTGATAAAACTCTGCTTCTGCCCTATTTCTCCACCGAAGCTCAGTAAAATTTATGTTTGTTTTTTATGGTCTGCAACATTCTTGCCTATTGGACACACATCACGAAGCAACAGTAAATGAAGACTGTGCTCATTTATTTCTGGAGATTCTAGAGCTCCTATTCCACATCTGAGCAAAGTTGTGATCCCAGTGAAGGCAGAGAGAAGGGACTGGAAGCTGTGTGAATTTGGAAGTGAGAGAATATTGGAAAGCAACTCACAGGAAGTATTACAATACTAGAGTTTCTGTATCAGATGAAAACAATCCAGGATGTTGCCATTCTGGACACTTTCAACTGTGGTTAACATTTGCTCTTCAGCAGAGTTGCGTTACTTGAGATAAATCAGGTCTTGACACATAAAGTATCATTAATAAAAGTAGTAGAATATACGTGTGGACCAGCTGTACATTAGGACCTGCGAAGGAGAACATATTTTCTTTACTTTTTCTATCAAATAGCAATAGTATTTAAATTATTTTTCTCAGATTATGTCGGCTTTCATCAACTGACTGAACCATCTAACACAAATATGAGCACAAAATTCTAATCTCTGAATAACTTTTCTCTCTTTCCTCTTATTCTCTTAGTCAGTAAGATATATGGACTTTTCTTTTCCAAACCTGTGTTTATTTCCAAATACTGCATTTTCAATGTTCTATTAGATGTGACTGACACAGAAAGTGGTCTTACTGTTATTGGGAGACACATTTGTTTCCGTAGATGTAGTATTTTGGGTCCCAAGGGCCAAGAACTTATAATGTATGAATATATAATAATATATATATAATATATATATTATACACACATACATACATAGATATATTTCAAATAAACATATATATATATATATATATATATGTTTGAAATATATACATATATTTCAAAGCAGCATCTAGAATGGCCAGTTTCAGAATAAATAAAAATCTTTTTGTGGATCTTAATCCCACGTGCTAGTAACAATTCTATTATCCTGAAAAGAATAGATCTTGATGGACGAAAAGGACAAAAGAAAAAGATGATTGACTCAGATGCATAAAAATGGTGGTTGAAGAATGGCGACTGTGAATTGTAAAAACTAAAAAAAAAAAAAAAAAAAAAAAAAAAAAAAAATGCCTCTAGTCCTTTTAAATAAAAATGTACCTTTTCTGCTTATTTGGTACTTGGGATACCTTTATGCTTTTTGAATGGATATCATTTTTCTTGTATAGTTCTCAATCAACCCAGTACATCACCGCCACTTGAAAGGGACACTGAGACCTTATTGGATCTGGATTCCCTACAGTACTTTGTAAGCATTTTAATTTTAAATGAAATCTTAGCACAAAAGCATGTTGTCGCATATGGGCTGCTATCCTATATCACATGAATAATAAATCACAATGAACAAATTAATTCACAAAGGTCTTTAGATGTTTCTTATTCTTACAATATATGTAGGAAAGGTGCACACATAGCATAAATGACTAATAGTGTGTTTGGATTACTTGCTATGTCTCTGACATCATCCTTCACTAGGTTTCTTAGATATGCATTAATATTTGCCACACTACTAGTTCAAGATGATCACAGTCCATAGTGTTTTTCAGTAGAGCCAAAGAGAGAAAGCTGGGTATTGTTTCTCTAATCAATATATATAGATATATATTGGTGTGGGTGTTGAATGTATACAAGCTCCTGAGTTAGTCTTTGTTGGTTATGTATGCATGGTTCAAGGCTGACCACTGTGTTGAAGAACCAATGAGAGAGCCATTATTGGGAAAGGCTAATTCTCCCAATAGTCCTTTGTTGCCTGTAGTTCTTGGTAAAGTGGTGGGACCCTGTGGTGTACCCCTACCATGTTAATATGTTCATTGACATTTCCCTTGCCTTGGTCTTCTTTATGCATCCACTTTTAGGGAAGAATATTTCAGTTCCTGGAGTTCTGGCCCTTTGTGACTTTTCACCCACCCCTCTTCTGCGATGTCTTCCTGAGAAGCTGTGTCGTAAATGTATTTGAACTCCACACTCCCTGTCGATATCCGCACAGTGTCCACTTGTGGTTTTCTGTATTGATCTCTATTAGCTGTCGATAGAGGCTTCTTTCTGGTTCTACACTTATCCGTGGGCATAGAATAAACAATATTGTTAGATTGTAGTAAGAAACTATGATTTGCTATTGGTTTAGAAAATTGTGGTTAGTAGATTCTTTAAGACTCATGACACCATAACCTAGTCTAGGTTCCCAGAAATTCCTACCCTCATCTTTCATGAGTCATATATCCAGTTAAACATTTGTTAGTTATTACTCATATAACTGAGAAAAGATCACAATTTACCTACATTTCACTATAACGCTTTATTATCTATTTTTCTTTCAGCTTTCATTTTACTTTTTGTTATTCTAGTCAAGTATTTTTAATGCATTTGTGTGTGTGTGTATATATGTAAAGGCTCAAGGGCAATGACTGGAATTATTTTTAATAATTATTTTACCTTATTCAATGAAACAAGATCTCCCAATCATCCTCAAAGCTCATAGACATAGTTAGTCTTGCTTTCTAGCTTGTTTAGGTTTCGGGGATTTCCTGATTCTACTTTCTAAGGCTTGAATTACAGTCATGATGCCATGCCCAACTATCATTTAGATGGGTTGTGTAGATAAAAATTCCTGGCGCTTATGCTTGAGTGCCAAGTGCTTTAATAACTAGGCAATCTTACTAGTTCCCAAGGAGGTAAATATTTTTTATTATTTAAGAATTTGTAATTCATATGTTTGTATGTTTTAAAAAAAATTCCCCATTCTTTCCCTTAACTTTCTCCCATATCTGTCCCCACCACTATCCATCCCTACTTCATGTGCATTTTTTCTTTTTACACTACCTGCATCCCCTTGATGCTTCTCTCTGCATGCATGAGTATAATGTAATCTACTTGAGTGTGGGTGGCCTCTCAGAGACATCCCCAAAGAAAACAGGCTTCCATCTTTTAGCAACCAAATAGTTCTGCATCTAGGGGAGGGGTATTCTGAGCTCCTCTCTTCTCCATGCTGAGAATTTAGTCATATTCATCTTATGCAGGTCCTGTGATATAGACAAAGTCTCTTAATTCATGTCAGCAATAGCCCTATTATATCCACCAAGAGAAGTTTTGCTACAGACATCCACTCTCTCTGACCCAAGAAACTAATTCTTGTTGTTACAACTCAGAATAATAAATATATGGCTTAAACCATATATCCCTAAACTTTCTTTAATTTTAAATATTTTTTATTTCAGGTTCTTATTTTCAAAGCTGCCATAATTTAGGTTGGGCATACGGCATAGAAAATGAGTTTGCAAAATTAAATGGTGTTAGAATTTGAGTGTGGAAGGTTTCCCATAGGCTCAAATTTTGAATATTGTTTCCCAGTGGGAAACATAAACATTTCAGAGATAAGGCCTGGTTTGTAAAAGAGGACATTGCACATGTTTCTATTTCTAGCATGTTCTGCCTTAATTTATATCTTGTATCATGTGAACAAGTCTCCGCTTGAGTCTCCTGCGATCAAGTATTGAGTATCTATTGCCATCAATGGCAATCTATGTTTGTCTGAGAACATGAGCCAAAATAAATATTTTTTTTAAGCTGCTCTTTCGAGTGTCCTGTTTCAGACCTGAGAACAGAAACAAATACATCTGAAGACTTCCATTTATTATGAAATATGTTTTACAGAGCATATTGGCAGAAACACTAAGATAGCTATAATTATATTCATTCACAGAATATTTTCCTATTAAGAAAAAAATCACTGAAATTTTATCCATTGTGTTTTTTTTTTTTTTTTTTTTTTTTTTTTTTTTTTTTTTTTTTTTTTTTTTTTTTTTTTAATCAGGTCCAGATGAAACATCAGTATTTGGTTGAATGACAAATGTTAGATTTCAGGCTTCATCAAAGCTACAATATCCCATTCACTGAAAGCTATTGTTAACACTGCATGTTGATTTGCAAGCTATCTTTAACAAGTTTAAAGTTCACTCAAAGAATTAAAAAGCACATATACAAGAGAATAGGACTGCTTTGCTAAGTGCTGAATTGACTGTCAGAATGCACTTGCTAACATTGCGGGATAGGGCTGTTTAAAAATTAGGAGCAAATCGGGCTAAAAAAAAAAAAAGAGAGAGAGAGAGAGATACTAACCAATTAAAAAAAAAAAAAAGGCAAAATTTTGGCAGAGGGTGTGTGATGGTTGAGATAGAACAGTTGGCTGGTACTCCCAAAAGCATGGAACTGAATAGTGACTGTTTTCACAGAGACACAGTAAAAAACAATTTCCACTAAAAATACAAGTAATTTTGGTGGATATGTGACTGCATAGGAGGGAATGTCTCCTAGTTAGTATGATAAAGAAGAAAGCCTTTCGCTACTTATGAAGGTTAGGATATTGTAACTGCCATACGCCAGAGTCATTTTGTTTTAAATTTAATTTCTATTTTATAAACAATTTACTCTCTTTTTGAGCTCATCTGGCTACTGAAAATTTTTGCGGTTCATTTTTCTGTGCTTTTTATTGCCTGTATTTAAAAAATGTCTTTTTTGTCCGTGTATGCCCCTGCTACCCCTCCCTTCCCTCCTCCCAATCCCTTCCAGTCAGCCTTCAGCCTCCTTCCTCCCCAGACCCCCTTCTCCTCCCCAAAACGGTCAAGGAGTCCCAAGGTTGGTCTGCTCAGCGTGGCACATATGTACCAGGAAAGTCTGATTTCCTCATGGGCTCCAAGGTTCCAGCCCATGTATAGGAACACAGTCTGATCCCACCTCTCCAGGCTCCACATACCACGACACATGCCTAGCTCCTTTTTCTGATGGATCTCCAGTGGCTATTCTTGATTCAGTGAGCTCGCCAGAGCTCCAGCTAGGTTTCACTGTGGGAATTTTCCTCATAATCTCTATTCCCTTGCTCATCCAGACTCTCCTCCCCTGCTCTCAGCTGGCCCAGTGCTCAGCCATAGATCTAGGCTTCCATGTCTATTCATTACTTGATATAGGTTCTCTGATGACACTTAGGGTGGTTATTCATTTGATTCTAGGGGAAGTCCTGTTTAGACAACCCTTCCACTATTGGTTGGAGACCTAGTCAGGGACATCCTGTGAGTTCTTGGAGGTTTTCCTTTTAAATCCCACATTGGCTTCCTCTATCAAGATATCCATCTCTTTTTTTTAATCCTTTTTTGTTGCTCTATACTTCAATTGAGGGGCATCCAGGTTGTTTCCAGGTATTACAAATAATGCTGCTATGAACTTAGGTAAGCTAATGCCTTTGGAGTACAAATGTGCAGCATCCTTTGGAAACTTTTAATAACAACTTCAATTTCTTTTGGGATTGTAGGTCTCTTTAGATCTTTAATCTTATCTTGATTTAATTTTGGTAAGTGGTACCTGTTCACAAATCTGCACATTTCTTTTAGGTTTTCCTTTTTTACGGAGTATACATTTTCAAAGTATGACTTAATTATTTTCTGGATTTCCTGGGTGTCTATTGTTATGTCCCCCTTTTCATTTCTGATTCTGTTAATTTGGATACTCTCTCTATTCTGATTTTTGGTTAGTTTGCATAAAGGTTTATCTATCTTGTTGACTCTCTAAGATTTCATTGATTTTATTATCTCCGCAGTATAAACTGTAATTGGCATTACTTATGTCCTTCAATTGTTCTCCAACAGCCAGCCACTAAGTTACTTCCCTATGCCTGACATTTACAGTTATGGAGAATCAGAGTTTACTCATGATCCAAGGCAAACTATGAAAATGGAAATCTACTGCATACTGTTAATAAATAGTCATAGTACATATATTCACGGTTATACAAACTGGAGCACAATGCAATTAAGTTGGGAGTAATGAATACTCTCAGATTATTGGCAAATAATTTGCTTCTTCCGGTATGAGAGCAAAGTAGAACTACTTAACAACACTAAGTAAACTGAAATGTGTCTAATTCCAGAAGAATTTGTATCATATATAAATGTATATAAACTCTATAATCTAGTCAACCAAATGTATAATGTTCATAAACTATAGAGCAGAAAATAACTTTTATATTATGCATTATCATGAATTTGAGTGAGAAATTATGAAAGTTTCCTTAGAATTTCCAAAAAGATATAATATCATGATTCTCCCTCCTGTTTTCTTGAAATTCATACACACACACACATACACACACACATACACACACACACATACACACACACACACACCCTTGAACACATATACATATGTTTGCAGAATAGGCTTATGTACATATTTAAATATATATCTTTGTGCTGAGATCAAGTACACACACACACACACACATGTATATGCATATGTAGCTACATATATAAATGTGCATATATACATGTGTATGTATTGAACTTAACTTTGAGTTATATGTGTATACTAGAAATAAAAAATTTATAAGTACTTTATAAATACACAAAAAATATATTTATATAATTATTTACATAATTAAAATTTAAATGTTAATAGAGAGAAAATGCTTACACATGTATATGTATTAAATACTTGTCATAAAGGAAAAAGAGTCTATATTATTAAAAACCAGTACACAAACAGACAGCAGCCACCTGGTGATCTACAATAACTACAGGAATTATTACAAGAGGCTAAACCACAAACTCCAAAGAATATAGCATAGATGAATTCTGCCAATATCTTTTAATTTTCCTTCAATTTTTTTTTAGTCCAGCTTCAAAATTTAAAAACACTAGACAAAGATATGTACAAACTCTAATATGGATCAAATGTCTCTGTCTCTCTACAATTTATATTTTAATAAATAATGTACCATGTGACAAAGAGTGAGTAGTTTTAGAGTAATGAATTGTGATTAGACCTTGAGGCCCTTTATCACAGTTTTGCCATATGAGCATACCAAAGATATCATATGGAGCAATCTTTGCCAGACAAATAAAATGTTAATGACCTTTGAAAATTCATTTCTATCATTTAGAAATTTGTCTGTGACATTTTGTTGTAGTAGTGAATTCATGTACTCCGAAGACCAATTATATAGGGTACCCCAACCTGATCATTCTTATGCTATAAAATCTCTAATTAGGGCATTCCTGAACTCTTCTTTTAGTTTTTCCTTTCCATCCTAAGCTTCCTCAGATGCCAAATTCTAAATAGGAACAACTATTTGGACTGACTCCAAATGCAACTTTGACAGTCTTTTTCCTTAAGGTAAATTATTAGGATAAAAAAATATTTCCTTAAGGTAAAAGTAAATTAACATAGTATATAAGAGGTCTTCAAAATACTCAGCACTTCTTAAAACCTATACATGAAACATTTTGAATCAAAATTGATTGAAACATCATTGAGATAAACAAATAAAATAAAACAGAAACTAGAAGAAACTTTTCAGGTATACTATAAAAATCTTCTTAAGATTTTTGGAAATTAGGTTGTATTGTTGTACAGCAGCCTTTTCATATTGTTTTATTCACAGAGTTAAATATGAAATTAAAGACTTGATTTTACAGAAGATTTTAGCTTGAGAAATGTCTCTTTAGCAGGAGCTACAAAAATATCATAATCCTTTAAATGCAGTTTTACAGAAATGTGACATAATCCCCAAATAGATACACGTTTCTCTACATCAATAGGCTCACTGCTAACTTCTCAAATAATCATAATTGATAAAGACACGTGAAGATAGTATTAAGTAGCAAAGAAATATATCCTTCTATCTTTGGGACACAAGCAAGGGAAGGAAAAGGTTTCCAATTTGCATAAATAAAACTATTATAAAAAGGAAACCAAAAGTCCCTTATATACTTATACCCTAAAATGCACTGAATTACTTAACTACACATATATAATTAAGTCCTGGTCCTGTTCAATCTGCTAAACTCCTTCAACTGGCAAACAGCTCATATACAAAGCTAATCAAGTACTGTGGATTATATCTCTATCTTGAACCTCTTTATTGTAATGATTAAGTATACAACTGAAAGGTTTTATTTCGGTGATCTGTAAAATTACTTTTGAAAGTTTAATACAGAGAAACTTTCTTTGAAAATAGAAAACTATAATAATAAAAATGTACCACAAATTCTTTTTTTCTTGAGTCCTGGGGAATCCGGCTATTCATATTCAAGCTGTGACTTGTCGGGATACAACTTTTGTTTCATTGTTATATTTGATGAATGTCCTATATTTTTAGCTTGAAACTACACATGACAGTCCTTGGGATAGAAATTCTACAGCCATTAGAAAAATAATTGGAGTAAAGTCTCCTAAGGTTCAGATACATCATTTGAACAGTTATCAAAACTTCCTCCAAATTCAATGATGCCTGAAGCACAGGGAAGACTCTGAAGCACATTTGAAAGTCTTCGATCTCAAAGCCTTCTTTTCCTGTACTGTAACATCTTTCCAGTGCAAAAACTAACTAAGAAGATACTGATTTCTTCAAGTCCTCAGGACCATTGACAATATTACTAACCTTTATTTCCCAGTAGTACCTAAATCAAATAGCATCCCGTTATTAATTTCACCACAATCAATGACTACCTGCAGTGTTTCTTAACTCAGCACATCTCAGCACATTTTCCTTGGTGCCTTCATTAGTAGGAGGACAGTATATCTGAACAGCAATGACCTTGAAGCTTGTTCAAGCTATCTCCCTTCTCATGCCTCCATCAAGACACAAAATGTAACAGTCCTTTGTAATTTAACGCTGACACAAAAGAGAGATCTGAAGTATTTTCTTTAGAGATCAAATAAGCTTGTAAAAAAGAATTCCATTTATTTATTCTTAGCCACACCAACAAGAGATAAAAGGTTAAAGAAGCCATTGTACAACTATGTTAAAACATAGATTACTATGTAGCTACTACGGCTCACCAAAATAGCAATGATAATAAACAGAGAATATAGACTCAAGACAGGTGAAAATGTTGTGAGGACCAAAACTGGTACACATTTACTCGAGATTGTGAAACTTCTTTATAAATTTATGAAATCTTAGTAGGCCAGCTCTAATTTTCATTGGTATTGATAGTAAAAACCTGGGGCCGATGCTAAAAGGTCAGAGAGACAGAAGAATGAGACACTGGCACTTCTCACCTTGCCGCCTCCTCAGCCCACATAGGAGAGATCCTGTCTCCATGAACCTTCAGACTGAATAGGGAAACAAAGGCAAGTTCAGGCCCAAATGAAAGGGTCAAATCTTGTCTCCTCCTGGTTTATAATTCTTTCTCTGTCCAACCTTATCACTTCCAGTTTCAACCTTCCTAGCTCTGGGATTAAAAGCATCTGTGCTTCCAAGTACTTGGAGCAGAGGCATGGGGTATCACATGCTGAAATTAGAGGTGTATGTCACAATTACCCAACTCTGTTTCTCTATAGGGCTGGATTAATCTCACGTATCCCAGTATATCCTGAACTCAAAGCGATCCAGAAGAACCTATGCCTCCTAATTCCTAAGATTAAAGGTGTGTGCCAACAGTCCCTGACCTTTGTGACTAATTCTGTGGCTGGTTCTGTCCTGTGATCTTCAGGCAAGCAGATTCATAATATATCACCACATTTCCTAGGAACTCCTAAATGTACAAGTCTCCTAAAAAATGAACAGTGGAACAACTTCTTTCTAGAAGTCTCTGTTTCCATAGGAAAGAACTGTAGAAACCTCGGAGTTTAATTCAATTTATTTGGAGGCACCAAAATCTATCACCTAGTAGCCTCAAACTTAACCAGGGTGAGAATTTTATTCATTCTTTGTAGAGCAGCAGCCACAACTGTAATCCTTGTTAGACTAGTTTGATATTGTACTCCCACATCATAGGCACCATTAGTGAGTGAGAACACATGGCACACATCATCCAGTTGATAGAACTCTTTGAGACTATAACTCTTCTCTGTAATATAAACATTCACCACTGCACCCTAGATCTTACACCATTTAATTTTATCAAATGTCCTTTCTACATATGTTGAAATGATGTTGTAGATCTTTCTTTTGTTCTGTTCATGGTGTGTAACCCTCTGATGGTTAATCTTAGATTTCAATATGACTGCATCTGGAGTCAACTAAAATATACTCTATTAGACATGACAGGGGGTTTCCTTGATGTGATTATTGGAAGTGGGATGTGCTTTTAATATTATTATTAATAATAATAGTAAGTGTAAGGGCACCTTCTAATTGCAGGCCTAATTAAAAGACACGGAGGAAGACATTGGTTTTTGTCTCTTTGCTATGACTTTCAAGATAAGCATTTCTGATGGAATCCTCTAGGCCTCTAGAACCATATTGTTCCTACTGAGACACCCCAGCTCATAAACAGAACATTTAGGCTCTCTGCCTCTCCAATGTAAGATAGCCACTATGGAACTAACCTGCCTACATCTTATAAATTAATCTAACAAACTCTGTTAGTTCTGTATTTTTTTAAAAAAAATGGTTAATATAACCATTTGTATTGATTTACATATTGAATCATCTTTCCATAAGAGAATTAATCTTTCTTGTCAATGATGGCTTATCTCTTTAATGTGTGGTTCAGTTTAAATGAGTAGTATTTTTAAAAGGATTTTTTCATCTATACTCACAAAGGATATTGGCCTATACTTTCTTGGTTTGTTGGTATTTACAAAATTCATTAGGTCTAAGGTTATTTCTGTTGTAATTATGACATAATATTAAGATCTTATGTATATTTTTAGATATATTTCTAACACTGGATGCCACACAAGTTAGAGAGAACAAATATCAGACTCTAGTTGATGCTGTCTGTTTAAGCAACATAATTTCTCTTATTTCTAGTTTAGAGTAAATCTCTTTAATAATATTACTTTGTTGGCACCAAAGTTTCTCAGAATCCAGCATGCCTTAGAGTAACTACCCAATAGTCCCACCCTCTACTTCTATCACACACATTTCAAAGTTTAGTTGTTTCAAATGACAAGTTGCAATGATGATATTACTAAAATTATTTTAGATGTCCATGTCTTAAATTTGATATTTGTCTGTAATACCTTAATATAGGTTTATCTTCACCTCAGGTTACATTTTTCTGTGTGTCTTAATGATATAATGTTATCTGAGATTCATCTATCAATATAGAACTACATTATTAAATAGTCATTATAGGTATATGTAATAATTTTGAAATATATGCTTAGCAAGTCACACTGTGTCTAATATTTCTAATTTTCACAGCTAGATGCTATGAACAATAGCAAAGAGGATTATACACTTTTTTAAGTAACGTAAAAGATTTTTAAAAATTAGAGTTTATTATAAAAAGGTGTTGTATTTTTATGGTGTAGGGCTACCAGCAAGAGTTCCAGAGTTCCAAAGAAAAGGGTTCATATCTGTATATAATAAATAATGTTACACAGGTTTCAATGATGGCTGATAGTTTTTGAGAGACTCAGAGACTATTCCAAGAGGAAATACCAGCATCATCAATATCTCTAAGATCTCAAATAGTAGGACACTGTGTTCTGCTATTGTAATAAAATCAAGAAAAAACTTTAATTCTTACTTAGTGATCTATATTTTTTTAAAAGATGACTAGGATATAGTATCAGAATACAGAAGTTTTGACTAGAGAAAGAATATATTATGGGAAGTTGCCATAGGAATAGAGCAAAAGTATTGAAACTGGGTTGGGGATTAGTGAAATAGTTTTGGCTCATATTTATTAACCTAATATTTATTATTATTTTACTAATACTGATTCTAATTCTTTAAAAACCATACCGATTAAAATAAAAGAAATGAAGTAAACATATAAGCAATATTTAAAATAAATGGCGATTATTAAAGTTGACTAAATGTGAAATAAAATTTAAAAGGATAGTAATTTAAAAAATTATATGTCTCAATTTCATCAGGTAGAATGAAGCATGACAGAAATATAAAAATTAAGTGACTGTATTCTTAGAAG
This sequence comes from Phyllotis vaccarum, assembly GCA_033318265.1. Classification (NCBI taxonomy): domain Eukaryota; kingdom Metazoa; phylum Chordata; class Mammalia; order Rodentia; family Cricetidae; genus Phyllotis; species Phyllotis vaccarum. Next base: position 58,442,957 of record JARWLC010000019.1, on the reverse strand, counting down.
TAAAAATTATCAATTAAATGAAGAATGTTTAAATATATTATTCTAGGTTATCTACGTTAATAGGTATATCTGAAGTTATGATTAGAATTTGGAGGTTATAAAAATGAGTAATAGTTTTGGGAGACTTCTTGATATAGATTCACATTCAATTTATAAGTTTCAATTATGTTACTTAGAGTCTGATGCCTACATTATACTCATTTTTTTTACAGACTAAAATAAATTTTATATTATAATACTTATCATTTATTTTTATTTTAACTATCAAAATGAAAATATTTGATTACGTAACATCAGCTACACCACCCATGAAAAGCACAAGTAACTAAGTAAATATATGGGGTAATGAAATTTGTAGATTGGAGAAAGTTTATTAAACCATTTAGAGGAATATTTTTTTTTTGTTTCAAGCTATAAGATATGGTATACAAAAACAATCCTTGACAAAAATAGCAGCTCTAACTTATCTAATGAGTCACAAATCGGAGGTCAACAGTAAGTAACTATTTCTATATTAATATGTATCATGGATATGGTAATAGACTGAGTAATTATAAAGCTAACTATAGCTTACTGATCCTTCTAATATCTTAGTTTTGTTTCAAGAGGATGCCAGCAGCTATTCTTTTTTGTCAAGAATATCTGAGGAGTGAAGACAGATTTAGATATAAATGTGTTTTGAGACCTGCCCCTCCAAACTGCATGTAGTTTTCTTGTCAAAAATGGCTAGAATGTAGATATGAGCAACTAAACCACATTCTGCTTTATTTCAATGGGATTTCATTTAATTGATATATCTTATGGTTTGAATATGCAACATCCGTCTTGTTCTTATCTTCTGCATGCTTTATCTGTAGCTGGGGTCCTCCTATTTGGGGAGGTTATACATGCCAAGGACTAGGTGGGGAGGCAGTTTAGTATAATTAAATAATTAGGGGCATTTTATCCTTGGTTATGCCCTGTCTTGGGTTTGTCTTTCTTACCAAAACAAAGATGCTTCAGCCATGCTTGTTTGTCCACACTGTTCAGTCCAGCGTATTGAGAGATGTGACTGCGGTATTCAGTTATTTCTCCTATATGTTGCTGTGCTCACAATTTTTATCGCAGTAACACAGAAGTCAAACCTGAAAATTGGCATCAGAGTAGTGAAACACAGTAACTTCCTCTGTATTGGCTGTGTTATAATGCTTTTGAAACTACTTAATAGGGGGAAATATTTGAAGAGTCATGTGTGCAAGTTAGTGTCAGCAGAGCTATATGGGCCTACACTGAAAACATAGTTTAGTGCATGATCCTGCCAGAAGCTGGGCCGTAATAGTGGACTCTGGAAAAGTGGACATATGTTACATGGGTACTTTCCTAAGGTTTTTATTGCTTACTTTTTCAAGTAATTGGGGTTTCTAGCTATTTGCTAATGTTCTAGATGGGATAGCAATGGGTCTATGCAGGGGTGGTGCTGGGAAGAGCTACCTGGCTCCTTTTGGGGGGCTTCAGTGGGTCAGCTTTCTCAGAGTGGGTTATTAGGCTGCTTCTGAGAATTGTAGGTCACAGTTTGGGGCCATCTACTCATCACAGATCTGCTAAAGAGAACAGGCCAAGGGTGAATACATGGGTAGCATTGCCAAGCTGTTTAGCAAGAGTGAATAATTAATTATTCAGAAGATCCCAAATTGTCATGGTTTAAAGATAGACTCTTTAGCCAGGAAATTGTCAGTGGAAGCCATAGTGTATATAGGGCCTTAAACAGGACAATATGGTAATGTGAGTTTTTTAGTAGCATCTCAAAATGATGCAGGATCTATGTACACTCCAGGCTCCTTTCTTAACAAATATACTATGTACATATGATACTAACAGGGGCTGTAGAGAGGATCCTGCTAATACTTTTTCTTTAAAGCACAGACTATTTTTGTTACTGCTTGGACTTAACAAGAGACAATTTGATGGATGTTGTATGGTTATCTTCTTACTTTTAGAAGACCATCAAATGTCTCTCTGCCATGTAGTATCTCTTTCATGTCACTATTACAATCTGGTACCATGATAAACTTTCTCAGTTGAGTAGATACTGCTTCGGCCTTGGTTTGATCTTCTGTGAGCATCTCTTATCAGCCATCATATTGAGTTAAATATAGTTCTTCACAGCTAGGCTATTCTTCAGCTGCTTCCTTATTCCCCATATGGTCTTTCCCAGTTTGTCATTCTTGCCATCAGAAAGCCAAAATTTAGCTGAATAATGATGTGGGTTGAAGAAAACAGGCTACTAGGTCACATAAATTTGTTTTTTTTTTTTTTGATTCTTGTTTATTTAACTTAATATTAACATGTTCAACTCCAGTTTCATCCATTGTCCTTTAAATTATATGATTATGCAATTCATTATGGCTCAATAATATTCCATTGTGTGTCTATACCATAATATTTTTAAAATATTTTTTAGTTTTTGAGATTATAAAATAATCACATTTTTCCATTCTCTTTTTTCCATCTAAAACTTTCTTTCAAATTCATGGTCTCTTTTGTGTTATTTATTTAATTGTTCATTATACACACACACACACACACACACACACACACACACACACACACACATACACACTCTTAAACATAAACCTGTTCAGTCTGTTACTTATATGTATATGATTTTAGGAATGACTATTGATACACTGTTCCATGGGGAAGACTTTTTTCTGCTCCCAGCATTCCTTAGTTTTTGGTGTAGGGTTGAAGCCTTCTGAGCATTTTGCAAAATCAGTCATCTTTATTGGCCAGCCTAACCATAAAAGAGGCTCTAACCACATTTGTGGACAACTTCTTTGGAATATGGATTAAAAAGGGAAAATTAAAATACTGCTGTGACATCATTGACATGGTAATTTAGGAATTTTGACCCTTTCTTATTTCCGTTGATTCTCTTTACTTAGTTTCTATAATGGTGAGTACAAGAATTATGTTAAATCTTTAGAGTGGGTTTTTATAATTTATTTCTAAAATTCAGTGTTCCATAAACACTTATTGAGTACTTCTTTTTTTGTGATTCAAAATGCTAACATTTCTAAGGATTCTCAAAGGATTTAGATATATGTTCATCTTGGAAGACTTTCATTATAACATGAGAGAAAATCTCATGTTAAAATACAATACAATGAGCTTGATTAATAATTTGCAATTCAGGAACAGTAATAATATTACCAAAGAATAAGGACTATGGCTCTTTAAATTTTATAGGAGGAATTTAGTTATGCATACAATTTACATAAAGCTAGCACAAGTAGATAGAGGTACTTAATAGCTACAGCTACAATGCTCTTTTCACAAAAGCAGTCAGTTCTAGAAGGGATTAATATAGATCATAAATCACACAAGAAGGAAGGAAAGGAGAAGCCCTTGAGATAAAGCAGGCTACAATGTACCTTAGGATAGGAGTATAATGTACTTATTTAGCAAGTTGTGAAGGAATTCCTTAGCATTAATTGCACTGAAAGTACTTTCTGAAATACATAGACGAAGACATGTCTTAGGATATTTGGAGTCTTGTATTGGAAACTGTTAACTCTGAGTTGACTTCAGTATGTCTGAGAAGAAGTGTCAAATACAAAGCAAAACAAGCAAACAAACCAGTTAGCAATGTAGAGATATAAATGTTGACGAGGAAGGATATAGTATGCCAATGTCAGGGGACAGTGGAGGTGGGAGGGGGGAAGTGAAGAGAGGAGAAGCTGGATTGGCGTGTATTGTATAAAAGAAAATCTATTTTCAATAAAAAGTGTTCAGAATTTAGTAATAAGAAAAGAATGAGAATTAGCATAATCAGCTTCCATGGCCCAAGCTTCGGGTAGCTCTAGTTTACCAGATTTCAACAATATGAAAATTAGAAGGTGAAAGCAGTTAGTGAGTTAGAGAATCAGTGAGTTGAATTCTAATGGGGAGATAATTGATCTGTGTTGTGAAATTATACACATTCTTGAATTAAAATGAATTCAGAATGAATCACAGATTTAGAAAGGAGGAAATTTCTGATTTGGTCATCAAGTGAACAGAATAGCCAAGGGAAAGTGTAAATGGAGATGTTTCCAAAGTGTGATGTCTCTAGATACTGATAGCATGTTTGGGGCTGCCTAACATGCAGATAAGAAGAGACTAGTTTTTCTCCCTAGTAGAGTGACTTTACCATCTTGTGAATTATGAGAATTCCCCAAGAATCTAAACTTCAAATTTAATGGAACAAAAATTGTCTTTTTTTTTTTTTTTTTTGCTTACTGACTTAAGATTACCTCATGAAAATAACACACTAGAGGCCAGTGTCCAGCCACTGCAGCACAGGACTGTGTTGTATGACAAGTGGGCTGAGCCTGTTTGGCATGGTGCAGTGATGAGTGCAATGCCTCCCATTGTTTCCAGAACTTAAGGTTTTAAAATTATATCTTTTCTCAGTAGAACCTAGTCCTCAGCCCGTCCTGACAGAGAGACTCTCTGCCCCAACCCACACATCTTATGTTGTAATCAGACACAATTCCTTTAAGAAATGTTACAACATTCTCCTTATTTCCATGTCTTCTTGAATTGAGATTTCCTGTTCTCTTATAGGACTTGTAATTTTTTCTTATATTTAATTGTGGGTTTATCTTGACAAGCAAAGTATGAAAAAATAAATAAAACTAAAACACTGTAAAATATATGGCCTTCTCTCTCTCCCTGTGTGTGTGTATGTGTGTGTGTGTATTTGTGTATATATGGGCACATGCTCTGGTGTGGCCATTCATGACAAGCCTGTATCAGTAGTCTTTAGAGGCTTCAATGAAAAATCATGAGCATGAGAAGCCAAGATTAACATCAGCAGAACTATTTTTTACTGTAGATTCCTGAGACTTTTTATACAGCTATTGTTTAATGGTGGTAATTTATGAACAGTGTATTATCTCAGTAGATAAACCCGTGGAGGCCACTTGGGGAAACACTGCTAATCTATATAGACAAGCAAGAGATGGAGAAGTAGTTAGAGACAGGTATAGAAACAAGATTTTCAAAACATACTTAAGAAAAAGGAGCTGTGTCATATTATATTAGAAATAATGGACCGGAAAAGAAAAACATTCACAAATTTAGCATATAGAAAATGTAGAATGTATACTTCAAAAAGGTTGGAGATTGTGAGCTCTCTTCTCACTGCCTGCACTCAGAAGCACAGAGTCTAGTATATAACTGATAGCTGCAAGCTGTAGAAGCACATAGACATATAGGAACAATCCCAAAATATATTGAATTCTATATGTTAAATTTCACACTTCCAAAGTTCTTAAGGAAATTTACTCCTCAGGCTTATATTGAATATTTCTGTTTTTCACTTACAAATTTATTTTAAAAATTGTCTATTAAGTGAAATTTACACACCAGATGCAGGACTCAGTACTGAATGTCCACTGAGCACAAAAGGCTATAACCATTATTTTGAAGGAAATTGGTGTCTTATGCTGCAATGTAAATTATCAAGAGATTAAAAGCAAAAAAAAATCTATAATTCATTATAATTGTGAGAAATAGCACAAAAGTCACCAGACTGTTTATAGATGTGCACTTTAATCTGTGTTAGCACTTTGTATGGAAACAGGTTTGCAATATATACTTCCTGTACTACTTCAAAAGTTCACAATTGTCTCACTGTCACCCATGTTTCTCTTTCTTATATCAAATCTTTTCTATTAAGTTTGTTAAAGTCACATTTGGGGCTTAAGAGTTGGCTCAGTGGGCAGAAATAGACAAATGCCCAAACTAACCTTGGATCACTTACATTTCAGAAGGTATGAAGGGTAAGAATAATGAAATTCAGACAAATGTCTCCTTTCTACTTGAAATGATTAGGCATGTAATATATTTTAGCTCCAAATCGTTCTTTCAAACCCAGGGAGACATTCTGAACTGTGGCCATTTTTCTTCGCAATGAGCACAAAGAAAAGCTTGGTTAGAGGCAAATGCTGGATTGACACTGTGGGAAGAAAGAATTCTCCTGTTTCAACTTCAAGCACTGTCTTTGCTTTTATTTAGTTATGTGGCATGCTCTGTTAATGTTGTGTGTTGGGTGGGAGGCATGTGGTGTGATTCTTTTAGGTCATGTGCATAGAAAGTACATTTTTTTTTCCTGACCTCACAGCTACTTCCTGAGCCTATCGACTGCCTAGCTTTGATGTTTTTATAATAAATATATTTATTATTTATTCATGTAATATCCCAGCTGTATTTCCCCTCTCTTCCTCTTCTTCTAGACCTTCCCCAAAGACCTCCTTCTTTTCCGATCCCCCTAACTACTCTTTAGTTTCTATTTAGTAAAGGGCAAGTCTCCCATCAATATCAACAAAATACGGCATATCAAGTTGCAATAAGGCTAAGAACCTCCCCACTTGTTAAGGCTGGGCAAGGCATCTCAGTATGAGGAGTAGCATCCAAAAAGGCCATAAAAGAGTCAGAAACAGCCCCTCTTCATACTGTTAGGAGTCACATAACAGGGCAATACTACCCAACTGTCTCATATATGCAGAGTGCCTAGATCAGTCTCAAGTTGGCTCCCTGGTTGTTGGCTTAGTCACTGTGAGCCCATGTTAGCTAATTCTGTGAGTTTTCTTGTGGGGTTCTTGAACCCTCTGGCTCCTTTCTCCTCCTCTGATGGATTTCTCAAACTTCTCCTAATGTATGGCTGTGGATCATCATCTGTTTCCACCAGTTGCTGGATGAAGCCCTTCTGATGAAAATTGGCTAGGCTCAATCTGGCCACAGGAGATGACCATATCAATCTACTTACCTACAAGTAAGTTACAATTCCTAGGAGTCTAAGCTGGTGTCTTCCTTGGAGATTCCAAGATTACATAATTCCCAAATGCATCCCCCTTCCAGTAGTCTCAGTAAGGTCTCTCTGGGCCACCCCAACCTGATTGCTCACATTCCTATCTCCTCCCACCCTCAGTCCTTTCCAAAACTCTTCTACTTCTACTTCCCAGGGAGATCTGATGCCCCCGCCCATGAATCTTCATTGTTACCTAATCTCTGTGTATCTATGGATTGTAGCATAGTTATTCTTAATTTTACAGCTAATATAAACTTATGACTGAGTACATACCAAGTTTGTCTTCCTAGGTCAGCATTACCTCACTTAGGATATTTTTTTTCTTGTTTCATGCATATGCCCTCATATTTCCTGATGTCCTTTTTAAGAGCTGAGTAATATTCCATTGTGTAAATGTATAACATTTTCTTTATATCTTGATTGAAGGGCATCTATGTTGTTTTCATGTTCTGGTTATTACAAATAAAGCTGCTATGTACTTACTTGAGGAAATGTCCTTGTGCTCTGAGTGTGCAGCCTATGGGTATATGCCCAAGAGTGGTATAGCAGGGACTTTTGGTAGTTTTATTCACAGTTTTCTGAGAGGCCACTGCACTTCCATACTATACCAATTTTCACTTCCACTAGCAATGAAGGAGTTTCTTGCTCCACATCCTCTCCAGCATGATCTGTGGCTTGTGTTTTTGATCTTAGCCATTCTGATAGGTATAAGATGAAATCTTAGGATGATTTTGATTTGCATTACTGTGAACTCTAAGGATGTTAAACATCTCCTTAAGTGTTTCTTGGCCATTTGCGATTCTTTTGTTGAGAATTCTCAGTTTAGGTCTGTACCCTATTTTTTAAATTGGATTATTTGGTTTGCTGGTATCTAGTTTCTTGAGTGGGTGTGTAATTAGTGAAAAATCTTTTCCCAGTTTTAGTTTACCATTTTGTACTATTGATGGTATACTTTGCCTTACAAAAAACTTGATGTGGGATGTCTTCGTGTTTGCTTTTAAAACCATTAAATGATAAAAGAACTGTTTTAGCCTCTGGCAGAGCAGCTTAAAAGCAGGCAAAAAATTCAAGCGTAGATACAGGGGAAGGAGGGCATAGTCAAAAAAGATGTGCTCCAGCTACTCAAAAACCAAATAAAATAAAATACAAATAAGCCACAAGCCACATGACAAGACAGATGAATAAAAATATGTTATAAAAATTGTTTGTATTTAATGAAACACAGAGCCAGATATTGGGGAAAAGCTGGAATATCATAAAGTGGAAACAGTCAAATCTCATCCAGCTATCTTCCAGCTTCCTTAAAAAGGTGAGTGCATAACAGATGTAATGATTGCTTCCTTGACTTTCATTAATTCTCACATTTGCACCAGAGCCCAACTTAGTTATGCACAATTTTTTTTTTTTATAATTTTGTGATTTCTTTAAGGTGGCTGAATATATTAATATTAGCTGATGATAACCTTAGGCTTTTTTGTGTGTGATGTTAGAAAACTTTGCTGAGATTAGTCCCTTATATTCCTCTGTTAGGGTTTGAATATCTTTATGTTCTTTCTTAATAGACTTTACTAAGACTTTCTTCTTGGCAATTACATTAACTGACTTTTTAAAATAATGAAACAGAAGTAATCACAAAAAAATGTTCATCACAAACAATATGACAAACATCATGAGGGTAGACCCATCTACTTTATTTGGTTCCAATATTAAGTCATCTAGAGTAAGATCACAGAACAATCAAACACCCTCCATTGCCTTACATGAATTCCCCTCTTTAAAAAAAATCCAGTTTACTCACCAATTTTGTTGTCAGTGATGACTGTGAAATGGGGTAGCTATCTAGTATGATAACAGCTCAAGGAGGGGTCCAAAAAAATCCTACAACCCACCAGGAGAAGGAGACTACTATTTCAAAACTTATCCAGATGAAAGTGAAAGGAAACACATGTGGCCAGTCTAGCTAAGCCTGGTGGCTAGCTCAGAACAGAAAACCTAGCCAGTCTGTAATTACCCCTTCAAGTGTTGCTCTGACTGGTAAGTGGCTATTTTGGGAATTTGTGCCCCATGTTGGGTGCCATTTTTAGTAATAAGTTTCTGGCCTGGACTTTCTAGCCTGGTCCTGTGGTCTCACAGAAACACACAGATGCATATATTAATTTTATGCTGACTGACCTAGTGTGCAGGCATATAACTTGAAATTTTTACTCTTACACTAACCCATTATTCTTATTTTGTTCAGCCAGGCTGCTAGGTACCTTTTCTCAGAGCAGCATAGTTGTCCTCTGCAACTTCTGGCTTCTCCACTGGTTTCTCTGGCATCTCTTCTCTATTCTTTCTGTTCCCAGAGTTTTCTAGTCTGGTAGCCCCACCCACACGTCCTGTCTTCCTTCAGCCAATCAGAGTTACCAATAATAAACCAGTATGCAGAATAATTATTTACAATGTAACATAGTCCCACTACAAAAATGAGTTTATGATATAAAAGATAGTTAACAATAAGCCTAAGATATAGGCTAAACAAAATAAGCTTAAAAACATAGCTCTATGATATTTAATACTACTTCCCCAAATTAAAAAAATAAGCATGACTTTAAAAAGCTGAGTGAGGAGGAGCCCAACGGCCAAAGTAGTAATTTACAGTTTAATATTTTGAAAACAGTCTTGGTTAAAAACATTTGAAAATTCAAAACAAAACAAATTTAGCTTTAAAAAAACCTCTAAATAAGTTTCAATGTGTGTAAAAAATATATAAACTAAAAATAAAATTTCTTAAAAAATAAAATAATAAAGTATAAGTCACATAAAAATTAAAAAGTACACAAAAAGTCTAAATTGTATTTATTGTGTTTTCTTTTTAAATTGTTAATGAGCTAACTATAAAACAACATTTAATTATAAAGGCTACTAAGATAAACAAGGATATATTTTAAAAAATACCTTAGCTTTATATTTTAAGTTTAAAAATAAGTTACTTCAAAAAGTTATTATTTTTTCACAAAATATTAAAACATATAAATTATTTCTAGATTAATATAGCTTAATCAAAAATACCCCTTACAAATCTCTAATAAAAAGAGATAGTCATATCAACTCCAAGACTTCAAACTCAAATGTCCCAGGCTTAAGACCCCCATAAGATTGCCAGCATCCCTAAACAACAAAAAATAATAAAAAGGTTCACTCAAACTCACAAAAATGTTGTTCATAAATATTTATTTTCATTATAAATAGTTAATATGCATAGTCAATTTCTTTATTAAAAGAGTGGATATAATATAGAAATGATTTTAAAATAGATTATTAAATATCCTTTAATCCAAAAAAGACCTTAATCTCAAAATATTTTATATTGATATAGATTTAAGTTTATTGATACAAATTTTAGCTCAATTTTGTTATAATATAATATATACACACACATATTCTTAATATATATTCTTGCTTAAGGTATTATTCATGAGTTCTCTTTTATTGTTTGTCAGTCTCCATGCCTGTATTATTGATGTTCTGTTGATGAAGTTCATTCTTGTCCCTTTGTGTTGGCGGTTATTTTCCAATTTCTTTATTAAATCAGGTTAAGCATATCTAATTTAGGTTGATGTCTTTTTGAACTACTTAAACTTGAGTTTTGTGTGGAGTGATGGATGTGTGTCTATTTGTGTTCTTCTGCATGCAGACATTTAGCTAGTCTAGCACCATTTGTTGAAGATGCCCCCCTTTTTTTCTATTGTATAATTTTGGCTTCTTTGTCTAAAATGAGGTGCACATAGATGTGTTAACTTATGACTGAGTCTTTGATTTGATTCATAGATGCACTTTCTATGTCAATACCATGCCATCTTATTACTATTACTCTGAAATAGAGCTTAAAAATCAGAGCTGGTGGTATCTTTGGAAGTTATTTTATTGTACAGAATTGTTTCAGGCATTCTGGACTTTTTGATAAACACTTTTAGTCAAATGGCTGTATACAAGTTAACTAAAAATATCAGTAACTTTCTATATATAAATGGACAGATAAAGAAATTTAAAAAATTAACACCATTTACTATAGTCTCAAATAATAAAAAACATCAAATGTAACAAAAAGAGCTATATGAATAGAACTTCAAGATTTTAAAAAATAAAATTGATTGAACTGTCCATATGCTGTAATCAGATTGGTGACTACCCTCATTGTCTTCAGAGATTCTCTATTTAGTAACTGATGAAAGCAGATTCAGAGATCCATAGCCAAGCACTGAGCTGAGCACCCGGAGACTTGTTGAAGAAATGGAAGAGGAATTGTATGAGCCAGGGGGGGGGGGGTGTCACAATGAGGGAATCCAATGACAACTGGCCTGAGCTCTTTGTAGCTTATAGACTCAACTCTGCAACAACAGTTAGGGACCCTACAAGGTACCAACCTAAACCTTCTACATGTGTGTTACTATTGTGTAGCTTGTATCTTTGTAAGGCTCCTAGAAGTGAGATCAGGATCTGTCCTTGGTTCTTAGCTGGCTTTTGAGAACATATTATCCATGCTAAATTAATTTTCCCAGCTTTGGAAGCTCAGTGGTCCTGCCTCAGGTTGATGTGTCAAGCTTTGTTCAAACCTGTAGGAGACCTGCATTTTCTGAATGGAGACAAATAAGGAGTGGATGATGAGAAGATGGATGGGAAAGGGGGAGAGAAAGTAGAGAAGAGGGAGTGAAAACTGTGTTCAGATAAAATAAAACTTAAAATGTCATTTCAATAAAATTAAATTTAAAAAGAAAGAAATTGAAGAATTTATCTGAAGATAGAAAGATCTCCCATGCTCATGGATTGGTGGGACTAATTTAGTAAAAATGGCCATTTTACCAAAAGCAATCTACAGATTCAATTCAGTTCCCATCAAAATCCCAACATAATTCTTTACAATTTGATTTTGAGCCTAGGACTTTGATTCTTTCTGACTTAGTCAGGCCTGACCTCCTAGTGAGTCTCTTGGCTATCCATCTTGTTATCTTGGAATCTACTTCAAGAAGAAACCTCTTTTTCAAGTATGCCTTTCCTTTAGTCTTTCTCTTGTTTCTTTTAAAGTTTACCTTAGACCATTTGATTCTCTTTTTTATGACTTTTATGTACAACTCAGTAGTCATAGGGCTTCTTTTGAAGTTCTGAGGTTGAATTTTGTCATACTTCACATAAATTTTAGTAAGTTTCAATTAAAATTAGAATAAAACCAAAGAGGAAATGGTTATTTGGCTTACAACTAGTCACATGACTTTATGGTCCACTGAAGTCTTGTTGACTTCGAAACAATGCTCTCAAGTCCACTGTTGCAATCTGTTTTTCTTTGTATACACTTTGTCCAGATATGCATGTCTCTCAGTACCTCACTGATTCTCTTTTGTTTATACAAGTAACTGGGACAATGTTCATGGGCAATGCATAAAATGCAGACATTACTGCTACCTCCACACCCTAACACCTTACCAACCTCTTTCTCTCTACCATGCTGTATCATTTTTTTAGCAATTCATAACTAGTTCTACACTTTAGTTGCATTATTTATTTAATTATCATTAGTAATACAAAATTGAAATATTATTTTACATGTATTAATTGTATCTTTTATCTCTCACTCTCCCACTCTGTCTCTGTGTATGTTTGTATGATTGTGCATGTGTGAGCATTCAGAGATCAAACTGATCTTGAAACTGGTTTTGTAACATATACTTATGATGAAGAGGATCTACATGAGTCCAGGATAAAGTAAGTAGATACTCAATGAAATTTGTGTTAGTAATGAATTTATAATAAAACTTACTAATTTTCTATAATTCCAGAATTTTAGACATTAATTATCCTGTTTATACAATAATTGCTTCTTTTTAATTGTACATAATTTGTTGAATACATTTTTTTAAATCATCATTTCTAGGTTCACGCATGGTAGATTTGTAAATGTTTTCATATCCTTTACTAAATATGGTTGAAATTGTTATAAATTAGTAGTTTTAGAAAATTTACTTTTGTACAATTTTATTTTAATAATTGCCTATTGGTAGACAATTCTTCTACAACATTTAATTCATTTAAAATATTTCGCTTTATATCTACTGTAATGATAACTTTTGATGCATTTCCCTGAAAACAGTTGAAGTGTCATTAGTGTCTTGAAAATCTTCTAAGTGTAGGTTGTATTAATTAAAGATGTTAAGGTAAATAATTTAGAGGATAACTACCAGTGTTATTGACTTTCTTCTTATTTGTATACTGGAGACAGAAGTCAGGGATTTTTGTATGCTGCACAAGTTCTTTCCTACTGAGAGCTAACACTAGCCTCATGCATTCTACTGTGTTGTGAATTATATCATTGTTAATTATCTGATTCCAGTGCATCAAAGTGAGTTAGTAACCATTCTGAATGGAAAGTGCAAGATGGAGAGTTATATTGAAATAGCAGAAGCACAACTAAAAAGAGAGTTTTTAAACTATGTTTTCCTTTTTTGAAAAAAAAAAACCTACTTACATGTATGTCTTTTGCTAACAGAATTATAGTTTTATGTTGTACAATATATAACTACATAAAAATTTAATTTTCCTATTTTCAAGATGTCAAAATGAATTACTAGAAGAGGATAGTGTTTGTTGGTGACTTCAATTTAAACAGGTAAAGATATAAGAAGGATGATTCAGGCAGATTGTAACTAGATAAAACAGAGAACAATCATGTTCAGTGATGATAGATCTAGAAAACAAGTCCTGTAATGTTTGATGAGGCCATAGGAGAGCTTCCCAAACCAAGTAGAGATGACAATCAGGCAATAAAGACATAACTACTTCAATGATCATAGTAATGAGGGCATGTGGACTAACTTATAGTTAGCTAGCTATTCCAGGTTATATAATATTTGATACCGGATGAAATAAAATTGGCAATTAGTACAGAGATGTCAACATTTAAGAATCTATTTGAGTCTAAGTTATATTATATTCAGGCATTTTAGTAATTTAGAGTTGTTCATTTTTACAATATATTAAAAATAGTTACTTCTAACACTCATTATTAAAGTAAAGTAGTTCTGTGGCATATGTCACTTAGAAGAAATATATGCACAAATAACTGAAATTGCAAAAAAACAGTGCTGTGGCTTTAATTAATTGGGGGTATGAAAGTTGGAAGGTAAGAATGAGTCATTTTCTTTCCACACATATTTAATTTATGTAGACAAGTATATTATTTTTGAAACAATATCCATCTTAGTTATTAAATATAACAAGCATATGATTATGTGGAATAAGGTACAAAATTAATGTATGATGACTTAGAAAATTCAGAATTGATGCACTATGATCTTAAGCAAATTTATAGAGAAGCTAGTTGTTCAATTTGACTAATTTGTCTCTGAAGAAGGACACAAGCTTGGTGAGGCTGAGAGGCATGCAATTATATTTCAGGAGTGGTTGATTGGCACTAATAGTATTCCAAGTACCTAACAAGAACAACCTTCTTTGATGAAATAAGTGGATAATACTTAGTGTCTATCAAGACAATAGAATGTCTAATTGAATGATGCATTTTTTTCTGTTGTAGATTTTGTGAGCCAGCACAAAAGTTTTATCTTCTTGTATATCAGGATTAGACTTCAGCTCTGTATTTTTAATGGACTAGTGCTAGATTAAAAGGAAGGAACTCACATGTTTAAAACATTTCTATAATAATAGCAAGAAATTCCCTATGCAAGGAATTGAACAATGAAATATAAACTCGTCTTTTATACTGAACAATGAAATATGAATTCAGTAGATATTTAACCATTTTAAATTGACCAAAGAACTTTAGTTTGTCAAAACTTACTGTATAACAATGTTCATTATGCAAATCGTTTGCTTCATAACAATATAAGAAAAAGTGTTAGAGAAAGTACAGATATAAAAATATTTCCTTGCTTAAAAATAGCATGACTTTTAGAATTACTTGGCCAATAAGAGTATTAAACACAAGCCATGCAGCTACATGTTCTGCATACTAGAAGATCAAAAGTTTATACATCTGTATTTCTATCTTTATCTATCTATATCTACTATATATCCATATCTGTCTGTCTATATATCTATCTTTATCTATTTATATCTACTATATATCCATATCTGTCTATCTATCTATTTATCTATCTGTCTATCTATCTATCTATCTATCTATCTATCTATCTATCTATAATCTATATAACCTCAAAAAGTTGTTACAGTACACAATTTCTTTCTCAAAGGGTTGTCAATTAAATAGAGATCTTACCTCAAAGCAAGTTTAGTTGTCTAGCTGTGTCCTGATCTGGAAATGTTGATTTTTATGGTTGATGGGAAAGGCTGATAAAAAGATGCCAAACAAAAACAATTCAAGATGTCTCTCACAATCTGCTGGCTCATATTTAATATTGCAGAACACATTATGTAATCATAGACAAAGTTACAAAGCAAATAGGAAGTAGAGCCTAGAGTAACCGAGAACAGAAGGGGCAGGGGAATAAAAACATCCTGAATAAAATGTTACTCTACACAGTAACAGTCTTGTGTTTTAGTTTAGAGTTCAATAAAGATAAAATCTACAATCTCTGTTTTGTGCTCCCCAGTGGCCATAAAACAGTTGACGGGATACACTTGCTGTCTTGTAAAGAAATGAGGTCTGCATTAATTTTACATATTAGTAAAATCCTTACAAAAGATGAAGACCCTTTTTTGTGAAATCTAGACCTGACATTAATGGTAATCATTTTTGACTTCCTTATTATTATATTTGTAATTCTTTGTGGTAGAAATAATGCAGGCTAACCATGTTCCCATACTTTGATAGTATTATCTAGCACATAAGTTTGAGGTCATAAATTTCATGCCTGTCAGACCTGTTGAGTATCAAATTCTTTGGAGGTATAGGATACATGTGGTGCATTGTTGGACTCCCAACGTCTGGCTCCTTCTCTGACCTGTAGTAAATGTTTAATTAATGCTGCTTTCCATCCAGTTACATTAGAGAAGAACAAAGAACATAGAGGACTTAGTTGTGTCACACAAGCAGCAGCATCCCCCTCCCCCTCCCATTCCTTTTATTTAGTTTGTTCTCTGAAACTGCCGTACACGTGCAATGTGAATTTTGATTATTATAACAACCCCAGTGTCCCTCTCACCTTTGTTCATCTCCATTAAAGTCTCTTTCTAACATTCATGACATTTTGTTCTTGTTGTCATGTTTGAGACCTAGCAATTTTAAGCCGGATTGTCTAAGTTTAGAACTATCCACTGGAGCTTTTCCAGCATCCATTAGTAGCCAGTAGTTAAGCAAAGTAGCTAGGGTTCCAAGCAGGTCCTTCCTGATCCATGACTGACTGAGTTTTTTTCTAAGTCCTCTTTAGTCAGCCACATTTGCTCTAGGTCAGGACTGCATCAGGTGTTCCATGCTTAGAAGACGTGTTTCATAATCCTTCCTCCTTGACTTCAGTTTTTTTTTCTTTTTTATTTTTTCTGCCTTTTTTTGTGATGTTTTCTGTTAGGCATTCTTTTTTTTTTTTTTAAATTGCCTATTTTTTAACTTAAAATTTTTTATTTTATTTTACATACCAACCACAGTTCTCCCTCCCACTCACTCCAAAGCTTCCCCTCTCATTCCTCATCCATTCTTCAGAGAGAGTAAAGCCTTCCATGGGAAGACAACAAAGTCTGACATATCCAGTTGAGGCAGAACCAAGAATCCCCCCCTCCAACCCATCAAGGCTGAGCAAAGCATTCCTCCATAGGGAATGGGTTCCAAAGTGCCAGTTAATTCACTAGGGATAACATCCTGGTCCTACTGCCAGAGGATCCACAAACTGCCCATGCCACACAACTGTCATCCATTTTCAGAGGGCCTATTAAGTCCTATGCAGGTTCCCCAGATGTCAGTACAGAGTCAGTGAGCTCCCAGTAGCTTGGGTCAACTGTCTGTGACTTTCCAAACCCATGCTCCTCCACCTCCACCCATTGTGGCCCTAACTGAGAGCCAGCAGGGAAGACTCCCTCAGGTAGGCCTACCAACACCCCATAGGACCTTGCAGTCTACACTTACTACTCCCTTCCGCAAACCCACCCATGCCCTGAGACCTCAGTGGCTCCCTGAGACACAGAATCCACTATTGGACCAAAGGGTGAGTGATAGTTCCCCAGCCCAGCATGAAGGATACTTTATTAAATGTTACACATAAATGCAAAGGTTTTATACAATATTTATACAGCAAAAGGGACAATTCAAATCAAATGCCATGGTGAGTATCCAGGTAAAATATGCAGTTATTATTAACATCATTAGACTATTTTATTGCAAGATAGTCAGCCAATGTTTAATTTTGATAATTAATAACCTGATTAACTCAAAGCATGCATTATTAAACCTAATAGTTCCATTTATTCACTTCCTTGCTCACATCACTACAATGAAAGTCAATTAATGTTCTACAGAGCCTATCCTATATTGACTTGGACATTGCACTTTCTGTCCAAAGAGTTTGTTCTTTATACTGTTATCTCTGTGGCACATGAGAGTGGAAAGAGGGTGTAAAGAAAGTGTTTTCATTAAATTTTCTTCATGTACATATATAACATTTGAAGACGACTTATAATTTTGTGGCTAAGTCTGCCCCTAAAATTCCATGAGGAGGATCGGGGTTCTATTGAGCATTCTGCATTTCAGGAGGGTTCTCCTAATCACTCTCCCTCAAAATGTCAGCAGAGTATTTTGTCAGCTTACAGAAATGTCTCAGACTTTCTTGAATTCAAGATATATTAAGAATTTTGAATTTGCTCATCTCCATTTTCTTAAAAAAAACTGCCTCATTGGGACATTTGTGTGTGTGTGTGTGTGTGTGTGTGTGTGTATGTGTGTGTTTGTGTGTGTGTGTGTGTATGTGTGTGTTTGTGTGTGTGTTTTTGTGTATGTGTTTGTGTATGTGTGTGTTTTTGTGTTTGTGTGTTTTGTGTGTGTGTGTGTGTGTGTGTGTGTGTGTGTGTGTGTGTGTGTGTGTGGCTTGGTAGTCTTTCTCTTGGTGTGGGCCTTAAGTTAAACCAGTCATTGGTTGGCCAGTCCTACAATTCTGTCCCAGCTACCTCACAACATCTTTCAGGTAGGACAAATTTTACTTTGAAGGTTTTTACTCCTTTAAAAAAAAATTAATATATCCTATCATCTCAATCAGGTTTTTCTTCAGTATCAGACCAGATTGGCAATTCTGTATATCTGTTCCCTGCTCTCTGTCATTTAAGTTATTTCATTTTAATATACAGAAATATATATTTTTGAGTGTACATACAATCAATAACAGTATTACTATTATATTGTTGTTAGGTTATTGCCTTTTCTGTTCCCAGGGTATAAACTCACCTCATTACAAAATTATCTCTTATTAGTAGAACCTAGAACAGTATATGAAGCATGGTAGACACTAGAAATGTAGTGAGTAAATAAAGAGACAATATATTGTGTTCTCACAGTCAACATCTTACCAACTGTCCTGAATCTATAATATAAATTCCGATGCTTTGGGGATTTTTTTTCTTTATTTGTCTTATAGTTGCTTTTGCCTATTTTTTTTTTAATTTTAAAGTAAATGCATTTTTGTTTCCACTAATATTGGTTTTCAAAACTTCAAGCAATTTTCAGGAAATAGATGCTACAAACCAGTCATCCTACATAGTTTGCTAATCTGCTGCTTCATAAAGCATCAGTAAAATTCCTCTCAACTATAAAGTTCAGTTTCGACTTTGAATATTATTTTCCTGGTTGATTAGCCATAATTTTTATGTCAGCATATACTATTTAACTAGGACTATAACATTTTTCTTAAAATAATAGCTGTCACAAGTTTCATTGTAAGTAAGAATTCAAATTATCAAGATATCTTTTCATATTGAAGGCAATTGATTCAGACACATTTCTTAGGAAGTCAGTTAAATCATATGGGCCATGAAAAAAATTATTATCCTCCTTAGACACATTTTTGTTTGGAGCTACTTTATTGAAGAACCCAGAGTTACACATTAACTTGTTAACATTAAATGTTAGAAATGATAAGGTGGGTAGAAATTAAGTGGGAATCTTAGTCACTTTGAGATAGAGATTAAGAATCCAATCATAGAATGTATGTTTAAGCAGAAAAATAATACGTGGTTTGAATCCTTGGCCTCCTTAGTATAGACAAACCTTAACTTCTATGAATCAGATTAAAATGCCAAGGCTATTTTGTTTATGTCTTTATTTTCATCTTTGTAAATATTATATATTTCGTGTACTCAGACATAGACATGTAAATATATACATTGTTTTACATTTCTGTGAATAAATATTCTATGTGACTTAGAATTTGCTTCTTACAGTTTTACTTTCAATTTCTTAATTATATTGTAAGAATCTCTTAATTTAAGTAGAGTACAATTTACTCATGATTTATATCATAAGTTTTTCATGTGTTTGTTCCAAGAAATACCTTTGCATAGCACATAAACATAATTTTACATTTTTAATTTTTATTAAAGTCCTGTAGATTTTTTCACAATGATAAAAGTATTAATATATATGTTTCCTACTTTCATGACTATTCAATCATTCCTGTTTGAAATTTCTTGGGTCCCTTATCAAAAATTAAGACCCATATTTGGGTCTATGTCATCTTTCTTTGTATACAGGGTTTGGAGGTATCTGTATGTGTGTATGCTTGTGGTGTGTGTGTGTGTGTGTGTGTGTGTGTGTGTGTGTGTGTGTGTATCTATAAATGCATGGCTACATCCTTATTAGTTCATATAATATCTTTATGATCTCAGTACTGAACATTTGGTATAGGATAATGTATTGGACAGTTCTTCACTGACATAACGTCAGTTTTCTTGCTCTCAACATTCCACAGTTACCTTTAGTTCTTTGCCGAGCATTAAGGCACTGACAGAATTCTCAGTTCCATTCTGCATGTCCGTTGGTCTAGTGATATGTGGTGAATAGGAGAGAAGAGGAGAGAGGAGGTTTTGCAGGTACAGGTCTTTGACAAAGACATGGTAAAAATGAGATATAAGGAGTGTAGAAATAAATACATAAATAGGAGTAATGAGGATAGAATAAAATTAGGAGAGTTTGAAAAATTCAGAAAAAAGCATAATAACATCTCTTTACCAAAATTATATATAATAATGCAAGTTGTATACATATCTAAACTCATATCTATTTTAAGTGAAATTTTACCATATAGGCTGACAATTTTCACACCAAGAGCCATAGACTACTTAGGTAAAACCTCAATACCAAGTATGTAAAGCCTTTCTTTCCATACTCACTGGTCAGAATCTTCAGGACACTCCCCAGACATTTTAAGTTACTGTAAATGCCCTTGGGTAGTTACACTGCTTGATGTGTGCATAATCATTTGGGCTTGTATTAAGATGACCACTACCTATGAGATAAGGCTGTGTTTTTCTCCTTTCAAACAACAAACTGGAAAAAAAAAATCCACAGGTAAGTTTGTTGCTGAAGACATCATGTGTTTCAGACACAAGTCCCGGGGGACTCAAGGTGATTCTGTCCTCAATTCCACATCGGTGTCACTCTTGAGAGTGACAAAGCTGGTTAAACACAAGTGGAAATGAAAAATCGTACACCAAAGAGTCATGGCTGTGCAACTGTGCATCTGCACATTGGTCCTCAAACTGTTTATATACAGGAAAGTTGATTTTCTCTAGGTTGCAGGTTTTGAAAACCATGCTTTGCATGCTCCCATCCTCCCAAATTTTAGAAAAGGGAGAAAATGGATGAGATGTGATAATGGAATCATTTGTTCATTTGCTCATAGTTTCAGAATGTTTCTTACTGGGTGACTTGGAAAAAAAATACTTCTGTTGTGTTCCTGAGTGCTGGTATGTCAGGTAAGTGTCACCATATCCATTCTTACATATAGGTCCTCTTTGTCACATGAATAATGTCTGATAATTAAATATATTAAGTATTCCTGGGAAAACTTAAAAGAAACAGACAAGGCCTAACCTTTTATTGATATATTTAATAATATTTTTAATGATTAATTGTCCTTGTAAAGAAAGAAGATATAATCGTTAAATCATATTTTTCCTGACTTGTCAAAAATCTCTCAAAATGTTCTAATTCTAGTAGACCCATAAGATAATTTATGGTATATAAATACTTAAGTCAAGGTGATGACCATTAATTGGGACAGATTTTCAAGACTCTTTGCTCACCTACCAAAGAAGAGAGCTGACAGCCCATGTGATCAAAACTCCCTGTTTTCCCCTGCTGTTAACAGGCTACCTGACTAGGTGCCTGTCAGTAAGTTATAGCTGTTGATTATTGCCTAATATGAGAGGGGCTGATAGCTACTCTCAGTGATTGATACCCAAAGGAAAAATAAAAATTCAGTGATTAGAGTGTAGCCAATGGTCAACTTACTAATAAGTCTTGAAGTTTCATAAACCTTCCTGCATTTCTGTTTTTCATATTCGCTTGAGTTACTTTTATAATAATCGGTATACGAGGCCTAATTCAGTAGCATCAGGTGATATGAGACGTGTTGCACAACTTTTTATCCTTCTGAATATTTTAGTTCACTGTGATGACTCAGTTAGGTTTTGTTAAAAGGATAATAAATACAAGAAATAAGCAGGAACATAAGGCACTTGAAGCAAATGGTACAAATAAATTTAAGAGAAAATTAGACATTTTTATTGCAACTGGATGTTTCACTGACAATGGATTAAAAGAACCAGAAATTAAGGAAGAACTTGAACCTGATGGATCATATGGGACAGGGATGTTGGACGAGTGGCCAGTTTCTAACCCTGCTTTTTCTTCTGTTTCACTGGAAAAACCAACATTTTTCAGATAATTATGTACAGTCAGAGAAATAGTAACAGCTGCATTTTGGAAACTTGGGATGCAAATTACTAGTTCTATTCAGGTCATGTAAGCTGGAATTGATGAGATATGTGAGACAGAATGACTGTCAACAGCTTCTAGTTGAAAGATCTAATCAGCATTGTGAAAGTTAATGAAAGTATGAAGCCTTACTGCTGTCAGGAATGGCTCCAGGGTTTGCAATCCGATGGAACTGGGGATTTAAATTACACCCATGGAGTAACTCATAGGACACATATCTATAGGAAACATGACATCATTAGACAGTTTGATTTCTCAAGCATGTTGTATTTTTAAGTTTCATTTAGTGGGACTAGAACAATCCAAATTGAAACAGCTGCAAATGCTATATAATTGGGTCAGAATGCTTTGTTGCCTGGATTCTCAGTTGCCTGTATTGGCTTTTGAAAAGGTCATTATGAGAAAAGGGATCTGAATAGCAAAGATATTCCAGCTGGTTAGCTATTATTTTAATTATGTAATGGAATCAGCTATTTCTCTGCCAATAACTGAAGTTACTATAGAAAAGTTATTCAAAGACTCTGAGGATGCCCATTTTGTATTATTTCCACTGTATGTCACAGATCTTACACAACCTTATTATGCATTTGGAATTATTTATTTTCTTTTGTTTGTTTCTATTACCATTTGATTTTTTGCTCCATAGAATGTAACATGTTGCCCTTTTCTTCAATTGCCAGAAATAAAAAGGATGAAAAATAAAATCAAACCCAGGATTTCCTAAGCTTTGCAATTTTTATTGAAGATATTAAAAAAAAAACTGACTGTTAACATTCACCAGACATGAAGGCATATGACTCTTTTAAAGGGTTACATTAAGAATGGCAAGAGAAATTATTATATTTTACAATTCAATTTAGAAAGCCGATAATTGTTAGGAGATGCTTGACTTGAGTGACAATAGCGTAAGTTAACAATTATATTGGGAGTAGTGGACAGAGCAGGAAGTACCCTTGTTCAGTGTAGAGGAACCTCAGCCCAGCATCATTCATTTAATTGCTTTGGATAATTATAACAGTATGATTATGTGGTAGCAATAAGAATAATCAGATTAAATAGCACAGTAAGAGCCATTTATCTCCTGTTTAAAGATATTGGCTATAAAATAGGCATTTGACCCTAGAGTTTTGGAAACCAGATTTGGAAACTGGTTCCTTATTCAGATGTATTTTACCTTTTCCCCAGCCAATCTAGTTCAAACAACTTTTCTCCTCCATTTTGAGGTTTTATCATCTCTAAAATTACATTTCAAGCTTTCAGTGCTAATATAGAATTTTCTACCCTTTGTGAATTTTCTAGCTTGCTTCTCATACATGGAGCCCTCATCTTGAGAATCTACTATCTTATCTTCATGTTTGCTTCTAGAAATTTTGCCTGTTTTCTCAATATTCTAAAGAAGTAACATACAGGCAAAGATTCGATTTTCTTCTTACTTTGTATTTGCTCATAAAGATTTGGTTTGGATATATAGTCCTTTATAAATATGAGTATATATTAATTATGATAGATTTAAATAATTGAATAATTATTGCAAAATATTATTTATGTATGCATATGTATGTCCTTATTTTCTTAAGAAAGTATATTCAATGATATCTATAAACAAACCCCAAAGACTATTACTATATTTATGCATAAGTATGACCTATCCCTTGAGCAGCATAGATAAAAGTTCCTCCTGATGAATATTTGTCACTCAGAGAATAGACATGGTCAGTTTAATATGGAAATTATATATATGTAAGTGGAATATAAAAATTAAATTCTTTCAATTTTCAAGTCCTAGACCAAGTACTTCATTAAAATGTTATCTGAGATTTTGACCATGACTCAAGAACCTAACCATTAGACTTACTGATTTTCCTTGAATATTGTCTAATCAAGCACAGATCTGTAAATTCAAGTCATGCTATTTTGTTATCAGTAAAATTTAAGTGAGAAATCATTCATCTGTTTACTTAGATAAACTTTCATCGAATTTCATAGATGTATTCATTGAGCAAATAAATACATAAATTAATTTAGAAAACAATTATCTTACCTGCAATTTTAAATAATTAATATTGGCATGATTACAATATATTTTATACAAAGCATGAAAATGCAATGAATATATTATAATATACTTGGAAGCAAAATATATTTGGGGAAAAATTCCAAATACAGTTAAGAGATTTATATAATCAAAATTTTAATCACACAACAACGTAACTACAAATTTTCCTTTCCCATTTATTCATCAAGGTAAGATGAAGGGGCTGTACTACTGAATTAAAATAGGAAAATATGTAAGGATAAAAATTTTCCATTTTGTCTCAACATATGGGCATTGATAGTCTCTGTGTGGGTGGGTCCAAGTTAAGTGTCATAGATCACATCCACTTCTGTTTAATTCTTGGTAAGTTAATTTTATTTTCAGAGCTGTTCCTTCACAGAGTGTTTAGAAATATATGGATATGTGGGGGAGGACAGAGCACCAGAATAATAACACTAAACACAAGCATATACATTCATGGAACTCATAAGGCACTCAATGTGTTGAAGCAGCTGGAGCTAGAAGACAGGAAGATGAGCAAAACTGGCAGTTGAACGATAATGGAAAAACAGCAAATTGTGCAATGAATTGACTTGAGTAGGTCTGAGACTGACATGTGCGATCACATTTTACCTCCTTTGGCAGGCAATGCTGTGATTTTGAATCTTCAGTGACTAGATAATACCAAATGGTGAGAACTCCTAAAGGAAATTTCACTTGTATAAGGATTTGCTTGGCTTTTTGTTTTAGTCAAGCTTGCTATGGAAAATTTGCTGACAATTGACATTTATAATGTGTGTACCAGTTTGGTGTATATACAGCTGTATGGTTGTCTCAATTAAGAGGGAGGAGGGAGATGGGGTTCTGGGAGAAATTATGAAGAGAGGCAGCTTAAATTAAGGACCATTTAAGTAGTATGGGAATGGAACCTAATATGGTAGAAAATTCCTATATATTCATATATGAAGGCAATCTAAATGATATCACCAATAATGGGGGAGACAAGGTACCAAATGGCCACCACTTGTTAATGAATAAAGCTTCTAGTACTGGGATTGGATTACATTTAATTGAGTTATATATATATATAAATTATATAAATATATATATTATATTTACATTTGGTTTCTCAGAAAACTGGGAGACAATCTACTTGAAGACCTAGCTGTAACATTCTTGGGCATATATGTAAAGGGTACACATTCATACCACAAGGACACTTGTTTAACAATGTTCATAGTAGTATTATTCATAATAACCAGAACATGGAAAAAATGGTTGTCTCTCAACCAAATATTGATAAGGGAAATGTGGTACATTCATAAAGTGGTGTATTATTCAGCTGCTAAAAAATAATGACATCATGAAATTTGAAGGCAAATAGATGGAACTAGAAAAATAATAGTTCTGGGTGAGGTAATCCAGACCTGGACAATCAGAAGTGTTGTGTACTCAGTGATGTGTCGATATTGGTTGTAAAATAAGACATAATCATGCTATATTCTATAGATCCAAAGAGGCTAGATAACAAGGAGGGATCAAGGGGACACTTAGATTTCCCTTTGAAGGGGAAATATATATGTTGAGAGGGACTTGGGGTGTGTAGGAATAGAAATGAGGAATCAGGTGGAGATGGGTTAGAGGGAGAGTACTCTAAGAGTCAACAGGAAAGGGGGTTATTTCAGGGTCAGGTAGAAACCTGGTGCAAGGGAAATTCCTTTGAAATTTATAAGGATGACCCCAGAAATACTCCTAGCAAAAGAGGATACTTAGCTTGAACTTGCCAATTCCTATAACCAGGCAAGACTGCCAGTACAGAGATGGGGACAACCTACCTAGATTCCATCTGGTTCATGGGAAATGCTGAAGTAAGTTTGACACAGAGATTATGGGAGTAGCCATCCAAAAACTGGTCCATCCCAAGACCCATGCCATGACAGTGAACTCATGCTGACTTTGCATGGAATGCCAGAACCCAGAGGTTGGATGGCTGAGACCTAGAATAGAACCAACACGACTGGAAAAAAAAAAGTCAATTTAATGATGTTTAATGGTGCTCTGTTACACTTATAGATTAGTGCTTAAACCAATAATCAGCAGAGAAGCTTCACCAAGTAAATGGTGTAAACAGATGCAGAGACCTGCAGTCTAACATTTGACTGTACTTGGGAAATCTTGATGAAGAGAGGGAGAAAGTATTTTAGGAGCCAGATGCATCAAAGACAGCACAAGAAAACCCACAGAATCAACTGACCTCAGCTCATAGGAGCTCACAGAGTCTGAACCTAAACAAGGGAGCCTGAATGAGACTGACCTAGAACCTTTGCATTTATAAGACAGATGTGCAGCTTGCTCTTCTTCTGGGTCCTTAATAGTGGGGATAGGGGCTGTCTCTGACTCTTACTGGCTTTTGGGAATCTTATTTCTCAGAAAGCCTTGCTCAGATTTAATAAAAGTCAACTTGTTTAGTCTTACTACAACTGGATGTGCCATGGTTAAACAATACACATAGGAGGCCTGCTCTTTTCTGAATAGAAACAGAGTAAGAGTGGATGGTGGGCAGAAGCAAAGGGGAGCCTCTGAGAAAGGATGGGGAGAAGAGGAGGAAGTAGGAACTACAGTCGGGATGTAAAATAAATAAAATGTTCTATTTCACAGGTTTTATTCAATGACTAGGCATAGAAAGATGCAGGATGTTCTTCCCAAGTGAAACATTATCATCTGTTTGCCTGTAGTACAGTAACAGTTGTTAGAAGGTACCGAATGGTCAGAAAGACAGTTGTATGTGTGAGGCAAGTGTTTTCTGGTCTGAATGTTGTTAATATTCTCAAGGCTACCTTGTATCTTCCAAATGGAAATGTTCATTTTTTCAAAACGTTTAAAATAACAGGTTAGTTTATATATAACCATGAGATGAAGATATTTTAGTCTTAGGATGATTACCCATGTGTAGAGAGCCACGCGGCCACACCTTAAAGATGGTGCTGGCTTCTGCCTTCCACCTTCCACCTGAGAGCTCTCTGAGATAAACAATTCATTTGGTTAAGGCTAAGCTCGTGGCTTGCTTCCAGGTGTGGCTTGCTTCCATGCACCTAGATTTATTGGCATGGCCCACGTGGCGCCCCGTGACTAGCAGTCCAGAGGGTATATAGCTGGGAGCGGGTTTTCCCCAGTAGAAAAGGCAGTAGCAGAATGGGAGAAGCAGCAGCAGAAGTTTCAAGTCCTGAATAAACCACTGAAAGAAGAGCCTGGTGTCGCGTCGTCCTTGCAGGCGAGGGTACCCGCGACAAGTGGTGGCCTGTATGGGGAGAACGTGACACCCATGTTTCACACTTCCTGTCCTCTTGTGGATACATATGTACCACTTGTTCTGTACTCATTTATAAGTTGTTTCCACATTAACTGTTGTGAACAGCGCTATCATGATAGGAAAGGTCACTTAACAGGAAAATAGACATAGCAATTTCCTGAAACGCAGTAAAGAAGAAACCCAATGAAGTTTCTTAAAACCAAAACAAAACAAAAAACCTGAAAGGTAGGGAGCTGATGTGGCTGATCAAATTTTTGAGGAGCTGAGGGAGGTTTTAGCTATTTTCCTGTCCATCATCACTCCTTTCTTCTCCAGTTTGAAGTTACCACTAAAGGCAGAGTGTGGGATAGAAAACCTTGACAGCATGAAAGGCCAAGAAGGCATTGCTTCTAGTGTATGGCCTGCTGAAGGCTGGGTGTAGTCCTTCGTTGGTCAAGAACATCAACAGGCACAGTGAAGGGCAAAGGAATGAAAAGGACCACCCCCAAAGTTGAGAAGTACAAGGCCAGAAGAGCAAATAGTAACCTTTAAATATGATGCAAACATTACTACATTTATACTGTGAAATATTTACTGGTTCTGGTCTTCAGACTCAAATCTTAACAAAACATATTTTGTAATCCTTTGCCAAAAAATGTGAAAATATTATATATACAGATTCTAATTAAAACCCTAACAGATACTGAATTACCTTATATGCAGTCTATACAGACATGACTGCTCATTATACATACATATGCTGAATAAAAAGTTGCATATGCTTCTACTTTTGGAAATATATCACTGTTTATTTCTTAATATATTTCCAAGTGCAATAGTAGTGGTGTAAAAATAATAAAAATATTACAAAAGAGGTGAAGAGATCATTGAAAAAATAAGAAACAGATATTCCTGGTAATAAATGAGAAGCAGAAAAAATATCAGTGTTGAAATTTTTCAATAGGTTCATTCTCTGAATTCAATCCTAGCTTCAAGTGTAGGATTTGGACTTCTTTCCAGGTTTGTGTAGACAGTACCATAGGAGCAAATTTTCAGCCAGACATATCTTTACAAGACCTAAGTGGTCTGATGTTTCCATCTTACTGGCTTATTATCATGGCTATTTTTCATTCAGTTACTTTAAAATCACATGTTGCTTTTCAATTTAAACATCATCATTTTTTAATATTTGGAAATAGATTTAAGTACTAAGAAAATAAATTTAGTATGTGATTTTGATCCAACTGGCCTAAGATTATTGTTTAGAAAACTGATGTGGGAATGCGTTTATGTATGCTGTGAATCTCAATCTTTAAATAAAGGAGCCGTTTTGGGCCATGGCAGGCACCATAGAAGAAGTAGGAGGAGAAATCAGAGCATAGGTAGGAGAAGCAGGGTGGAGTCAGACAGATCGAGCTGAAGCCGCCCAAGGAGCAACATGTAAAAGCTCAGGTGAGCCACGGGCTACGTGGCCGACAGATTAATAGAAATGGGTTGATTTAAGATATAAGAGCTAGCTAGCAATGTGCCTGAGTCATAGGCCAAACAGCATGGACTTAATATAAGCATCTGAGTTATTTCTGGGGGTCTGAGCGGTGGGCGGCTAAGCGGCAGGTCTGTGGGTCCAGGTCTCTGGCCGCCTGGGACCTGAGAACCCACTACTACAGAAAACACATGATTGTCAGAGTAAGTTAACTGGGTTTTATTATTCGGAAATTATTTATATCATATTCTAAACCTTGAATAGCGTATGGGAGCAGTATTCTCTGGGTGATTTCCTTTATATATTTTGTATAAGTATACATTACAATATTAATTTCAAATTATGCAATGAAATATATGTCAAGCATTGCTAATTTCTACGTACTTTTCATGATAATTTCGATTATATATTTGAATAGAGATATTGATGAAGTTGAGATAATAGCCCTGGATTGTTTGCTAGTTTTGTTTCCATGACTACGGTCCTATGGGCTAAGGAATGTGTCTCTTTTCTCTGTACATTCTCCACATTTGTCTGTTTGTTTGGGACCTCAAGCTACTTTGGAGTTGGAGAAAAGTAGTTAGTATTTCTAACTTTTATGAGCCTGAATGATGGACACTAGAATACAAACTTGGACTCCATTTGGAGATACAGTGTGATATCTCTTCAAACAGAGCCGACTTTCACCATTTTTGAAGATCCACATACGCTCAAAAGCTGAATTAGATAGTTCATAATTTAAACAAAGACCCAATTTGAGTGGCTGATAGAAATTTAGCTGATCATTGGTAATTAAATTTCTTAGAAAAATAAAACACATTTATACCTAAGGGGCTGTGATCATTCAAATACTTTCTTCTCTACAGTCAGATCTTTCATTTAGCTGTGACAAGAAAAAGCAAATGATTGAATTTCAGAAATTCTATGAAGTCCTATTGGATGTATTAATGGGCTATTAAATACACTATAGGGAAATTTGATTATATTTGGCCATATTTTAAACTTTTATTTTATTGTTTTAATTAAAAAATAAATTTAAATATATTTTGATAATATTCTTCCCTTTCTACCAAGTTCCTCCAAATCCTCTTCTCTCCAACCTTTGCGACTTTAGCTTCTTTTAAGAAACCCCTCACCAAACCAAGGAAATAAATTAAAAGCACATGCACACATGCAAACAAAACAGCGACATCTTGGTCATCTACTACTAAACATAAGGCCTACCTGTCTGAGAGGGGTTGATATACTCAGCATCAGTCTATTGAATAAATCTGATTTTCATTACCCCAGAATGTATAGTGACAGTTAACTTCTCACCTTTTAACCCTGTGGTAAGCTTTCCATTGGTTTATTTTTAATGAGTATAACAAAATAAAATACGACGACATACAACAAAATGACCGCATCCAAGTGTGTCGTAGCAAACCAACAAAATAAAAACAGTCGGTAGTCTTTGATTTTACCTTAGGTCCCTGGGCTATTCTGGTCTCAGGTTCTTGGTGACCCAACAGTGCCAACTATGGGTTCTATCTTGTGGAATGGACTTGAGTCAAATCAGATATTGTTTGGATACTCCGACAAGCTTTTCGCTACCACTGCCTCAGCATATCTTGCAGGCCAGACAGCATAATGCTAAGAAGCAGTCACCTAATTAGTACCTAAAATATTTATAACATTGGAACTCATCAGTTTTAAGAGAATGAGTAACACCTGAGACATTATTGCTTAATCAGATTTTAGTAGTTTTAAATCTATTCAAAACCTAACCAATAATTTATGTTCATAATTTAATCTAATTATGGTGACTACAAATTGAGAAAGGAACCTTAATTACAGGAGGCTTTGGGAAAGTTTTATGTGAGTTTACACTCTCAGATATCTGTGGTTCTCCAAAATCTAAATATAAATGTGGAAAATAAAAGATATTCTTTTTATTATCTAAGCTCTGTCATTGACTCACACATGCTCTCAATATTAGGTTTTCTTTTCAGCATAACATTTTTTTTGTATTGATGTATTTTTGGCGGGAAAACTCTCCTTGTTTTCTGTATGTTGTTTGGAAAGCAGTAATCTATTTCCCTTAAGTCAGATGCTTATTACGATATTTATTCTTCGATTGTGATCCCTGTTTCAGTAGTTCAAACATCTCTGCAGTCTGTGATTTTTTTTACAAGAATATTGATATCTAATTTGCTACATTTAGTTAAACAGATTTAACAGCCTAAAGTCAACCTCAAAAATCTTACATCTAAGAATTTGAGCAATCTGAGTATGGATTATCCCAAACATTTTATATTAATGACCACAGACATATGTAGACAAAGTATCTTCCTTTATTAAAACCTAATTTTAGAATGGAGGATGTGCTCACTAAACATTATTCTATTTTCAGCCACTTATCATGTCTGTAGTTATTGGGAATGATTGTCTTCCAAAGGTAAATGTATAAAGAGATTAATGCCTAGGTATGTATATACCAGTACTGTGGAAAGGGGGAGTCCTTGAGAAGTAGGGTCTTTAGGTCATCAAAAATGTAATACTTGAAGGTATTGTTGTTCCACACAATTCCTTTAATCTCAGCTACATATTCAAGCCACAACATAATGCACTTCCCAGAGGCCCCAGTGACTGGGTCACTCAATTGTATACATGAATATCTATAATAATAAATCAAAAGAAGTGATAACTTTAATCAATAAGTTGCCTCAATGAAGTTGCAATAGTGATAGAAACACACAGACATATTCATCTTGTACAATTTTCTATTTTAGTTTGTATAGAGCATTTAACGTTCAAACAGTGTTCATGGGTTTTAAATAAATTCTACCATAAAATAGCTAATAAGCAAACTCCTTGAATTGCTAAGTCATGTCATTTGTCTTTTTCCATCATTTATTTGAAGTCCCATCCCAGTGCTTCAGGTAGAGTGAATGAACAATTAACAGTAGGTGCAGGAGCATAAACTGGTGTCATATCCAGTCATTTTGTTAAAAACAAATGAAGTGTTTTATTGAAATTTTATGTTCTTGCAAGGTTTATACTTATATTTTATAGAAGTATTAACAAGTATATATTTTATTTTTTTTCTATTGGTTAAAAATGAAGGGCATAACAGTTCAAATAGCTTGACTGCAGATTAAGATATTGTTTATACATAAAGTGCATAGAAAAATAATGCATTTTGCATAGGAAAGGTCATGTCATCAAAGATTTTTTTCATAATATGGTATTATTCTAATGGTCTCTTACATAAGTAGGATCACTGTAAGACAAATTTATAAGCAGCATTCATATATAAGGCCTATCTATGTAATAGACATAGGTAAAGAGCTATGGGAAGCTCAGGTAATGAAAACAATTACTAAAATTCCTTTATTTATTATTACCAAAAGAAAAAAATGTTGGGTTCCAAATTGTACTTTAAAAATACATGCCATTATATTTTACCAAGTAATATTTTACTGTCTAAGTTTACTTAGAGCTATCACTGGAGCTTTCCCACAATTTCTATATGTATATTTAGCCTCAGATTGGTTGTGCTCTAGAAAATATGTCCAAAGCTCCACATTAATACTTTGTTTACTATCTACTTAAAATCCATTTGCATGTGTTTCTCTGTTAGCATTCAGAATGCTTCATAAAATCCAATCATGACTTTAGACTTTATGGTGAACTATAAAATGCCTTTAGTTAATTCAACTGATATTTTAAACCAATAAAAATTCTAAAGTGAAGCCACCCATTATGAAAATAATCACATGTTTCTCATATAAATATATTTTACATGATATTCATCTCAATATAAGTCATGCATTCAGTGCATATGTGCTTTAAAACATTAAAATGCCTTATGATTTCATTACTAGTATAAATATCTGCATTTGTATGGTAAGTTGTAATTTCTAGTCCCTTTTCACTTACATAACAAACTAAAATTTATCTCTCTGTTTGATAGAGCTGTATGTATGCATTTCTCTACTACATTTTACAAGCAATTCACAGATATAGTAAGTAATAATCATGAACTTGGATTATTGATCTCATAAAACAGTTATGAGAACTATCCCAATGTATAATTAGGCATATTTAATCACAAAATAATAGCTGCCTTAAATCTTTACAAATGAAATAGATACTGAACCATGAGTAAGTAAGAAAAAAATAGATCCTGGGATGAAAGACATCAGTAGAAAACACTGAAGGTGAAAGGCTTGTCTGTCAGCCTCACATTTTTTTTAGGGTGACAAACTTCTCACCTCAAAATACAATATATTCATAAATAATTAAAAAACAATAACATTGTGCAAAAACACAACCTCTCAATTACATGCAAAGGGGAAGAATCAACATTAAGAATTTAATATGACATAGATAATTTTGTAATCAAACTTATGTTAAAAAACTAATTTTCTCATAATTATGACATTTAACCATGCCAGTACTGTTCTGACTATGCCAGATAAATAATTGAACAAAGTCAGAGAAATAATAGATCAAGCAATTTAATAGCATAAAGTGAAGAAAAAGACACCAATATAGTAAGGCTGAATTTACATTTTTGCTCTTTTCATAATCATGAATGATTTTTATAATTGTATATATATCACACAAAATACAGTGAAATGTGAAATATGAGATGTAGTTTATCTGATTCCCTTATCGAAAGCATGAAATAAATAATAAAGCTCAATAGAGTCTGATTCATTAGATTAGAAACAATCTTTCTGTATTACTTTTATTAATGAACGTGCTAGAGCTGATGTTTGAAAAAATAAAGCTCAAGAGTTATTTCAATATCTTAAATTATTTTCTTGAGGAAAATTTTAACATAAAATTAGAAATGCTTGCATGACATATCTTTATACATTTTAGCATTGTTTAGGTTTTCTTTGTTTGTTATATATGCAAATAAATTACCAGTGCTGACGTTGTAGGTGCTACAGTATATTTTATTTCTTTGCACACAATGTAACTAATGAAACACTATTAGAATTTAAATTTAAATATGTACATATTGATCACATATTTCAGACTGGGATGGAATTTCAAAGATAACTTGGATACAAGAATACAAGCTCACATTTTATGATAACTGTTCATTATTTTATTTATGTGTTCTAATGTTAAATATTCCGTTATCTTCATGGCAAGGATTTCAGCGGACTTAGTGATTCAAGTTACCTGAGACTTAACTTCATGAGCTAGCTGTAGGGCTCTTTGGTATTTCTCAAATTCACAGTATGACAATTGAATAACATAGATATTAAATCAGTCATTTACATGTACCAGTAGGAAAGGAAGAAAAAAATGTTTTATATTCTCTCTATGTCTAACAGTCGAAAATATAGGATACTATAACTTCATAGGCACCTCTACTAAGTAATTCAAAAATGTTCTTTAATCCTTTCAAGCATATTCCAATCAAAAGGAAAAGACAAGTAGATGGAATTGGGAAAATGACCTGTTAATAACATGACTTATTAGAGAATAATGAAATGGCTCTCAATTGCTTCCCTAAATCCTTTGTGCATAGTTATCATTCAACATTCTGCCTGGGGAACATTAGATACTCATACTGTACATCTCAAATCACTATGGGTACTCAGCAGCTTCTGAGTATGATTTTGTAGTTTCATATTCAGATATTCTGCCATCTTCAGTATTACTTAATAGTTATTTAGTTATCATTTATAATGCAGAAATACATACAGACTTAAAAAGAAGAAACCAATTATATATCCAAATTTATCAATGCTTGTGTGTGTGTGTGTGTGTGTTTTGTGTGTGATGGTTTCATGAAGTTTTATTCTCCATGATTAAATAGTCTGAATTTCTCTACATGTAACAAAATGGGGTTAGTGCAAAGGCGAACAATGGTGGACAGTCATGTGATTTGAATTGTGCCCTGGATCCAATTTATTTCTAACTTATTTTTTTTTTACTGCATGCCTTTCAGATAATAAACAATTTCATTCATTAAATGTTGCTTCTAGTTCTAGCTCTCTTCTGTAGGCCCAAGGTTCAAACACAAGAGACAAGGATATATTCTTACTACATAAGTGTCTGGGAAGTTGCACATGACCATTTAAGTATGCATGTATTATTGCTCTGAAAAAGATAGAAATCCTTAAATAGTTGGTTAATCTTATTATTTCTTAGAAATGAGATTACAGTTAAAATTGTAGAGGTTTGTTTTTCTCTGACTTGAGGTGTTTTGTCAGTAAAGGATGAGCCCTGGACAATTAATCACTTGTCTATGCTGGATTTACGGCGTCACAATCAACTTTTCTACCTGCCAGCCTCCACTGTTTTAAAAACTTGCTTTGCAAGTTTTCCCTTTGCAATGATCTGTCATTGAACAAACAGCAGGGGTAATTTGTGCCAAATATTTTATGCTATATAAATATGCTCATTACCTATTTTGCATTTGATTTTTTTCAGTCAGTGTTTGAGCAATGTTAGTGGTTTTTACCTAAATCTTTGATTCTGTTGGTTTATGCATAAGCAATAGGACAGTAATGGAAAAAAATAGCCATTTACATTAAAAAATTATGTATCAATGAACTACTAAGATACAATTGTTTGTACTTGGTATAGCATTTATAATAATTCATCTTTAGGCACTAAATTTTATTTATTTACTAAAATAGATTATTAATTATTTGCAATTAAGTTTAGATATGAGAGATGGGCATCTATAGGAAAGTTTATTAAAAGATGCAACCCTTGTTCTCTGTACCTCATCTTTCCATAGCTAATTTCTTTCTATATATATAGGGAAGCATAACCACGATTTTTCAGAACATAGTTTCCAACTCTTTACAGCATGGTCCAGCTGTTGCTCACTAGTTGCATGAAAATATCAACTGCTTATGAGTCAGCCATTTTGTGCTGTTTTGATTTAGCTTGGTTGCATTCATTTTTCATTATCTAATCATGTGATGGGACCCTTTGCCTTGACCTTTCTGTTATAATCTTATCTGAAAAAATGGCATAAATAAATTCTTTGTTAATGGGTCCTCCCATCTTCTTACAAGCACAGGGGTATCTTCACAAGTTGAGTTCTAGTGTAAAAAATTTCTCTAAATATTTACATTATTTGATCCAGTCATGTTGAATAAAAGTAACAATAAAATCAACAGTCACACAAAAACAAATATGCGACACCAAGTGTGCACAGCCTTGAAGAGTATAGAGAAATGTGAGCTTTTAGTGGAAAGCGTCATACCAGCACAAGGATAGCAGAAATGGAAAAATGTATGTCTATCGCCTTCTACAAAGATGATTGTTGTTGCTCCTGTAGCCCTGCCTGTCAGCATTTCTCAGAGAATAATTAAACTCATTTTCTAAGTATTAAGGTAGAATGGTGGACCTTCTTTCACCTTCAGGTGGATACATAATGTCCTCAGAGCCTGTGACCTTGCAGTACTGATAGGAAAAAGGGGACAGATTATCCAGACTGTTTTGGAAACTTTAAAGCATTATCCACTTGGATCTAAAATAATCACAACGGTGCTTTAAAAAAGAGAAAGGGGACAAGACAAGGAGGCAAGAGAGTGACAACGTGAAAGCGCAGAAGCCAGTGGATTTCTGGCTTTTTAAAATGAAGGAAGAAGGCACAACTCATATCCTTGATGTCCAATATTTGAAAATGTCAAGGGCAAGGATCTGTCCCTTGAAGCTCATAGAAAATAAATCCTTTTGATGCCTTGACTTGAACCTTCTGATATCTACTTTAGACTTGTGACCGTCAGACCTATTTAATAGAAGGTACACATTGGACTATGCTACCAAGGTCATGATATTATGACAGTAATAGCTGTAATCTCTTTCATTATTAAAATAGTAATATGTTCATGTATTACTGCAAAAGTTAATAATAATAAAGTTAAAATTAATAATTTCCCACCATAAAAATTACATATGGCAGATATTAATTTCTATAGGGAAAAAGAGGCAATACATTTAAGGGGAAACAGTAAATATTTTTTCACTTGTTTTATCAATACCAAGTCTTCACAGTTATCCAGCATTGTAGAAACATACCTATGAATCAGTGAGAACCCATTTGATAATATAAAATGAAGTATAAAGAACGACATGCAAATCTGTTAAACTATTGATAAATACATGTAAAAGTATACATTTATGTGGTAATATATTGTATATCTAATTAAATTCAGCCTGGAATATCAGAGAACAGAATCCCCCACAGTGAAACCATGAAAGTTAGAGAATGGTAACTCAAGTCTTTAATCTCATCACTCAGGAGACAGAGATCTTCCTGGATTACTAAGAGCTCAAGACCTGACAACCAAATAGTATTATCTCACACCTTTAATCCTAACTCTAGGATTATGATACAGAGTTGAAATGGAAGTGAGACAGCTGGGCAAGGAAGATATTTAAGGTAGGAAGAGGGATTCAGCATTCTGTAGAAGAGACAAGTCAGGCTGAAGACCCTTGAAGATAGCATTTACCCTGTTCAGCCTGAGAAGTTGGCTAAGTGAGAATTGACTGTGGTCTATTTCCTCTCTCTGATATTCCAGCTTTTCCCCAACATTTGGCTATAGGTTTTCATTATATTCTAACTAGAATTTATGCAATACAAAAAATGAGGAATTTTAAGTGCCTTAATATGAGTGAAAGCTTTATATTACTGTATAATATTCACTTATTATGAGATCTGTGGTTATTATGATTGTACAAATAATATACGACTAATCTGCTTCCAAGAGTCTAGATGTATTTGTAAATGGAGGTGTCATTTTGCCACATTTATAATTAGGATAAAATGAAATGTTCCTGCTATTATTTTTGAGCTCTCAGTTTTAGCCCTCTTTAGAAAGTTCAGTGTCCAGCCACATCACATGTTCCATTTTTCTTTGACAGTCTTGAGTTTATACAGCTTCATCTTTACAGTCGTTACTGATTATTTTAGCACATCAAGTATTTTCTGCGAGATACTAATTGGTAATAGACAGAGATAGATACAGTTGATACATCCAGAAAATGGGAAAACAACATTCATGGCTAAAAACAGATTAAAGAAAGCCTAAGAAAATTAATTGTGAAGCAGCAGTACAATGTATTAGCAAACATAGAGAAAAGTATTGTTAAATTTGCAGTTTCAGTAAAATGCAAATAAGGAAGAAAAGTTAGTGTTTTGCCAAACCATTATACCACTATGATTGTCCTGCTTACTGAAAAAAGACAAGAATAATTACTAAAATCATAGATCTTACATTGGGCTATTATCCAAAGTCAATTGTTACTGTCAGTATGCAGGCATAGTTTTGTGATAGTCATTACTATACTCTCGCTTTTTTCTAACACAATAAATGAGGTTCATGAATTTAATGTATATGTGTATATACATATATTTGTACAATTATATACCAGCAAGGCAAACTTGAATCAGTGCCAAGATTATTTCATTTGCAAATTTCATACCCTTCATTTTCTTTCTTTGAACTGTGTTCCTAGACTCTAAGGAAAATCTATAAATACTCAAAGACTCCCTTCCTTACCGTTTCCAGGTTCAAGGAGTAAATAATTGCATTTTTAGTGTGTGGGAGCAGTTTCTGACTTCAATCCTCTTGAGTAACAGTTCAAAATAAATAACAAATGTCGATTATCAAGTGTGTGTGTGTTGCTGTAACATTTATATAATTAGAATTTTCTTACGTTTGCCATTTTAAGGTTTTAAACTGACTCAAAGTTGTAGAACCAGTGTTGCTGACTCATTTAAGTATTTCAGCATTTTAACAGAAGTTCCACATACATCAGCCGTCACCCATTTCTTTTCTTAACTCCCCCAAATGTATGATTTTTGTATTTTTGTATACAAAATACAAAAATGTTTGTATAATTTATGTATTCTCTATGAATTCTCTGTGGGTATTGGAATAATTTGATCTGTGCCATTTTGTAACTGTCTTCTTAAACATAACGATAGACAATTTTGTTGCATAATGTATTTCTTATTATGGCTGTATAACATTGTACTATACGGACATATAGCATTTCATATACTTACTTATCAGTTGATATTTCTTTTAATCTTTGATATCAGGTGAATAATAAAGAGTACTCTCATAAAATACTGTTAGTGAATATCTGAATATCTGAATATCTTATATATAATAAGGTTAAAAAGAGATTTAATATTGCATATCATAAAATTTGACCATAATCTACCACTGTAGTCTCTCTTTCATATTTACACTGCATCCAGCTAAGCCCCTTTGTTCTCACGGCTTTGATTTGACTTTCATGACACTAGTGCTTTTATGTCGGATAGAAATGTGATCCACAGTAAGAGTAACCATTTGATGATTGTTTTTCAGGGTCATACTTATATTGCTTAACAGGATAATTTCCAGTTGTATCCATTCTTCCCTGAATGATAAAACTTTTCCCTTATAGCTGTGTAAAATTCTATGACAGATATGCTTACATATATAATTATATTACATTTACTATAGTATCACTCCATTTTTATGTTAACACACATCTAGGCCAATTAGATTTATTGGATATTGTCACCAGTGTTGCAGGTTAATATTGATATGCAGGCTCGTAAGTGAAATATGTACTTGGAGGTCATCAGATAAGTACTAAAGAGGGAGATAGCTGGGTAACACAGTAATTTGTTTTTCTGTTTATTTGAGGGAACTCCATTCTATTGCTTGACAGTGGCTATCATGATTTATATTTCTATGAGCAATGTAAAAATATTTTCTTGGTCTCCTTTTGTTTTTCACCAAAATTTCCTCTCTTTTTTTGGTTGTTTTATTTTTACATAATAGCTTTTCTTTCCTAAGTGGTGTGAGCAAGACTGTCCATGTGTGTTTCTCTTATAGCCAAGACTTTCAGTTTTGGAATAAAACATATAAAACTAGGATAAGGTTACTGTTCGGATTTATTTTTTTTAACTCTGAACTGGTTCACTTGAGGCATTCTTCATGTTCAAATGGGACTGGGTTTTGGTAGGAGAAAACATCACCAGGATTAAGCTATCTGAAAAAATTAAGGAGCTGACGTGTCACTGGGCATGATCCTAATGACACTCTGACAGCAGAATACTTACTCCACTCACAGCTTCTATTTAGACTTCATATGAATATAAAATTAAATATGACACACTTTAGTTCAACAACGTTAGAGGGGAGAAAAGGACAAATAGTGTATTATTTACCTGAGATATTAATTATCAAGCTAAGGACAAGTAGGAAAAATTGATGAGTTATAAAAGGTACAAGTAGGAGAACAAAGGGAACGTGAATGAGAGAATAAGTAGGATCTAGCACTGGAGATGAAGTTGGGGTAAACAAAGCTTGAAGAACAATAAACTGCAGAAACACTTGCTTTGAAAAATCAAGGAGACAAAGCAGAAATGAGGAGTATAAAGAAATCATTTAGTGTAGAACATAGCCTAAATAATACAATAGAATAATTAAGGAATCAGAGCTTAGTGTCATACAACCTAACGAAATAATACAAGACAACAGAACAATCAAGACATTAGTAAAATAAACGTAACAAAATATTAAAGCAACAGACAATATCCCTTTCTAAGTTGGTGTTGGCTCCTTTATACCTAAAATGTTATGTTGAAAAAACTGTGCTTACAGAATGCATGTTTTTGGTGCATTAATTTTTCAGCTTATAAAGACATTGTTCAGTGTGCAGTATCTGAGTGGACAATGAAAAGGTTGTTTCTTAGAATGCTATCCAGACATCAGTAGGTCCAGTCTTTCCTTAGCAATTTCCCTATGTCATGGCTGTGTGTAACTCTCGGCTGTTTGCTTCCTTGTTGCTTTTCCTGTGTGCTGAATAGTCAGAGTCTCCTTATATGAATTGTGTCCTTGCCTCTGATTTGGTCAATCCCATGTTCTTTCTTATTTAACCTTTCAGTAATCATGTCCCTCTTGCCAGTGTTGGAGGTGTCTGTTCTTCAGTGTCTCTGATCTGAGGTTCAGTGAGGTGACACTGGATTTACTTGTTCAAGGTCTTCACAGGGATTGTGTTTCTTCCCTTTGCTGCTGTTAGTAGATGGGGGATTTGGAAGAGTGCTTGAGGAGTTTCTCTTTACTCCTCTTTCTTGCAGAGTGTCTTTCTGAATCTTATCCTTCCCTGCCAAAGCATGTTAGGTAGTGCAATGGAATGCCTGGCATTGAGTTATCTCAGTGTCTGATTCAAGAGCCTTAGGGGTCTTTCAATGTTTTGTTTTTGTGGTCTTTTCTTTGAAAAAAGTTTTTTCTATTTGTTTATAGATAGTATTGGGGGAGAATAGGATTCCTCCCTTTCTTTCCTGCCCCTTGAAGGAAACTGGATTAGTCTGTTGATTCTCCTATACATTTTTCTGTCAGGATTTCTGTAGTTCACCTAGCTCCTCAGAATCTTCTGTTGACTGTGGACCTCTGTTGCCTTTCAACATTAATAACCTTTTTCTGATCCATAGATAATGTGCCTAATTTACAGATTTATGGGGGCATAAACGATTTCTGCTTGAACAAGTATGCATATTCTGTTCTTACACAGTAAAGCAGAATTTCCCCCACAAAATATTCATCCTTTTATTCAGTCATTTGTGTGTGTGTGTGTATATATATATATATATATATATATATATATATATATATATATTTTACTGGAATAGGTATACATGGGTAGTCAAGTATAAGACACTAGGCATTTTTGAATTATATAGCTAATATGACATTCAAATTTTATCTAATTCTGGTAGTTTCCCTTTATGAACAATATATTTTATTATGAAGATGGAGTAAGTATATATTAAAATGTTATGGACAAAAATGTGGCACAATTACAGAAGTCAACACTGATATGTATTATAATAAAACTGATTATTTGTTACAAATCATTCTTATGGATGCAAGATAAAACTAAATTTAATTCTTGAAACATCTTCAAAATATCCCTATAGTTCTAGAGATATTAATCAATCTCTCTATCTTAATTTTCCTGATATAAATTTGAAATATAATACCCATATTATGTATTTATTTTAAAATGCCTTAAAATTTCAGTGTAATGGCATGTAGAGCTGTAAAGTGCCTGATGCAAAGTTGGTATATTTAATGCACTCAGAATAATTGTGCTACTTTAGTCCCCATTTCATTCTTTTATAGCACACAATTGTACATAGAATTTATGTTGTGCATATTTTTATTTCCTTATTCATCACTTGTCTTTGTCTTCTAAGATAAAAGTAACTTGAAAGTTGAATTTTTGTCTTTTTTGTTCCTGTATAACCAAACATTTCTGACACTGATTATAAGATAACATAATTAGATATTCTTAAGTGAATAAATAAATGATAGTTATTATAAATAGGTTATTTTGGTCTCTCATTTTTAGATTTTGAGAAGAAAACTTCATGGGAACCTCAAACTTGCTCAGTACTCTTTTTTTTTTTTGCTCAAAACAAACACTTGTTCCTGGATAGCAAATGGTGCCATAATTTTTGTCTAAAAAAAATTAAATGGGAAGAAAACAAAGTTCCATTAGTATTGATGGCAAATATGACTACTGAATAATAATGAATATACTGGAGTTGGAGATGTACTTAGTCAGTAGATCTGATTACTGCGAATGAAGTCCTATTGTACTTTTAGGAACCTACATGTCCCCGAAAAGATATGTTGAAA
Source organism: Phyllotis vaccarum (assembly GCA_033318265.1). Taxonomy (NCBI): domain Eukaryota; kingdom Metazoa; phylum Chordata; class Mammalia; order Rodentia; family Cricetidae; genus Phyllotis; species Phyllotis vaccarum. The sequence goes on along the minus strand of JARWLC010000019.1, from coordinate 58,400,716 downwards.
CCTTTTCCTGTATAAGAACGTATTAGAGATTTCAGTTAATAATGCCCTACAATGTTCCATTCAAACTAACCTGTTCTTCATAACCTGAGATTGATGCTGGCTGAGCACAGTATTAATTTTTTTTAATCAAATGTATGTGGAATATATCATGCTGTGTTTGATAAGGAAGAAGACAGGGAAAAAAGTGCTATGAGATTATTTAGAGTGATAAAGTATGGTGTAGAAGAGATGGAACTGAATAGAAGAATGTGGAGAAAGCCTTCAAAACATACTCTAAGTTAAATAAAAGATACAATTAAAAGAATTTGATCCCTTATTTTTCTGTTGAGTTTTAAGAGGTTTAATGTGAGGTTACAGCTTTAGTAGTATTTCTTTTACATATGTAGGTGGCGTTGTATTGGGGGCATAAATGTTCAGGATTGAGACGTCATCTTGGTGGATTTTTCTTGTGATGAATGTCTATCCTGGTCTCTTTTGAATGATTTTAGTTTGAAGTTTATTTTGTTAGATATTAGCATGGATACACCAGCTTATTTCTTAAGACCATTTGATTAGGAAGTCTGTACTCTGAGCCTGGGTTTGTCTTTGAAGTTGAGGTGTGTCTCGTATATGCAGCAGAAGGATGGAATCTGTTTTGTAGCCATTGCGTGAGGATTTGTCTTTTTTTAGGTGAATTGAGTCCATTGATATTAAAGGATGTTAATAACCAGTGATTGTTATTTTCAGTTATTTTGGGTTTGTGTGTGTTTGGTTTTTCTTCAGTGAGATTATCAGTTGCTTATGGTTTCATGGGGATCCATATGTATCACTCTGCACAAAACTCACTTCTAAGTGAATCAAAGACCAGCTACACTGAACTTGATAGTAAAGAAAGTGGGGAATAATCTTCAACACATTGCCACAGGTGATCACTTCCTAAATATAATACAAGAAAAAGAGCACTAAGACCAACTGTCCATAAGTGGGACTTCCTGAAACTGAGAAGTTTATGTAAGGCAAAGGACACGGTCAATAAGACAAAATGACACCCTACAGAATGGGGAAAGATCTTCACCAACCCCACATTGGACAGAGGACTGATCTCTAAAATATATAAACAATTCAAGAAACTAGAAGCCTAAAACTCCAAAACAACCCAATTTAAAAACGGGGTTCAGAGTTCAAATGGAATTCTTAATAGAAGAATTACAAATGGCAGAAAGGCAATTAAAGATTTGCTCACCATGTTTAAAACCGAGAGAAATGCAAATCAAACCACCTTTGAGATATCAACTCACACCTGTCAGAAGGGCTAAGATCAGAATCACAGATGACAGCCTATGCTGGAGAGGATGTGGAGCAAGGGGAACACTCCTCCATTGTTGGTGGGAGTGTAAACTTGTACGGCCACTTTGTGAAGCAGTATGGCGGCTCCTCAGAAAACTGAGAACTTCCCAAAAGATTCAGAAATACCACTATTGGTTCTTTACACAAAGGATTCATATCCATACCCCAAAGGCATTAGCTCAATTATGCTTATAGCAGCATTATTTGTAATAGCAAGAACCTGGAAACAACCTGGATGCCTCTCAACTGAAAAATAGATATGCACAATAGAGTACTGCTCATCAGTTAAAAAAAAAAAAGACATTCTAAAATTTTCAGGCAAATGGATGGATTTGGAGAATATCCTCCTGAGTGAGGTAACAGAGGCCCAGAAAGATGATAAGCATTTTTCATCACATATACATTGATTTTAGACAAAAACAAAGAACATCCAAGCAGTAAACCACAACCCCTGAACAGATTAGGATCAGAAGGAACTTAAGAGAGACATCAAGAGTTCCCCCTGGGGAGAGAAAATAGAGAAGATTGAAAAGTGAGAAAATGGGATCATAACGGGTAGCAAACAAGAAGAGGTGGGAACAAATCAAGAGAGAAGGAGATGTGTGAGTGAGAGGAGCAACCAAGAGGGAGAAAAAAAAGTGATAGATATCTTGATAGAGGAAGCAACTGAGGGGTTTACAATAGAGTGGAGCTGGAAAACCTCCAAGAACTCACAGGTTGTCTCTTGTAGGACTCCAACCAATTGTGGACAGGGTGCCTAAACAAGATTTCCCCTATAATCAAATGAATGACTGTCCTAAGTGTAACTATAGAACTTTCACCCAGCAATGAATAGAGGCAGAAGCAGAGATTCAGTCCAGCTAAAGAGAAAAAGAGGTGTCTACATTACCAACAGGGTAGGGATCACAAGGAGGAGTCCCAGAGAAATGGCTGGCTGGAGCTTTGGGAAGCTCACTGAATCAACAAACAGCCACTGGGGAATCATTGGGAAAAGGAATTAAACCTCCAATGGCAGATAGCTGTTGATTGGCATGGGCAGTACACAGAACCTCATGGAGTAGGATCAGACTATGTTTCTGACCATGAAATAGCACGTTGGAGTTCATTCCCTACAAAGGAACACTTAACCCAGTCTTAGTATAGGGATGAGGAAATTGGACCTATGTGAAATGGATACACCAAACTGAACTTGGTAAAGGATACGGGGATAGGGTGTGAGGAAGTTGAGTGAGGCCTCGGAATTTTGGGAGGAGGGAAGGTAGAGTGAGCGGGGGAATACATGGAAAAACTTTTTAAATAAAAAGAAAGAAAAAGAAAGAAATTTAAAAATTGGATAAGTCACCCAACATGTATTGGATATGTGAATTATAAGCCTGGGATACTAAATTCAAACCCTAGTGCTAAATATGCTTCTGAGCTTCTGGTGAGGAAGGCCCCAGCTACAGTGAGATCTGTCCCACCTGCTGGCTTAACAGAAAGCTGATTGGCCAAAAGGCAGACAGGAAGTGGGGCTACCAGACTAAGAAAACTCAGGGAACAGAAAGAACAGAGCAGAGAGACACCAGAGAGACATCAACAGAGACACCAAGAGAGACACATAGAGGAAAAAAGACAGCCATTCTGCTCTGAGAAAAGATACCAAGCCACATGGTTAAACAGATTAATATAAATATGTTGAGTTAAGATGAAAGACCTAGCTAGCAATATATCTGAGCCATTGGTCTCAAAACATCTGATTGGTCAATCAGCATAAAATTAGTATAAACCTCTGTGTGTTTATTTTGGTCTAAGTGGCAGTGGGGCTGTGACAGGGTCCAAACTTCATGGCTAGGCTGGAAAGTCTAGATCAGAAACATCTTATTACACGCAGCTACACACCAAACAGCATTCTTTTTCCATTGTTCTTGGTATCCATCAGAAATAAATGTAAGTTCTGTTGATCTAGGTCAATGTCTGCACCCAAAGTTTGTGACATCCTCAGAAGTAGGCCTCCGACCCAATCATAAACATATATTCCCTCCATAAATGTGATGGCATTGCTTTACCATCTTGCCTGGAAGTCCTTTTCCATGGCTCAGAAAACACCATGGTTGAGAAGGTTGAGAAGGTAAAAACAACATAAAAGCCATGAAATATTGTCTTCTAGGTATCCTATCTTTTGTACTCAGGAACTCACAGTATCTGAGATTATCTACACAAGGCAAAAATTGGACCCATCAATCTTCATCCGCAGATGAAACATATTCTTCTCAGTCCCAGGCAGACTCATCTATATCCAATTAATAACAATTGTCTACTTCTGGAGGAGGGAAAGCCATTTTCTTTAGTGGTATAGCTGTGTGTGAGTTAGGTATTCTCAAGAGGATAGCTCCACATTCATGGTAATGCCTGTCCCCTAGATTTGCTTAGAGAGCTACAAAACAGCAACACACATAATAGTCAGTAAGATCTTAAAGGAGTAGCTTGGCATAGTTAGAAGGTAATAAAAAAAAGGTTCAGTGGTGACTTTACCAGAATATATTATTTACATTACCAAATTATCAAAAGTGTATTTTTAAAAAATGTGAAAATGTTCACGGATTCTACTTGTGTTGTATTGGGTCCTTTCTTTCAGATTCAGGTAATGGTCTTATGGCATTTCTCTGTGATCAACTGCCTACAGAAAAGAAATCTTGAGCCTGGTTTGCTGATAGTTCTGCAAAATATGTAGACAGTGCCTTGCTTATTTTTCTATTGCTGAAGAACACCACAGTCAAGACAACTCATAAAACGAAACAAAACAAAACTTTTATTTGAGCTTACAGTTTCAGAGGGTTATAGTCCATGATGGCAGAGTAAATGCATGGCAGTAGGTTGTTGTAGTGGGGTTTCTTGGTCCCAGGCGACCAGAGGCCCAGACCCACAGACCCATTAGCCGCCTGCTGCTGCTCAGGCCCCCAGAAATGACTCCAACACTTATATTAGCTTTATGCTGTTTGGCCTATGGCTCAGGCACACTGCTAGCTAGCTCTTATATCTTAAATCAACCCATTTCTATTAATCTGTCTGCCACGTGGCCGTGACTCACCTGTGTTCCTTACATGTTGCTGTGGGAATACATTTGTGCGTACTGTATCTTTAAATAAAGGAGCTGGTTTGGGTATTTTTTTTTTCTTCAAAGATGGAAATCTCGCCAAAAATGCACTCGAGTCTGTGAGCTAGTTAAGGAGCAGGGTTCCTAACTGGCTAGACTGCTGTGCACACAACGCCCACGCCCACGTTACCATTTTAAGATACTGTCAATGCTCAGTTAAAAATAAGACTTTCTTAGGAGGGAAAAAAATGCAGCTAAACTTTTATTGAAGCCTAGCCAGTGGTAGGGATACCTTGTAGACTAGATATTGTAACTATAATTCTTGCTTGATAGCTATTTTGTTATATGTAATTTTGCTATGTTAAAATTGAAACCTTCCTTTTTGATTAGAGAAAAAGGGGGAAATGTGGGAATACATTTGTGCGTACTGTATCTTTAAATAAAGGAGCTGGTTTGGGCCATGGCAGGTACTGTAAAATAGGTGGGAGGAGAATCAGAGCTTAGATAGAGAAGCAGGGTGGAGTCAGGCAGACCGCGCGGAAGCCGCCCAAGAGACGACATGTAAGGAACACCGGTGAGCTACGGGCCAGGGCCACGTGGCCCGCGGATTAATAGAAATGGGTTGATTTAAAATGTAAGAGCTAGCTAGCAATGTGCCTGAGCCATAGGCCAAACAGCCTAAAATAAATAAAGCGTCTGAGTCGTTTCTAGGGACCCGGGCGGCGGACAGATAAGCAGTCCCGGCGGCAGCTGTGGGTCCCAGATCTCTGGCTGCCCCGGAACCCGCAAACTCTCTACAACATGTTGCTCCTTGGGCAGCTTGCAAGATCTGTCTGACCCCGCCCTGCTTCTCCTACCTATGCTCTGATTTCTCCTCCTACTTCTTCTATGTTGCCTATCATGGCCCAAAACAGCTCCTTTAGTTAAAGATTGATATTCACAGCATACAGAAAGGCATTCCCACATCAGTAGGTAGGCAGGCATGGCTCTGGAGTATTAGTTGAGTACTTACATCTTAATATAGAAATATAAACAGAAACAGCCATCTAGGAATGGCAGGAATCTTTTAAAAACTCAAAGCCACCCTAATGTAATACATATATCCCAAGAAGGCCACATATCCTTATCCTTCTCAAGGGACTCTACTAAATGAGGAACAAACACTCAAATGTGAGTCAATGAGATCCATTCACAGTCAAACCACCACATATAGAAACAGCTGTAAAGGAAACAGACACAATTCCTTTATGGGGATATATTTGAAGGTAAAGGGTAAAAGTACATTTTTAGCACACCAGAAAAGGAAAGCAATAGTCTATATGTCCCTAAAGGCAAAGGAACAACTCACTAATGGTTATATTAAGGTCTTGAAACATAGTAGAATTTGGTTAATGTGTTTTTAAGATTAGTTGGATATCCTAATGTCTTCTAAAGTTTCCCATTTAGAAACAGTCTATCTATTCTGAAAGCTGACATCTACTTTAAAAGTTGATACCTTTTAAATTTTACATGTTCACTGATGGAAAGGCAATTTCCTGTAAATTGAATTGAACAAATTTTGTTTAAGACTTGGCATTTTTATATTTAGATAATATTGTTTTGTATTTTTGGTGTTATTTTATATGCACCCAATCCCTGAAAGCAGACTCAGATTCAAAGATGAAAAGTTGAAAGTACTAAGGGTATGTTGAGATAGATGAGTGAATTTTGCATGTAGAAAAGTATATTCTTTTATGTGTTGCTGCTAAAAAATAATATGACCAAAAGCAACTTGAGGAAAATATATTTTGTCTTATAGTTTCTGGTAGCTAGAATCCATAATGTTGGAGATAGCCTGGGAATGGGCAGACAAGATGACAAGTACAAAATTCTGAGACATTACATTTCATCTGTACATCAGTAGCAGAAAGAGTAAAATCTTAAAGTGAGGTGAACCATTATAGTTGGTCTCTAGTGAATTCTTTCTTCAATAGGTCTTTATGTACTAAAGAGTATACTCAAAACAATACCACCAGCTATGGAACAGGTGTTGAAATACATGAGCCTATGGGGGGTATTTTTTATTTAAATCACAATAAAAGAATATAAGTATATGTTGGAGGCCAGAGATATACTCAAATTTGTAACTCCTGGACACATATTGTTATTTTTCTTCCTTGTACTTCATGTTACATCATTTGGAAAGAACGAATTTGTAGATGAAAATAAACATAAAGTGAGAATACTAAAATAAGATTACCCTTTTAACTTTTATAAGGGTATTATTATAAAAAGATGCTAGGGAAAATGTGATAGGAACATTGAGGCAGAGACAGGTTATGTTCTCACAAACAATGACAGGGAAGAAGCCCGACAACCTGAAAAAGACAAGAAAGTATCCATACTGAAGGGCTGAAGAGAGGTGCAGAATGTGGGAGATTGTGTTGTTTCATGGTAAATAACTGTCCCACCCACTGGTTTAATAAAAAGTGCTGACTGGCCAAAGGCAGGCAGGAAGTGTGGGCGGGGCTACCAGACTAAGAGAACTCTGAGAACAGGAAGCACAGAGCAGAATGCCAGAGAGAAGCCGGAAGAAGCAGGAGACAACCATGATGCTCTGAGAAAAGGTACTGAGCCCCATGGCTGAACAGGATAAGAGACATGGGTTAGGTTAAGGGTAGAGAGGTAGCAAGTTATATGCTTGGGCCTTAGGCCAATCAGCTTCGAATTAATGAAAGTATCTGTGTTTCTCTGCGGGTCTGTGGGTCTGTGGGCCTAACCCTTAAGGTTAAACCCAAAGGTCAGGGCCAGAAACCTCATACTACAGCAGAATTCAGCCAAAATGCTGGTCTGAGAAATAGAATCAAGAACTGTGAAAAAAATAAATTCTTGTTGTTTTAAGCCACTTTGTTTATGTTGATTTGTGCTTACAGCTTAGGCTATAATGACAAGAACTTTAAGCCACTAAAAATAGAAATTGAAGAAGACCAGAAGATAGAAGGAACTCCCATGTTCTTGGATAGGTAGTATCAACTTAGTAAAAATGGCCACCAAAATCAATCTACTGATTCAATGCAATCTCCATCAAAATCCCAACACAAATTTTTACAGATCTTGAAAGAAGAATGCTCAAGTTCATATGGTATAATAAAAAACTGAAGATTTCCAAAACGATCCTGTTCAATAATAGAACTTCAGGATGCACCATTGTCCCTTACTTTTAGCTATACTATAGGGAGAGCTACAGTAATAAAAAACAGTCTGATACTGGCATACAAACAGACCTGAGGATCAGTGGAATCTAGTGGAAGACCCTGAACTTAATCCACACACCCATGGAGGGACCTTAATCCACATATATATGAATGCCTGATTTTTGACAAAGAGGCCAAAGTACATAATGAAAAACAGACAGTATCTTCAACAAATCTTGCTGGTATAACTGGATGGTACTATGAAGAAGAATGCAAGTAGATCCATATCTATCATGCCCCACAAAACCCCAGTCCAAGTAGATCATAGACCTCAACCTAATTACAGTTACACTGAACTTGATATAAAAGAAATATCCTTAAATGCATTATCACAGGTGGCCACTTCCTAAGTATACCAGTAACATAGACACTAAGAACAATTAATAAATGGGAGCTCCTGAAATTGAGAAGCTTCTCTAAGGCAAAGGACCCAGTCAAAAAGACAAATCAACAGCCTACAGAATGAGAAAAGTTTTTCACCAATTCTACATCTGACAGAGGACTGATATTTAAAAATATATAGATAAATAAAGAAATTAAAGGCCCAAAATCCAAATAATCCAATTTAAAAATGGGATTTGGAGCTAAAAAACTAACTCCCCACAGAAGAATTTCAAATGGCTGAAAGACAGTTAAAAATCGTTCAACATCTTTAGCCATCAGAGAAATGTAAATCAAAACAACTCTTAGATACCATCTTACACCTGTCAAAATGGCTAAGATCAAAAACACAGATGACTGTCTGTGCTGAAGGGGATATGGAGAAAGGGGAATATTCCTTCACTGCTGGTGGGAGTGTAAACTTATATGGCCACTTTTAAAATCAGTGTGATGGTTCATTAGAAAACAGAATCAGTCTCCCCAATGATTCAACAATATTGGGCATATACATAAAGGATGCACATTATTATACCAAGGGCATTAGCTCAACTATGTTCCTAGTAGCATTATTTGTAATAGCCAGAACCTGGAAAAACCTAGATGTCCTTCAACTAAAGAATGAATCACAAATATTGTGGTGCATTTACACAATGGAATACCACTCCGCAATAAAATGACATCCTAAAATTTGCAGGCAAATGGATGGATTTGGAGAGTATCATTCTGAGCGAGGTAGCATAGGCCCAGAAAGATAGAGATGGTAGGTACTCACTCATAAGTAGATTTTAGACAAAGAGCAAAGAATATCCAGAATGCAAACCAAAACCCCGAAACATCTAGGTTACAGGAGGAATTTATGAGAGACATCCAGGGGTCCCCCTGAGACGCGAAAATAGAGAAGTTCTCCTGAGTAAATTGGAATCATAACAGGGAGTGATCAAGGGGAGATGGGAAAAAACAATGAGAGATGGAGATGGTTGAATGACAGGAACAACAAACAGAAGGGGAGAACAAAGAAATGGATATCTTGATAAAGGAAGCCACTGTTGGGTTAGGAAAAACAACCTGGTGCTAAGGCAAGTCCCAGGAGCCTTTAAGATGTCTCAGGCTAGGACTCCAAGCAATAGTAGAAAGGGTACCTAAACAAGACTTCCCTATAATCAAATGAACGATCACTCTAATTGTCATTATAGAACTTTCATTCAGCAGTGGATAGAGACAGAAGTAGAAATCCATTGCTAAGCACCAGGTCAAGTTCCTGGTCCAGCTGAAGAGAGAGGAGAGGGTATGTGAGCAAAGAGATCAGGATCATGAAGAGGAGACCCACCAAGATGAACGAAGGAGCTATTGGGAGCTCACTGACTCTGAAATAATCACTTAGGTACTTTCATGGGAAGGAACTAAACCCTCCAAAGGTAGACGACTGTCAAATGGTGTGGGAAGTTTATGGAGCCTCTTGCAGTGGGATCAGACTATGTTCCTGATACATGAACTGACATCTCGGATCCCAGTCCCTACAGGGGAACACCTAACCCAGCCTTAATACTGGGATAAGGAACTCAGACCTACATCAACTGGATATGTCAGACTGAATTGACTCACTATGAGAGTCCTTGGTGTCCTTGGGGAATGGATGGAGAGGCAGGGTGGGGGGAGGTTGAGGAAGGACTGGTAGAGACTGAGATGACAGAAGGGAAGAGAAGCTATTATAAATATGGGAAGAAACTTTTTAAATAAAAAAATAGATTAAAAGAAGACAAAACTAAAATATATGTTTTATGTAAATATATTTTATAAGTTATTGCGTTTTAGTTAATCTGACTTTATTTTCTGCCAAATAATATATAAAGGTAAACTTCTTTAGTAAAGGGATTACAATATCTTCCTTAGAATGCTAACATGACTACTTTGCCTTCACTTACTAAATAGATGGAATAAGAGCATATTTTAAGTTTAAAGATATTCTCAGATTTTGGAAGCATGCACAGGAATTGATTTGCATGTGCTCTGCCAGGTAAAAATGAATTGTTTGACAAAACTTATTCAAGCATGCAAATTTGCATGGTCAAAAAGAAAAACTGAGCCAATTATCCTCATCATAGCTCCCTGCTCATCTAGTAATTATCTAACTGGAAAAAGTATCCAGGGTGTTTATATCCCACTAAATAGAAAAGTATTATCATTAATGATATACCACAATAGGACCAAGTTAAATATGTATGAGGAAATTACTATGATTTTACCAATATTTACTGGAAAAATATTCTGCTAATCTCAAAGATACATACTTTTTAATTGTCAATATTTGAGGGTATTTTCTAAGGTATTTGACTTTCTTAGAAAATGTGTGGATAAGGATAAGTAAATAAAGAAAGGTTTCTCAAGTTCTGTCAGGTAAGACCTTTCTCTTCAGTTTCAGTCACAGTATTGCCTAAAATCCAAGTATTCTAAGCATTAAGGTAAAGTAAATTCATAAATCCTTCATAGTCATTTTCTATGCATAAAAATGTGGTAAGGTATAATTAGATACCAGGATATTATATGTTTTATCTGAATTATAGGAATAAAAGCCAAAGAAATGGCAGCTACAAAAAATATTTTTATGAGGATCATAACTGCAGTCGAAAATGACAGAAATATTGAATTTGTCAGTCACACAAATTTTATTGTTAAGAGCCACAGATGGTGTAATATTTTATTCTTATTAAGTATTATCCTTTACCACTGAGTGCAACTTTGCAAAAATAACCCAAGAAAATAAAAAGGTGCAAGTCTTCAAAAATCAGTCAGAACAGCTATGCTATAGAAGAACCCATTCTTAGTTTGTGTTGATTCCAGTTTCCTCCCAGTTCAGTGAGGGATGTCAGCGGCTCCTCTTAAGTGCCTCCATACTCCATGTCCTTTCTTACCAAAGAGAGCCAATAAGAGCATCACACATCCACAGTGTACATGAGGTCATCATACAGCAAGCACACCAACTACAGCAGAACAGTTCAGAACCTACAATACATGCTAGACTTTTTTCAGCTTTTGTAGCTCAGATAGAGCAGCCAAAACACCAAGACAAATGACCAGATACAGCCGTCCTTTGATTCAAATGGGAGGTCCTAGATCTATATGCAAAGAGAATGTGTCCTTGTAAGCTTCCCATTACCTAAATTGTTCATTCAACCAAGACTGAAATCTATAGCTCAAAAATCATTATGTACTTGATGTTTACAAATTCCAAGTCTTGGTCATTTTTTTTTTTTTTTTCCATTAGCTCTTGCCTAACCATACCCATTCAGCAAGTAAATCCTGAGTAGTGGTTCAATTTTCCAAATAAATCCATCTGACTCCATTTTTGTCCTGATCATTATACATATTTAGCAGCCAATTAGACGAGGTTCATTTGAGGAAACATCTGCATTCAGTAACTGATCTGTGATGTTGGCGAAGGCTGTAGGATTAAAACTGTCCAGCATTGTCCAGGAATTTCCAGTACCCACAATAGGCTGTCTCTACAATTTTCATAAAAAATTCATATGCACTAAATATAAAATATAGAAATGTGAAAGTGAACATTGAACTTGAAGTAATTCTTTTCCTCTGTGTCCCAATGGAACAAGAAGGATAAATTTGTGTATAAAGAAAATTTGAAAATTTACACAGAAAATGGAAAAGCACTTGGATTCTTATCATACGCTCATCTCTCCCTTTCCCGTATTTCTGAAGTAATGATTGTAATAAACGCAGAATATGAGGGGTCTTTGTCCGTGAGGTTGTTATACCTATTCATTTTATTCTGGAGCAACTCTGAGTGTCTAGCTTTACTCCTGCTTCTCAATAAAAATGCTCAGACTCTAATTTCAAATATGACTATCACTTTTCGATAGACAAATCTTACTGCATTTGTACATTTTTACATGCCAAGCAATCGCATGGAAATTGTCAATAGATAAATATTTTGTTTTCTTACTCTTTCCTTGCACTTTCCATGTTTCCCTGACAATTGTAGAAGCAACTCTTGTAGATTCTAAGTCAAGAGGTTAGTCCAAATTTTTCATCTTATTTATTATTAGGATAACTACTGCACATTATCAGTTAATATTATTCAAATGTGAACCTTACAGAATCATACTGACTTTGCTAGAATAAGTAACATCAGAAATATCACTGCAGAATTGGGAGAAGAAAGAGATCTAGAAGCAGGGACACAGTGATTTTACTATAAAATTGTGTCTCTGACAAACGTGAGAGAAGCTACACACAGCTGCCTAGGCAGGACCTGCATAAGAACAACACCAACAGAGGTGATAAAATGCAATGAGGAAGTTCACAGCTTCTGAATACTGCACAAAGGATTATTCGTACCTGAATAATACTGAGAGCAGAAGGAATAGTTTCCACAAGGAAAACACAATTGTTTATTCATCCCAAATAGCTCTGAAAACATATGCATACAAGTAACATTGTGCAGACTAAGAAGTTTTTGATATTTTTAGAAATACACAGATAATTTATATATCTGCTAACCTTTAATTATACTGGCTTTGTTGGGCAATTGTTAAAACTCATTCATTAAGGTAGAAAAAGCATTTTTCATCGGGTTGAATAGAAACATGCACTTTCCAGACCGATATGTTTTTTTTTTTTTTTTTAAAAGATGTATCTGTAACTATTGTCAATTAATTATGATATCAAATTAATATTTTCTAGTGAACCCTTGTATACCATTAAATATGTAACAGATGACTTTGGACATCATTTTATGTAAGGCGTAACAGATAAATGTAGAGATAATATTCAGGTCCCTACTTTTCAGAAGTCTAGACCTCTTTATCAACAATTATCAGTATGAATAATTTTACAGTGCTAAATTTTTAACTGAGTTTACAATGCGAATTAGGTTTAACTAATATAGAAATAGCTTCTTGGGTTTTATTTTTGGAATTAGGAAGGTAGTTTATGATACTGGCAATATTAAAGATAATATTCAGTTTTTTCTTAGATTTTTATAATTAATTTTGTTAAGAAAACAAAGCCCACATTTAACAGCTGATCTCCAAGCATCTCAGACATTTATACAAATATTTTTTATCTGATTTCCACCTCAGATATTTGTCTATATTTATCTCCATTGTTACCAGTAAACCCACCTCTGTATCTGCCTAATTGGTCTTACTGTCTTGTTTCTAAGATAGAGTCTTGTTATAAGTAAAGGATGACTTTGAATTTGTGGTGATCATTCCATTATTTTATCCCTGACTTTCAAGGACCAAACTTGAAACTTGGTCATAGATTAACAAGAGAGCTTTTAAAAATCATTGTTTCTACCCTTAGTGTTTGTATGCTAACCATGCCTGATTGGCCCAATGATTCTGTTCACCACTAAAATAAAGTATGATGGGTTAGAGATTAAACAGCACTTTTATATTTTATTTCCAAATAATAATGTATTTTATAATTTTGTACATGGTATAACAAAAGTTTTATTTTTATTTTTGAGACTTTTGTTTCTTCAGGAGGTAAGAACATCATATTTCTTAGGTTATTTTTTCAAGCAAAACGACCCCTCTATTCTTTACCCATCCTAACACTTTTAATCCTAAAAAGCCATTTTAGAGCTGTCCTGTAAATTTCCAAAACAACTAGTCAACATTGGCCTTTCTATTCAGATATTTTAAAGCATAATAGTTGAGCCACAAAAATTAACACCAGATTATATTTAATTTAGCACTGTGTCTACTTGGTCATTATAGAACTGACATTTTAGAGAGAGGAAAGGGTGAGAACTGAGGTGGCATGTTGCTTGTAGAGACAGAATGGGTAATATAAAGACTGATTCAAAGTGATTCAAAGTGTTTGCCTCAACTTACTGTATTCAACTGTTTGTGAAACCATGAAGAGGTCAGCTGAATACTACTCAATAAATAAAACAAGTGTATGATTAGTTAATTGGAAAATTCATAGATTGTAAAAATAAAATAGCCTCAATTTGATTAACTCACATGTTCCATAGTACATATCAAATTATATGACATATTCACCTCTTTATGCGAAGAGAATACAAGGAACCTATTCTTTATGTGTGAATTTGTGATTTTTGGCTTGAAAATAACAAGGATGCTATTATCTGTCACATAAGTTTCTGTTTTTAAAGTAAATTTCAATCCCACATTTTCAGTTCTATTTAGATACATAATATATGAATTCTAATTAAATTTGTATTTTGAAATTAACCACATGTACAATTTATATTTTCTAGATATCACAACCCAAAGCTATAGGATAATACTAATGTATACATATACTAAATATCTTTCTTATTCTCTGAATTGTGAGAGGCCTTTAAAAAGTCCACTGGTCTTGTTAGTAAGCCAAATCATAATCAGAACACATTTTGAAAACTCTGTTTCCATGGAAACATTGACTATCCTATTATTTATAAGACTCTGATTTTAATTAGAGAATTGACTACATAGTCAATTATTTGTGAGAAGAAATTCTGATTGTCAGTCATTGAAACAGGTAGAAAACATCATTGCAAAAGCTGAACATTTGTGACTTAGGTATGGGATCATGCTGAAATACTTTAGTTTAACCTTACAATGGCAAGAAAATAAGAGACATATTCATATTCCCAAGGTTTTAGCCAATTTCCTTTACTATAAAAACAATATTCTTTGTTCTTTAACCTTAAGCAGATAACTGGTTTCAATATTTGATTCTCTAGTGAAACTCGTGAGGATAATCCTCCAGTTTATAATACATGTCTTGTTTTTATTACAATTTCACTGTTCTACATACAGTGGCAAACTGCAGAAGGGGTTAAGTCCCCACTGAGGGCTAGGCTTCTGATCATTTCCAGGAAGATTATGAGGATTATAGAGCTGTTTTAACCAAGGAAATTCACTGTTATACATGGCACTGTTTCTTAGAATTTCTGTGGGGTGACATGTGGCTGGGACTGCTGTTAAATCCTGGTTTGCAGTCTCCTCTTCACAGTTAACAATAGGATTTCTGCTTTCATAATTTAAAAAGGGACAAAATGCTCTTTTCCAAGCCTCCTTTGAGGTGGGATGGTTAGGTTTTGATTCAATGTTATAGTCAGAATTCATTCAATAATGCCTCCCCCGAAACATCCTAATTTGAAATGAGTCAAAAAAATCCAATCTCTTTGTATCTTCCTTGAAGTCATCCTTTACCTGCATAGTTTCTGGCATCAGTTGGTGTCTTGAAATATGATCTTACTATATAAAAGGGAAGTACTCTGTGTGATATGCATACGGTCTTCCCAAAGTGATCAAAAAAGTTAAGACTAACTGAAATGAGTTTAGAAAGTCAGAACATAGCTTGTGTGTCTGAGAAATTAGCAAGGCCTGTGGAAAAAGAGATTTGGAGTTATGTGTGGGGCGGGGGCAGGTCAGTGAAGCAACAGGACATGCACAACCGCTCCTCATTGATTTCACCATTTTATATAAATGAGCGTCATGGTGTCCATATAACCACAATGTGGCATCAAATATCTCTAGATAAAATTTGTATGCAGCAGCGGATTCCAAGGAAAGGTGTCCTCAGGAAAGAGTTTTAGGCCAGTCTGGGCTAGGGAGAGTGATTCTATCACCAAGGATAGATTATCATGGCAGGAATCATGACAATAAAAAGTTCTGTAGTGTGTCACAGAAATGACACATGAGTGACAAAGGTAAACAGTGTGAACCTGTGGAAAATGTCAAACTAAGGTCTTTATATAATTAACTCCTTAACTTCTGAGTCTGAATGTTATTTGTATTTTTTTTTTGCTTTTAATTAATTTAACTTTTATTAGTTTCTGAGCATTTTGTGTATGTTTTGATCATATTAACCTCTCCTATGCCAACTGTTATAAGATTTAACAAATCCCTCCCTGTTCATTTGTGTACTCTTTTAAAATTTTTACATTTATTTAAATGGTTATTTTCCATATCTACCACTTCTCCCCCTACCTTTCCTCTGTACAGTCCTCCCTCAGCCTTCCCCCACCTCATTGCCCTATTCCTTACCCCAAGAGGGCAAGGAGTGTCAAGGTGGGTCAGTTCAGTCTGGCATATCCAGTGGAGGTAGGTCCAAGTCCCTCATCTCAGTATTAAGGCTGAGATAGGTGTTCCTCTGTAGGGAATGGGCTCCAAGATGTCAGTTCATGCACCAGGAAGATACTCTGATCCTAAGCAAGAGGCTCCACAAACTGTTTGATTGTCCTCTACCTTTGGAGGGTTTAGTTCCTTTCCCTGAAGCTTCCTCAGCAATTGTTTAAGAGTCAGTGAGCTCCAGTCGGCTGTTCCCATGGGTCTTCTCCTCATTTACAAGATCAGGATGTACTGCCCAGATATGCTTGGATATATGATATTCCACTGAGTCAGAATTGACTAACCAATGACTGCAATCTTGGTAAACACAGTCTCCCACCAGATATAAATTGGAACTAGTCATGCTCGTTTGTGGAATATTTTATGTCAGTATCCATCTCCATGCTGGGATTTGATCTCATTGGTACTGATTTTATCCTTGCTATCTATTACAACCACTGTAAGTCCATATCTGCAGCTTTTCTCCTGATGCTGTGTCCAGAAAACACTATTTGTACTCATGTGTCGCCTCTGGCTTTTTTACACTCTGGGGTATCTCTTCCACACAGAGCCCTAGGCCTTAGCCTTAAGATGATTACTCTGCAATCTCTCTCTCTCTCTCTCTCTCTCTCTCTCTCTCTCTCTCTCTCTCTCTCTCTCTCTCTCTCTCTCTCTCCCCTCCCCCCTCTCTCATTAATTTTTGTGTCTTTCACATCAGGCTTCTAGATCCCTTCCATTTCAATTTCCCTTCATATCTGTCCTCTGCCCTTGCAATGCCCCCCACAGCTGCAAATAACATTTAATAGAAGAAATTAGGAGAGAGATAAAAGGGAGGAAAGGAAAAAAGCATCTTGTCATGGAAGCTGTAGTGGGACACACTGAGCCCTGCACCTGAAGAGTTGTGTAAGGTCTGCTGTCTAACTGCTTTGTTTGGGCTGAGCATTCTGCAATGTCTTATCTTCTGTATCTTTGCCAGTTCTGAGTTTATGTCCTGACCACACCCTACTGATGAGCAGATGATTAAACTAGATGTGAACTTACATTGTTAATACGGAAACTCATTGGATTTATTTTAAATGTTAACACAAGACTTTCTATTTAAAATATAGATTTTTTTTAGCAAGGGCTTTGCAAAATTTAATGGTTCAAATGCACAAATTTCTTATTAAAATATTCATAGACATGAGAAATATAAGAAATTGCTGTATGTAATTCAGTTATTTAAACCCGTTAAAAGTTTTACAAATAATTATTTAAATAATGCCCACCCTCATATTTTCTGAGGTTGAAATTTATAGAAACAGAAATGTTACCAGTATAATTAACAATAACAAGAAAAATATAGCAAAACCGCAAAGCTTTCAAAGTTAGAGTTAGAAAATTAAAGGCAGCAAAAGCCCGTTAAGTGCAGGGTTAGAGGCCCTGTTAGGCGGTGAGGCGCTTATTATCAAATTGAAACGTTGTATCAATTCTAAACATTAAAAATTGTAATTAACCTTATTTAAACTTTACACATAAACATGCTCTCAAACTTTGAATACATGTCTCTCTCTATATATATATGTTAAATGAATGGTTATATAAAATGATATTAAAGAATTTATTGATGAAAGTGTGAATTTAATGATGAAAGTCTGTAATTGTGGATGTTCACTTTTATGTTTTGCTTTTAAAATATTGTTCTGCAAATAGAAAATGAAAGACACAAGTGTAAATGTTACAATTTTAGTGCAGCATACAATATTTACCACATGGTCTGAAATAATAAATTAATAACTATGGAAGATTATGCAGCAGGATGGTTATATAGATAATGCCATTTAATTATAATCATTTTATATTTTAAATTTATATTTTTATGTAAGCTTTCAAAAAATAAAAGCATGGAATAAATAATGAAGAATATTTAATCTAAAGTTAAATACTATTCATCGTATTGCAGAAGCTCTATCCTTTCCATTCCACTCCTTAGGCAAATAAAAAAGGCAGTTCAGGAAAGGATTAATAATATTTGTATCCATCCCTACTTGCTGCTGTAACGTGATGGTATGGACCCTGACATCACACTATCAAGTCAGCAACACTGACTTGGTAGAAGCATATACATTGCAGATGTGTTAAACAAAAACGCTTTCAAACACAAAGTAAGTGTTTTAAGAGCTGAACTCGCAAACCTAAAAATACAAAGTGATGACAGTATTATCAGGGACAGCTTTGAAACTTGAAAGGAATCTAAGTGTGAAGTCTACTATGTGTTTTGACAGAGCTGAAGAACTGATAATTTCTTCTTACTAACCCATTTTCCTAAGCAATTCTGTCTAATAAATCCTTGCTTATAAGTCATATCCAGAATATTTTATTTGAGGGGACAAAGTAAAGCAAAGAAGTTGTTTAGACATCACTTGAGATAGTTAAGCTAGAGAATATGCTCTAGTAATTCTAAAATTTTACTGTAAATTTGCATACCGGGAAACACATGCACACACACACACACACACACACACAAACATTTTCACCAAAAAACACATATATACACAGACACATGCAAAAATGTACATAAGTATACAAACATTCACATATATTCACACACATCTATACACATTAAAGAATATGTATGCACATATATTCATCTACAAGCAAACTTCAAAATACATGCACACACATGGAAACATAAACCACACATACGTACATAATACATTCACACAGAAAGACTCACATACGCGCGCACACACACACACACACACACACACACACATACACACATACACACACCTAGTGAATCTCATGATTATGGTTTGGAGAGAATATTTTTAAAAATTTGAGCCAGTTTTCCATTTTAAAAATTTGGTTCAATAGAACATGCTTATTTTATAAAAGAAGGTGAGAGTTGTTAATTTAACAAAAAGAAAACATATCAGTTGCCTTGTGTGGAAGATTATGTTGTCACATTGTAAATAATTGTCCCACCCACTGGTTTAATAAAAATCACTGATTGGCCAAAGGCAGGCAGGAAGTATGGGCGGGACTACCAGACTAAGAAAAACTCTGAGAACAGGAAACACAGAGCAGAATGCCAGGGAGAAGCTGGAAGAAGCAGAGGACAACCATGCTGCTCTAAGAAAAGGTACCGAACCTGGCTGAACAGGTTAAGAGTCATGGGTTAGTTTAAGGGTAAAGAGCTACCAAGTTGTATACCTGGGCCTTAGACCGATCAGGCTAAAACTCTAATAAACCTCTGAGTGTCTCTGTGGGACTGTGGGACTGCGGGACTGCGAGTCTGTGGGTCCTAAACCTTGAGGTTAGGCCCGAAAGTCCAGGCCAGAAACCTCCTACTACAGCATTGACATTCTCAGTTCAATTTATAGGCTCCAAAGTGTCCCTGCTATCAATGTTAGCTGACTATAGTTTCAAGAGTCTTCACTTAATATATGATCTCTTATCTCAAATGTAAATTATTTAAATACTCATTAAGCAGGAAAAAATTCAGTTTCTATATTTTTTTCTGTTTCAAGTATATAATTTATTATCTCTTTCTAAGAAAATTTTCATTTCCTGGAAGATCTACAGGTGAGATAAATCCCAAAAAGAAAATCTGTTTTTTCAAACAACTACCCTGTGATTTTATAATGTGAATTAAACTCTTCAGTTCCTTTTAAAATTTGGAGTCAGAATTTATTCAACCTTGATAAATATTTTTGTATGTTATTATAATACAGTTGTATTTAAGCTTATATTTTCTCCATAAATACAATTATTAGTGATATTGTGGAAAACATGTTTCACTTTTCCATGGTATTTTTATTAGGGCAACAGTTTCGAAATAAAGCTAAGGCCTTATAAATATAAGTTCTGAAAATTCAGGAAACTTTACTTGGTTATATGGACTTTAGGTGAGTAATATTTACACTTAACAGATAATCTCACATTCATTATAGTTAGGCTTATTAGTTAGTAAAGATCTAGGGTTGTGTAGATGATTTTAATTAGAGTAATGTTGATTAAAAGACACAGATATTAAAAGGCTCCATTTAAACAATATCATGACTGTGTGTTAGACCAATACATCACAGAATCTGACAAAAGATGAGCCATTAATTAAAAGCAAGCAAAACAACTACAAAAGGGTAAAATATGATACCTCATTAAAGAATTATTTGCTTGCTTTTATGTTTATCATATTTTTTTAAAAATCAGAGGTCTAAAACAAGTTTTCTCAACTTGTTGTTTTAGAAATTGAAACTATAAAATTGTTTTTAAATATAGATACTATCCAAACTACCTCGAGATTACATGGATTTCTTTTATGTGAACTTTAAGAAAACACTAATATTTTTTAGTTAGTGCCTCTTTTAGCTACTGCATTGCCCTGACTACTGTTGTCATAGACATGCTCCTTCTCTAACGCTGTCCCTCCTAACTATACTTGATCTATATGCAGCTCAGTGATAACCTTGCGCTCGCACAGTGATTCCAGAGTAATCTCAGTTTCTCATTGCATGTGGGCTTAATTATATCTGCTAAGTCACTTTGACCAAGGGGTGATGTATCACAAACTAACATGATTATAACACATAAATTCTTCTCCATAATTAAGAGAGACTTGCATTTTTTTGGACAATAGGAAATGAGCCCAATAAATGTGATTTATATATTTTCTGGTTTGATATCTGAGGAAAGTGTTAATTTTCTAAGAACATATGCCAGAATTAGAAAATTAAATTTTTTGAATTGGACTAAGCCATTTATAGAGCAAGGTACAAACCTTTGTGTTTCTTTATGAAGGTTATTCGTTACTCACCTAAATAGAACTTTTAGAACTGTCTTTAATACAAGCTTTAATTAGATATTTATTGCTGTGAAAAGGCACCATGAACATGGCAATTCCAATAAAGGAAAATACTTAATTGGGGTAGCTTACATTTTCAGAAATTTAGTACATTACCATCATGGTGAGACTTGGTGGTGTGAAGGCAACATGGTGCCGAGGAAAAACATCAGAGTTCTCCATCTTTACCTGCAGGCAAACAGGAAGTGGTCTAAGTGTCACATGAGTGAATCTGGTGCAAAAGAGACCTCAAAGCCCACTCGTATATTTACATACTTTTACTAACAAGGCCACGCTTCCTTTATATACCAGTTACTATGAGAAGATTATGGAGTCCAATTACACAAGCTATAACAACACTCTAGCTAAAAAAGAGAAAGCTCTGCCTACGAAAGCATAGTTGACCTCAAAACAGTCCAGCTTTATAATTTCAGATATCACTTAATATTTATTGATTTTTCCAGCTTACTCACTAGTAATCTATTCACAAGATCAGCATCTGAAGCTCAAATCCGGACTACCTTTCATTCCAAAGCTTAATAATCATTTCAAATGGAGAGAGAAGCAGATGAGCTTCTGATCAAAACATGCTTATGTTTTGACATGACTATCTACTCTACAGTCAAAAGACTGGAAAGGGCATGCCCTTGGAGCTTCTTTCTGATGTCATGGTGAGATATGAATGAATATTCATGCTATTTCATGTCTGAGATGCTGTCATGGTCCCATCAGTTATTAAGCAATGACAACATGATGTTGTTTTGATGATTCTTGTTTTATTATTCCTATCAACTGCTGTAATCTAGACATTAGCAT
The DNA here is from genome assembly GCA_033318265.1 of Phyllotis vaccarum. Taxonomy (NCBI): domain Eukaryota; kingdom Metazoa; phylum Chordata; class Mammalia; order Rodentia; family Cricetidae; genus Phyllotis; species Phyllotis vaccarum. The sequence goes on along the minus strand of JARWLC010000019.1, from coordinate 58,378,975 downwards.
CAAGGTTTTCTCTGTAATGCTGACATTATTTTAATGACATTTAAAAATAATATGCAAATTGTGAAAAAACTTATAGGAAAATACAGCAAAGATCTAACAAACAAGCATGTACATCTAGCTTTTATAACTTTGTATTTTTCAAGGAAATGCCACAGCAAAACTTATTGATATGTGCAATTACTGTGCATTGATTATATATAACAACATGAGAAATACAAAATCATAAATGATGGCCAAGAGTAAAGCCTTTACCGTATCAGAATATTAAGATACTTTCAATCCAATAAAACTATATCATAATTCATCATATTAATATACTTGAAATTTAAATAGATATTAGATCCTTATATTGCTAATATACTAATTCAAAATGAAATATATTACATTGTATTAAATACAATGGGAAAATGTTTACAAGTAAGAGTAATTAGCATTTTCGTATGCTCTACACATTAATAGAGTAATATAAGTGAGTTTCTTTTCCACCATAAGATGTCAAAACCCAGAAAAAACCAAATATCATTAGGTTGCTTTCAAATACATTAGTCAGTGAAGACCAGAGCTCACATTGTGAAGAAAAAAATTGTAATAAAAGGAGGCTGTGCCAAGATAGTTTATAACATGTCCCATCGGGAATATATTCAGACCACACCTTTGAGAACAAGAACCTGAACAATTCACTGAGAAGATGGACACAAGTCTAGGAACACAGGGTAGGTAGCCTAAGTCTGAAAAGCAGACAACAGCTGTAGCAGACTGTGAGAGAACAGCCGTATATGCTGTGCATGACCTCATGCTGACTGGCATTGTATGAAGAAGCTCCAAAGCTGATGACGGAGAGACACTTAGTATTGACAGTAGCACTTCTACGTGACTTTATGAGCAATGATTTTGCAAGCAGAAAACAAGCGATACTAGATTTTAGTTTCTTAGTGGAAGAGGACGCTCATCTTAATGGGAACAACACTGAGTCCCCCTAAAATATTTTCAGTGTGGTTCAGAAAGACTCAAATTCTTTTCAGAAACCTAGTTTCATCAGCACTTAAACTCCAGTAATGTAAAGGGATGTAAAAGGTCCACCAAATAAAAAGTAAAATTCACAGCAGTTGATATTATTAGGCACATTAATAAGGGATAAAGTGAAAGAGATACGCAGGAACCAGGGTTAATGGAATTAACATAAAAAAACTTATTAGTAATATTGCAACTATGCTCAGCATAAAAGTTACAAAGATATATTAAACTTAGAAAAAAAATCAGATTTTTTGGAACCTAATAAAACTGTGATAAAATGTACACTATTAGAAGGGTGTTGAGATATGACCACAAGGGAAAAGCACTGGATGCTCTTCAGGAGGACCTTCAATTGATTACTAGTATCCCAATGATTGCACACAATTATTTGCAAATCAAGTCTCAGGGAACCTAATTTCATTTCTTAGCCTCTATAGTCATTAGGCATACAAATGGTACAAAGACATACATGTGATGTGAGATGTCCTTCTATGTGCTGTAATTACATGTGTTAATTTAAAAAACTGTTTAAGCCTATGGCAGGACATTTTTGAAGGAGGCCGGAAGTCTAAACAAAAATATTTTTTTTAAAAAGTCAAGAAAGATATGATCCAACAACCCAAAAAACAAAATATAAAAAAATAAGTAAACCACGAACCACATGACAGAACAAAATGATAAAAAAATATAATTAAGATGCAAAAGCTAGCTAACAATATGCCTAAGCCATAGACCAAAAAACATCTAATTAATATAATTCTGTAAGTCATTTTTTAAAGGCTAACTGACTAAGCCAAAAAGAAAAAAAACTTCATATTGCAAATAGTGCCCAATTACATACATGCAGACAAATTCACACACACACACACACACACACACACACACACACACACACACACACACACACATATAATAAAATAGAGTGCTAGAGATTAATGACAGAATAAATATTACAGAAAAATTAACAAACTTGCATCTGGAAAATACAGTTTTACTGAAAATAATTCACAGGACCACGGGAAATGACATGGCCAGAGTATCAGCTAAGACAGCTTGAAGTGATATAATTTATATAGAATTAGAGCCCTGGTAGTTGAGAAAGGTAGAGAAACAGATTAAATAATTAAACAATGATTTTAGTTCTTCTAAATTAGATGAAACTCGTAAAGTAGAAAAATCTTCAATGTTTTGTGGTTCAGCTCCTCTTTCTTAGAAACTTAGGATCCTATCCAAGAGGTGGGAGGGAGCCAAAAAAGGGAGCTGGGTCCAAAGGCTTGTGAGTTGGCAGAGACAGCTCTTTAGGGAGATAGTTAAATGTTACAACAACACTTTATTCCAGGAAGAAAAGAGACTATAAAGGTGGCGGATAATGGCTAGGGTATCACTTAATTTGCATTAAGAGGTAGACTCCTATCATAAGACTCCTAGTATGTGCAGCAAAGAAGTCTCCTAGCAGGAATCTGTGCCAATTCAAGCTAAAGATAAATCAGGCATCTGGCCTAGAGACAAATTTCAGATAAGGCCAGTCTTTCAGGCCTCTGGACATTCTCCAGATAAGGGCAGGTAGAGGCAGGAAGTTTGTTAAGGAAGGAGGGAGTTTCCATGTCATGCTTTTCAGAAAAGCTGCCAGGTCATAATAGACTGCAACTTTGACTAGCCAGCAAAACCTTCCAATAATCTTCAAACAAAAGAAACAAGAAAAGTACACTAAGGACATATCATTATTTAAACTTCTTACAATTAGAAGTAAAATACTATTTTATAAGCAGGTTGTAAAAAAGATCTGCCAACTAAGGAACAAATACCTTCATGCTGGAAGGTGAGTACAGAATGAGCACCTTCAATGATCTTTCAAAAAGACTACTTAAAAATAAATTTATTATAAGAAAGTAATTAAGGCATGCAAAACATAAACATGTAACATTGAATTTACATTTCCAAAGTATTAGAAAATATATCTTTCTTTTTTGTGTTTTCTCAAGACAGTTTCTCTGTGTAGCTCTGGATTAAACTATATCTCCAGAGAAGGATGACCTTAACTTCAGAGATCTGTCTGTCTGTATCTCCCTTGTGTTCAGATTAAAGGCAAGTGCTACCACCACCTGGCTAAATAAATATCTTTCTGACAAAAAAAAAAATAATTGAAGAGTAGACAGCTTACAGGATAGAACAAAATCTTTGACACAATTCTCATACATGTGTTGATTACTGAAAGATTAATTACCCAAACACTTAAAAACTGCAAAGGAAAAAGGACTAAGAAAATGAACCAATGATTCTTGAAAGAAGAAGGACAAATGTTAAATACATTAGTTTCAAAATATTTGATATTTTTCCATAAAGTTGTGCAAATAAAAGCTATTTGGGGATGTCATTTCACCCTAGTTAGAATCACTACGATCACTAAAACATAGACAAGAGAGGCTAGAAAGGGGAAGAGATACCCTTTTCTTCTGATGGTGGGATTCTCTATGGAAATCAGTATAGAATTTTTTCAAAATAACTAAAAATAGAACTCTATGTCCATCTACACCACCCCTGGGCATACATATAATGGATGGCATGTATTATCATAGACATGCCCACATCTGTGGGGATTTTTGTTTGTTTGTTTTTTGCTTTAAGAGTCATAATAGCAAGGAATACAAGATGCCCATCATCAACACAGGACTGGACAATGAAATGTGATGTATATGCAGAGCTGTACTTTACTTATCTGTTAACAATGACAGTAGCTATGACAAAGCTAGTTAATTTTCTGGATTGGAATTAGACAGAGTTCAGAAAAATCCCATTTCTATCTAAAATGCTATGGACAATTGATGGCTTCTAGATGAGGGACAGTGAGATATCTTGAAGGGTGTGGATCCTCTTAGTTCAACTGTGCTATGGCCTCACACAAACAAGTATATGGACATATACGGACAGCGCAAGTTAAAGCTGGGGGGGGGGGAGAGAGAGAGAGAGAGAGAGAGAGAGAGAGAGAGAGAGAGAGAGAGAGAGAGAGAGAGAGAGAGAACTGGAAATGCAGAGGGAGGAGGTAGCAGTACATGTGTAAGATAACTGGTCAAGAAGTTTGGCTCTTGGTCTATTATTGCTTTCAATATATTTTAATAACAAAATAAATAATTTATCTTTTTCAATTTAAACTAAGAAGCACAAACTTGCATGTTTGCTTGAATATTTGGAAGTCATTGTAGGATATTAAATGGCCTAATTTTGATACTGAATATCTCAGATGACATGGCAGGAACAAAGGGATACAGCAAGAACATATGCAATATTTATATTTTTCCATTTTGCATGGATAAGGCTTATGTCATCCTCAGTTATAAAACTAACGCCAAACATCACTAGTCAGAGCTTACTACAATGTATATGATGAAAAGGTCTAATGTTATGACAGTTACTTAAATGTTATAAAAAGAGATGAAATAGCACATGCTTTTTGAAGAATTCCCTGACTCAGGACCACGGCTTAGGTTCAAATGTTAAAAATGTGGTATCTGTTTTTAAAAAAAAAAAAAAAAAAAAAAAAAAAAAAAAAAAAGGAAAGATTCAACAAGATACTTCTGTGTTTCTTTGTACACATCAGAGTATTGTCTTTTATTTTTCAGGCATTATTTTTCTGCTTGGAGTCTCTGCTTTCTTTTTTCTGGGATATGCTTTTCACTTTTCTTACATTTAGTAAACTCAAATTGTGCACACTCTGCTCATTTATATTTGTCAGTTAGATATTAGCCTGAGCTATCTAGGTAGAGGAAATTTCAATTGAAAAAATGCAGTCATTAAATTGGCAAGGAGGCAATTGAATTGTGGGAGGGCATTTTTGTGGTGGGATTCAGGTATCAGCTGATAAGGTCCAAAGACACCTATCCAGGGTCCCGGGCTCCGGAAGGGGCAGTGGCCAACCCTATTCAGAAGGGGCTGCTGGGATCTTGGAAGGCCCTGTTTCCTGGTTCCAGACTGCTGGAGACCGGTTTGGCATCCATCAGCATCCATCGTCCACCGCGTGGATAATCCAGTCTAACAGGTGTCTACCTAAGCTGGAACCTGTATCGTAAGTGTTGGCATATATTTTATAAATATTACGTTTAGATTGGTGTATTTAAGAGAATTTCCTCCTACACATTTTCTTGATTAGTGGCTTCATGAGCAGGCCCAGTTTACTAAGGATAGTGCCATCTCTTGGCAAATAGGTCTGAGTCACATAAATGAAGCAAGCTGAGCAAGAAGCAAATAACATTCTTTCATGAACTCTGTTTTAAGTTTCTTCAGTCTTGAAAATTTTGAGGAGAAAAACGAAATCCATGATTGTCCATTCAAACCAAGTTTTACTAATTACTGGCAAGGAAGATAGATGCTGGCTACTTCCAAACATGGGGTTCCCAAAGAATGGTCCTGAATTAGAGTCAACTTCTCATAAAGTCAAAAACCTAAAAGAATACCATGTTTTTCCTGCTTTTGTCCTTTGTTCAAATAGAGTCAAGTTTATCTACTTCCTGCCTACGTACCTCCCATCTATGTACTTTTGTCAATATACTTTCCATCTACATATGAACAAACACATCATGTGTAGGTGAAACAACAGACCTTAATTACTGAAGTAAAAACATGTGGCTTTTTCTTTGAGATAATCCACAGACCCAAAATTCCAGAAAGTTATATATCTTTGGGCAAGTAGGGTTTATGGGTTAGCTTTAGCTCTCACAGTTTTATATCCAGGTCTCTGCCTTGAGATCTTGTCTTAGCTTCCAGAACAAAGCCCACAGAATCAACTAAGAAGGGTTTATAGGGTCTCACAGAGACAGAAGCATTAATCACAGAGCCTGCATGGGTTTATGCTAGGTCCTCTGCATATGTTGTAGTGGATTTATGATGCTATATTGTAAATAATTGTCCCACTTATGAGTTTAATGAAAAGCACTGATTGGTCAAAGGCAGACAGGATGTGTGGGTGGGGCTACCAGACTAATGAAACAGGAAGAACAGAGCAGAATTCCAGAGAGAAAACAGAAGAAGCAGAGGACAACTATGCTGCTCTGAGAAAAGGTACCGAGCCCCATGGCTGAACAGGATGAGAGCCATGGGTTAGATTAAGGGTAAAGAGTTAGTAAGCTGTATGCCTGGGCCCTAGGCTGATCAGCCTAAAACTATTTTAAACATCTGTGTGTCTCTGCGGGTCTGTGGGCCTAAGCCTTGAGGCTAGGTCCGAAAGTCCAGGCCAGAAACCTCCTACTACAATATGTGGTATAGTTGTTTAGTTTAGAGTTTGTGTGGGAATCCTAACATTAAATAATGAATCTCTCACTCATTTGTCTACTTTTGTGACACCTTCCTCTGGATGAATTGCATTGTCCAGTCTTGAAACAAGGATCTATGCTTAGTTTTCTTAGATGATGATCACAAGTTTTGTGGTAAAATAAATCTTTTTCTCACATATTTATCCATCTGTGGGACTATGCTTTCGTACACTGTAAATATTTGTCACTGTGAATATTGCTATAATAAAATGCTAATTGGCCAGAAGCTAGACAGACAGGCAGGGCAACTAGAGAAGGAGAATTCTAGGAAGAGGAAGAATAGGTCAGGTTATACAACAGTGAGATGCAGAGGAAGTAAGACAAGAATACTTCACAGAAGAAAAAGCACCAGTCCATGTGGCTAAACATGGATAAGAATCATGGCTTAGTTTAAGAGTAAGAGTTAGCAAGTAATTAGCCTGAGCATAGGCCAAACAGTTAATAATTAATATATGTAATTATTTGGGACTAAATGGTTGTGGGACTGGTTAGGTGGGACAGAGAAACTTCTGACTACATTTTACAATAATATAAAGCAAACTAAGACAGCAGACGATATGCTTTACTTATTTTTCCACATCCTTTTGATATTTAAAAATAAATTTATATGTTTTATCTTGGACGCTTTTGGTTGACATACATCTAAGTTCATTGTTTATCAGCTGTGCCCAAACTGTTCTTGAGTTCAACCCCACTGAGGACCTGTTCTCAAATATATAAACCTATGTGGTATTGTAAGAAATTTCTAGGCCAGCTAGCCCCACAGTCCAAATGAATCTCCCTTGCCTGTGGGCTAGCTCAACCCAAGGTTTGGACCCCCAGGCCTGCTTGGTCCCAAATAATCACACCAAGGCTTATGTTAATTTATTTGTTTGGCCTATAGCTCAGGCTTATTGCTAGTTATCTCTAATATCTTAATCCATTTCTATCAATCTGTCTTTCCACAAGGCTTGTGGCTTACCTGCTTTACATCTTGCTTCTTGGGCAGCTGGATTGCTTCTCTTGCGACTCCACACTCCTTCCCCTGTTTTATGCTTGGATTTCCCACCTGCCTTTAAGTTGCTCTGGCCAAACAACCTAGGCCAAACAATTCATTTATTATCCAGTGGTATTCACAGCATATAGAAAGACATTCCACATCAATGTGAAATATTTCAAACCACACGTAATTTTTTTTTTTTTTTTTTTTTTTTTTTTTTTTTTTTTTTTTTTTTTTTTTTTAGATTTTGGGCACTTGCTACTGAATCTCCTTATCATGCATATACACTTTTCTCATTAAATCTTTACCATGTTAATTATAATATTTATAATTCCTGTCATTGAGTATCTGCATCCAAATCTAGTATTAAAAATTATTTTACTTGGCATATTATGGCTTTCTTAAGAATAATTTTGTATGGTTTAGTTTTAATTCCATGACAGGTAATATGTGGAAAACAGAAAGAACACAGTGAATCACAGTTCTACCTGTTTACTTTGGGTGGTACTGTCTCTCGGCAGGCAGTACTGAGCAGTATAAGAGAGTTAGCTGGGGTTTGAGCTGGTCTGTCAGCCTGAAAACCTCATATTTCATGGCTCCTGGTGGTCTTTCTTGGCTACGAAAGAGTCCTTTGATCAGATGTGATACTCTACTGAATATATATTGAGCTTCAGTTTTTATAAGACGTTACATACATCATCTCTGAAGGGTGACTCTCTAGACAATTAACACTTGCTTTGGCTACATCATGAGTCTTTATGATACTTTATTTTATTATTTAAAGAAGTATTAATACATTCTAATTATTTAGAGGAAGTTGTTTCATTGTAACATTTTTATATATGCCTGCATTTTAGCTTGTGTCTCTTCTTGACACACCAACCTTCTCTCAGACAATATGATTATGTATTTTCTATCATTTGCAGCTCCTAAATTTAATTAGACTATTTGTGCATATATGACCTGAAATTAAAACTAAAATTTTAAGTATATAAAAGATATTTAACTAGAAATGAAACCTAAAACAGTGTGTTATATGAAAACTATTCTCAATATAAAATAAAAATACAAACTAGTATTCTAAAGATAAGCAACATAAATAATAAATAAATATTCATATTTATATAAAATAATATATTATATTTATAATTAATAATTAGAAGGGAAAATGAAAGAAAACAGTGGATTATCATTTAAGATGTTTCTTTCTAATTGAACATTTAATTTCTTACAAATGATGTAACTGTTCTTATTCGTAACTGAAAAATTCATTCGTACATATATACATACATAACATACATTCATATGTACTCGTAGCACAGCACAACCCACACTCTGTTTATTGGACCCATACTGATTCTATAGCTTAGCTGTTGTCAGTAGTGCTGCCGTAAACACTGACGTGCCAGTATTTCTGTGATACGTTGAATTGGAATCCTTAGGGTAAATACCCAGGAATGTTATAATTGTGCCATAAGTAGGCCTAGTTTTTTTGTTCTGCCCCCCCCCCCCCCCATATTTCTGCCTATTAACTTCCATTGTGCCTGGACTGGCTGAAAATATCTCAAAAATTATACATATTTTTCCCTTTCCATGTCTTCTCCAATTTTTTTAGTAGTTGATGACTATCAATTTGAGTGGAGTATGGGATCTCTATGTAGGTCTGATTTGTGTTCTGAAAGTTAGTGAGATGGAACTTGTTGGGAGCCGCTGGCCCCAGCCCCTCAAGATGGTGCCAATATCCGGTGCTGGCCAACCCGCCTGAGTCAGTAATCAAGGCAAGGGCGCATGCCTTTGGTAATTTTCCGAGACTGGTCTCTCCGCCTCTCCCGTGGCGTCATGTGGGGTGATGAGCTGCAGCCTATAGAGAGGTGACACGTCCAAGGCGGAGGTCTTTGGCCTATATAAGGGCTGGGCTTTCCCTACCTCAGTCTCTCCATTTTCTGTAAGCTGATGCTCTCCCTCAAGACGCATTAAAGCTTTGCTGCAGAAGGATCCTACATGTGTCGTGCCTTTTCTTGCGGGCGAGAAGTTGGTGTGGGACAACAACTTCTTTTTACATGTTTATTATTCATTTGTAAATAATCTTTCAAGAACTATCTGTTTATTTTATTAACCTATTCATTGATTGTGTTTCACCATATTTGCTAAGTTATTTGGACCACTTAAAGTTGGCATTTGTGCATGTTGAAAAATAATAGTCTATTCTCTTTCTTACACATGGATATCCAATTTTCAGGGGTTCTTTGGGTTGATGCCTGTGAATTAGTTATCACATCATAACGTTCCAGATGTTAGTGTAATTAGTGTGTGGAGTTTTATATGCTGGCCATCCCATGTCTGAGCATACATCAGGAATCTGGATATGAATGCTGGCCCACACCTGTATGATCCTTTCATGTCCACTGTACTGCTTGTAGGCTGAACCTAAGTCTCATTAGACACTCTGGCTCTATTGAAATTTCCACCTTCTAGAATAAGCACAGATATGTTTCTAAGCTTCTTTTTCACAAGGCAACAGTGCTCTACTGGCCAGGTTTCAGCACAATAGTCCCCAAATACACTCCTTAAATTTCCCAAAAGCATTGTTCATAGAGTCTCTGGCAGCCAAATTGCTGACTCATCCAGGGTCTTTTTAAGAATGGTGTCCAGGAAGCAGCACCTGCCATTGCGTAGTGCAGAAAAACGAGAGCTTCCCTAATATCTCTCTGCCACTCTTGCTGTTATGCACCTCTTGCCTGGCTTTCCCTTCTGCTCTGCCCTTTTAACTGTTCATTTGCAAAATTACAGACAGCATTCCTAAACCTCTCAATTTTAGCATAGCTCTTGCTATATTTTTGTTTGTTTGTTTTTCCTCTTTGGAAAGGGAAAGAGAAGGCGTCAGGCAAGCCAATAGCTGTGGGTCAGACTTAAGGCTTACTTTCCTGGTTCATAAAATTTCTTATTTTAGCTTGCTATTAAAACTACAAATAGGGAAATTTGGGGACTACTCATCAGATAATAGTGTGTACTCCTTTTCCAGAGGTCTGAAGTTCAGATCCCAGCACACCAGGCAGGTAATCTCCTACTCTTGTTCCAGGATATTAAACACATGCATCTGCCATTTACATGTAATATGCAACCACACAGCAAATGCACACACTGCATAATTAAAAGTAATAAAAAATAACCTTATGTTTTAAAAGTTACAGCTATCCAGGATTCACCCTCCACATCTCATAGATATTACCTAGATTTTTCCAGTTTGTTTCCCAGAGATTCCTCTAGAAGAGTTTGCCTGTATCATCTCCATAATCTCTGTCTTTCTTTGTTTAATATGGTTTAGGATCTAGATAATGTCTTAAATAGCTGAATAACTACATCAAGGAAAATTCACAGCATAGTAATTTCATCAGGAGCCCCAGTTGGCAATTTTTGCCTCTTTTTCAGGGCCAGTTATGTCACCAAGGGTTTTGGTTACCCTGGATCAGAATAAGTTTCAGGACAAGCCTTGAATACCTGAGTGTTAAGTGGTAGGCAGTGATTCCTTAGCAACCTGTGCCATTTCTTCATCAGGATCAAGTTCTACTTTCTCCCTGTGATTGTTAGATGGAGAAAGATGAGACCCTCTGTCTCATAAGCAGCAGGCAGAGCTCTCTTAGCTTGCCCTATGTTCTTTGTCCAAACATGAGAATCTTTTGTTCATTCCTTCCTTAGAAACAAAGGATATCTATGTTATGGATTTTGAAGTGTTTTCTACTTCTGTATGAGAAGTAAATTAATTTTGTCTGTTTTTATCTACATATAAATTCTATGAGTTTAAAGATTAAATAACTTGTAACCTATACATCAATATACTTTAACTTACTGTGAGAACATTGTAAATAAGCAGATCAAGCTTTACTACCAACTTCTAGGAGTACTTGCACACATCTTCCATGTCTGTGATACCACATGTATTTTTCCCTAACCACTCTCTACTTGAAATGTTTCTGCTAGCCTTTTTGAGTGTTATTGTTGTAAAAAAAAAACAAAAAAAAAAAACCAAAAAACAAAACAGACATTAATTGCAAAATGCATTCCAGACTAGGGTTCTCAGATATGTCAAACTTATATGCAAAAACTACACATAGTTTTCAAGATTTGAAAGGATGTATTAAGATAATTTTATCTAATTTATATTTATAGTTAATTAAAATTGCTATTACAACTGCATAATCTGACTGAATGTTTATATCTTGAAATGAGGTTGTGAAAATTTTCTATTGGATTTAATTGGAAAAGTGCTTTATAGATTATCTTTCTTGTTCTTTTTTTTTTTTAGTTTGGGAATTTGTTTTTATAAAGCTTTTTAGTCTAATAAAATATTTTACTCCAGAATGGACAGAGTGGTTCTTAAAATTTCCTGCTGCACTGCAAGGTATTTCAGAAATTCTAGGCCTACATGTAGGGTGAAGATAGATGCCCTAACATTATTAAGAAACTTCGGGTGACTGTCCAGGTAGCCAGATGTCTCTGTCATTTCCAGAATTTGGAACTTTCTTACAATAAACTTCCTGTTTACTCAGGTAATATTATATTTTTCTGTAGTCGTTGATGAAATTGAAGATGGGATAATTATAATTATAGTTTTCCTTAATTATAATAAAAGGTAAGTTAGATATGAAACTTTGGCCTCAAAAGAATAAGGCAGATGATAGAATATTTTCTTCAATTCTGCTAAATACAAATAGACTAGATATTCTAACTATAATTCTTGCTTAGTAGCTCATTTGTTATATGTAAATTTGCTATGTTAAAATTGAAACTTTATTGATGAGACAGAAAAAGGGAAGTGATGTAGGATGTCTTTCTGTACAGTGTGAAATACTATTGCATAATAAAGAATCTGTTTGGGTCTATGAAAATCCAAGCACAGACAAAGGAGAAGCATGGCAGAGTCAGACAGAGATACAGCCCCTGCCACCTAGGAGAGGAAGATGTAATGGAACACAGGCAAACCCACTAGCCACAAGGCAAGACAGAGATGAGTAGCTGTCCTGCGCCTATCTCTCGCCCGCGAGGAAAGACACGGCACACACTGAGGATCCTTCTGCAGTATAACTTTAATGTATCTTGGGGGAGAGCATTTAGCTTACGGAAAATGGAGAGGGGAGGAGAAAGTGAGAGAGCCGGCAGAGGGCCGGCAGAGAGGCAGGGGCCGCTGCGCAGGAACCAGCGGCGGCGGGCCCCCAGCGGGGAAAAGGAAAGCCAGAGAGAGCTAGGCTAGGCCCCGGCGTGGTCCGGGCCGGGCCATCTGCCACGTGGCCTAGAGCCCGCACCCCAGGAGCCGGGCCGGCGTCCGTGCGCACGGCGGGGCGGAGAGAGAAAGAGGAAGAGAGAGCACGAGGTAGGAAGTACCCGGTTTTAAGTCGACCAAACGGCCCTTGCTTTAGACGAAACATCTTCCTATAGGTCGTAGTTCAGAATCCCATATGACGCCACGGGAAAGGCGGAGAAACCAGGCCAGTCTCGCGAGATTACCAAGCGCATGTGCTCTCTATTGACTCAGGCGGGTTGGCCAGCACCAGATAATAGCGCCACCTTGAGGAGCTGGAGCCAGCGGCCTCCAACAAGTAGCATTGGGTTAAGTTCTAAGAGCTAGCCGATAATAACTCCAAGGTATAAGTCAAACAGTTTGTAATTAAGGTTAGCCTTCTTGTGATTATTTGAGGTTAAGTAGCTGTAGAACTACTGATGTCCAGCTGTCAGTCTGGACATCAGGTGTAGGCTGGATCAGACAAGCCAGAAACTTCTGGGCTTCACAAATCTTTCTCTTGCTTGACTATAATTACACCAAGATATTTTAAAATTACAACAAGACATTTTTTGTGAATATTATGGTGTTTTTTATCATATTTTTTCTCAACCTTTTTATTTTTTGTCTATATGAAGGTTTTTTTTTTGTTGTTGTTTATATTGTGTCCGGCCACTTCACTTAAAGTATTGATCAGATGTATGCGTTCCCTGGTAGAATTTTTCTTGTCTCTTATGTATGTATCTTATCATATCTTCTCCAAATAATGAGAGTTTGACTTCTTCATTTCTAATTTGTATCCCTTTGATCTGCTTTGCTGTCTTATTACTCTGGCTAGAACTTCAAGTACTATATTGAATAGATATATTATTTTTACTTTTGCTTCCTGTCATTTTTCTTGGGAGAAAAGATGAATAGGAGTGGGGTAAAACAACTCCAGAAACAAGTTGAAATAAGCAAGCTTGATTTATTTTGAAGAAAGGGGCAAGTCTTATATACTCTCTACTTAGCCAGTAGGAAGTACTGTGCTTTGCTATATCTGCTGTTGCCACCAGTAACATGGTTGTTTCTTTCTGGTCCAGGTCATCTCATATCAGGACTCTACCTCTGTTGCCAAGGTCACCAGGCACATCCCAGGCTGGCTTATGAAGAAGTTCTTAAGAGGGGACCTCATGGCTATGGGGAAGTACTATGAGTACATATTTTAAGGCATGTGTTGTAACTAGTTTGAACTTACTGAGGCCTACTAGCCTTCAAGCCTTTAGAAATCTCTGGGGTCTATACATGCCACAAATTGTCTCATTCCTCATTTTAGTGGAATTGCTTTGAGCTCTTCTCCATTTAATTTTATGTTAGCTATTAGCTTGCTGTATATTACTTTTATTATGTTCAGGTACATTTTTTTATTTTTTTAATCCCTGATATCTCCAGGCCTTTATCATCAAGAGATTTTGGATATGCCAAAGGCTTTTTTGCATTTATAGAGAATGATAATGCGAGTTTTTTTTTTAAAAATGCTTTCAGTTTTTATACATGGAGTATTACTTTGACAGACTTTTGTATATTGAACTATTCTGTGGGGATATTTGCAAACACATTAAAAACATTGGGAGATCTCAGAGGGATCTACCCACAGTCTAGAAAGATCAGACAGTGGTAACTCACACCTTTAATCCCAGCACAAGGAATAACCCAGGAGTGGTGACCTTCGGCCTTAATTCAATCTGAGTTCCAGGTCATTTTAATTTACAGAAGGAGTTCCAGGCTCCCAGGCAGGCAGTGGTGGTGCCACACCTTAACTGAGCAAAGAGAGTATTTAAGGCAGGAGTAGAAAGACAGAGCAGGCAGAAGAAGCCAGGAGGAGTGAGGCTGAGGAAGCTTCAAGACAACTGGGTGAGATCTAACTGTGGTGTTTATTCTCTCTGATATCTCTGCTATTCCCAGAGACCTGGCCGAGTTTCCCTTATTTGTGCAACACTATCCCCCAGTTTCTGAAATGAAGCCCATTAAATCATGATGGATGCTCTTTTTTATGTGTTCTTAAATTCAGTTTGCCAGTATTTTATTGAGTATTTTTGTATCAATATTCATGAGGAAAATTGGTCTGTAATTCTCTCTTTAGTCAGGTCTTTGTGTGGTTTGGGTATCAGAGTGACTGTGACCTTATGAATTTGGAAACACTCCTTCTGTTTCTATTTTGTTAAATAATTAGGGAAGTATTGGTATTAGCTCTTCTTTGAAGGTCTGGTAGAATTTTTCACTCAAACCATTTGAGGATTTTTTTCTCTTTATTTTGTTCAGAGATTTTAATGGCGATTTTATTTCTTAGGAGGTTATCAGTCTTTTTAAATTGTTTATCATATTTTGATTTAACTTTGGTGATATCTATCGAGAACATTTTAGATTTTCTTTAGATTTTCTAATTTTGTGGAGTAGAAATTTTTGAAGTATGGCCTGCTTCCTCATACTAGAATGCATTACCCAACATTAATACAAGTCCAGGTGCTTAGTTTTACTGCAATTCAATATGCTAGCTAGCATCCATGGGCAGCTTGCTCCTTTTTGGATGAAAAAGAAAAGTTAATGGGAAGAAGGCAAAGGGAAAGTGTAGTAGAAGGACTACATGGAGAGTGGATGGATAAACTGGTTGAGATGTACACACATATTAAAACTGAAATCTCTTGTAATTAACTCTTCCTGTAACTTCTGACTAATGATGTCCTTTTGCCATGGCGTGCCAGCTCACAGCAAATGTTATCTCATTTAAGATATTCATATTAGTTTTATGAAGGAATAAATCAGATAAAGAAAAATATATATTAAAAGTGAAACCAAAAGAAATAGAGGATGTTACTGGGGTAAGCTAGTCTTACAAGTTAATTCAGGGAAATAACTTTTGACTAATATTTGAACAGACAGCAACATCAGCTTATAAGAGGGGAGTTCTGAAGACTATCTGGATTAGAATTGTTTATTGAGCATCATTCAATAGTTAAATATAAGTTATTTGTATGTGGCACATAAAATAGTACACATCTGGACAGTATCATGTGATATTTAAATATCAGCAAACATTGACCAAACACTTTCAAATCAAGCTTCATATATCTGTTGAAACAGTTATCACAAAATATTTTTCAGAAAAATGATGACTCTGAGTATTTTGACCACCATAAAAAAAAAAAACATGTTCAAATCCATGAATATTAACTGAAGTATGGAATACAAAGAGCTCATGTATATTTTTTTTCTAGTTGAATATACTGGATTTTGAATCTTTTTCAGGAAGCTTCAGGGACATAAGGAGCCTATGTGATACCACTTGAGTACGTATTGATATCCAACAAACAAGCATATTTTGTTTATTTTGTATGGTTCCTTAGTTCTGATTATTGAGGTAATTTGTATGTTGTTTCACATGCTCACCTTTACAAACTTTTGACTGTCCTGCTGTTACTTAATGGAAAAACATCACAGTGAAATTGGCTTCATGGAAAACAACATCAATATTTAGAAACCAAATGATAAACATTTTATGGGAATAATATATTTAGGTTATAATTTTAGTAGATACCATTATTTGTTATTAAATATGATAAATTTATATATGTACTATTAAACTTATTCAAAGTAAGGAAAATTAAAACACTTTGAGAAAACTGTAGACTTTTCTAGCAGATTAGCCAAATTTACCAAAAAAGAACTCTGATGTCTGTACTTAAATAGAATAAAAATATAAGCCCTTTTTTTTCTGTTTTTTAAATATTAACATATAACCGTATATGCAAAAAACTGATAATGAAATATAAATGAAGCAAATCCTGCATTAGTATGCCTTTTCTTGTTCTTGAGATTTTAGACAAAGATTAGCTCTAACACAAGAGTCCAGAATCCTCTGTACAGTATAAACATAATTCAAGCTATATTCCTGCTTGTGTTTGTGTTTTAATAATCAAGAGATAGAATGGAAAAAAAGGAAAGCTTGAAGATAATAGCTGCATGTATTCCCTGAAGCTGTAGAATAACTAATATAGCAGGGCGAATAAATGATATTTATCATTTTCTTCCAGCTGTAATTTTACTTCTAGCAAAATATTTATGCAACTTTGAAAGATAGTAGATATGAGGCTTAAGAAAATAATGGGGAAAATTTGTTTTTCTTTTCTATCTCATGACATATCATTGCTATTTTGCATTATAATTTAGTCTTTAGCAATAAATCTTTAGAAAACTATATTTGTTTTCTAAGTGTTAAAAAGAAGGCTGTTATAAACCCACCAAATGCTTCTCTAAGCACCATTCTGAAGCACAGGATGCAGTTTCAAAGGTGGCATGTCACTGATTTGAATTTTAAAAGTTACAGAAGGCCATTTGGACTCCAGTCACCCACTGAAGCTGATAGCTACTCCTGAGTTATTTTCCTGCAGAAGGTCTTGTAGTCTTAATTTTGTTTCTCCCACAATTTTCTCTACCATCAGATTTTTCTTAATAAAACTTCTTGAATAGAAAATTATATTTGAAATGTATATCTGCATTATAGATAACACATTGTAGATTCAGCCTTTGTGGACAAGACTTGCCTATAGGGACTCTTGTCGTTCTGACACCGCTAAATTCACATCACCCCTCTTTTGCTTCATTATGCTTTTTTTAAGGTGTTACAACAGGATCTACTGGGAAGTTCTGGGAAGTTCTTGTCCCTTAATATTTGAGCAACATATTTATAATTATTTTGTGATATTACTTGAATCATAAGGGCAAAATAGTTTTACTATATTACTTGATATAGTGAGATTCAAATCAGCAAATGAAAGAATCTATGACTTACATATATCTGCCAGATATGGTAACATATATACAGACATAGACATATATTTGTGTGTGTGTGTGTGTGTGTGTGTGTGTGTGTAGTGATCAGGCATGTGCCACTCTCTAAGTTTACCTTGGGTTCCTTATGTATTTTTGAAGCTTTACCCTCAGGGAAGTCATTAATTCTTAAAAGTGTAATTATATTTTTGAGGCAGGAACTGCATGAATTTATCTTGTTTTGTTCAGAGATATGGATTTGTCATCATTGATGTGATAATTTCCAACCACCAGAACGGTGGGCATTCAATGAAGACACTCTCAGGTTATTGGATGGTTAGAGTGGCATCTTTCTAAACTTTCTGATAATTTCAGCAGAACACTAAGTACAGTTCTCGAAAATTACTGAGTTAAGTAGTGCAAGATGGAGAGAGTAAGGGAACAAATGCAAAGACAGAGTATGAGAGCAAATTGAGGCCACTTTCCACATTTGTGTGTACAGGGACATCATCCACTCATCACTGTTGGTATTGTTTAACGGCCTGAAATCCTGTGCCCTTGAAACTCTCTTTAAGTTCTATGCCAATCTCTTTTCTCCCTGTCAGAATTTCTCCTGAGTCTGCATTCTTTAGGCAATTTAAAGCTGTTCTGTGACAGAGTTTGTTCTGACCTGTCTTTTGATTAGCAACAGGGAAATGCTTTATACTTCTTGATTGAGTGATGCTGGAGAGACTCTTGCTGTGACAACTGTTGGCACTTAATCCTTGAGTATATGTTACCTTTTCTGAAAAGACATCAGTTTAAAATTTAGAAACTGGACCATGAGAGTCACAGCTTGTATTTGTAAGATTCTCATTCCTATAAAGTGATCTTAAGTGTTGACTAACCATTTGTGGATTTAGGCACTATGTAGCTTACAATTTAATATGAATAGTAATCTATTGAACATAAATATGCCTATAGTTTTATAGTGATGCTTTCTCTTGAAAATTGAGGCAATTATGGGTAGATTCATTAACAATTATATTCTTGTCATTATAGAATGAACTAAAAGCCAAAAACTTTTACAAAACCGGTCATCAATAACGATAGCTAATTGAAATCCCTAAGGTGTGGTTTAACTAGGAGCATTAACAATTTTGAGACAGACTAACTGTTGTCTAGGCTATTTTTCAAATTTAAGTTCTATGAAATAAAAAATGTCAATTTTTGCATTTGTTTGTAAAAAAAAAGTTTTTCGTAGGTTAATATATAATGCAGGAATAAGCATACTACATGAAAATGCTTGTAAAGGAGCCATGTTAGGGATGATGTTATATTCACCTCTATGCCAAAGAGCTATAAGATGATAAACATACCACTGAAACTCTGCATCCTGTTTCATAATCGTAGTTAATACCATTTACAAACTATTATTTTTGAAATTGAATAAAAATGCATTATAAAAATAATTATATAAGTACAATTACACAAAGTACTAGAAGGTGCTGGATACTGACAGAAGTTTTCTAGTACTGGGCATTTCCAACATGGAAATTAGAAATCACATCTACAAATTCACATTTTCTGTTAGAATTTTCGTTGAGTGGGAGATGAGTCCCCTCCCCACACACACCAAGGATGGACTTTTAAAATTATCTCCTCTTTTCTGAGACCTAAGAGGAGGGATTTGACGGAGACATTTGTTGTGGAGCTTGGTGTTCCAAAGCCTCTCACTGTGCATAATATTGCCTGTGGGTCTCTGTATTTGTACCTACCTGATTCAGGAGGAAGCTTTTCCAATGATGGCTTAGAAAGGTACTAAGTATGAGTGTAAGAAAATGTCATTAAGTGAATTTATCGCTACTTTTTAAAAATAGAAATATTTGTTGTTGTAGTATGTCCCTGGGCTCGCTAGTCGTAGATATTGGTTACCCAAGCAGTGTCAGGCATGGGTTGTATTTCACTTAGTGGGCTTTATACCAACTGAGATATTGGTGAACTACTCCCACAAGCCTTGTAGTACCTGTTACTGGGAGATATCGCTTAGATAGCCATCATACTAAGGTGTTAGGTTTAAATGCTAACCTTTATTGTTCCTTAATTTTAAGTATATCTCTCTCTTCCTCTTATATCTTCCCTCTCCCTTTCCACTTGATCCTCCAGTTCCAGCCCCTCCCCTGCCCATAACTATCTATTTTATTTCTCTTTTACAGAGGGATCTATCTACCCCAATACCATTCTCTTACTCTGTACCTAACCTCTCTTTCTATGGATTGTAGCTTGATTATCATTGACTTAACAGTTAGTATATACATATATGGTAAAACATACCAATTTTGCCTTTAGGAAATTTTGTTACCTTACCCGGAATGATTTTCTTTATTCCATCTATTTATCAATTTTTCAATTTTTTTTGTTGTTAAAGCTGGAGTAATTTTTGTGCTGTTAACTAACCCCAATTTTTATTTATCTGTTCAAGGAGATTATATTGTTTTCAATTTTGGGCTGTTAAAAAATGGAGCAGAAATTAACATGGTTGAACAAGGATATTCATGGTAGAATGAAATACTTTGGTTATTGGCCCAAGCGTGTTACAGATGGATCTTAAAATAGATTGATTCCCATCTTCCTGAAGAACTGTCACACTGATTAACAATGGAGCATGTATGCAAAGAAACCCAGGATAAGCTCAGGATAGTGACTTCACCAACTAGAGATCAATAACCGTGTGTATGTATGCACATGCATTTACTATATGTGAAGACAGAGAAGTTTTCCTAAGTCTGAAGAATATTCTACAAAAGAATAAACCCCATACAATTATCAATTTGACCACTTAAACTTCTCAATTATGAAATGACATCTTGGTAGCCTCCTTCCATTTTCATGATCCATAAACTCTGAGCTCATAACTAGAGAAAAAGAAAGATGAGAAGAGTAACTTAACACAATCCATTAAAGAAGAACATAGCATGGACTCACAGCATTGCATTGAGTTCAATAATTGAATAAAGTAAGTATAAATATAGGTTAGGGTTACATGTTAGGTCAAAGGGATTTAACTATAAATTTCTTTACTATATTCCCATAGCAATGTTTAAAATCTATGCATTGTAGAAATCAATGGAAGTATATTAGTATGGTAGTGAAAAAAAATTGGATAAAATTTAGAGGCACTATAGAGACAATTGTGTTTAAAGTTTTTTTTTTTTTTTTAAATACCCACCACTGTTCTCTCTCCTCCTCTCTTCCCAGTAATCCTGCAGCTTCCCCCCACCTCATCTCCTCGCCCACTACTCAGAGAAGATAAGGACTCCCAGGGTGAGTCAATTCAGTCTAGCCTAGCCAGTTGATGCAGATCCAAGCCCCTCCCTAGTGTCAAGGCTGAGCAAGGTATTTCTCAGTTGGAAATGGGCTCCAAAAAGCCAGTTCATGCACTAGAAATAAACTCTGGTTCCATTGCCAGAGACCCCCAAAACTTCCCATACCGTTTGACTGGCATCACATTCAGAGGACCTAGTTCAGCCCCATGAAGATTCCCCAGCTTTAGTTTAGAGGCAGTGAGCACTTGGTAGGTCAGGTCAGCTGTCTCTGTGGGTTTCCTCATCATGATCTTGACACCTTTGCTCATATAATCTCTCCTCCCCTTCTTCTCCTGGACTGGGAGCTCAATCCAGTGCCTCAACCCAGAAAAGAAGAGAGAGAAATAGGGAGCTCCCAAGAAAGGACAAAGGGAGAGAGGGGAAGATGGACACGTAACCTTTAAAGAGTTGACATCAGAGCTCAGAGGATATGGCTCTTAGAGACTAACACGTTCTGTGATGACAGGGTGATCATCAATTTGATTGTAGGGAAAAGTTTAAAGATTGTGTGTGTGTGTGTGTGTGTGTGTGTGTGTGTGTGTGTGTGTGTGTTTAGTATTCTATAAATTGTGCATATTGTTTCAACTATCAAAAAATTTAATGTATTTTCCAATAAAGTCATACTATATTTTATTCCATCCCCATTTTATGTATTTTAGGCTAGTTTCAGTCTTTGGCAATTATACGTAATTGCAAACAACAAATGTCATATCCATGTCATTTTAAAGGAGTACAACTAGAAGAAAAATATCCTATACATAAAATAAGAGAAAAAAGTTTTGCAAATTTTTAACTTATGAAACATTGCTTTATTGACTTGTAAATGGTACAATTTGCACATCTATGTGATGTGGGAATGCCTTTCTGTATGCTGTGAATATCAATCTTTAAATAAAGGAGCTGATTTGGGCCATGACAGGCATCATAGAAGAAGTAGGAGGAGAAATCAGAGCATAGGTAGGAGAAGCAGGGCGGAGTCAGACAGATCTAGCAAGCCGCCCAAGGAGCAACATATAAGGAACACAGGTGAGCCACGGGCCACTTGGCAGACAGATTAATAGAAATGGGTTGATTTAAGATGTAAGAGCTAGCTAGCAATGTGCCTGAGCCATAGACCAAACAGCATGAAAGTTAATATAAGTGTCTGAGTCATTTCTGGGTGCCTGAGTGGTGGTGGCAGGTGGCTAAGTGGTTTGGTGCGGGAGGTCTGTGGGTCTGGGCCTCTGGCTGCCTGGGACCAAGAAAACCCACTACAACATCTATGCAATTTATTCTTTCAAATATTTGATATGCTTCCCCAACCTCTTTCTCATGTTTATTTTATAAATGAAATAAAATTTTAGTTCATCTTTGTAATTACATCTAGGATTATTTATCTACTTTACAATGTTTGCTTAATGTGTGCATGTGTGTGTGTGTGTGTGTGTGTGCATGTGTGTGTGTACATGCATGCAAGTATATGTTCAACAAAATAACTTGAACTGAGAATAGTCATCCTAAAAAGTTCTACTGTAGTAAGGTTAATTAGTAAACACCAACTCTCACAAATATCACATATACATAAATGATCTATTTACATATACTTTATAACTACTCTTATTTTTTTATAGTTTTTTAGAACTTCAAGAATTATCATTAATTAATTCTGTAGGATATTCTGAGCTCTGAGAAAGAAGAACTGAGGTTTAATATTTGTATTTAATGAATGCATTGAAATGCTTAATGCCTAAAGTTATTGAATGTTTGCTGAATTAAATTGGAATTGTTCACTATAAAATTGCAGCCCTGTGAAATATCTTCTATATTGAGAGTTACACAGTAAATACCAATTTGAAATTTTCTGTCTAAATAACATACAACTACTAGCCTAAAAGAATGGAGGCTGGGAAATGATAGTAATACACAATTGATATAATGTTGTGATGTGAGATTGTTTAGATCTACTGTGCCACTTTATAAATAGAGACTGTAAAATAATCCTATTTTTTAAAGAATATAATATCCTTTTTTGATGATAAATATCTCTCATTGCCTTTGACTTATTCTCCTCTCCATCTTCTGCTTATAAAGTTATTTACTTATTTTTATTGACGTGAACTCTCAGTTCTACAATTGGTCATCAAATGTTAGTTTTGGGAATAAAGTGCCACACAAAGTTAGCTGGTGTTTTATTAATGTTTCTGATTCCATTCACGATTCTTTATTCTCAGTTCAAGTACTACTATTGGAAACAAGGACAACAAAGGAACTCCTGGTACCTTTCATATACTGTGAATGTAGCATCAGAGTTCAGGAATCCTTCATGTTGTAAGAGGCTATCTGGAAAATGAGATGCCCCGGTGAGGCACATGGGCTTGAGCTAAAATGGCGGGGTTTTGGAGTACAGTTTAAGGTGTAAAACGGCTTGTTCCTGAAGTCTCACAGGAGCCTAGATGTAAGCAAATGGTTGTAAATGATGTATTTAAGGTTTTGGTTGATAAGGACAAAAAGAGAATAGAGTCAAAGATGGCTTCTTAGTGGTGATATTTTCTTGGATCAGTTCTGTTTGCCAGAGGCAAGCAGAGGCTTGGCTTTAAGAGAAGCTTCCTGATTCAGCCTTGGAGGCAAAACACTTGTGAGTTTTTTAAGAGGCCCTGCTACCTAATACTTAAATGGAGTTAATGAGCGGCAGATGGCAAAGCTTTACTTGGTAATTATATGGACCCTAAAATTCCCAGAGTACCTTGGTTAAAAAGATAAATTCTATGAAATTAGATTGGAGCTGGGTGGAGCCATTCACCCATCCTACCAACCTTGAATACTGGCAGATTAAAGGTGTGTTAAGAAACAAAAAGAAATAGAAGAATCTGGGTGGAGTCAATCACCCTAGCCAAGCAAAGGTGTGGTCAGAGACAGAAAGAGTTAAGAAATAAATATACAGTAAAGACAGCTTTTTAAAAAAAAGTCTAAGTGGTTTAGAGTGTGATGAAAATATAGATACATAGGCTTAGAGAAAAGAAAAAAAAGGTAGAGAAAGCCCTTAAAAAAGAAATAGAGTTAAATAAATAAATAAATAAATAAATAAATAAATAAATAAATAAATAAATAAGCCATGTAAAGATGGAAAAAACAAAGAATGTCTGGATACTGTGTGTCATTGTCTTATCTTTAAGCTTCTTGACTGAAAATGACTTAGTAAAAGCTGCTAAAAGACAGTTGATTATAAATGTTGTTGGAGTAATTCAACCTATACATTTTGTAAATGAGTTGACTTTAAAATTGAAATGCAAAGGTACACTACTTTGGAAAGGAGGTTTTCCTTTTATTTTCACAGAAAATGAGAGGCTGTGGATTTCTTCCTGGATAGAGAACATAAAGTTTGATAGAGGAAGACCCCTCTGAAAAATCTTCTATGGAAATGGATGGCCCAGATGATTCAGCATTTCAGAGCACCTCTGTTGAAGTTTCCAGAGCTCTGTATCCAGAACAATTTCAAGGAGACTGGCTGAGATGACCCAGCCTTACAGATTACTCCACTAAAGACTTGTCCATAAATTTTTCTTTGGATTTCCATGAGATTGTCAGCATCCCCATTCAGCAGGAAGTAGCCTAGAGATGCTCACATTTCCAAAACATGGATTATGGATGTTCATGTTTATTTATAGTGTTGTTTATAAGTTGTTATAGATAATGGGGTGGGGAGAATATAAGATTTGGAGTTCTTTTTGTTTTAAGAAGAGAAAAGGGGATATGTGGGAGATTGTGTTGTTTCATTGTAAATAATTGTCCCACCCACTGGTTTAATAAAAAGCGCTGATTGGCCAAAGACAGGCTGGAAATGTGGGTGGGGCTATCAGACTAAGAAAACTCTGAGAACAGGAAGAACAAAGCAGAACGCCAGAGAGAAGCTGGAAGAATCAGCGAACAACTATGCCGCTCTAAGAAAAGGTACTGATCCGCATGGCTGAACAGGAAGAGTCATGGGTTAGATTAAGGGTAAAGAGTTAGCAAGTGATATGCCTGGGCCTTTGGCAGATCAGCCTAAAACAATTGTAAACATCTGTGTGTCTCTGCCGGTCTGAGGGTCTGTGGGTCTGTTGGTCTGCAGGTCTAAACCTTGAGGTTAGGCCCAAAAGTCCGGGCCAATTACCTCCTACTACAGTTCTCTATCAAGAAACTTGACTAAAGGAAAAGAGTGACTCTAAGCTTTCAAAACCTCACAGATCTCTCCCAGTGACACACTTCTTTTTAATATGACCACACCTCCTATTCCTTTCATAACAGTGGCACTCCCCACTCCCTGGTGACCAAGTATCTGAACTCTATGAATATATGCATATGGAGGCAATCTCATTCAAACCACCGTAGGTTGTTTTCCTCACAAAATATTGTTTATATTAAATGGCTATCTGAACATGTTAACATGTTATTAGACTGTAATGGATTTATAGAAAATATATTTCCTAATCACATATTTGAAGGAATAATTTCCTTTATCTGTCCATTCTACCAGCTCTCCTTTCATGGACTTTCAGATTCCTTTTCTTATCCTATGAACATAAAGTTAATAATTCTTATCTTAAAACTCAATACATTGGAATGTATTGCATGAAAATAACTTTATTTTTTAAATAGTCATTTCTAAGACTTACTATTTTCTGCTGAAATATTAAAATTACTTAAAAATTAACAAAAAGATGTAGAGGCATATCCTTGTTCATCAGCCAACTCTCAAGATTCATTGGCAAATAACACTATAGTATTGAGTTCTGTTGAATTATTAGAACACACATGCAACAAATATAAAAAAAAAACATTGCTTTTATCATTTTATAATTGAAAATTGAGATTATAATAGAGGCATTTAAACATTGCCTTTTAAATTTCATACAGAACTACTTTAATTACCTTGGCAATTCTGTTACTATTTGAGTAATTTGTTTGTGGGGGTGTATGTGGTGTGTGTGTGTGTGTGTGTGTGTGTGTGTGTGTGTGTGTGTGTGTGTGTATGTGGCGTGTGTGTGTGTGTGTGTGTGTGTGTGTATGTGGCGTGTGTGTGTGTGTGTGTGTGTGTGTGCGCACAATAGAGAGAAACAAAGACATAGAGGATATAAGACACAGAGACAATTTCAGTGAATTTATGTAAATATCATACATATAGGAGTCAGATTAAGGAATGGTCTTTTGTGTTCTTTCAGCTTGATAGCATTTAGAACTGTCCCAAATGACCTATGGTTCTATTTTTCCCACATTTCCATGGTCAATGTATTTCTTGTATTTATTCCATTGTCTTCACTGCAGAATACCAATTATACAATGCTGTGTAAACACAGTATTTAGGAGACAAGCATTTTTGTAGACTATAAAAGTAATGACAAAGAAAAAATATGAGGCACTTATTGGTTTCCTAAAATTCACATAATATAAGCATTTGGGATAATATGTGAAAGCATTAAGATTGCTATTTCTGAATTGTAAAATATCACTTCTTCCCTACCTGGTATTCTTACTCTCAAGACACCTGCTAGGCCGTGTGACAGACACAAATGACAACTGCCAAGTCTTTGGAGTCAGTAAAAACAGTCATTTAAAGATAAAAAAAGGAAATGAAAAATAATGAGCAGTGATGATTGCTTTCTCTCTATTATATTCTGTTTTAAATTCTATTTCCCTTTGATCTCAGGTAGATTGTGTGTATCACGAAGCAATATTGTTGTAGCTGATCATCCGATGGAGCTTGCACCTGCCAGTAATTCTCTTAAAGGCAGGAAGACCTACAGCATGTTCTTACAACCGCTGCATCTTATGTTTACTTATCCTGTGTTTCCTCAGACAAATGAACATCAATAGTTCAGTTTATCTAAAAAACCCAGTTTGTCTATTATAAGTTTTTGTAGAAATAAAAACATTGTCTCCTGTGTATGTATATAAATTTGTTTAAATTATAAATTAAGGTCATTAAAAGACAATATTTTCACAGATGTTCATTAAAAACTAGTGAATTAATTTTTACCATCTCTGAAGATTTAGCAAATAGGTCATTAAGTTGAGAATGGAATACCCTTTGGAATAACCAGTATTTCTTTTTTAAATTTTTATTCTGTCCCCTTTGTAAATGTATAAATAATATAACAATAAAGGAATAATTTGAATTTTTCCATAAAAGAATAATTACAAATTACCACTACTTAGAATATCATGCATAAAAGAAACTTTAACTGGCCAATTAAGGTATGGTCCTAGTAAATTGTCATCATCCCTGAAAAAATGCTTAGCCATAAGGAGAACCAGAGATTCTCTTTGTTCACAAATGTTCTGAGTTGTCCTCACTTTCACATCTTTTTCCTTGATCACTTATCACATAGATTCCTGAGGAGGAGGAGGAGGAGGGTATTGTTGTAGGCCTTCTCTATATTCTACTTTCAGTAAAGTGCAATGGTGTTGATTAGGTATCTATATCTTTTACATTCTAGGAATACTTAATTTTATAAGAGCAGTTCATTCATTCCTATTAATTTTTATCTATCTATATGTATAAGGAGGATAAGAAGAATAATATGTAACATGTCTGTCTTTCTGGGTCTGGGTTACGTCACTTAGGAAGATTCTAGTTCCATACATTTGCCTTCAAATTTCCACATGCCATTGTTTTAAAACTGAGTAATACTCCATCATGTAAACGTGCCATATTTTCTTTATCCATCCTCTGGTTGTTGTTTCCATATTCTAGCTATTTAAAGAAGCTACTATGAAAATAACTGAGCAATTGTCCTTGTGTTATGATTGAGCATGCTTTGGGTATATATCCAAGATTGTTAGAGCTGAGTCTTGAGATAGGTTAGTCCTTATTTTCTGAGAAACTGTCATATTGATTACCAAAGTGATTGTACAAGTTTGCACTTTTACCAGCAATTAAGGAGTGTTGCCCTTGCTCTACATACTCTCCAGCATCAGCTGTCATTTGTGGTTTTGGTATTAGCTATCCTGACAGGTGTAAGATGGAATCTCAGAGTTATTTTAATTTATATTTACTTGATAGCTTAGAATGTCAAACAATTCTTTAAGTGTTTCTCTGCCATTTGAAATTCTTCTGTGGAGAAGTCTCTGTTTAGGTCTGTTCATCCTTTTTTAAATTGGATATTTAGTATTTTGATGTCTAGTTTTCTGAGTTCTTCCTATATTTTGGAGATCAGCCATCTGTAGGTGAAAGTTTTTGTCTTACCCAGTCTATAGTCATTCAGTCCCAAATAAACTCAGAGACGCTTATACTATTTATAAATACTCAGCTGGTAGCTCATGCTTATTGTTAACTAGATCTTACACATAAATTAATCCAAAATTATTGTTGATATTTTGAAATTTGGCTGGATACTTTTTCTTGGTAAGGCATTCTTATATTGCTTCTTCTGTATCTGGTTGGTGACTTCTAACTCTACCCTTTCTCTTCCCAGAATTTTCTAGTTTGGTTACCCTGCCTATACTTTCTGCCTAGATACTAGTTAGTTAGCATTTTGTTAAACCAATTCAATTGACAAATCTTTTCACTGCTCAAGAGCATTAGCCCGCAGCAGTCCTCTGCTAGATACGGAATGGTGCAGATCTTTTCCCATTCTGTACGCTGTAGCTTTGTCTTATTGACAGTGTTCTTTGCCTTACGGAAGCTTCTCCATTTCATAAGGTTATTAATTATTGATCGTATGTGTCTGCGCTATTGTGTTGCTCTATCAGAAAGTTGTCTCCTGAGCCAATGAATTCGTGGCTATTTCTAACTTTCTTTGCTATCAGGTTCAGTGTAACTAAATTTATGTTGAGGTCTTTTGTGGTGGGATTCAGGTGTCAGCTGATAAGATCCGAGGATGCTTATCCAGGGTCCCGGGCCCCTGAAGGGGGCGTGGCCAACCCCATTGATAAGGGGCTTCTGGGACCCCAGAAAGCCTGTTTGTCTGGTTTCTGGCTGTTGGAGAGACCGGTTGGAATCCATCCTCCATCGTTCCAGACTCCAGTCCCTGTTCAGGCTCCGCTATAATCTGTTACCTCTATCGTGAGTGTTGGTTTATATTTTAATAAATATCAAACTTGGACTGGTGCCTTCTAAGTAAAACTCAGCCTACAATCTTTGGTCCACATTAACTTGACGTTTGTGCAGGGAAATAGATAGGGATCTATTTACATTCTTCTTTATGCTGACATCTAGTTATTCATTTGCTGAAGACTCAGAAAGAAAAACATGGTATGTACTCACTCACTAGTGGATATTAGCTGCAATGTTAAAGATAACACGCTATAATCCACAAGCTCAGAAAGGCTAGGTAATGAGGATTGCCCAAAGGCGATGGCGTATATCTCCCTAATAGCAAAGATATCCTGGGTGGTCTGAGGGTGAGTGGGGATGACAACTTGAGGGATTGGGTTGAGGGGGAGAGTACTGAAAAAAAGAAATAACTGGAAAGGGGAAACTTCAGAATCAATACAAAAGAAATTCCCAGGTATCTACAAAGATGCCTCCAGCTAAGAATGATAGCCATAGTAGATATGTAGTGTTGACCTGGCCGTCTCCTGAGATCAGATTTATGATTACCACAATCGTAATCAGAAAGCCCTCATCCAGTAACTGATAGAAACAGGTACAGAAACACGCAGACTAAAATTAGCCTGAGTTCTTGGAATCCTTCTGAAGAGAGGAAGGAAAGATTCTAAAAGACAAAGGGGTCAGAGACATCACAAGAAAACACCCACAGAAACAAATAACCTGGCTCATAGGAGCTCACAGAGTCAGACCCAAAACTTGGGAGCTTGCAGGGGACTGCACTATGCTTTCTACAGATAGGGGATAGTTGTGTTATTTCGTCTACTTGTGGAACTCCTAACAATGGAAGCGGGTGCTTTTTCTAATGCTTTGGTGAATTTTGGGAACCCATTTCTTATACTGGCTTGCCATGCCCATCCTTAGTACAAGGGAGGGGTTACTTAGTCTTACTGGAACTTGATATACCATGGTTTGATGATACCTATGAGAGGCCTGACCAATGAAACAGAGGAGGGAGGGGAAACTGTGGTCAGGATGTAAAATAAATAAAATGTTAAGTAAATACCTTTGGAAAAGAATATAAGATAAATATATTTACTGTTTTTTGTTCCAAAGAAGATTTTCTAGTTTATAGGCAAAAAGGAATCAAAAATGTCACACTGTACTATGTTGAATTTAAAAATTGTTAATGAAAGAAGAAATGAATTCAATATAATTTACATCTGCCTAACTGAAAAATGGGGTAATATATGGTCTTTGGAATTTCCTTTTCTCCAAGTAAGATTAAAACCTAAAAAAAATCCATGAAAAGAATGTTTACTCAATTTTTAATAATAATGAAGGAAAATATTTCAAAGTTATGTAGAAAAGTGATTTTTGGCCTAGAATCTTTTCTTAATAATTTTAGCCGGATTTTAAAAACAAACAGCAAGTATTAATTTAGAAGAACTTTTCATGTGCTGATGAATAAGTCTTAAGACAAAAAAAGTGCCACGTGGATTCTAATGTGGAATACATGGTTTTCTTCAATCATGAAAATGCAAACTTCACATCTACAGACTGCTTACCACGCACAAAACATCATTTAGTCTTCTGTAAATGATCTCTGTTGATCCACACAAATCCTGACTATTTAAACAGATGGGTTGAGAAAGCAAGGAATAAATATTATGTAGGATGTGGAAGGCTCAGAACAATAAGTGCAAAGCATGAGCTATGCCATTGTCGACAGAAGCTGAGATATCAGGGCAAGCTGCTGCTGAATGGTAAGGAACAGGCTTTCATATGACGGAGCTATGGGAAGAGAGATGTCCTAAATGAGACATGGTGCTTTAGGAACAACTTTCATCATCTCAGGCAGATTTTGAATCTGGCCATTGTGCACTTGGAACATGGAGTAAGGAATCAGTATCTATGATACAGGGCAGATATTATTCTTCTATGCAATTTCTACTTCTCATAATTAGGTACAATTTTCCCTTATGTCACTTAATAAAAATAGAGATGTTTAAACTAACAACATATGTGACTGATGGCTTGTTCTTTATTATAAAATTGTGAGAGATGTACAATGTCTGCTGAGGTTGAAAAAACTGAGCTAAACCTATTCATTTACCCACCGTTATGAGGAGAGGTTATTAAAGAATATTTTCTGTCTGAGGCATCCTCTAGGTTTCATTTCTCCCCTTAACTGCAGTGCTTTCAACTATTCTGTACAAAGAATTGGTAGATAATTGTGAGGTGAATGAGTGACAGTATAAGGAAATAAGTACCTGCTTTCTCATATTTGCCATGAACTATGACCCGAATTTCTTGGATATGCTAGTAATTTAAGCTTTCTCAATATGTCTATGGGGCAGGCACTACAAAATGGCAAAGATGAATTGTATAGCTACCTCTGGCAATTTAGAAGCCCTGTGTTTTAGCGGCATTGAAACTTTAGGGATTGGCTTTAATATCTCTACTTGGAGCCACTTATGACTACCTGTGGTTAGAGTTCTGTATTGTGGTTAAAATGGATTTGTGAAGGTAAGTAGGGATAGTGATACTGGATATAACACTTAAAAACAATAGTTATAAAATATAAGATAGGATGCTACCAGTCAGTTTCTGTTTGCTTCCTCTAGACCAAAGGTCATCTGGATGTTCTGTGTCTGTAAACCCAGCAAACACCGTGAAGTCACCATATTACATGGTTACATTTGTGCAGCCAGGGCTACCAGGTCTGTGTGAAACTTGGCCTCCTATTTCCACAAAAGGCGACTGCTTTTAGGGATGCTTCAATAGTACTTTCTTGCCTCCCAGCTTTCCCAGTTTCAAAATGAGTTTAATACTCTTCACGTAGGGATGCACTGTTTTCTCTAATTATTAAGACAAGCATACATAGTTAGAATTATACTTACCCTTAACCCTAAATCTAAATTTCCATAAATATAGTTTGGGACACAGAGCTTGACCTTGACTATGTCCTGTTTTACACACACACACACACACACACACACACACACACGGTCTGGTATTAAAAGTGTGTGCCATTATGTCTGACATGTTTTATTATAACATTCAAATTTCGAACTATAATTAAGAAGTTATATAACTTTATTTAAGCTGTGTTATGTCAGAACAGATTTAACCATTTTAACATTGTATTTTTAGAAAAAAAAAGTAGAACACATTATTAGGCAACATTCTTGTCGAGAAAATAGGAATTCTTGTTCAAGAATGTTGAACAAAGTGTTCCAAGTCTTCAAATCTATAAAACAAAGCATGGAAAATATGAAAGATGACTAATCAGAAAACAGGCCTTTTATACTTTGATGAATGAGATCAGAACGTGTCAAAATGTAAAACACGAATTACGAAAAGAAGAAACATGAAGGAAAAACTAATTAGAGGAAGGAAACAAAACCGAGACCACAAAAGCAGCTTGGAATCAGCTAAAGACTGACACTGATTAGTCATAGCATATCAAGTGTCAACAGCATATGATACCTGCTTTACCAGTGACCTAGACAGGATTATCGGATCAAGTACACCATTTAAATATCTGACATTGTGCTTGGCTGATAACCTCTCATGGCTATTGTCTCTAGTGTGAGTTATAATACTTTCCCACAAACTCGTACAGGATGGATGTACACAGCCATGTGTTTTCACTATTGCCTTTCCTGGATCTTTATATT
The DNA here is from genome assembly GCA_033318265.1 of Phyllotis vaccarum. NCBI lineage: Eukaryota > Metazoa > Chordata > Mammalia > Rodentia > Cricetidae > Phyllotis > Phyllotis vaccarum. The sequence continues at coordinate 58,346,566 of JARWLC010000019.1, read as the reverse complement.
TACAGGCTGATGTCATCCGGAGGCAGGTGTAAAGGAAAAAGTCAGATGTATCTTTACATTAAAGCACTAAAATGCACATTGCTTTTCTTTCAATGGTTTTCGTTGGCTTTTTTTTTTTTTTTTTCATTAACAAACAAGAAACATATTTGGGAATTTCCCTTCACTGATGGTCGCTCCCAATAAAGGATTGCTATGGGGACCCACAAAAAATCAGAATGCTAGGTATGATGTGTGTGCGTGTGCGCACACGTGTGCTTGACAGTGCTCATTTTTTATTTGCTTTGCTTGGTGCTTGTGTTCATTTGTTTGCCTGCTTTTTTGGTGCTCCATCTTTCTGTGTAGTCCAGAAGCACTTAGAACCTGTAGCCTTTCTTATTCCTCCCCCTCACTGCAAAGCTTTGATTATAAGTATGCAGCATTAGGTGAAGCTAATTACGTTTTGGTGCTGTTTTTTTTCTGTTTTTGACATAGAGTTTCTCTGTGTAGTTATGGTTGTCCTGGAACTCACTCTGTAGAGTAGGTTGGCTGCAAATTCACCATATCTGCCTATCTCTGGTGGGACTAAAGGTGTGTTGCTACAACCATCCTGCTGCTCATCAAGTCTTTAGAAACCTATATTTTTAAGTGTGTCTACTTGAATAAGAATAGATTCGTTTTTGTATGGTTTTGGCTGGGGATGCTTTATACCTCCCTGCTTCCAAAGGCTTCAATTCCATCACCAGAAAGAAACAGAGGAAGAAAGAAAGGAAGGAAAGAAGACAGGGAGAAAAAAGAATGTAACCAACTGATTTCTTATTTCTCATTAATAAATGTAATAAGAAAATTATACATTGAAGGAATAAGCCTAAGTTCAAAAATAGTCAGGAAAGGGCAACTTGAGAATTTCCCGGTATATTTACATATGAAAAATGCTAAATGTGCTGTTAGAAATAGGTACTTTGTATACAAAGTTGGAAATAGGGTTTAATGCTTCAGAAAGCATAAGAGTTGAGAACTTTTACTCACATGGGGGAGGGCGCTGAAAACCGATGGGTGTAAAAGATCAGACATGCTAAAAGATCTGAGAAGCAGAGGAACAAACTATTAGAGAAATGCCTGACCACTACTGAATCCTCAGGCTAAAGGGGAAAGAGACTGAATGCATTCAAGTCCCCAGCTGAAAACGAAGGTAGAGGCTGAACTCCTGTCTCTTCCTGCCTAATATTCCTTTCTCTGCCCAGCCATATCACTTCCTGTTTCGACCTTCTTGGTGCTGGGGTTAAAGGTATGTGCCATCACTGTCTGGTTTGTTTCACTCTTTCTCTTTTACACTGGATTCATCTCATTAATTAATTAATTAATCCATCCACCTCTGCCTCCCGAGTGCTAGGATTAAAAGTGTGTGCCGTTACAGCCTGACCTCGGTGGCTAGCTCTGTGGCAGGCTCTACCCTCTGATATTCAGTCAAGCTTTATTTGATACACAAAAATATATCACCACAGATGGGGCATGAGACATGTGTAGCTACTCTGACAATCTCAGAAGCCAAAACAGGGAAGGAATACCTGGGCAAGGACATAGTAAGATATTTTCGTCTAATGTAATGGTTCTATAAGACATGCGAGGAAGACTTATAATACACTTGGGTATTTGTTAACTATTTCACAGATTAACAAAGTACAATAAATATGAAAGTGCATATACCAATTAAAAATGCTGATTTATCTTTCGACAGGTATCAATGGTGGGACCACTGGATGTAGTGGTGGTTTCATTATAATTTTAAGGGAAAGTTACATAATGTTTTCATTGGTGGCTTTTCTAAAATATTCTCTTACCCTAAATTAACAAGACTCCTTACAAACAGAACTAGTTAATAATATTCTTTGTAATAAAAATGGTGAGAATACATGTTGGTTTGGATCTACAGTTCTGTGATGAATAATAAAGGCAAACACGTTCAATAAAATGGAACAAAGATATCTAGAACTGTGTATTTTTAATTGAAATATTTTACTCATTATTTAAATTATGGAGATACTGATGAATATTGGGACATTAATAATTTTCCAGGTATAAAATTTTTAGAGCACTTTCCCTTTGGGAAATTGCTTCTTCCCACTGTTGGTTAATTTATTGTGAAGTACACATTTTGGTTTGAAATAATCTCATTTATGTATAGCCGTTGTTTGATTCTCCTGTATTTTTAGTATCTTAGCTAAGAAAATCTGTCCTCATTCTAATATGTAAGCATGTTTCTCATGACTTCTAAGTAGTTTGAAATTTTCTGATCTCACACTTGCGTATATTTCTCTAAGCCGGTAAAAGTAAGGGTTTAAATTCTGCATTTGAATATTCTTTTTCCTTAGATTCATTTATTGAAAGAGCTGTCCTTATCCAAGTTCTACATTCTTAGAATCTCTGCTTGAAGTCTATTGACAACAGTTTTTCCCTAGACTCCTTATTTGTTACATGCACCTCTCTTTATGCAGTGCCCTACTGTTGTATACAAGGTTACGGCATATTTAGTAAATTAGTAAAATTAATCTTGCAAATGTTTCTGCATAGGGTTCCTTTGAATATATCAGTTTGTCGTTCTATTCCACACGAATATTAAAATTTATTTTATTTTTTACTTGTGTGACCACTTTCATTATAGTATAATCAGAGAAGTCATTAACTTTGTTTATAATGTCCCTTTATATTCTTTCCTATAAATTCTAGTTCTTTTATAATTCTTTTCATTCCATATTCAATATCCAATTATCTGTTTCTAAAATATAGCGTCTTAATTAATTTAAATTGAAATGATTTTAATCATCTTTAATTCTCTGCTTGATTGCTTTATATCCAAGTGATATATGAGCTTAGCTCTTCCCATTTCATTCTCTCTTCATGACGAAATTTTGTTATCTTTTTTAATAACTTTATTAACAAATACATATTTCAAGTCTGTAAATACTAAAGTATATGTTAATAACTACCTAGATTATGAAACTTTTAAAAATAGTAGCATTAAGTTTGTGAAGTTTAGTCATTCTGGTCAAAAGAAGAACTGCATTTATATTAGTTTAGTCTTATTTTATCATGGACATCAATTTTGTTTTGAAGTCTATCTTATGTTTAAAGGGGGCTTACTAGAAGAATTTACCAATACCAACCACATTCTTGGCTTTCGTTCTTCTCTTTGTCATTTTATGACAAAACTGATTTGTCCCTTTTTAAATGATAAACTGATGGTATTCATGGGGATTTGGGGTAAGTAGTACAGGAATAGGGAGTTAGGAATTCTCTGGTCTTCTGATTTTGCCTTAATTTTAGGCAACCAATATGTTCTTGATTCTCACATTCTGAGCATCTTCTCCTGAGTGATCACCGTGGATTCATCATTGGTGAATCTATAGTGGGACTGTGTTCTGTTCCATTGTAAATAATTGTCCCGCCTATGGGTTTAATAAAAATGCTGATTGGCTGAAGGCAGACAGGAAGTGTGGCAGGGCTACCAGACTAAGAAAACTCTGGGAACAAGAACAGAGTAGAGGTCAGAGAAGCCTGCAGACACAGAGGACAACTATGCTGCTCCGAGCTGCATGGCTGAACAGAATAAGAATCATGGGTTAGTTTAAGAGTACAGAGTTAGAAAGTTATATGCCTGAGCCTTAGGCTTATCAGCATAAAATTAATGTAAGCATCTGTGTCTCTGTGGGACTGTGGACTGTCAGTCTGTCGGTCTGCAGGTCGGGGCCACAAGGCCAGGCCAGACAAGCCAGGAACCTAATATTATAGGAATCTCTGGTAACTAGGGCAATGGGAATAAATGCAGTTCTTTCTCAAGAATAACTGTATCTTGCCTACTGTCTTAAATAGTCATCCTGATGATAATTCTTTCTCTATTCCAATGGCTGAGACTTTGGTTTTAAGTGGAATATGTGGTGTGTTCAGAAAACTTTGACTTTTCTTATGAAAGTCTTCTGTCTCAGGGATACCAATTGTTCTTCATCCTGATTGTAATGAAAATTTCTTCTTATGTCTATAGAAGAAAGTGTTCAAATTTCCTTATATTATGTTACATTTTTATAACTGAGAAGTTATTTTTCTGTAGCAGCTCAAACTCATTTAAAATAAATAAAACATCCATGTAAATTCCTTCTTCTTGATCAGTTGCTCATTATGTACCCTTCGTGTAGAGATTTAGTGTCTATGTCTCTGTGGATAATCCTTTTTCTCCAATTCAATTAGTATTTATCCAATTACCTTGTGATATACCTCACTGAGAGATGGTGTATGTGTGTGGGGGGGATTTGTGTGTGTATAAATTCAAAACAAACACTATGGGATAGCAATGAAAATAAAAGTCATTTGGTCAAACATGGTGGTGTGAGCAACTTTAACTTTAATCTTTGCACTTAGGAGACAGAGCAAGAGAGATGTCTGTGAGTTCAGATCCAGCCAGAAATTTATAAACACGTTCAGACTGACCAGAACTGTGAATCATAGTGGAATCTTGCTTCAAATAAAGCCTCTTAAGTTTAACAAATTTATTTTTATAAACCTTTTTTAATTTAAAAAATTTATTATTCATTTTATATACCAACCACAGATTCCCCTTTCATTACTCTTCGTGCTCCCTATTCCTAGCCTTCCTACCCAACCCACCTTCTATCCCCTCCTCCAAAAAGGTAAGGCAGCTCCTGAGGAGTCAGCAAAGCCTGATACATTTAGTTAGAGGAAGATCCGTGCCCCTTCCCCCTTCATCATGGCTGTACAAGGTGTCTCTCCTTAGGTAATGAGCTCTAAAAAGCCAGCTCATGCACCAGGGATAGATTATGATGCTATTTCCAGGGACCCCTAAAATATACCAAGCTATACATCTGTCTCCCATATGCAGAGGGCCTATCCAGTCTCATGCAGACTCTATAGCTATTGGTCTAAAGTTTGTAAGTTTTTATTAGCTTCCTTCAGTTGTCTTTAGATTTCCCTATTGTGATTTTTACCCTTTCCCCTTGCTTATATAATTCCACTTCCCTGTCTTCCACTAGAATCTAAGAGCTTGGCCTCGTGCTTGGCTATGGAATTCTGCATCTGATTCCATCAATTACTATATAAAGGCTCTATGATGACATTTAGGGTATTCAACAATCTGATTCCCTACATAGTCCTATTCAGGCACCCTCTCCACTATGGGTAGTAGTCTAAGCCAGGCTCATCTTTGTGGCTTCCTGAGAACTTCCCTAATATCTTTCTTCCCTAGGTTTCTTCCTAAGCCCCTGATATCTCTCCTTATCTCTTTCACTGCTCTACTCTTTGTCCCTATTTCAGATTGGACATGCTATTCCTTTAGGATCTCAGCTCTATTTCTGTCTCCTCTATTGACCCCTCCCCCACCCTCAGTTTACTCAGGAGATCTCAACCATTTCCTTATCCCAGGTTGATCCATGCACCTATCTTATGGTCCTTCCTTTCAGCTAGCTTCTCTGCTGCTGTAGGTTGGACTCTAATTATCATTTTTTATACCAACAGGGAACAAATATGAGGAAATAATTAAACTGAGGGCTGAAATCATTAAAATAGAAACAAGGAGAACAATACAAAGAATCAATAAACAAAGATTTGGTTCTTTGAAAAAAAATCAATGAGATAGACAAACCCTTACCCAAAATAACCAAAGGCTGAGAGAGAATATTCAAATTAATAAAATCAGAAATTAAAAGGGAGACATAACAGCAATGAGAAAATTCAGGGAACCATCAGGTCATACTTCAAAACCTGTAGTACACAAAAACTACACAGGTTTCTGAAGAAAATTCTAAGAGAAATGCAAAAGTTTCTAAATAGTGACAACTTATCAAAATTAAATGAAAACAGGACAAATACTTTAAATAGATCTATAACCTCTAAGGAAGTAGAAGCAGTCATTAAAATCCCCCCCCCCAAATGCCTAGGATCAAATGCTTTCAGCCCAGAATTCTACTAGAATATCAATACCCTACAAATTGTTCTACACATTAAAAACCAAAAGGAAAATTGCCAAACACTTTTAATAAGGCTACAGTTACCCTGACACCCCAAACACACAAAGATGCAACAAAGAAAGAGAATTAAAGACCAGTCTCCTTCAGGAGCATTGATGCAAAAACACTCAACAAAATACTGGTAAACAGAATCTAAGAGTACAGCAAAAGAATCACTCACCGTTATCAACTGGCTTCATCCCAGGATACATGAATTGTCCAACATACAAAATTCTTTCAATGTAATCCACCATATAAACAAACTGAAAGAAAAATAAAAAATATGATCATCTCCTTGAATACTGAAAAAGCCTTTGACAAAATCCAGCACCTTTTTATGATAAAAGTCTTAGAGATCAGGAATACAAGGAAGATACCTGAAAATTATAAAGGTAATTTATAGTAAGCTGACAGTCAACATCAAATTAAATGGAGAGAAACTCAAATCAGTTCCATTAAAATCAGGAAAACGAGTAGATATGTCCACTCTTCCCATATCTACTCAATATAATACTCAAAGTTCTATTTACATCAGTAAGACAAAAAAGGCAAAGAGGTACAATTCAGAAAGGAAGAAGTCAAATGTTCACTATTTGCAGATGATATCATAGTATATATAAGTAACCACCCCCAATTCTTGACAACATTAGAAAAGGATTTTGACATTCTAGGGGTGGATTGATTTCCCTTGTTCTATTTTATTAAGTCTCAGCTTATAATGCCTTATGCCAAAGCTATAGTTCTTGTCCATTAAGTCTTAATCTGCAAAACTTAAAGTCTATAAGTGATAACTGTGATGGTTTCTAGAGAAGCAAAATTGTAATTAATGACATTGTTATGGACAGGCATTGTGTTCTTTAATACAGTAGCATTATTTAATTAAAAAATACCCTATAAAAGAGAATGAACATGTTACCCATGTTTAATCTACATTCACTGCTACCTATAACTACAAAACTAGCAGAGTCAAAAAGTGAAAAGTGCTTGGGCCATGACACCCAGTCACAAACACCTTCTCTTCTTTTGATTAATTGAATAACTCAGACAAATTTTAAAGCCCATTGTCTTCTCTTTGGGAAAATGAAAAAAATTTTAGTAGCTTCTACTGACAGTTATTATAATGCTGATTTAAAGGAGCACAATAAAGTCTCTGAAATACAAAAGTATAGTTATTCCTACAAGTCTGCTCTCAGCAGTGTTGGAGTTGGCATTTTCTGTCACCTGGCTTCCCAGCTACTAGGAATAGCTATTCTTTCAGCTCTACCTTCCAGGAGAAATACACAAAATCTGGCTCATTTTTTAAACCTTTCTGCTAAGAGATTACTAGAAAGTAGGTGGTGCTAAAAAAATACACAGTCAGGGTGTTCAGGTATTTCTCCAGTTTTACTCTGCGAACTATTGTGCTTGTAAAAGCTGGAATCACTAAGGCGGTTATTTACTTACACGGATTCTTGGTCAACTTTTTGAATGCCAAAGTGAATCATTGATGATATTTTGTTTGCATAATTTTGTAACAAGGGGACATGGCCACCATATACAGTGCTGAACAGAATTCTCCAGACTTCTGTTCAAGAATACAAAGAAGGGAAGTGAGAAGATTCACCCCGCTCCTTACAAAGAAACACATATGGCCTTCCTTATGAGGATGCAGTTCTAGATTCAGGATTATGTTATTCCCCTTGTTAAGATAACCCAGAGTTGGGCTATTTGTGTAATTATATCTTCTAGTATAAATATAAGATATGACTGTGCTTCCTTAAAAGATGGGTAAGAATTGATTTCTCTTCTGCCTCTTCAGTTGCTGGTGACTAGAACTGCACATCACCTTAGAGTCAAATCAAGCTGCTTGGTAAATTATCACTGAAATAAGAACATGAGGCTGTAATTTGCCTTCCTAGTTGCTGTTTTCTCTCACTGTACACCGTGATGCTCATTTTAGTCTTTATCTCTCATAGGTTTTAACTGTCAGAGCTATAAATTCAGTCAGCAAGGTCCTGCTAGGTCAGCCAAGTGAATTCATACAATATTTCTTTTTTGTCACAGCTTGATAGGGGACAGACACTACTTTTATTATGTTCTAAATCAAATAGGTTTTGTTATTTCTTCATGATAAGAAATACAAAAATTAATAATGAATTCTGTGTTCATGTAGAAAGACCCATGTCCCAAACCAGGAAGAGACTTCTACTTAAACATTTGCTGAGCAAATTTCATTTTTTTAGTGATGCACGACTTCTTTCTCCTATTTTTTCTTAAAAAAAAAAAAAAAACAAAACAAAACAAAAAAAACAAAAAAAAAAAAAACAACAAAAAAAACAGACCAAGGATTTTTATCACTAGCCCATGTATTTCCTCCAGGGAAAGAGTAGACAAAGAATCAATCTTATTCAATGATAAACCCTTTTATATATGCTTTTTTATTTAAATTATATGACAATACTGGGTTTCTACACTTGGAAAGGAATGGTGTGTGTGTGTGTGTGTGGGCATGTGTGTGTGTGTGTGTGCGGATGTGTCTCTGTGGTGTTTGTAGTGTGTGCTGAACATTTTATTTGCATGCATTTTTGTAATACAGAGTCAGAAAGCAATGGAACATTACCACTGGAAAGATGCCTACAAATTGTGTTAGTGAATAATCTTATTTTACAGAAAGACTTGGTTTGTGTATTGAAGGTCACCAAAATATATAGATAAAAGAGAACTTGATTTTACCCTCTGATTCCTTGATAAGTATTTGTTCCTTTATACTGTGCTAGCTCTCTTTTCTCTTTATGTTATAAAGCAGAGATTTCTGACTTGTGTGGACAGTAGCCTGAAGCCCAAACCAAAGAAGAGCCAGAGCACAGAATGCAGATGTTTAACTCAGATCTTACTGGAGCGTGAGTCTTCATGTCCCTCTGGTTCTGGAAACTGAACACAGGTTTTCTCACTTGCTCAACAACTGCTCTACTCCAGTCGTACCCAGTCCTAAAAGGTAATCTATTGCAGATTACATCCTTCAAGACAACATGAAAGAAACTAATATTTGTCATTTAAATCCTCATTCTTGTGAGGAAAACAAAAGCATATAGCCAGTGATTAAAGTGAGCAGCAGGAACATTGATCAAAAGTTAGGAAGTTGGCACAGCGCTACATCTTTCTGGGATTCTCTTCATTAAGCGCTTAATAAAATTTATATTTTATTTCACATGAATTATATTGTGAACTAAAAACATAATGCCACTATTAATGATATAACAAAATACAATTAAAACTATTGGCTCTCTTAAACAATTTTTTTAAAAATTTCTTTTTGTTCAGGGTTATTGAGTTTCTTTTTATACCTGGGTTACTATAATATCTGCATAACAGAGCAATGATTAAAATATATAGATAGAATCTGAGTAATTATAGACTTTTAATTTATTAAAATTATGTTATATCCAAGAGTTCATAATTATAATTTACTAATGTACATTGTTTATAAAGCAGTTTTCAACAAGAAATTTTTATGATTGTAATTGAGAATGAACTTCTCAAATACATGTAACAAAGTACAAATATTTACTAATAATGATAAATACTGGGATTTTTTCCTAAAAGATTTAAGCCATAGTAACTAAACCATGATTATTTTCACTGGGCAGATGTATTATACCTATGTATGATAAAAATCAAGGCACAACTTAAAGATGTAACATTCAGAAGTTGCACACAGTTTATGGTAGAAGAGGGTTTATAGTATCGACTCAGGATATTTTGACATCAGAATCTAAATCATGAAACACTATAGTTTAGAATATGCATGCGTATGTAGCTGTGTCTGAGATATGCTGAGTCAAAGAGAACAGATAACATGAGAAGGAGAATTAAGGCAGTGACATCATAACTTAAGACTTTACTATTTCTAATATCCAACAGAAAATCACAGGACCTCATAGAAATAATCTATCAGAAAGACTAACATGTTATGAAAGCTTTATTAAAATTATAGTCAGTTAAAAATAGTCATTAGACTGCTTGTGAAAAGGTATGATATTTATTGTTTAAATTTTTCCTATATTTGACTGAGTGGAAAACTCAGAGAGTTACAGGTAAGTGTATAAAATATTGTAATATAAGCTGCTAAGTACATAAATGCCATGTGTAAAAGTGGTTGCATTCCTGTAATTACTGGTCTCTGGGGATGCATTTTCTCTGTTTTGGCAAATGTACTTCACAAGAAGAGAAATCAATTTTAAGCAACCTATTTTGAAAAATTAACATGGAGATGGAGCAGATGCGATTTAGCAAAGATGAAAATAAAAAGATTTCAGCTTAAAAGCATATGGAAAGTTTAAAATAATTTTGCTCCATGAAGAATGATTTTAATGCTTATAAAACTGTTGATGAGTAGGAGTAACAAATTTTGTAAGGTTTTGGAGGCATAATTTGTAAATTTGAGAAATCATGTTTATTTGCTAATGTGATGTATCATAAAATTAAGATTAATTATTAATACTTTGTTCATGTATGTTCCTGTATGATTGTACAAGTGTACATATGCACATGGAATCCAGAGACCAATATTGTATCTGTGTACATAGTTCTTCATCTTATGCTTCAAGATATGTTTTTACACTTACGTAGGACTCAGAAATTTGACCAAATAGGCTGCCAATAAGGCACAGTGATCCTCCCAACACCACCGCCTTAAAAATCAAATTACAGGTATGTGCTATAGCTCTTATTTTCATGAGATACCTGGAGATGAAACAAATCCTCATGCACGTGTTTACCGACAGGCTGTTTAACATCTGAGCCACCCTCTAGTCTGCTTTCTGCTTTATCTTTTAATGTTTATATTAATTCATGTTTGAAATGAAATTAAAACTATTAATCTACATATCTAACACAGCAGAATATGACATGCCTCCAGGATGCATTCATATCTTTTTTGTCTTTCATGAAATATAGGTATCAGTTAACAACAAACATTGCTCAGCCTGTGGCCAAGTGTAGACTCCTTCACCTAGAATTCACCCCAAAAGATACAGCTATCTTAAAATCTGATTTGCTCTAGCAAAGGCTCTCTGTTGTAAAACCAATGTTGCCACATACAGAAATTCTGATTTATTGTCAAGACTATCATGAGATTTAAATGTTTCCATACTCTGTTTATATAGTTATTTTGGATTCGATATAATAGTCAGTTTCAGCAGTTTGCTTTTGAAAAAACAATCTTTATTGATAAGGCCTAGCCTACGTTCATTTGGCTTTTACTTGAAGGCACTGTTTGAAGGCAAAGTGTTCCTCATGGGCATCCTAACTTAATATTTAATTGTCAAACTCTGTTCCTCAAATATGCATTAAAATAGTTGAATATTGACAAAATCATCATATTCAATATATATGGGGTAAATATCTTTTGTGCTTCTTTTCAAACTGATAATCTTATCTGCATTTTTCAATATTTATTTGTAAGAATTATTTTTTTTATTTTTTAATCTTTACCTTTTAAATTATTTCTTGGTTAGTTTGCATTTGGGGAGGATATTACATAAGGGTGAGGGGCAGATGTGGAAAGGCTGAGAGATGGTTTGTATTGAGGTACATGAATTCAAAGTCCCAAAAATCAATTTAAAAAGCAAAATGTATGTTTATAACAATATCTAATTTATGCCTGTATATACACTTTATTCTTTGGCCAAAGTTGCATGCTTTAAAATTGATCTGGAAAAAAATCAATGATTATGCATGTATTTTCTTTATTTTCATTTACTTCTTTTGTATGTGCCATAGTGCACATATGGAGGTCAGGAGTCAAGTTATGGGATGGAGCCAGGTCTCCTCCCAACAAGTGGATCTGCCTCCATGGCAACCTTTTTACCCTGTGAGCCATTTTGAAGTTCTCCTAAACATAAAACATGCTTTGAGTTAAATTAATAGTCTCATACCGTATTTTGAAATCTGAAAATTCAGTGAGGATTATAACGCAAAAATCTTTTTTCATATATAATACCTGATCATAAACCAGGTTTTATATATGAATGTATTTATTTTACTTATAATAGAGATTTTTATTAAATAGCTTTTAATTTTGCATTCTGTGAGTCATTTTTTAAATAAGATGAATATAAAGTCAAATATCCATATAAAATATTGCATATAGTTATGTCACTTCATCTTCCAAATACATGTAAGGATACATCTTCATTAACAAATTTAGTATTTCCATGGAATAAAACAAATAATTTAAAAAGTATATGTTTTATGTGAAATTCCCATAACTAAAGACAAAAGTGTAAATTAACTGGAGTAGTTCATATCCTATGTAAATTGTTTAATATTTTTGTCTTATTTAATATCCAAGTTCTTAAATTAACTTCAAACAAAAGTATAACTTTAAACCAGAGTCTTTCAGGTATGATCTGAAGGGGAAAAGAATGACTGTTAAGCTAATCCATGTCCCTCAGCTTTCCCTACCATGTGTCACCTGATTTTCCTAAGTTGTTGCATAGTGGCTGATGGAGGTCAGCATCAAAGTGACTGGAACACATGTGCCCTCCCATCTTATTTGGGTAAGGATACTTTTAGTGGCTGTCCAATCGCATATATGTAAACTGATTATAGTTTTGAAAACTACAAAACGCTTCTGCACCTTGAGAGCAAAAATAAGTTTCAATTAACTAACAAAAACCTTCTTGCTAAAGATATTTTGGGGAATTACAATGCAGGGTTTTTGTTCCTTTGCTCATGGGTCATACACATTGAGTGATCTTTCTCTTACAGATGACATTTGAAAATGGTACCTGCTCAATCCATCATAGGTGTTAGTAGGTTAATTTTAGAGGAAAATTGCTACATGGTCTCACAAATGGTTATTATTTTCTTGTTTCATGTCTGAGCTGTCATGTTATTCTAAAAGGAAGATAGTGCTGTTAGTGGAAGAGGGGTTACCACCAGCTGTAAGGCAGAGTTTTATTGCTGTTGCTATTGTTTGTTTGGGGTTTAGGTTCATTAACCAGGTAAAGGGAAATGACTCATTTCAAGCAATTCGTGTGGTAGTGGATGAGCTACATGATAATTGGATATAATGTCATCTGGTGGCAAGAATATTGGACAGCAGTCTGAAAAAGTGGTGGTCACACAGGTCCTAAAACACTGATGTTTAAAATTCAAAGAAAGTACAATTATATAACATGTTATGGAGTATACCATAATTATGAAATACCTGCATGGTTCACATCAGATAAGTAATGTACCATGCACGGAAAGACCTTCCAGATTCATAGGGAAGTGTTGGAAAGAAAGGATGTCTATGCCCTTTGCTAATTTCTCTGTTCTGTTCAGCAAGAATTTAATATATTCTGCCTCATACAAATAAAGTGAATATGGGTAAAGACTTTGTTAACACATGTTGATACCTTTTCCATAGGGAAGTCACAATGGAGTAGCACTGAAAAGTTTAAATAAACAAATTATAATCAAAACTTTAACAATGACAATAATTGATTGATTGTCACTTTATAGTTCAATTAAATTTACACTGTCTTACTATTCTCAGAAATTTATATTTTTTAATACATTTAATCTCAACAATTTATAGTTGTGGATAGTATTTCTGGCATACGGAAATATAAGTGGTTTGCAAAGGAATACAGTAAATGGTAAAAATGGCATTTTAAATGCAAAGATCCTGTATTGATTGATAGACTAAACTAATAAGTGTGCTTCCTCCACTTTTATGGTTCATGGAAAATTGTGCTTATTGCTTGTTTAATGATTCATTTTTTAATCATTGTAACAAATCACTATAAATTTAGGGAAGCCTATCATTTGTTCAATTCTTTATCTGGTCAGTCAGGATAGCATTAGCTGTGATCTGAAGATCTCACCCATGTGATGATGTTTTGTATATACTTTAACAAATAAAGCTTGCCTGAAGATCAGAAGCTGGAGCAATCTACCAGTTAACCATAGAGGCCAGACAGTGGTGGCCCATTCCTTTAGCTGCAGCATTTGGGAGGAGGAAGTTGACAGGCCAGAAACATCAAACCAGAAGGACTCGTGCCCAGGAAGTAGCTGGCCAGAGAACAGACACTGTCATTTTTATTTACCTCATTTTCCTCTATGTGGGATATTCTTGTTATTGTTTTATTTTTCCATATTAATGTTTGTCTTACTGGTGTTTTGATTGCGATTATTTTATGAGAGAGGTAACATAAAGTGCACAGGGAAATAGGCATTGTTAAGGGACAGAAAAGCATAATCAAAATGTATTGCATAAAAAATATTTTAAATAAAAAGGTTCTTCTTCCCTATGTCAAAAAAAATATAAAATTTGTGTTTGGAAAATTACAGCAAAAGCAATAAAAATTTTAAAGAGTTACTAAATGAATTAAAAAAACCTTTTTAATACTGTTTCATAGCATTAGATAACAATATAGAAAGAGTGAGTTTTTATTTGCTTTAGGATTTTTTTAAAGGTCTCAGTAAAACAGTTGTAACTCATGTATTTCATAGGAAAAATTGAGTACATAGTGGAGACTCTGGAAAAGTTATGTAGATTTTTCTATTGGGAATTATGAATGATTTTATATTTCACAATAATAAAGGAATGGTGCAAGGAAATACTACCTAAAACAGTTATTAATGTCAGAATATATAAATCTGTGATTATGTCAAAAAAAAAACAAAACCATAGGACGAGAAGGGACCAACATCTGAGCATGCTACCAAATTTGTATATGGAGAGGGATTCACACAGAACACATGGAGTAAAATATAAGTGAAGACAGTCCTGTAAGCAGAGACTGAGTGGATTTTGTTGGTCTAGATAAAGAATTTGTTAAAGTGCCAAGAAAGAACCAAATCAGGCCATTAATTATCTCTTCCTGTAAAACTCTGGTGGGGAGAATGTGATTGTCAAACCTAGCTTCCAAATTTTAAATGTCTGTAATATTTAAAAATATTAGCATGGAAATTTACCCATAGGTTTAGATATAATTAAATTAAGAATTCCTCTTCTGTTTAAATTTGAAATTGAAGTAAATCCACTGTTGTGTGACATTTTGCTTGTGTTATGACAATCAAATAAATTTGCTTGCTTGCTTGGAGTCAAAGGGACATGCTAGCAACTAGCTGACAAAAATTAACTGCAGAGGTTCGGAGGACTTCAAACAGACAGGAAATAGTAAGGTGATTCTGAGAAAGGATCTCAGCACATTCACAGGAAGAAACAAGAGGCTGAAGGCAACTGGTGGCTGCTCCTCTCATGTTTCAGGCTCTTACCCCAGTATCTGGTCTCCAATTTTTTATTATTGAAGTATAATTACTTAAGGCTTCAGTAAACTTTCTAGTATATGAAATAGAGTTTTGTTCATTGTTGTGGACATAGCACTGAGCCAGGGTCCATCACAGAGCGGATGGTCTTCAGCTAATCTTACCTACTTTTTTTAAAAAATGTAAAGTTATATGCAGTATAGAGCTTAAGAGAAAAATCCTGTTTTGTGAACTAAGGTAGAATTGTACACGTCCACATTTAAATATCTCTTTTTTTCTACTTCTTGCTCAATCAATATCTAAATGTATGTGATCACACAAATCTCCACTCCAAGTTGCAAGCTATTGGTCATGATTATGTATTTTAGAACAGAAAGTGAAAGTTTAAAGTTTAGACAGCACAGAAAAGAAAGGCCAGAACAGGGAAGATAATCTGTATCAAACAGCAAGAGGCTATGTAAAACTGCATACCTACTATGGGAGATGATAATGTTACAATCTGATGAGAAAAGCCAGGTAAGAGACCAAATACTAAAAGGTTAGAGTGCCATCTGAGGAACCCAGATTTCTAAAGGTGGCTGTGGGAAGACATAAACAAAGGTTTCAATTAAAATTTAACTTTCTGAGTCTTAAAATGTAGCTGGCATGGCTGTGTGAAGTCTACATGGAAATAAAACTGTAAATAAGATGAGTTAATACATTTATTTATTTACTATTTATTTATTCATTCATTCATCAGTGGTTATCAGCCCCTTTAATATAGTTTCTCATGTTGTGGTGACTCACAACCATAAAGTTATTCTGTTCCTACTTCATCACTGTAATTTTGTTAATTTTGTGAATCGTAATAAATAACTGATATGCAGGATCTCCAAAGGGGAAGAGACCCATAGGTTGAGAATCTCTGGAACCCAGCAATCCAGTTTTGTGCTTCTGAGTCCACATAAGTACATGAATCTAAATTCTGGTTGTATTTTTTTTAATAGTTAATGCAATTATTTAGACTATAATATAGGTTAGTAAAATATTCTCCTATTCAATTCCAATTTCCAGTAAATATTTCTATTCTTTAATTAAAAATACTGGCATACCTTCAGAAGGTTTTAATTTTTAAAGTAAACTGCTCAAAGTCTACACAATAATCGCGGTACCATTTTACACTGCCCCCACACTAACCGTCCAAATTACTCTCACCAGTGTTCTGTTTTGCTTTCTCCTTCACGATCAAAGAATATATTCACAAGAGATTTTTGTCTTTCTGCTATCATTCTAAAGCTTTTCACATATTAAATCTTTTTTTTGCCTTCCAATTTAATTATTGAGAGACGATTCTCCAAGGATCTCTCACATTTTCACACCTCTTGCAAGCTGAGACACTGATTAACTTTGTTCTGTACTATCTCTTCAAGGATGTTTGTTTCACAAATAGCTTTAGAAGAGAGATAGCATCTTCCTTTGGGGAAAAATAAGAGCAAATTTCTTTGCAGCATTATAATTATTTTGTCTTCTCTCATGACAAAGGTCAGACAAGCTTATAGACCATTCTAACAGATTCCCTAAACACTTTCATATTTTTCAGTAATTAAATCCACTGTATGTGATGCAATTCACCTGGATGTCTTCACCTTTCTCTCTGGGATTTAGAGAACAGACTCTCAGAGAACAGATGCAAAAGCCCTTGCAGCTCTTGGTAAGAAGTAATGAAGTTTTTTGGTCTCTCTGACCCAAGAGTCTGTGTCTAAATTATACTTACAAGTAGAATAAATTCTCAAACTCCTCTTTGTGTTGGACATGAACTTCTCCTCAGTGTTTCAACTTATTTTATTTTGTCACAGCCTGAGCAGTCAGAGGGCAGCCTAGGTGCATTACTTTTATTTTTTTTACAAGACACTTATTCACACACAAGCAAGTATAGCTTCTGCAACATCATTATTGAAATGTGTTTCTTTAATGATGCGGAATCCTTCTGGACTTGTCAACCCAGAGCTTTAATTTTCTTTAGTGTTTTTGGGGCATATGTTTATCTGATAATCTCTTAAAAAGCCTAGCTGCCCTGACCTGACCCTCTGCATACAGGTTACAGCTTTGTAAGATGGTCTTCACGTGAGACTCCTAAAAGTGGAAGCAGGGGCTTTCTCCGATTTCCTACTTATGAAACCCATTCCTCCTGGCAGATTGTCTCATCCACCAGGAGGTGCTCAGTCTCACTGAAAACTGACATACCGTGGCTGACTAATATCCCTAAGAGGTCAGTCTTTACCTCCACAGAAACAGTGGGAGAAAAATAAATGAGATGCACCTGAAGGGAAAAGGGGAAATATAGGAAAGGAGAATCTTTGGGATGTAAAAACAAAACAAAACAAACAAATATATAAATAAAACAAAAGGTATAGCTGTTTGAAATTCCCAGTTCCTTCTCTGCCACAGTTAGTGGCTTCTCTTTCATTTATATCTTTAGCGGGACCATAATTCCAATTTTAAATGAAAATGAATGCCTGTTTTCAATAGATAATTTTCTATAACTTATTAGTAACTGTAGTACGAGGTTTCTGGCCTAGACTTTCGGGCCTAACCTCAAGGTTTAGGACCCAGACCTGCAGACCCACAGACCCACAGAACCACGGAGACACACAGATGTTTACAATAGTTTAGGGCTGATCAGCCTAAGGCCCAGGCATATAACTTGTTAACTCTTTACCCTTCATCTAACCCATGACTCTTATCCTGTTCAGTCATGCGGCTTGGTACCTTTCCTTAGAGCAGCATAGTTGTCCTCTGCTTCTTCTGGCTTCTCTTGGCGGTCTGTTTTGGGCTTCCTGTTCTCAGAGTTTTTTGAGTCTGGTGGCCCCGCCCACACTTCCTGCCTGCCTTTGGCCAATCAGCGCTTTTTATTAAACCAGTGGGTGGGACAATTATTTACAATGAAGCAACACAATCCTCATATAAGTAACTTAATATCTTTAGTTATCCTGTATCTGTAGTATACTTTCATTAAACCCCATTGCCAATTATTTATAGTTTGACCACCTTTATATAAAAAGTATCTTTGTTTTCAGCCCATCTGGCCCAGTGTATAGATAGACATATACCTTTGAATTTTAATCAAGTTGCATCCATTTGGAAAGATTGATCTTACAACTTGTTGTCTATAGAAATGATACCGTATACAAATACTAAAGAAACAATTAAAATTATTGAGAACAGATTCATTTTTATGAAAAAACAACAAAAATTATTTGTAGTGATATATGTTTAATAAAAATAATCTGGAATATCAGAGTCAACCAAAGAGCCATGCCCTGTCAGGAAGTGGTGACCCACACCTTTAATCTTAGCCTTAGGGATGTGGAAAGAAGTTAAGAGATCTGGACAGAGCAAGAGAAGAGAGTTTTTTGTTTGTTTGTTTGTTTGTTTGTTTGTTTTTTCCCAGGCGTTCCAAGACACTTTGTTTCCCATTTCAGCTCAGCACAGAGTCACTTGGAGGATTCCTTGAGACAGGCTGGAATAGTTGGCTGGGTCATTGTTTCTCTATTTCTCTGACATTCCAGCTTTTCCCCAATATCTGGCTTCAGGTTCTCTTTATGTAGTAACTACAGTTTGTGCAATAATTAAATATTTCTTAAGTAATTTAGTACCACAAGTATTTTACATAGAATTTACTTTGAAGTATTATAGGTTATCTCTATATAACAAAATATTAAGAGATTAAATATTGTTACATACAGTTATGTGCCATAGGACCTATAAGGCTTTGTTTTGTTTTTACAAAATACTATTCCTATTTTTTTCATTTTTCAACTTAAAAATAGTCTTGATTTTCAATCATTCTATGTTGAAAATTTCCACAACTTTAAACCAAGTTACATCTCCATTTTTCCAAACATTTGTATAAATGGATTTATTCATTTGTTCAACAGATATTTTTAACATCTATGGCTCAGACACAGACTTAGAACAAAACATACTAACTACTAAAATGCCAGAGAAGGTGAGCATAAAGTATGGAACAACAGGCAGTCAATATGACACAGTAATGGTCACATCATAAAGGTAAAAAGCCCAGGGGAAGAATACAGGGAGCATGGTAAGAGGTCTGGAATGTCCAGATATACTTAGAATCAGCTAGGGAATGCTCCCAGCACACTTGGAAATACTCTTCATACTCTTGCTTATTCTTTATGTTATTTCATCTACTGAATTTCATTGTTTCAATTATTAGGGATTTTTCATACAATATGTTTTAATCATGTTTTCTCTCCTGTCAATCTTCCCATCTCCCATTCTTGCCATTTATCTGAATTTCTCTCCTTGTCTCTGTCTCTCTCTGTCTCTCTGTCTCTCTGTCTCTCTCTCTGTCTGTCTGTCTGTCTCTCTCTCTCTCTCTCTCTCTCTCACACACACACACACACACACACACACAGAGAGAGAGAGAGAGAGAGAGAGAGAGAGAGAGAGAGAGAGAGAGAGAGAGAAATTGGATGGTATCAAACAATAACAACAACAAAAACTGAGAAAAATGCAAAAAAGCAATACAAAATGAAAGTAAAATGCCATAAACAATAAAAACAGAATGCATTCTATTTTGTCCAACTACTCCTAGGTGTGGGACTTTTGATATGGTTAATGTACTGCTTGTCATCCTATTGACAAAAACTGTTTTTTCCAGGAATGTGTTCCAGCTCATGGACATGGCCTTAAATTCAATAAAAATTTTGGTTACCCTCATACCATTTGTGTCGCTATTGCATCAGTTTATCTTGTAGGCATGCCATGATGATGGGTCATGGATTTGTAATTAGGTAATATTAATGATTACTTTTTTCCTTAGGTAGCATGCAAAGTATCATCCAGTACCATGAATGCTATTCGGTAGGGATGACACTTCTAGTTAGGCAGCAGCTCAATTTCTCTGTTTCCATTGACCTAAGTAATTATTTCTTTAACAGCATGGCCTTACTTTCCAGTTGCGATGGTTGTCCAATTGCATTGGCACCAGCTTGTGATGGTCAGGGAAGAAGGTTCTAAATAACCCCTTTAGCCAAATACTTAACAAGATGCTATTCAATTCTAGCACTAGGAGTTTCGTTTGGTGACATAAAGTGTTAGTGGAGACATTGTCTTCACCATAATAAGGTGACTCTGTTTAAATTACATTCATATATGTATATATTTTAGGAAGCTCCTACAGTTATAGGTTTCCATATGACTTTTCAAAAGTCCTTTAGTGCTAGTTGTCCCTCACCTACTCTCTCCACTACTGCCCTCTTCTCCCATTGCCCTCTGAATTTAATCCTCCACATACTTATTTACAACTGTTTTTTTTTAACAAATAGTCCTAATCAGTCTTGAAAGTCGAATATAGAAGAATGAAAATCCATCCATAACTATTGCTTTTTCAAAACTCAATTTAAGATGAATCAGAGATCTCAACATAAGACCTGATACACTTTATCTGATAGTCGAGAAAGTTGGGAATTGGCTTGACCTCATTGGCACAGAAACTAGTTTCTGAACAGGACTCTCATACTGCCTGCATTAAGATAGACAATTGACAAATAGGACCTAAGGAAGTTAAAAGCTTCTCTAAAACAATGGATAGTCTCATTTGTGTAAATGGTAAAATATTTACCAATTATAGGTCTGACAAAAATTGCAATCAATAATACATAAATAATGAAAGACACCTAAGCATCAAAGAAAAAAATAATTAAAAATGTGATATGGAACTGTACAGAGAATAACAAAGGTGAAACACAACCGCATGAGAAACACATAAAAACCTTCGATATTTAGTCCTTAGGGAAATAAAAATTAAAACTACTTTGAAGCTTCAACTTACCCCAGTCACAATGACAAAGATTAATACAATAATTGACAGTACTTGCTATAATAAGTATAGTAAATTGGGAGTATTAACTACCAATACTGGGAGTCCAAACCATTGTAGCCACGATGAAAGTTAGTGTTGAGGTTCTGAAATAGTTAAAAAAAAATACTTGACACCATACTAGGGAGATATTTGTTCTTTCTCATTTAGTGTTGCTTTATTCACGATTGCCAGAAAGTGAAACTAGCCATCATCTGATAAAGGGATAGTGAAAATGTGGCATATTTAAAAAACAGTATTACTCACTTGTTAAGGAAAACAAAATTGAATGCCAAGTGAGATAGCACAGACTCAGAAAGACAAATATTATATATCTTCTCTTATATAATGATGTAGTTTTTAATCTTTAGATGTAATTTAATTTTTCAATTAGAACAATCACAAAAGTTAGATAGTAAAAAAATCATTGAAACTAGGGTAGGGATCTTCCAAGAAAAAATAATAGATAATTTTATAAAGTGATAAAAAGGACAGTGTTGTTTACTTATGTTTATTATTTACTTAATAAATAATGTAGAGGAAAGGCAATATCTACATTCAACTTATAAATATCTATTGGATTCATAAACAAAAAAGCTGTACATTTTTATTTCAAATGCCCTTTGCCATTGGTATCCTAAAAGATTTTATCTATGAAAAGAAAAAAGCCAGAATAAAGACATAAAATTCTAGTCCAAAAAAATAGTATTGTTAAAATTATATTCCAGAAAAAGGATGAAAGATTGGAACAAGAAGAAAAGAAACTGAGGAGTCATCTTTTAATTTGTGTTTCATGTTTTTACGTCTTTTGTTTTTTCGATGTTTAGGTTTTTATGTTCTTTTTATATTCTAGATATTGACTATTGGGACTGTTTGAAGTTAACAAAAATATAAGGCCAATAGTATGTGTTTTCTGACAAGTCTACATATCAGAAGATTTCCATTTTCAGTCTCTGGAAGATAACTTTTTTTTCTTTTTCTTTTTTGCCTTTACCAGTATGTAAAGGCTAACTTTTTTCTCAGGCCTGGGCTATTTTCTTTTTTTCAAATCATTACTCTGATGAAGTTTCTTCTTTATACCCCTTTTTAAGATTTAGTCTCTTTAGCCTCATTTAAGGATGGCACGGCTCTTTTGGGCCCATGGAAGTGATCTGAAAGAATCTTCCCATCTCAAAATCCTTAGATGAATCTCATCTGAACACTATCACTAGTGCTACAGATTATGTTGTGGACATTCCGTAGCATGGAATAGAGAGACTGTGTGACATCACTTTGCCCATTACAGAGACCATATGACCAAATTAAGAAAAAAAAAAAAAAAAAAAAAAACCAAAATGCAGTGTCTGATGTCAACTGTTAAATGAGAGGACCTGTAGAAACTCAGAGATGATTTAATATACTAGAACATGAACTCCAGGAATGACAAAAAATCTTTTTCTTAATATGAGGTTCTCTCTAAGTAAGGAAGGTGACGGGACATGTGGAAATTCAGTTCTTGGAATGTGCAGTACAGTTGTCTTGTATAAGTGATCCGACCTGGATATCACTGTGAAATGATAACTCTTTATCTTCTCAGGAACGCCAGACTAGTTTGTGATCAATTTAGGCTTGCCAGTAATTTTAATAAGCAACAATGACAATATTGCTTTCCATGACATCGTGGCTTCTGACATCGTGTAGAAAACTTCTTCTGAAAACACTTTATTTCTAGTTAGTGAATTACAGAGTATAACATTTCTTTAATTTACTCAAACAACTGATATTGTTGTCATTGAATATTTAAGTTTAATTCATTAGTTTTAAAAATAATATTTTATGAAATAAAAAATACTACTTTCCCCTAACCTTCTTGCTTCTAAACAGTTTTTTTTCACAGTATATTTTATGAATTAAGACAGGATAAATATGAATTAATTGGTATTTCTGTGAGTATACAAACTCACTCTTCAAGATTATAATCAGTAAATGCCATTCTCTCAGCACCTGAAACTGGTTAAACAAATAAAACATTTTATCACCACTATTTCAATGAAGCTAACCTGACCAATTTATTCCTCAATAGACACACTAGCTTCATCAATTGTGGATTCTTTCTTATAGGAATTTTGTTCTACTTATTTATTCAGTTTAGATTTGTGAGAATAGCTGTCTTCAAGGCTGCTATTGTTAAAATACATATGTCTTATTGAATCTGAACTCTAAAGTCTTCATATACATAATCCCTCATTTTCTCTTCAAACACAAGTATTCTGGTCATCTTTTACCATTAATATAAAGTATGGCCTTATCTGTTCAGTGACAGATTTTAAATCATTAACTATGTACATCTTTTCACTTCTCAGAATTTATCACAAAAATCTAAATTGCTAGAGAACCAGTATTTCACAGAATATAATTTATATTCCCAGCTTTGTTCATTCCTGACTTCCTGCAAACAATGACTGCATCTTATAGAATTCTACAGGTCACATGTCATTTACACTGTGGATGCTGTTGAGCTCAATAGCTATCTCCCTAATAGTAAATTCAGTTTTTGTTGTACTTCCTATCCCATTATGATTAAGAAGGCAATTATAAGTGTCAGAAAGTGCATATCAAATCATTACAGAGGATTTAGAATTCTCTGTGTTATTCTTGGAGAATACTGAAATCATTTTTCATTAAAAAGCAATTTGTCAATTGAAGGTGAGCTCCATAAGCCATCATAGGTGCATATGAATAAGTAAGGAAATGACTTTTATCACACATTCTTGCAATTGCCATGAAAACAGGTACTTATAGAAACAGAACCATGAAACTGAAAGCTGTTTTAGAAACACCCTTTGCCTCTTGTCCCTTTAGTTTTTGACCTCAACTTTTGGCACTGTTAAATAAAATTAGACATATCTAACTGCTAATTTATATTAGTGTTTTGTGTTAACCATTTATGCAGTATGCAAGCTGTATGCCTGTGTCATGGTGTAGATGCACAGTCACATGATAACATACAGGAGTCAGTTATGTGGATTCTAAGGATTAAACACTTTTCTTCATGTCAGACAGCATAAGCAAGTACCCCTTGGGCCATCTTACCAGCCATGATTTAGCATTCTTGAGAAACCTTCCCATCCATTATCTATATATATTGTCCAAGCTGGTGTTTTGTAGATCCCATCTACTTTATGGTCAGCTGATTTCTTCTAATCTTCCACAGTGAAATTAGGGGGCATTATAAAGATGCTGCCACTATAGTTATTTTCAAATAAAATTTAAATGTAACTTACTTATCACTCCCTAATTATCAGTAATAATCATACATGTCAGACAGATTTTCCAAGTACAGTTATTTGAAGTTATTTATCTACTTTGAGTCTTTTGGCCACTATTCTCAGAAACTTACCATATTGCTTTAATAAAGTAGTTGATTGCTTTTATTCTTTGAGAATTTTAGACATATTATTTTCAAATGCTTCCCGTCTTACAAACCTTCCTTATGAATCCTAGTTTATTGTTTTTCTAAAGAAATACATTTAAAAACAAACATGGAATCAAATTTGTGTTAGTCAAACCATGAAATTCCTTAGCATATTCTTTTCCGATGTGTGGTCACTTGTCACTCCATTGAAGAAAACTGAAATCCACTCTCCTAGCATCTACTATTCACCTATTGGGTCTTAACTATCAGTGGGATTTGTGCCCACTTCCCATCCTCTATGCTATGGTTTTTCTGCTTGAGTTTGTCTTGTGAATGTTGTCACACACTCTGTGAGTTCATTTATGCATCTTCCCATTTGTGTCAGAAGATGGTATTTCCTTAAGATTGTTAACCATCTCGATTCTCATAATATTTCTACCTCTTCTACACCTGCCACATAGATTCCTGAGCCTTGAGGGTGTTAGGATTTTGTGCGGATTTGGTATGGTTCAAATTTGGCCAGTTATCTGTTTGTGAATTTCTGTGGATGCACCTCATGGGGAAGGCAGCAGCAGATAGCAGGAGACACCTAAAGATGTTTCTGTGTAGAAAAAAAGTTTACTGTCAGGTGGATATGGTTAGAATTAACAAAAAGGTTATAAAAGGTCATGATAGCAGAGATGTTTATAATAAGCAGAGGAGGGGGAGAGGAAGAATGTAAAGGGATATGGGAATGCCCCTCAAGGAAAGGCAAAAGGAGAGAGAAAGAATCTGAGGTGGGATTCCTGCTTTAAATGGGCTTGACATCAGAACTCAGAGGATGGCATGGCTTTAGAGACTAACAGAGGGGAGTGATTTAATAAAGACATTCCATCAAGGACAGAGCACAACAAAATCTCTCACTCTGTATTGTGCTCAGTTTGGGTTTCTGTGTTCATTGTCATCTAAGAAGCTTCTCCAGTGGAGTAAGCTATAAACAGGATCTATGGTTATATCAATATATGATTAAGAGATATATAATTGATAAATTCATTTACCAAAATAATATTCGTGGGTTTTTCTCCCTATGTCCCATGCCTATCTATTTTCATGATCCTGGTTTCATGCACCCTTATCAAGCATGCATTCCATCTCAAGGAAGAAGTATTTAATCCAATTGTTGATATGTTGCCCTCTAACATTCCAGCAACTATTGCATCAGTGGGCATATGTTGCAGCCTAATTGATAATGTGGCTGGCAAGATTTATAGCATGGTGAGACTGATGATATTCTCTCCTCCAGGCGTATATATGGTACCTTTCAGCACTAGCAATGACAGACAGTATAAATGAAGCTCCAGTTGAATACTAGCTAGATTGCTCTGTGTTCCATCATTGGTTGTTCTATGACATATGTTTTCTTCAACCGGTCATTGGTATACAGTGTCTTCAACAATAGGATCTTAGCAACAAGGAGTGGGGGGTAACTGACAGTATTAGCAATATCTTCTAATATTTCCAGGGGATACTGAAACTTTATGGCTAATAACTCAAAAAATTATAACATTATTGCAATTAGTTGGCAGACAGTAATCATAGACCATCAGCGGGTATCCAAAAGAGATAGAGGGATGCATTTAAGTAGTAGAGTGGAATTTTGAGTGGTATATCTTATTGCACAAATTCTGGTTGTATTAAATGAAACTCAGAGCCAGGTGTCAGGGAAAAGCTGGAATATCAGAGAAAGGAAACACCACAGTCAAATCTCACCCAGCCAAGCTCTCTTCCAGCTTCCTCAGTCTCTCCCCTTATGGCTTCTACTGCATCAATCTGTCTTCGTATGCCTGTCTCAAATACCTTCTTTGACCAGTTGTTTCATATCCAGGTTAAGATTAAAGATGTGAGTTACTATTATTTGGTGGTTATCCTTGAACTCTCAGAAAGACGGAAAGAATCTCTGTCTCTGGAGTTATGAGATTAAAGGTGTAGTTCACAAGACCAGGTCTTTCCCTGCTAGGATTAAAGGTGTGAGTTACCACTCTCTGACCCTCTTGGGCTGACTGTGGGTAGATCTGTTCTCTGATATTCCAGACTAGTTTTATTAAATACATAAATAAATATATTACCACGGCATCTTATTTTCTTTAGGTGGAGTGGAAGGATTTGCTTTTTGAGAGATGTTAGCAAAGAGAGAAAGTTAACTATGCTACTCAACCTCTCTGAGGTAGCAGGTTTTCACCCAGCCTTTGATTCTCCAGTCTTATTTATAAATAAGAAATTTAGCTAATGCTACATTTATAGCAGCAGAACCAGGGCCTGTGGGAATAAAACTCCCCCCAGGATGCCTCCTGAACAATTGACAGAGAAGGAGACAAGTAACTGCTAATTATGGAGTTGCAATTGCTGGTTAAAATTGTCTTAGATAAAAGTACAGCCACTGTAAGGAAGATAAAAGGGTATGGAGGTGTTTACAGGAGAGTAGCTGGAGGGTGTATAAGGGCTAAAGTTAACCTATGAGCCTCACTTGCCCAAAGACGAATAACTTCCCAGAATGCTAAGATTGTTTGTTGTTCATGTAAGATACCAAATCTCATGTTTTCTTTTCAACAAAAAAGACTTGTTGCCCCATATGTACAGACTGCTTGATCACACCTAGGCTGGAGGTACAATGTAGCTTTGTGGGAGTTTTATTTTATTTTATTTTATTTTATTTTATTTTATTTTATTTTATTTTATCTATCTATCTATCTATCTATCTATCTATCTATCTATCTATCTATCTATTTATTTATTTATTTATTTATTTATTTATTTATTTATTTTTTATGAGCATCTAACTAACTTAATTGGGTGCCATTCTCTAGGAGTCTTGGGTATGGACCTGGCAGTATCCATCTTCTTGGCCAGTATGAAATAAAGCTTGCTCTAATGGAACAATTTTGATTTGATCTTTCTCTTCACAATGTTTAGGTTTGACAAGGGCTAGAGGTGAAAAGCAGGAAGAAGTAATATACTTCTATTTTACCTAAAGATGTATTAAAATAAATTTATAGTCATAAAAATTAAAGATATGAAAAATACAGCATACCTTTAAAATTTAGAATCTAGTAAATGCTGGTATCCCTACTCTTCACAAAAGTGCTTGAGAATGAGATTTATTTCTTAATAGAAGGTATCAAGAGAAGGTTTCATTGGCTGTGTTAGATAAAGGGAAGATGTTGGGAACATTGCCCAATCATTGGTACAGACCCAGGGAAAGAGTTTGAGCTCTAAGGAAGTGTCCTATATTGCCTCCCTGTTTTGTTTTTTTTTAATAAAACATAAGATCAAAAAAGGGACTTGAGGATCAAAGCGTTTATTATTATTATCTAGGAAAAGCAAAACGAGAATTTGCAGGAGAAACCCTAGAGTAATGCGTTTTCTTGTTGTCTATCAAGCTCATACCTGTCTCATGCAACCAGAGCTAACCTTCCTGGGGAGAACAGGCCACCTACATCAGCAAGAAATCAAAATCATGTCACACAGAAATGCCATAGACCTTTACAGTGGAGGCAATTCCTCAACGGAGGTGATCTCTTCCCAAGAATATCAAACTTCCAATCAACTTTATGCATCACAGATTTTCTTCAATCAAAACCATGAGAATGGATTAATTATATTGTTTTTTTTTCCATAAGAATTCTGTAAGAATAATAGGTTGATGATCCTAAACACTCAACAACCAGATTGAAAGAAAAAGAAAATCAGCCAGGTTGTGAAATTCTTATAAAATTTAGACAAAATTTTATTTTATAGAGCTATAATCACTATTTTCTACATTATCTCACATGAAAAAAATACCTTTTTAAGAAGATTAATTAGGCTCTTCTTTATGCAGTGTATTGTATTACCAAGGTCTTAAGGGAAAGAGTTCAATTAGCAGATAATTGCTATAGCCTTAGGAAGATCAGATGGTGGTTTTGATTAAAGCAGAAGAAAGGGAGTCTGGAAGGAGTTACAGGACATTTATTTAAAACTTTACTGAAGAAAATGGTCATGGCTTGATAAATGACTCAACGTGCACGTGTGTGTGTGGGGGGGGGAGAGCAACAGATAAAGTTCATCAGAGTCATCTATAACTGAACAACTCATCCTGATAAGAACTCAGGGAAGTAGAAATTTAGGTATTTAGTATAATTATTGTTCTTTCAGCGTTGGTACCTAAGAAAAAATTAGGACAAAAGTAATAAAGATGCTAGATTTACAGAAAACAATGGCCATAGTTACACAGACATGGTAGCTAGAAATATGTATTTTGAAGGTTAAAAGTCAGGAAAGGAAAATAGATTATTGGAAATTCTTCACTTACTGTGAGATTGATACATTTTCCTATTGAGTTGATTCTTATGTATCGACATTATATGTAAGGTTTATCTTTGTGTTTTATTATTTTTAATATAGAAACAAAGTAATAGCATCAGTACATGAACATTTACTAGGATACCTATTGTTTCTAAATATTTAAGCATAAGATAACCAAGAAAAATATGAACATGAATAATCAAGTTTCCAAATATTAAAATAATAGTGACCTAATTTTTGTAGTTTTTGTTTTATTTAGACTTTAAAAAAATCTTTTTGTCTTTTAGAAGTAGTTTTTAGTGGTTTTGGTTTGGTATTGTACCTTTTGTTTTTCTTGGTTATTCAAAAGAAAACAAAATACATAGAATGGGATGAGTGGAGAGGTAGGAAGAATCTGCGGAGAGCTGGGTAACAATAGTAAAATAAATATAGATGCTTTGGATAATAAAAGAAATCTTGACATAAAATATAAGGAAACCAAACTAAAAGGCTTAGATCTGGGTTGCAGACAATGTAAGAAACGCAAGTCAACTCCGCAGGGCTCCCAGGAGCTGCTAAGGACTAAAGTAGCTCCAATGGAGCCTGCATGGGTCTTCCCTAGGTCCTCTGCATGGTTTAGCTTGTGGATTTTGTGGGATTCTTAACAGTGAGGGAGGGGTGTCTGGTTGTTTTGCCTGATCTTAGGATCCTTTTCCTCCTACTGGGTTGCCTCATGCAACCTTGATATGATAGTTTGTGTCTAGCCTTATTGTAGTTTGTTCAAAGTTCGGATGATATCTCTGGAAGGTCTAATCTTTTTGAAAAGGAGATGGAGGAAGAGTGGATGTGGAGTGGCCGGGGTTACCGGGAGGAAGGAGAGAGGGAAGTCGAAGGGAAGGAAGCCTACAATTGGGATGTACTGTACGAGAGACGAGTTTTAAAAAGCAAACGGAATGTTTAATCAATTTTATTTTTACACTTAAAATTTACAGAGGATTTGATAAATAAATAAGAAAAATACCAATAGGCGTCAAATATTCTAATTCCATTGGATGTGTGATGATGAAGATTTCTTAATGTGATGTTATAGATCTCACTTGATTCAATCATGTTGATTGTGGGAAGGAAGCTAAATGTTTTAACTTGTTTTGTTCTTTGTTTGGAAACAAGATTTTATATCTACTTACAGTGGTTTTTTTTTTTTTTTTTTTTTTTTTTTTTTTTTTTTTTTTTTTTTTTTTTTTTTTTTTTTTTGATTTAAAACCTGAGCGAATGCGTTAGCAAAACTAAATTTTCCTTTTGAGTCATGAGGGCATATCAGCTTTGGGTCTTCTGTCATTCAGAGTAAGCCATGAGGAGTATAAGTTTTATTTTCGGCAGCATCCTGTTTATTGTTTGAATTACCTTCACTATGTTAATAATTATTTAAACACTGCTATTGATAACATGGCTGGGGAAATATAAAACCACATACAATAATTAAAATTAAAATGGTGAATATAACTGTAATTATAGTTATATTTCTCAGTACCCCATGATCATTTCCAGAAAATATATAAGAAAAAACTATTTGAGATGCAGTGTTCTTAACTACGGCTTATGTAACTTATGCATTCCAGATCGGTTTCCCTTAGAGGTCACTTAAGTATCTCCAAACCAGTTTTATTCATGTTTTTCTTCCGAATGCTGTGGTTTTCTGACATCTGTTCTCACATAGATAACTGCAATTAGTTTCTAATCAGCTTCATCACAGAGATGAACTCTCCAAAGTCCAGCTAACTAGTCCTTCGTTCAAAGCCCTGGGTTAGTGTTGGGTTTATATTACCTTCTTTCTAAAGATATTTTCAATGCTGAAGAAATTGAATATACTAACTGTAAAGACACTTTAAAAAATATGCTCTGAATGAATCATTCTTGTCTTATGCCTGAACACTCAGTTAAAGGATTTTCTCAGCTCAGTTTCCTGACACAGTGTTTTACTTTTGTATTTTTTTTTACTTGTAATGCCATAATTATTAGATATTACACCAAGTTGGAAAGTGGCTATTGATTGAGAAGTAAATGCCTCATAGAGTCTGGAAATGGAAAAATAGAAACAATAGCGAAAATCCACTCTTCTTTCCAGGAATTTCTGATTCACGTGAGGATTCTATAGACGTAAAAGTCAAGTAAATTTGTTAGAATTATATTAATATTATATTTTCATATGAAAGCTATTGAATACTAGCTAATAAGTTTTATACAAGAAGGAGGTTTAGGAATGAGAAAAAAAATTGAAGCAGCAGAAATTTGAAAACTTGGAGAACAGAGTACTATTTTACGTCTGAGGAAACCGGAAAGCAAATACATGATTTCAAAAAAAGATGCCTTCAACAATATGCATAGACATTGCATGAAATCTATATGGAATTACAATAAAAACCCTGAGCCAGATATTGGGGGAATGTTGAAATATCAGAGATATAGAGAAACAAGCCACAGCAATCTCTCATCCAGCCAGCTCCTCGAGCCTGACTCTGGGACATACTTTACTCTAAACCTCTCAAACTTCATCTGACAAGGAAAGAAGCAGGGAACGCACAAATCTTCCCTTCTTTCCTCCTGCCCAGATATCTTACTTTCTCATTCAACATTTTTAGAGCTAGAATTATAGGTGTGAGCTACCACTGCCTGACTGTTAGGCCTTGAACTCAGAGAGTTCCTACCAAAGTTCTCTCCCTCCAAGTACTGGGATTAAAGCTGTGAATACACTCACTGGAATTCATGGCTTGATTTTCCCCGCTAATATTTCAGGCTATTTTTATTGAATATACCGCCCCACATAGATCAACATCCCAAAAGGAGAGTCAAGAAATGTTAACTCTGCAGGAGATTCTTTTAGGAACTCTATAGGTTGGTGAGCTCGATGGACAACATCAACTGTGAAATTATGCAACCATCCATCTGTAACTTTCCTTTTTCTTCCTAATTGGAGAGTATAATTTAGTCAATGTAAGCAGGCCTGGGTAATTTGATTCCCTTTAAAATGAATCCAGAAAGCAATGCAAATGTCTTGTATTTCATTTAACACTGATGGTTTGTGACATACTATATGTAAATTCTACTTCAGGGAATCGAGCCTGACTAGAATCTTGGAAATTCTCACCCAAATTCTATTGTGTAACAGCCTAAAAAATATTCCAAATAATCTTAAAACACTGACTAAAAGCACATGCAGAGAATGTTCAATAACTTCCTTGCATTAAGGGCATACAATGTTATCATTGAGGTTTAGATTAAAATTATTAGTGTATATTTTGTCAAACAAAATGTATACTACAATTTTTTTTTTTAATAGTTGCAAAGGGAGGAGACAGAGTGGAAAGGGAAATTGGGGGTGGAAAGCATTGCCTCCTACATTTGAGTGAATGAATCTATGAATGAGCCTAACAAATAAATATACAGTTTCTCTGCTGGTTAAAAATTTATGCCAGTAAAAAGATGTAGTAGTGTCCTCATTGAAGATAAAAGAAGAGCATTCCAGTGTTGCAGTTGTCCAGCTGAGAACCACTGAGTCAACAAGCTGGGATGAGGCAGTATTCTATCACCCAGCTTTCCTTCAGTTAAGGCCCTTGGAATTTATCTCCTACCCTACATTTTTACAGTACTCTGATTTCTTTTTCAACTTCCAAAGGCAGGCCTCTAGAAAATGCAATTTGACTTAGTCGAACCTACATTTTAGGATAATTTATTTCGTACCTTTCTAGTTTATTTTAATTGAAAAACGCCAACCATCCGGTAATGATTGACAAACCATTTATTTTAGATTAACTGAAATAATAAATAAAAAATACTGAGTATAGTTCATTCAACACATATCGTTTTTATGTTTATGACAATCAAGTTGTTGCCAGAGTCCTGAGCAATCAATGAGGCTTACTATTTTTTTTTTTTTTAAATTAATAGTTCACCAATTTCCTGGCAGTTTTAAGTTCATACAATGAGAGAAAGTTATTTTTTTTTTTTACATAGTTTGGTTCCCTGCTTCTATATTCATGCCCAATCTACCAGTATTTACATACAGAACAGTATGCTGGGTAAACTTGTACAAAGTCCAAAGTGTACTTGTGTACATGCTCTATTGTTTTTGTAGAGTAGTTGCATACACTGCCTTGATATTTCTCTTTTGTCTTTCTATTCATTATCCAATCATCATGTCTTATAATATACAATTAATTTTTTGTGGTAAATATAGTTGAAAATACTTGGTCTGACCGAAGAATGAATGAAAAGCACCTCCTCCCTCATATACATATACATAACTTCTCGATGCCCTGTTGGTGGCACTGTTTGGAAAGGTTATGGAACCACAAGGAAGTGAAGCCCAGCTGAAGTACATCACATATGATGAAATTTCAGAGACTATAGCTTTGCTACACTTCCAGTTTTCTTTCTCTGCTCCATGTTTTAAGTTGAAGATATAACCTCTCAACTGTCTGTTCAGCCCATGCCTTCTCCAACATTATGGATACTCTTTCTGAAAATAGAAGTCCAAATAAACTCTTGTATAAGATTCTATCCTGTTTTTATTGTGGCTGTTTTCTTTTATTATTTGTTTTCCAACTTGATACAAGCTAGAGTTATCTGGAAGAGGAATCTCAGTTAAGAAAATACCTCTATCAGATTGCCTGTAGCTTGCCAATAGTGCTGCCATCCCTGGGCAGAAGGTCATGGGTGGTTTAAGAAAACAGGGCCAGGAAGCCATGGTGACCAAACCAGGAAGCTAAGCAGTGTACCTCTGCGGTTTCTATTTCAGTTTTCCGGGTCCCTGCCTCGAGTTCCTGCTACTTACTTCAGTAATGAATAGCGATTGATATATATATACATATATATATATATATATATATATATATATATCAGTATAAGCAAATAAGCACTTTCCTTCACAGGTTTGACTTTGGTATATTACAACATAAGAGACAAATTAAGATACCATGTTCAAATTTCCTTTCAAAGCAACAAAACTATCTAATACAATAACAAACCATGATAGGTATATTTAACATAATTTATTAATTGTAATTGTAACCTAGTTAAAATGATTTGTCATTATAACTTACATGCAGGGTATTAATTTATCTTTATTGGTTATTTTTATTTTATATTTTTGAATGTCCTGCTTTCCTGTATGTATACTGTATGTGTTTCTGATGCCCACGAAGTCCAGAAGAGAGTATGAGGTCCCTAAAGACAAGGTACTGACAGCTGTGAGCCATTATAGGTGTTCTGGGAACTGAATCAGTTCTCTCAATGCCCAGCAAGTGCTACTATATGCTGAGTCATCTCTCCAGCCCCAGTAGCTTCTATCTATGTATAGCTTGAATTTAAACCCTAATATCATGGTTCCCTTTCCTCTGTACTTTGTTGCCATATACTCCTTCCCATAAAGGTAAAAGAAATATGCTAGAAAGAATAAAAATATTATACCCACTATGGAAAAGAAAACCTTCATTCTTGTAATCATCAGAACTTGGTTTTCTTTTCATGTTTCCAACTCAAAGCGTACACCATACTGGTTATTTATGAGGTTATGAATGGGGAAATGACCTTAGGCTTTAGTAT
The DNA here is from genome assembly GCA_033318265.1 of Phyllotis vaccarum. Taxonomy (NCBI): domain Eukaryota; kingdom Metazoa; phylum Chordata; class Mammalia; order Rodentia; family Cricetidae; genus Phyllotis; species Phyllotis vaccarum. Next base: position 58,312,173 of record JARWLC010000019.1, on the reverse strand, counting down.
TTTTATTTGTTTGCTTGCTTGTGGTCTATGTACTTAATATATTACTTCCTTGCAAACACAGCCTGCTATTTAACCTCCTTCATTTTGTAATTATTGTCAAACTTCAAAACCATCAGATATGCTTAAGTTATGGTGAGTAATCTCATAAAAATGTTTATGGTTGCTAGTGCAATCGTATACTGAAGCAGCATTACATCTTTCATGCCATTTTCCTTATTTTGTATAAAATTCACACGTATTAGACTTTTATCATTGTTTTCAATCAAATATATTTTTCATTGTTTAAGATTTCCAAGCATGCATATCACACATTTTCCCGATCTTAAACTTCCCTCTGTCTTCTTTCCTCCCACCAGCTTTATTTGTCCTTTTGAACACTCCACTGAGTTTACTTAGTGCTGCTAGTGTGAGTGTGGGTCGAGAACCATCTCCTGGAGTGTGGGGTGCCGTTCAGGGTCACATCACTTAAGAAACAAGACCCTTGCACTCAGCAGCCATCAAGTGCTGATAGCTCTGCAGCAAGGATATGACTTCTTAAACCCCCGTTCTGTTAGTGTTTGCATTCCGGCTGGCCTGAGATGGCTGTTTCTATACAGGTGACCACAAGCACTGTGAGTTCATGTGTGCAGCAAGGGTGAAATGTTCAGCAAAGAATGATTTCTATAAAAGTGTACTCTGATTAACACAATCTTACATCTTCCTTTTCTGCAACAATCCCCTGGCCTTAGGAGTGGGAGGAATGTTGTAGATACAAAAATATTTTAATATGTTATATGTTAGAGGCCTATTTATAGCTGAGCACTTCACAATCTATTATTGTCTGAACAATGACCAATCGTGGGTGTCTGTATTGATTGTCATCTATTATAGAAAGGCACACTTATAATGAGAGTACAGAGATGCATTAGTAATGTTAAAATATAAAGATAAGAACTCAGAGGAAATGTTAGTATGAGCATTTAGCAGAATAGAAATACTGGTTTTTCTCTTGGGCCTGTGACAGCCAGCACAGATGTTTGGTCCACCTATTAATAAAACCAACCCTAAGTTTTGTCTTGTGAAGTGAGGTTTAAATTTCCTTAGAAAGTAGGTGATTACTCCCACAACATTCTTGTCACCATTGCACTCATTTTTATTGTGTCTCTAAGATTCCATAGCTGGGCATTGCTAGGACTATATTTCTACTTAAGTAGCATTAAGAGCATCCATCACTATGATAGGTACCCACTAGGATGAAGTTTCCAGGTTGGTAACAGCTGACTTCTGCATCTCTCTGTGACTTCTGCATCTCTCTGATTCACTATGTGCTATCTTGAGCAATAAGCTTTTACCATCAAGTTCTGTTGTGTAATCAGTAGTAATGTCAGCACCCTTTGGTATTCAGAATGGAGTGGGGATCTACTGAACTCCACTGCCAATCATCTCCAAAACAGATAACACATACCCAGCACTGTTATTTTTATTTGATAGCTCATGATTTATTGGAGGGGCATTGTCCCTATGATTGTTGAGTAACTCCACTTCTAAGCCTTTAATGTGTGCATGTGTATGTATTTTTGCATGTATTTTTGACATACAAATAGAGAAATGATTCATTATCATATGGCCATTTCAAAGGTCTTTAGTGTTAGTAAGCATGTCCCTATATTCTTTCCTCTAACATTTCTGTAATCCCATATTCCACCCTGTTTAAACCTTTCTATTCCTTTAGAACTTTTCTTGTTTCATACTCCTTCCCTTGATATTCCCTCTTGCAGCCTCTTACTAGCTCTTTGCTTTCTATGAGTACTCTATTTTGAATACACAACACACACACACACACACACACACACACACTCACACACTCACAATTTATAAAGTTCTAAAGCTAGCATTTACAAATGAAAGGGTACATGTATCATCTTTCTTTCAGTAAAGTCAAATTAAAAATAAATAGCTATATGTATAAATGATATGACTCCATACATAAGAGACTCCACCAGAGAAATTATCATTTAAAAAAAGACACATTCAGCAAAGTAGCATGACACGAAATTATTATGCAAAATCAACAGCCTATCATATATATGAATGAGACATATATTAATAAACTAAAGAAATAATTCCACTCATAAGATCCTCAAAAATATATCATAAATACATCTAATTAAAGAAGCAGGAGACTTGTGCAATGAAAGAAACTGATAAAGAAGCCAGAAAGTAGAACGACCTCCCATGCACAAAATTTGCTCAGATTAATTTTGTAAAAAAAAAAAAAATCAAGCCAATCAAAGTCAATATATAGATTTAGAAGAATTCCTATCAAATTTCCAATATAATTCATCATGAAATTGAAAAATAATAATCTTAATATTCATATATAAACAAAGAACGCCAGGCATAGCAATTCTAAAAAACAAAAGCACTGCTGAGTTCTCACCCTGTACAGATTTCAGGTTTGCTGAAGATTTACAGTAATAAGGAAAGCACAATAAGGGCATATAACAGACAGATTTCACTGATCAATAAAATAGATTTGAAGATTCACATACAATCCCACAGTCCTAGTCCTAAATTCAATTCACTCTTAAAAGCCCAAATTATACATTTTAGCTTAGCCAAAAGGCAGCCCACACAATGGGATACATCTATTTTTTTGTTATCATTGTTGTTGGCTTTTTTTAAAAAAATCAACTAAATATGTGTCAGAGTGCTGGTGTCTAGGATATGTGAAGAACTGAAATAAATATTATGAACATAACCAACCCAATAAGGAACTGTGCTGTGCAGTGTAAGTAATTTGAAGAAGACTGACCCCCATAGGCTTGTAAACACGAATGCTTAGTGACCAGGAAGTAGCGCTATTTGAAAGGGTTAAAAGAACTAGGACATCTGGCTTTCTTAGAGGAAGTGTGTCAGTGTAGGGAGACTAGGAGGTTTCAGAAGCCTAAGCCACTCCCAATGTCTCTTTTTCACTGCCTATGGATCATGATGTAGGAGTCTGCTACTACTTAAGTGTCTGCCTGCCACTTTTTAAAGCTCTGAGATTGTAAGCAGACCCCCAATTAAATGCTTTCTTTCATAAGAGCTGCCTTGGTCATAAGGTCTCTTCACAACAAAAGAACAGTGATTAAGACAGAACTAAAGACATTTTTATTTTAAGAAAACAAATGTCTGATAAATAGCTATATGTTTATAATATTCAATATTTTTGTTCACAAGGAATGGAAGTTAAAATTGAGTTGAAGTTTTGTCTGATCCTCATCATAATACCTAAGATAAGAAAAAATGATAAATACTGGTGTACAGGTTTGTTACATGAGTAAAGAAACTCAGGGCCAGATCTCAGGGAAAGGCTAGAATATCAAAGAGAGGAAACACCACAGTCAAATCTTACCCAGCTGTCTTATAGCTTCCTCAGCCTCACTCCTCCTGGCTTCTACTGCATGAATCTGTCTTTCTATGCCTGCCTTAAATACCCTCTTTGCTCAGTTGTTTCACATCCAGGTTAAGATTAAAGGTGTGGGCTACTACTATTTGGTAGTTAGCTTTGAACTCACAGAAACACAGAAAGATTTCTTCTGTCTCTTGAGTTACGGAATTAAAGGCCTGAAACCACCACTGCCTGCCTGAGAGCCTGGAATTCCCTCTGTAAACCAAGCTGGCCTCAAACTCAGATCTGCTGGGATTAAAGATGTAAATTACCACTCTCTGATCCTCCTGGATTGACTGTGGGTAGATCTCTCTGATATTTCAGACTGGTTTTTATTAAACATGAAACATATCACCACATATTCCCTTTGTGTCAAAAATAAAAAAAGGTTATAGCTAACATAAGAAAAAACATATACAATAGGTACAATAATTATATACAATATAGACAAAGAATAATTACATGGGTAATGTCCAGTCCATTGACAATTCAAAGAAAATATTTCATTAATTATCCCATTTTGTTGGGTCCAAAGGATTATACCTAATTCACTTTCTATTTAACTTGTACTAATAACTAAAAACTATTATTCAAATTATACACTTTAACTTTGAAGTTTTTTTTTCTAAAACTGTCACTAGAAAACCTCTTCTCAAAAGTAGCATATCTTTTGATTTCAGTTTTAAGGTCAACTCTTTTATAAAATATGTAGGTTGGGTTATTCCCTCAGCATTTATGATCAAATGTCTTTTAGCAGCTTTTACTACTTCATTTTCAGTTAAAAAACTTAGACAAGACAATAACATACAGTATCCTGTCTTTACTGTATATCTCTTATTTCTTATCTTATGCTGTTTCTAACTATACCTTTGCTTAGTTAGGGTGGCTGACTCCACTCAGCTTCCTCTATTTCTTTCTGTTTTTGTTTATGCCTTTAATCTGTTGAGGTGTGGCTAGGGATTAAAGGCTTCGCTAGAGAGGCTGACTGGCTCCACCCAGCTCCTAGTCTAGCTTCATACAGTTTAGCTTTTTAGCTAATTATCACACACAATTGCCGTTCTTGGGAATTGTAAGGTCCATATATCTACCAAGTAAAGCACTGCCATCTGCTGCTCATGAACTCCACTTAAGTATTTGGCACCAGAACCTTTTACAAGACTTACAAGTGTTTTGCCTCTAAAGCTGAATCAGGAAGGCTCTCTTAAAAAAGCTGAGCCTCTGCTTGACTCCAGCAAACAGAGCTGATCCAAGAAAACACCACCACTAAGAAGCCATCTTTGACTCTGTTCCTTTTTTGTCTTTATAAACAGAAACCTAAAATCCAACATATACAGCTCCTTGCTTACATTGAGGCTCAGAAACTGGCCTTGTTCTGTTTAAGTTGTACGCAGCAAACATGACATTTTGTAATTTAACCCCATACACCACTCAGTCCCTTTACCATGGCCCACCTGAGAGATATAACTCGGAAGCTGCTTTTGGCTCCATTTCTGTGCGCTAGATGGTTTTTAAACTTTCTATGGCTTCATGTGGGTATATTTCACCCACATTCGGAACCATTTGTTGTATGAGTTTCAGGTCCAGACTTTTTAGCCTAGCCTCGTGGCCTGGACTTTCAAGCCTACAGTCCCATAGTCTCACTGAACACACAGACACATACTAATTGTATGCTGATTGGCCTGGGGCTGAGGAATATAAGTTGCTAGCTCTTGCTCTTAATCTAACCCATGATTCATATCTGTTCAGCCAGAAAAGGCTCGGTACCTTTTTGCAGAGCAGGATAGTTGTCCTCTGCATCTGTGACATCTCTGGAGTCTCTTTGGCATTCTGCCCTGTTCTTTTCTCAGAATTTTCTTAGTCTGCTAGCCCCACCCATACTTCCTGTCTGCCTTTGACCAATCAGCGTTTTTATTAAATCAGTGCATGGGACAATTATTTACAATGAAACAACATAATCTCACTATAGAGGTTGGAAAATGAGAATGCTTATTTACTTCTGGAAGAGCAACCTAGTTCAGGCACCAGAAAAAAAAAAAAAACAGCACGGAGATTTCTCTTGTAGGGTAGGGGAAAGGGAGAGATGCCTTACCCCCATGCCCATCAATGCCTGAAGTATCTGGTGAAGCTGGTCCTGACCCCCACCAGCTACAACCCCCAGGAGAGAAGGTCCTGTACCTTGCTTAGGCAGCACAATAGAGACAACCCTATTGGCACAGGTGTCAGTGAGCTAGCCCTGAAGTTATGAGTACTTGGGCACAGGCTCTATTACTCTTCTGTGTGTGGATGGGTAACAGATACCACCTTATTACTCACTCCTTACCACCTACAACATGCAGGAAAGCAGGCTCTGTTCCTCGCCTAGGCAACACAATATAACTGATCTTGTTGGCAGGGTAGATAGTATTGAGGCTCTGAGAGTGGTACTGCTGGTCACGCCTTTCTCATATGTCATGAGGTGAGGAGGGGCAAGTGAAAGATGCCCTGCCCCCTTGACCCTGCCACTTATAGTGGGCAATCAACTTGATCCCCCTTCTCACCATTTGCAGCATTCAGTGGATCACCTCATCTGGGGAGCATAGTAGAACTGCCCATTAGCAGAGGTGTGGGTGAGCCAGCCTCAATGTTGTGTGCATGGGAGAGCTGTCCCCATTATGCATCTGCCATGCGGTGGCACTGGCAGAGGAGAGGTGACCCATCTGCCCATCAATTCCTGAGGGAGGTGAAAGAACTGTCCCTGAGGTCCTCAGAATGAGGGGAGGGTTCCTGCCCTTAATCAGCGGTAGCACTCAGGACAGTGGCTCCTATACCGCACTTAGACAACACAGTAAATCTGGCCCTGATGATGTAGGTATGGAAGAATCGACCCTGAGGACATAAAAAAAATCTGAGAATTAGTCACACCAGATTCTCATTGCTCCTAAATGTGAAGCAATCAAGACAATGCTGAAGAGCTCACTCTGGTGGTGAAGCTAGGGGGGGAGCTGGCAGTCTGTCCAACCCTGCAATCAGAAACACAGGCCCAGAATTAGGGTTATGGTTAGCCCTCTGCAACATCCACCCTATCAGGGATCTGCAGGAGTTCCGTGGACACAAGGTTGCAGTATATTGTGAGACAGGGCGCCAGTTGAATGTAGGACTTCTGAAGAGAGGAACTCGGGTAGAATCAGATAGGTCGAATTCACGAACCAGACGCAGAGGAAGTCAGATTTACTGTATAAAGGACTGATAAGGGGACACGTGGTAGAATACAGATTGATAGAAACAGGTTAATTTAAGTTATAGGAGATATTTTGAAACAAGCCTAAGCTAAGGCCAAGCTTTCATATTTAATAAGAACTCTATGTGTCATTAACTCCTAGCTAGTGGTCCAAAGATAGTCCAACCACAGATGTCTATCAAGTAATGAATAGATAATGAAATGTAAATATATGCAAAAGCATATTATTCAAATGTAAAGGAAAACATAGTTTACAGACAAATCATTCTGTGTCAGGTCATTCCTAGAAGCTTTAGCTGTCACGTTATTATTGATACTTCTCCACAATCCCATTTAACAAGGAAAAATAAATCAATGCATGTGTACTATGACTTAGGTGTTTTAAAATCATGGTTCTCCCTCGGAAAGGTTGTTTTTGATCTGGAAGTAAAATAGTTAGAGCTCAATACTGGGATTGCAGAGATAACCAGAGTTTCTTATGTCTTGCCCAGGAGTGGGGTTGGGAGTTTCAGCTCCCACATTGAGCAACTTATAAATGCCTGTGTTTCTGGCTCCAGAGTAACCAAACATTCTTTTCTAGCCTCTGTGTACACCTGCATGTACATAGAAGACCACAATACACATAGATTTTAATTATTTGAGAAAAAGAGAAATAAAAAATTATCCGATACCCAGATGGCTACGCATCCTGTGTTATCCAAGTAGAAATAGAAGAAAATGAACATCATTCAAAACAAAACAACAAAGTAGCAAAATTTCTTGTTCCATTGCAATTCCTATGAGCATATATGTGTTCTATGACTGAGAAATTTGGCTAAATGAATCCATAACTGTTTCCCTTATGTTTAATTTATTTTAAATTACCATGTAAAAAATTCTGAATCATAGAATACTGAAAAATTCAGCAATTTTAGGCTGTATGTTTGGCTCTCTGGATTGCTTTTCTATTTAGATTTAATTGTACCTTGATATATTTGTTGCTATAACTTCAACATTTTAAAAAAAGTGAAGGACCCTTAGACTCTCAAATGATTCATTTATACTGTTATACATAAAACTGTTTTTATTTATGTAATCAAGGATTTCTTTATTGCTACTATCAAATATGCTTTTTAAATTGACAACAAATAACCTACTTGGAAAACATTTAAAATGCAGTTAGTATAATATCTCTAATATCCCTTTTCAGTGTCTACTGCACATACTAAAACTGGTAGCATAGTTTCAAACAAAGAAGATTCTAGCTGTGAAATGGCACAAGTGATTCTCCAGTTGCCATGATAACAAGCTTTATTGCATATAGCACAGATGTAACAAAGCAAAGAAAAGAATATGTCAAAAAAGGCAATTCTTCCCAGTGTCACATACGCTTTAATTCAAACATTGAATGACAGATGATAACTTTTAAATCTTATTATAAAACAAGACAAAACAAAAAACTGCAGAGAGATGTTAAAACTTTATGTTGTATTAAAAATTTCAATAACAATATAAAAATCTGGATGTTGTGCTGGATGATTAGAATGACATACTGGTACCTAGGGACTCCATTATTCACCCGCTAATAATCAGCTTTTATTTGTATGTCCATGATATTTATACAATTCTTATATAAATGTTTGGCAGTATTACATATCTTGAAATACAGGTAGAGATAATATTTGGCTTTACTTACTTTTCCTAAAATGTTACCATCCTTAATTCTTTCAATAAAATATCAGTGATGCTCCATACTCAGCGATAAATTGATCTAGCTTTCTTACACCTCTCTGTATTCCTATGTTTTGGGAATCATATTGAGGAGAAAATATTAACATGCATCCATATAAAAATCACAAGCAATTTTATTTTAGAGTTTTTGAAATTTATTTTAGATACCAGCCACAGTTCACTCACTTCGCCTCCTCCTACAACTTTCCTCCCTCACCAGACCCGGTTCTACTTACATTGCCTATCATATTTTGAACATCAGGTCATACCACATTGTATTTGAAATGTCCCTCACTAGCATCATGCTTGGAAACTATTGAGAGTTTGCAAGAAGCAGAGCATTTCTTTTCTTCCATTCTAGATAGTTCCTAGAATAGTACTTGTCCTGAAATGAGACTTAAAAGATTATTTTGCAAAAGAAATAGAATTCAGTGAACTCTTAATTTCAACAGTCAAATTGACCAGAGTAATCAACATTTAATATAAATTATTAACTAGTCGACAGTACTACATTAGTTAATAAAAATAACAATTTCAAGTCCAAGACTTAAGGAAGGTGATGGCTGTATACTTCTGAGTATAGTCCAGTCAGTTGCCATATAATAAATAGTTCAGAAACATGGAAGCTGGTCTTAATTGTAATGTATGATTAGTTTTGCCTGATTATCATCCCCATAATTCTGACTCACCTTATTTCACTAGCGTAGGAATTTTGAAGAGTATAAACTCAAACTTCTTCTAGATAATAGACAAATAGAGGGGTTAGTATAGTTTTGCTCAAGAATATTTTGTCAGTGTATCATATAAAGTACTTGGAACTAGGTTTTGTTAAACATGCTATGTGACAAATGTATGGTTGCTACTTTGTATTTATGTAATTAATACCAATTCTTATAGGATTGTTGTAGGAGAGCTGTCTCAATTGACAAAGTGCCTAATACAGAGTATGAGGGTCAGATTTCATGTCCCAGGAATTTAGAAATTCAGGAAGGTGGCGAACACCTGTAATAAGAGTTTTGGTAAGGCAAAACAGGTGGCTCTATTTAACTTGCTAATCTAGATGGTTAGTGAATTACAGATTTATTAAGAGAACTTGAGTCAAAAAAATACGAATAGAGAGAAATGCAAACAATGGACACTGACATGTGGTCTCTACACACATGTTTATGGGAATATGTCCACTCATGCAATCCTGTATACACAAACACACAAAAGTGAATAACTATAAAATGAAATAAGACAACAACAATAAGAATAAAACATTGAGAATAATATTTCCTTGCCAGCTGAAAGTTACAGGAGCTGGTATTCTGTGGTCCTCAGATTCTCGCACTTTGGATAGAATTCAGAATCTCTGTGATTCTGTATCGTGTCTTTAATTCAAATTAAGCTACAGAATGAGCAGCACTGCTCATGAAATTGCATCATTGGAGCTGTGCTTTAAACAGGACCCAAAATGGCTCTCTAAAACCTTTCTGAGATTATTTCTACTGATTTCATTTAGAGCGAGTGTAGAGAAAGACTGTACCTTAAAATGGAAAGAGTAATTTTACACAACTTGATCCTTCCAACTTGAAGTGTCCTGTTTATTTAAGTAAGTTCTATCTAAACATTTTGGAACCTAGTCTCTAGATGCTTACTGCCAACACATGCTGTCTCCATGTGTGTGCTATTTTCCAGAGAGTGTGTAATGTATCCTTGGATTTGAACCAAGATCTTTGGAAGGCCAAGGAATGTTACGTTCCAGCTCCCACTTTTTCTACATATATTTTCTTTTGTTCTTTCTAGATAACATAGTGAATATTCATGGATGTTATGATTGTTATGCATGATACCTCATTATTATAATATCTAAGTTATAAGGAGTAGATCACTTGTCTCATTAAAAAACTAATCCACATCTAACAGCGCTACTAAGATATTAGCCATTCATGAAATGTGAGAAATCATTTAATTATTTTATCATATTATGCATCATAACGTTCCCTTTGAATTCAGATGCTACATTTAAGCTTACAATGAATTTCATGTCCAAGTTTATAGCTCTCAAAATAGAATTTTAATGGAAATGCTAAGATAAGTCCCAATAATAGCCGTGGAAAAGTTGCAGTTTTTCTTAAACCATTTTCATCATGGTTTTTAAACATATGGCGGGTCTTTTTTGGAAGTCTTCTGATGGTGTGCAAAATTTCTAGTTACAAATATTCTGCCATTTAAATAAGCTCACTCAACTTCACCTTTCTGAATTAGCAGAACTTAACTGTTCATTGTCAACTGATTCATGAATATAGAACCTAGCTTCATTTGGAGCATATGGCCTAAAGATAATAAATTTAAATGCCTGATGTAAAGTAAATTAGAATTGGGATTGTAATGCTGATAGCTTTTCTACAAGACTCTTATAACATCTGTCCAGAAACTTTTATTTTTTTCAGATGTTTTTCTACACATGCTGCTTCAAATCTCTATGGATATTGTAACTTTCTCTGAAGAAAATAATTAGAAAAGTTAGTTATCAATTAAGGAAGAAGAAATGAAGTAAAACTGCAGAATATTGCAAGTTAACAATGGATAGAAGAGAAGGTTGGATATATAAAGGAAACTCAAGGACCAGGTTTTAGCAGGCTTTATTTTCTAAATGATTTCATGTGTTGAAAGCATGCCCTATGCTGGTTATTACACCCCTTCTAAAACAAGCCTTTCCATGAGAAACATAACCTAGACTTTAGAAAATGAAATTTTCTAAATTTCTAAATTTTCACTGGTATGGATAGATGTTTAATTTCCAATATTCCTGTGTTAAACTTCATCCCTTCCCTACAGGGTATTAGTGGCAAGTCTATTGTGGTGTAATACTGTCTATCGAACTGAGCCTAGTAACTCCTTTACAACTTCATTATTTAAATTATTATTTTTAATTATTTTATGTGCCTTTCACATGATGTATCTTAATCCTATTCATTCCCTGTCTCTTCACATCCACCCTCTGACCCTGCAAGCCCCACCCTCCAATAAACCAAAATTCAAGAAAAGGGGATAAGAAAATAATATGGACAAACAGGAAGAAATTTAAAATATGAGAAACTAACGAGACCCAGAAAGTCAAGCTGTATACTCCTTTGTCCATAGACCTCTACTTGCAAGTGTTCATTGCAAAAAGTCATTGAACTGGTTCAAGGCCTACTGGTTTCAACTACACTTGATGCTGGGCCACAACTAGGACTCTGTGTTGTGGAGATCCTGCAGGACTGCATTTCAGGCCCCTTCTTGTGCTCTAGCAGATGGGGTGAATGTTAGAACAGGCCAAGTAACAACCTTGGGTCTGGGCCAGGACAGCTGTAGGACTGGTGTGCCAGATGGAAAATGGGGACAGTTCTCCCATGGGCACAATTTCAGGGCTGGCTCAGCCACACCTGTGGTAACAGAGTTGTTTCTGTTGTGCTGCCTTGGCCAGGTAAAGGGGCTGCTCTTCTGGATGTTGCAGCTGGAAGTGAGAGGCAGTTCTCCTGCTCTTATGACCACAAGGGCAGATCTCCCATCTACTTTGGAGCTGATAGACAGAGTTGGGTGATCTTAAAATTCTCAGTCTTTCAAATATATTTTTCAGTAACATAAGTTGTGTTAAGGTAATATACTCAGTATAGCTTCACACACACACACACACACACACACACACACACACACACACACCAGTTTCTGATGCAGTCTAGGACATGCAATGTTCTTGAAATCATTGATTATAATAAAGGAGAAGAAATAGTATGGATGAGCAAATGACATCTTAAGACCTAAAAAAGTATTTTTATAATCTCTGCATGATACTAAAATCAACCTGCATGATCAACAACTGTGGGCAAGCTCCTTATTTAAGAGTAGACAGTTTATAACTGAATAATCACCTTATGTAGACACCACATTTTTATAACACAGATGCATTAAATGATGATCATCTAGCTCATATTAATTTCTAGTTATTATGAAAAGAGTAGCTATGAACATGATCATCTATAATAGGAAATAGAGTTGTGTGGTTTTATACTCAGAAGCGGCATAACTGTGTTTTAATGTGGATCTATTTCTGTTTTGCTGAGAAACCACGTTGGTTTCTACAGTAGTTTTCATGATCACCAGCAATGCATTGGGGGTTTCCATTTTCCACATCTTCTCTGTTTTTGGCATTTGTTTTCTTTTTTTTCTTAATCTTTGCCATTATAATGAGTAAAATAAAATTCAAATGTAGTTGTAGTTTAAATTTCACTAATGGTTAAAAATAATAAACACATTTAAAATCATATTTTTCTAACTATTTGCACTTCTTCTGAGTACTCTCGTTTCAGTTCCCTAGTCCATCTTTTAATTGGACTGTCTAGTTTTGTTTTTACACACACACACACACACACACACACACAGGTTTACAGAAAGATATAAATGGTTAGATAGATAGACAAATAGATAGATAGATAGATAGATAGATAGATAGGTAGATAGATGATAGATAGATAGATAGATAGATAGATAGATAGATAGATGATAGATAGATAGATAGATGATAGATAGATAGATAGATAGATAGATAGATAGATAGATGATAGATGGATAGATAGATAGACAGACAGGTAAATAGATAAATAGATAGATAGATAGATGATAGATAGATGGATGATAGACAGACAGATAAATGATAGATAGATAGATGATAGATGGATAGATAGATGGATAGATGATACATAGATGATAGATAGATGGATGATAGATAGACAGACAGACAGATAGATAGATAGATAGATAGATAGATAGATAGATAGATAGATAATAGATGGATAGATAGATAGACAGGTAGATAGATAGATGGATAGACAGATAGATAGATAGACGATAGATGGATAGATAGATAATAGATGGATAGATAGATAGACAGGTAGATAGATAGATGGATAGACAGATATATAGATAGATAGATAGATAGATAGATAGATAGATAGATAGATAGATAGATGATGGATAGATAGATGGATAGATAGAGAGACAGGTAGATAGATAGATAGATAGAAGATAGATAGATAGATGATGGATAGATAGATGGATAGATAGACAGGTAGGTAGGTAGATAGATAGATAGATTTTTTTTGAGACAGAGGGTTTTGTCTAGCATGGACTCTTCTGGTACTCATTTTGTGTCTAGGCTGAACTCAAACTCAGAGACCCACCTACCTCTTTCTCCCAAGTGTTAGAACTAAAGGTATGCACCAGTACCACTAAAGATTTTTTAGGTTTTTTTTTTTTTTTTTGTATATTCTGGACAGTAATTGGACCCAGTTGTAAATCCGACAAATATATTGTTTGTATTCTGTAGATATCTCTTCAGTTGATTATAGGTTTCCTTTGCAGTGCAGAAGCATTTTAGTTTCATAAAATCCCACTTGTTGATTGTTGATCTTATTTCCTTGGTCACTGGAGTCCTATTTGAAAATTTATTATCAGAACCTATGCCCTGTAGCATACTTTTTACACTTCTTCTAGCTAGTGTACGTCTAATATTTAGTTCTTTGATCCTGTTGTAATTGACTAGTATATAGGGACAGAAAGACTGTAAAGAACCAGTTGTAAAAAATGACCAGAAACAATAGTGTCCTCCAGACATGACAGAAGCAATGATTCATAACTCACAGACTCTATAGTTGCCTGCATGATGCTTGCACAGAATCCAACTAGTCTGTACTTCAACATGGAGTAGAAAGGACATCATGAGTTCCCATCTGTGATGAAGAACTAAGATTCTGTAAAGTTTCTAGGGATTGAGAGCTACTTTTCTTTCTCTCTTTTTCTTTTTTCTTTTAAGAGTATAGATCTTGGTAGTTTAACATGCTCAGTGTATGTTCCTATATCTAGGATTATATGGTCAGCACAGATTGGAACCACTGGGTATTAAAAAAAAAAAAGAAGATATGAGGCTGGGGATGTAAGAGGAGGCAGTAGATGGGGAAGGGTTATGGGGATTAATATAATTAAAACAGACTGTGAAATTTCCATAGAGAATATTAAAATATGAAAAGACGCTTAGATATATTTTTAAACTAAAAGAAAAAGGTAAGCAACTATGGAAAACAGTGGAACCAAGTAAGTTTACATAGATGTAAATGATGGTACTTAAAACACATGGTATATGTATCTCCGTTTGTGGTGATATATTCTATATTTAATAAAATCAATCTGGAATAGCAGAGGACAGAGCAATCTTCCCAATCTCTCTTGTATTTCAGTTTTGTTTTGTTTGGAGACAAGATTTTCTGTGTAACAGTTATGACTGACACGGAACTTGCTTTGTAGACTAGGCTGGCCTCAAACTCACAGAGATCGTCCTGCCTCTGGGGTCACCACTCGATCATCCTAAGCAATGTGATTAAAGACATGGGTCACTGTTCCCTGAACTTCATGGCTTGACTGTGGGTGATTCTGTTCTTTGATATTCCAGGCTGATTTTATTAAATATACAACGTATCACCACATACATTTTGATAATTTATTTTTTCTTTATTTTATCATTTTTAATAAAAATGTCTTTTTTATCTATGTATTCCTCTGCTCCCCCTCCCTTCCCAACTCCCAATCCCTCCCAATCAACCTTCAGCCGACTCTCCCCATTCACCCATCCCTTTTCCCCAAAAGGCAAAAAGTCCCAAGGTAGGTCAGTTCAGCGTGGTACATCCACTCTAGTCAAGTCCAGTTTCCTCACCTCAATGTCAAGAATGGGTTAGATGTTCTTCTGTGGGGAATTGGTTCCAAGGTGCCAGCCCACCCACAAGGAACACAATCTGATTCCACCCCACCCAAGTCTCCTCATACTGCTCATGCCAACTGACAGTTGCCTACCATTGGAGGGCCTATCTCTTTTGCCCTATGGATCTCCAGTGGTTATTCTTGATTCAGTGAGCTCCCCAGAGCTCCAGCTAGCTATTGCTCTGGGAATTTTCCTCATAATCCCCATCTCCTTGTTCATATAGACTCTCCTCGCCTCTTCTCAGCTGGACCAGGAGCTCTGCAGTGTTCAGCTATAGATCTCTGCCTCCACCTCCACTCACTGTTGGATACAGTAACCCTTATTATCTTCATTGGGTCCACTACTTAGGGTGGTTATTCCTTTGATTATAGGGGGAATCCTGTTGAGGTACCTCCTCCATTATAGGTTAGAGACCAAGTCAAAGACATCCTGTAGGTTCTTAGTGGTTTTCCTGGCACCTGGTTTCTTTCTAACCTCACATTGGCTTCCTCTATTGAGATATAAATCTCTTTCTTAATCCCTCTTTATTGTTCCTCTCACTTAACCATCTCCTTCTTTCATGATTTGTTCCCACCTCTTCTTGGTTGCAGCTTGTTATGATCTCAATTTGCAAAGGAGATCTCTATTTTCTCTTCCCAGGGTATTCCCTGGATGTCTCCCTTAAGTTCTTTCTGATCCCAAACTGTTCAGGGGTTGTTGTTTGCAGCTTGGGTATTCTTTGCTTTTTTGCGTAAAATCTGCTTATGGATGAGTACAACCCATGCCTCTCTTTCTGGGCTTGTGATACTTAGCTCAGAAAGGTTAATAGATAAAGAGTACCACTTGTCTGATTTATTGTTTTTCAAAATCAATTTAAAATAAGAAAATGATTGATATGTAGACATTGTTAGCAATAGTAGTTTGTGCTAGTTTTCAGTAATATTCAAAATATTTACAATACATGGTAGAGTTAAAAATTTCTTTCTCATTGCTCAAAAGACATGCCTTGGCTTACAAGGTGTTTGTTGTACCTGATTCTTCCTTTTAAAGTCTGTTCTTGTGACACCTTAGTTCACAAGAATGCTTCTGTGGCTTGATAGGTTTTGTTTTAACTTAACATACATTTATTTTTATTTTTGGTGCATGGGTGTTTAGCTTGCATGTATTATTGTGCACCATGTGACTTTATTGGTTAGAAGAAGGTGAAAGATCCTCTAGACCTGGATTTAAAAATGATTGTGAACTGGCTTTTTTTGTGTTGGGAACTAAATCTGCATCTCTTACAACAGCTGAAGGTTCCCATATCCACCAAGACATTTCTTTACCCTTTTGATACAAGTTTACATTTAGCATGCTAATTACTGTTTTATTTTATAGATAAACTAAATTACATATACTTTCCTGTTTGGTTGAAGATGAAGATTTCACAGGAGTCATATTCTCCTTCATGTATTTAGTTGTATTTTTATAACATTCTTTTCATTTTCAAAGTGATTAAGCTGATCCAAAACAAAAATCAATGAAATCTAACAAGAAAGTAGTTGGTGAGTAGTTTTATTTTAACTTTTAACTGAGAAGTAGCAAAGCCAAATCACCTCAATGTATTCTTTTTCCATGGATTACAAATTAAAAGATTTGTAAGCCTTATTAATAAATTTTTATTCCTGTTGGTAGCTATTAAAGAAAAGGCAAGAAAAAAACTGAGAAGTCACTTAAGAGTTGAACTTTAATGTAGACAGTATATGTAGTTATTATCAAGCATTTCTGCAGGCCAGCCATGCAGTCTCAGGAGTATTAGACCCTGTCCCAAAGTTGAGTGATCCTTGCTGTGTGAGAATGTCCCTGTGGGTTTGTGCCTCATCTGAAGACCCATTGGTCCCAAACTAACAAGGCCCCACAGCTCCCAAAACAAATCTCTGGATTACATTTTTAAATTCTAACTTTAAAGTTTTCACCCAGGTTATTACAATTTATATTAATTACTGCAAAAGCCAATTAATTGTCTTTAGTACCTTTTTTTCAGTTGATTTCCAATCCTTTTGACTAAATAAATCATATATGATTCTTTTCACAATCATCTTAGTAAATGATATTTTATTTTTTTATATCCACTCCTTTATTTATTTCAGACAAAATTTATAGAATAAACTTTCACTAAACTTCTTAAATGGCTAGATATCATGCATGGACTACTATAGTCATTTCCAATGAGTATTACCAAATAATTTTTAAATTGATTTAAGAAATAATTTCATCAGCGTCAATTTCTGTTCTTTCTACTCTTAATGACACCCATGTGCCAGCAGGATAAAGTTCAGAGCCATTAATTTATAGTCATATCTTGACATTTTCTTTTCCCCATGCTCATTTTAACTTTATTATACTCTACATATGACAAGTATTTTTTTTTTTTTCCTGGGGATAGTTTATTTATGTAACCCACAAAGGTGCTTTTCTATATTTCTTCATTGAATTTTTTTCTACCAAGAGATACATTCTCAGTTCTCCTTCTACTACTCAGAAATTCTTCTTGTAAGAAGTCTTTCCTAAACATTTTGATATACTCTGTACTGTTCTTCTTGTTAATGTCTCTTACCATCTTTATATCTCATTTTGTATTGTTTATAATCCAAGTTTACTGTCTTTCCTCTGAGTGTGATGCTTATTAGGATTTAAATATTATTGAGTTCTAATTAATTGTATTTGTAAGTGATGTGAATCACAGAAGTATTTGTAAATGAGACAAAAATAAAATTACACTATTTATTGAGAAATGAATTAACTCCTAAGTAAATGCTGAAAAAAGAAACTAAATGTAAAAATGACATCTGTGGTCAGGTAAAAGCAGCAGGTAATTATTTAATATTATTGATATGCATCCATAATAGCCAAGAAAGAAGAAGTCATGAATTTGAGAAGATGTAATTAGGTAAAAGAGATAGAATAGGGAAAATGTGATAAAGACACATTTTCATTGATGGTGTAGACACTAGCAAATTGTGAGTGCTCCAGTAAAGTGATCATGGTTGTGTATTTACAAATAGCTAAGCTCATTGGGTCATCAAAATCAAAACCAAAACACAATTAAAGTTAAAGGTGAATTATTATTATTATTATTATTATTATTATTATTATTATTATTATTATTTGCAAAGGAAAGAAGTTCTGCTGAGGCTCAGTAAACTGAAAAGACTTGGTGTTCTATGTGATAAATTTATAATAAACTAGGCTTTATATAGAACTCCTCAGCTGTATTACATAATTGTCAGGATACACATATGAAAAGCCCATCTATTGTCATACAGGTAGTCAGAGATAGATTAGAATTTATAAAAAGATGTGCCATGACATAAAGACTTACTACTAGGAAAGATGAAGCTTCAGGATATTCAGGTAATTATATTTCAAAATAACACATATGTTGCTATTTGGGTGAGGAAGTACCAGATAGTTCCTTTTAGTAAATATCTAAGCAACATGAGAACAATTGTCTCGTGATTTCTTTCATTGTTAAAACTATTGAGAAACTTTTTTTTTGGAATTGTAAATATTGTAAGTACTGCATTAATGCGTAGGCAAAGGTAATTAAATAAAATAACTGTTAAGAAAATGTAGACATAAAATTGATTGGTGCCACAGAAAAGCTCAATTTTCTCATGCCATTAAAGCCACACAGTTACAATGTGAAAGACATAACTATTATTAGGTGGTAGATTTTGTACTAAAGAGGCATCTTATTTTAATATTTATTGCTTTTATTTTGTGTGCATGTATGCATACCTGCCTGTATGTATGTGTTCCATGAGTATGCAGGAATCTGTGGAGGTCAATAAGAGGCGTCAGATCCCCCGTAACTAAACTTATTCATAGGAAGGTTGTAAATCGTGTGCTGGCCTGAACCTGATCTTTATCGTGAGCATTAAGCGTTAATGACCAATGATCCATCTCTTCTGCCTACATTTTAAAATTTCTTTTAGAATTGAAACTGAGTCTTTCTGTGCAGTTCTGGGTGTCTGGGAACTGACTGTCTCACTATGTAGACCAGTATAGCTTGAAACTCACAGATAACCACTCTCCTCTGCCTATGTGCTGGGATGAAAAGCCTGTGCCACAATACAAGGGTGAAGAACAATTCTGACTCAGTAAGCCAGAGCCAGCTCCTATATGCAATGAGTAAAAGAAGTTCCTTTCTCATTCCTTGTTTTGTAGACTGGAACTGCAATGTTTGGTGCTTCCTTCCGGTCTTTCCTTCAAAAGTGTGTTTTCAATTATTTGCATTTTGGTAATATTTACATATTGTCATACGTTTGCCCTTAGATGGAAATTAAATTTCACATACATGCATGTTTGCATGCACAAGAAATGGGGAGAGGAAAGAGAGAGGGAGAGAGGATTGATTTCATTGTTCCTTTACCTGCTTCTCCAGCAGTGATGTGAGTCTTCATTGAACCATAAAGGAACGTCTGAATGCCAGTGGGTTCTCAGACCTGCTCAGCCATGTTATTACTCTCAGAAAGTGTCAAAGGATGGACACAAAGTGTGATAAAGTGTATGCCTTATTTATTTGTTGTATTGAAATTTATACATTGTAGAAAATCCACACATACTGTATACATGTCTCATGTGTAGGGAAGAGATTATATTTCTGATTGATTTTTTTGCTCACTAGTTGGCTCCAACTTCTTTATCTGAAGTTTGAGTTTATAAATTGTAGAGAATATTGGTATTTTCATGTATTTTCTCATAATGAAATTGTGAAAGTTGACTGTAGCATCTCCAACTTGTGAATCAAAATCTATATTGTGCTAGAGGGACCACTCCATGCACCTATTGACAAGTTGAAATAATTTTAAGGATACAATAGTGTAACTTTTGTCCTAGGGGTATCCAGCAGTTACCTAATCGGACTTAAAACACACTCAAGGAGAAAATTTATGCCAGGAACTGTAAATTTAGCTACTCCTTCTGGCTGGTAAGATTACAGATCTTTAAAAATAAGCTATTACTGCAGCTTTCCTAGATCAGTATTATTTCTAACTCCATCTAAAATACTTTTTCCTTATAGAGAGAGATATGTGTAGCTCTCACCACATATTAAATAAGCTTCATTTGGCACAGACAAAAAATAATTATAGAAAGTCACAACTGTTCAAAATACAAAGAATCAATGATTATAATATGGCCAGATATAAATGGTATATGAACAACACAATCCTTAGTCCTAAGGATCAATGAATATTGCACAAGAAGAGGAGGTATGCACTTTCTATGAAATAGTGTCATGCGTATGTATGTGGTGTGTGTGTGTGTATAGCTTTACCCAATAAATCTCAATAATACTTCTAAATAACACTAGAACAACCACCTAACCAGTTGACATCACAATGTGAATGACAGTTTTACATGATCTCAGTGCCAGACAAGGCAGACAATGACTGCCAAGAGAGAGAGATACAGTCTATCCCAAGTATAAAGGTATAATGCACTTAGTACCACTATTTAATGAACTTAGCAGGTTATTATTTAATAGGATTGATATGCATCAATAATAGTTAAGGAAGAAGAAATCATGAATTTGACAAGAAGAGGAGGTAAAAAGATTTGGAATGTGGGCAAAGGAGAAATAAGAATGGATATATATATATATATATATATATATATATATATATATATAGGAGAATTCATATATATATACTCATATGTGCTCATATGTATTCATTTAGAAATATAATACTCTTATATAAAATATTCAGAATGTTCTAATAAAATAAAATTACAGCATTTCATTAACAAAATAGAAGTACATTTTTCTGTATTAACAAAAAATTTATGTTAACTCACAGAAGCATTCTAAATATTTAATCTGAAAAACAGCCCCAAAACTCTAGTTTATGGAAACAATTATAGCTTTTAGCAGAAATTACGCTTCTCAAATATCAAATCTAAGATCCCAAATAAAGATTTATTTTAATAGATTATTTGAGACTTTTTAGGTGACACAAAAAGTTGATAAATGAGAAATTTAGAGATGAAGTTGTAATATGACCCAGTTTGGTTAATGAGAATGAATTAAACTTGTAAAACAATTAAAATTAGCATAATCAGACAAATGCAACATGGCAAAGGAATGGCAGAGAATTGATTTACAGCTCAGAATATGCACAGTAGTGTCAGGAAATTATAAATATGGTTTTAAGTAGTATGCTGTATTGTGCTTTAATAAAATATGCATGCATATAATGTACATATATTATTATAAAATTATACAGAAATATAGGAGCTAAGATCTTTTTGCTATAAAGATAAGTTTGAGAACCATTATATTGCACGAAAATAGTCTGATATTGGCAAAAAACATCTCATGAGCTCTTTTATGTTTATGTTATGTAAAAAGACGTATATACAGACATAAGAATAAAATAAAGAAATTCACAGCTGGATTCAAAATAGAAAAAGTGTGTGTGTGTGTGTGTGTGTGTGTGTGAGAGAGAGAGAGAGAGAGAGAGAGAGAGAGAGAGAGAGAGAGAGAGAGAGAGAGAGGGTGGGTGTGTATGTCTCTCTGTGTGTGTGTGTGTGTGTGTGTGTGTGGTGTGAAATAAAGGGTAAGGATTTTATTATAAAGCTGCATTGGTGAAAAAGAATGTGAATTGTAGAGTGTGTGTGTTTTTTTTTTTATATCAGCTACTTTTCATAGGTTTCTTATAGCACTTCAAATGTTCAGATTTAAACTTATTTAAAAGAAGTGCGTGTATAGCATACATATGCACATTATTTTATCTTTGCTTCTCTGACACACAGCCCCTAAACAACTTGAGTGTTTCAAGTGATAAGCCTTTGCATGACTGTGAGATATATGAGATCTGTATGTTCCCAGAAAGCTTCAGGATAAAACTAACTACCAGGAAAAAAATAGTAGATTTCAGGGGCTTTCAACCAATCTAACAGCTTTCAAGAGCTGTTGAATGTTAGGTTAATAGTCTAAGGGTCTCTCAAATATTACCAGTGCCCCTAAACATGAAGAAGTAGTATGAAAAACTATGCCCAAATTCCCCAAATATTGTTTATAAAGGTTTGTTTTTATTTTAAGGGGGCTGATTATAAATTGTTATTGTTCGTCATTAATCTCTTTCTGAAGAATAAGATAAGAAGTAGATTATTTACTCTATTTTTAGAAGCAACCACTTGTTTTAAATACATTGATATGGATTTTGATGTATTGATTCAATTTTAAGGTAATTTTGTTATACTGTTGTTGCATGAATTCTATTTATGATAAAGAAAACTCAGAGCCAGATATTGGGGGAAAGGCTGAAATATTAAAGAGAGGAAACCCACAGTCAAATTTCACCAAGCTATCACCCAGCCTCCTCAGCTTCATTCTTCATGGCTTCTACTGCATAAATCTGTCTTTCTATGCCTGCCTTAAATACCTTCTTCACCCAGTTGTTTCACATCCATGTTAAGATTAAAGGGATTGGTTACTACTATTTGGTAGTTAGTCTTGAACTCACAGAAACACAGAAAGATCCCTGTCTCTGGAGTTATGGGATTAAAGGCCTGGTACCACCACTGCCTGCCTGGGAGCCTGGAACTCCCTCTGTAAACCAAGTTGGCCTCAATCTCAGATCTGCTAGGATTAAAGGCATAGGTCACCACTCCTGGTCTTTCCCCTGACCCTACTGATTGACTCTTCTCTGATATTTAAGACTTGTTTTTATTAAATATGTAACATATCACCACATACTGTACGTATATTTCTACTCTTGTTTAAGGTATTGTGTTAATACAATTTACTTAAAGTCATAATTATGATTAAAAATACAGATTAACAATTAGTCATCTATGATAATCAAACTTATAGTCATGTTAGTTAGTTTTTATAAAATATTCAAAAATGCATTTCAATTAAATAAGTGAACTTTGCTAGAGTAAGCTAAGATGGTCCTTCAGGTTGCTTCTTTGAAGATAAAACTGCCAGACTCTCTACAGAACACAAGGATAATCAACTAATAAATTTTGCCAAAATGGGTGAAAAAGTCCTTCCAATTTCTTGATTCATTGAAATTTATGCCAGACACTCTAGACTTGTAGGCTGAAGATGGATGCCCTAATGTTACAAAGGAATTTTGAGTGACTGTACATGAAACCAGACATCTCTGTTATTTCTAGAATTATGGAAGTTGCTCATAATTTTCTTTAAATTTATTTCTATTTCTAGAATTTTGGAAGTTGCTCATAATTTGCTAATACTCTCTCCTTCTGGAATCTTTGATGATGTTGAAGACCAGATAGTTTTAATTATATTTTTAGTCATGTTTAAAGGTATGTGAAACAGACTAACTAAAAGAAAATAGATAGTAGAATTTTTTTTTTAATTTTGCTAAATGCGAAAAGACTAGATATTGTAACTGTAATTCTTACTTGATAACTGTTTTGTTATATTCATTTTTACTAGGTCAAAATTAAAATATTCCTTTTGATTAGACTGAAGAGGGAAAGTGATGTGTTATGTCTTTTTGTACACTGTGACTATGTTTTATTGCCATTGGTTAATAATGAAACTGTTTTGGTCCTTTTCAAGTCAGCTCAGAGGGATGTGGGAAATCCAAGCAGAGATAAAGGAGAAGAGCAAAGTCAGGAGTTGTCGTAAGGTGCTTCCCAAGAAGCAAGATGTAATAGAACACATGTAAAGGCACAGACAAGTGGCAATATATAGATTAATACAAATGGGTTGAGTTAAGTTATAAAAGCTACTTTCTAATGAGCCTGAGCCATAAGTCTAAGAGTTTGTAATCAGTAAAAGCTTCTGAATAATTATTTAATAAACAGCTGCTGGTGGGAGAGATTGTCTGGGTCATGGTCTGCACTGGTCAGAAAGTATCTGGTTACAAATAACCAATGATATAATTAATAATACCTACACAAAGAATCTTCTACAGAATTCTAAAGAGAATATAACTGAGTATCCAGTAATGGTGTCTGTATGATGGTGAATCCATATTGTGCATGAATGTTTTACAATACCTATTTGATGTGGGAATGTCTTTCTGTATTCTGTGAATATCAATCTTTAAATAAAGGAGCTGTTTTGGCCCATTACAGGCACCATAGAAAAGTAGGAGGGGAAATCAGTGCCTAGGTAGGAGAAGGGTGGAGTCAAGACAGACCAAGCCAACTGCTCAAAGAAGAAACATGTAAGGAACACAGGCAAGCCACGGGCCATGTGCCAGACAGATTAATGAAAATGGGTTGAGATGTAAGAGCTAGCTAGCAATGTACTAAAGCCATAGGCCAAACAGCATGAAACTAATATAAGTGTCTGAGTCATTTGGGGGGGGTGCTAAGCAACAGCAGTGGGAGGCTAAGGGGTCTGGGGCAGCAGGTCTGTAGGTCTGGACCTCTGGCGGCGGGGCCAGGAAACTTTATTGTAACAGATGGCATCCCTAAGGGTCGAAGAGTCCATTGTGTTTTAAGCACTGCCAGAAAGCACAGGACAGGCTGAGTGTTCAGCCTTGGGAGCCTGCACTATAGGCTTTAGTTGTAGTTTGCACCTTTTCCTCTCCCAGATATTACCTCATAATAATTTCTGTTGTTTAAAGTCTTAGTTTAGAACCTTCTTGGTTAGACAAAAGGGGAAGATGTAGTGGGATTCAGGGGATAGCTGATAAAATTGGAAGGCACTATCCAGAGTCCTGAGCACCTGAAGGGGCTGTGGACAGCCCTGTTCAAAAGGGGCTGCTGGGATCTTGAGCGGCTGGTTTTGTTCCTGCCTCTTTGGGAGACTGGATCAGCATCCATTGCCTGAACCATCCGATGACTCAAATATGCTTGTACGGTGTAACCTGTGATTGTGAGTGTTATATTACTTTTCAATAAATATTAATCCTGTATTTGGTATATTGTAAGTGAGATTTATTGCAATATCTGGCATCTCTGCATGGGTTGAATACTCACATAAAGCCTGAGAAAGCTTAAAAAGGGCTCTAGAGCAGAAACAGAGCCAGTAGCAGATTTCAAATTGTGTATCTGATGCGGGTCATTGTACAGAGATAGCGTGGTATTCAGGCCACTGAACAGAATGGTGCCAGTGGAATGGAGCAGCCAGGCTAGTTTCTGAAGTCTCACAGAAGAATCAGTAGCATGTAATTGATTTAAGGTTTACATTTATATTAAACAAAAAGGAAACAGATCAAAGACAGTTTCTTAGTGGCAGAGTTTTCTTGTGTCTGCTCTGTTTGCTAGCAATGAACAGAAACACGGTCCCTTTAAGAGAATTTACTGATTCAGCCTATCTGCAAAACCTATGTGGCTCTTTAAGTGAGTGTGAGTATTTTAAAAGCTTTTCTGATTATACAATGATGAAGGATTTACAATAAAACAGATTCAGATTTTAAAAAAAAGCCTGTAAACAGGTTACAATGTGTGTTAAAGGTACATTGGCTTCAGAGAGAAAAGAAAGAAGATAGAGAAAGTCTTTAAAAAGAGAAATAGAGTAATAAAAATATTATAAGCCACGTAAAGATGGAAAATAGACACAAAATCTGGATTATAGTTATTACTGTGTTTTCTTTTAATTTTTTTAACTGTTAATAAGCTAACTGCAGAAAGACAATGGATTGTAAATGCAAAGGCTTCTAAGTTAAACAAGAATATATATTTTAAAGGTATCTTGATTTTGAAATTTGTGTCTAAGGATTTATTGCTTTGCAAGAGTTTTGCTTTTGTTTCCACAGAAGATGAGAACCTGTGGATTGCTCCCAGGCAAATATGGTTTCATCAACCAAGACCCCATGAAAATTCTCTGATGGGAAGAGATGATCACATCAGCTTCAGGACTGCAGACTAAGGTGATCCAGTCTCAAGATCCCATGAGATTACCAATGCTCCTTAATCAGCAGGAAGTAGTAATGGAAAAACTACGCCCAAATTCCAAAAGTAGTGTTTATAAATTCTTGTTTTCATTATAAATTGTTAATGGTCATAGTTAATCTCTTTCTAAGAAAGATAAGGGGATATGGTATCTGAATGATTTTAAAAAATTAGGTTATTGAATTTACTTTAATCCAAAATCAGCTGTTAGTCTCAACATATTTTATATTGGTATGAATTTTGGTTTATTGATACAAATTTAAGGTCAATGTTCTTATGATGTATGTGTATTTCTACTCTTGTTTAAGGTATGATGTTTATGTAACTAATTTATATTTTAAGAACTTAGACTTTTCTGGTCAGTGGGACAGATCTCCTGGCAGCACCAATCAAGAGATTTTTTCAAGAGAAAAATGGGCATCGAAAAACTCCATATGGAGTATACTTTCTTTGTGGCATTTGTTAGCCATAGGAC
This sequence comes from Phyllotis vaccarum, assembly GCA_033318265.1. Lineage (NCBI taxonomy): Eukaryota > Metazoa > Chordata > Mammalia > Rodentia > Cricetidae > Phyllotis > Phyllotis vaccarum. Next base: position 58,285,733 of record JARWLC010000019.1, on the reverse strand, counting down.
AAGAACCTGTTCTTGTATTGACTGCTTGACAATATGCTGTTTAAACTGGACATGCAGGTTCCATAGGAAGGTGACCTTTGAACTTTGGCAGAACAAGCCACATAGTCATTCTGGTTCCTGCTTTGCAGAGAATGCTGTCAGACATTCTTCAGAGCTCAAGGAGAAGCAAATGATGAACTATACCAGAATAGGCAGAGCAAGTTTCCTGCATTACTGAAATGCAAAGAGACTCTGGGCCTGTAGGCTGAAGATGGATGCCCCAACTTTATAAAGGAACTTTAGGTGACTGTCCAGGCGGATAGGTGTCATCTCTGTCATTCAATTTTGGAAGTTGCTTGCACTTCCAGTCTACTTGAGTAAATATATCCTTCTGTGGTCTTTGATGTAGTTGAAAATTAGATAATTATAGGTATAGTTTTTTTTAGTTATTTTAAAAGGTGCATTGGATATGAAACTTTAGATTCACAAGGATAAGGTAGATGATAGAGTATTTTCTTAAACTTTGCTATATACAAATTGACTAGATATTGTAACTGTAATTCTTGCTTGATGGCTATTTTGTTACATGTAATTTTACTATATTGAAATTTTAATCTTCCTTGTTGATTAGACAGAAAGGGGAAGGTGATGTGGGAATGTCTTTCTGTGTGCTGTGAGTAGCAATCTTTAAATAAAGAAGCTGTTTCGGCCCATGACAGGTACCATAGAAAAAGTAGGAGAAGGGTGGAGTCAGATCAGATCAATCCAGGTGTCCAAAAAGAAATATGTAAGGAACACAAGTGAACCACAGGCCATGTGGCAGACAGATTAATTAAAATGGGTTGAATTAAGATGAAAGAACTAGCTAGCAATGTGCCTAAGTCATAGGCCAAACAGCATGAAGCTAATATAAGTGTCTGAGTCATTTTGGGGGGCTTAAGCAGCAGCAGACGACTAAGGGGTCTGGGGCAGCAGGTCTGTGAGTCTGGACCTCTGGCTGGATTGGGTCAGAAACCATATTGTAATACCTCTTCTATTTGCGATCATGTATATTTCTTCTATTTGGGCTTTTTACTTGTATCTTTTATACTATCTTTTCTAGCAGGTAAAATCACTTCTGAGTTCTATAATCTGATCTAGAAGTTGACAAAAACAAAGCAGTATATTATGACAACTTCTATCTATGCCAATTAGTCAGGAGTTTAAGCGACAGTCGGGCTCTAATTGCTAGCATCTGAACTGCAAGACTGCAATGTAGAAGTTTAGCAAAAGATACTAGTTGCTTTTATTGAGAAGAACTAACAGTTCCCTTATATTTGAGGTTACCTGATGGACATCTTAAAACAGAATAAAACTAGCAACTTTGTCTTTACTCTGTAGCTGTGAGTCAGTTTCTTATTCAAGTCAGTATAGAGGCATGATAAAAAGCAGGTGGTATAAGGACAAGTTCAGCTAAATTTGCCTTATTATCACATCTCTTTCAATAAGAAAGTTATTGGGACCTGTGTAAGGTTCCCATCCAAGACTCCTTGGAAAGGTATGTGAAGGTATTGTCATTGCCCTCAACCTGCTGTCACCTTAGAAGTTAGTAAGAAGGAAGCTTTAAAGACATACAACCCTTTGATTATTCACTCTACATACTACTTTAAATGGAAGTAATCATCTTGTGAATGTAGGCAAAAAAGTCCTCCAAGCAGAAACTATCAATCAGTGAAATGCAGATTCCTATCAATGACAACAGTGACAGACTTTCTGTTATAAAGAATTTAGATGTGCAAACCCTTTTCTTTAATGAAATTAGGAAAGAAATTGATAAAGGGGAATAGATTTATTTATAGTTTGATAACAAAACAGAAAGTCTTCTAGTTTTTGTCAACCCTATATACCTTTATAAATTTTATGCACAAGATGAAACAAAAATGAAGAAACATAAAATGTTAAAATAATTTGTTAGAACCATACCCAATCTAACCTGGGGTGCTAGTCCTTTATCTAGCTAGAACCAGGACCTTAGCCTTTTGCATTTTCCAGCAAAAGATTTATGAGGAAAAATTAATACTTTGGAGTATATTGTTTTAACATAATGATAATAAGAGAGATAGGTATAATTATTTCTCTTTAAAATAACTTTTTTGTATGTTCATTTCATTATTTTTATTAAAATTATCTTTTTTATCCATGTATCCCCCTGCTCTCCCTCCCTTTCCTCCTCCCAATCCCTCCCAGCAGCCTTCAGTGTTATGTAAGATCAGTTTGTAGGAACAGAACTGAGACAATAGTTAACCATGCAGTTATGAGCAAAACTGTCATTCATAATCAACTGAAAGCATTTTTTGTATTAGTACACCTCAAGATTAGCTTGAAGCCTGATATTATTCTCTCAATATGAACATCTTGAATAAATGTTAGCCTTGACTGTTTACCACCAATTTTCTGATTAAGTTCTAATGAGAGATCAGTTCAGATCTCCCAAAATAGAACCTTTAAACTAGGACTGTCGTGACAAAACTGGTTGTGATTCAATTAGCATCACTTTGTAGGGTTTTTTTTTGGGGGGGGGGTTGTTTTTGTTTTTTTTTTTGGTTTTTTTTTTTTTTTTTTGGTTTGTTGCTTTGTTTTGCTTTGTTTGACACTACTATATCCCTTGATCAGAATAGTTTTGTAAAGCCTTGGGATCTATCTCATTTTTAAAGTATTATTAAAATAGTACTAGAAGAATCCAAACCACTGTGCCTTGGAGAAATCTTTGACACTGAGAAGCAGATTACAAATCTTATCTCAGAAGTGTTGTGTGTAGCAAGATAGGGGGTAGAAAAAGTAATTAAACAATGCATACTTTAAAAAGCACATAATAAATATATGTCCTATTGTGTTCATTTTGGTGGTAGTTGGGAGGAATAAAAAATGGTATTTAAAGACAAGTGTTGTAAATTCTTAACATTATTAGAGTACTCATAACAGAAAAGTATAGTGGAAAGGACAGTTTTGAAAGACTCACCCAACAGTATAAAATTAGCATAAGGGAAAACCTGTTGGAAAAAAGGAAGTTACAAACACTTGTCTCTCTGAGTAGAACTATGGTAGGCAAAAGCCAGTGGCACAGGTGCCTGAAGGTGACCTGTAATTCATCATATTATGTTGAGCCCTGGGTTGAGACGTAAGAAGTCTATGAGACACGTCATGCATGAAGTTAAGAAGTGCACATAACAGGTAGAGCATGAATTGAGAGTCTGAGCTTTGAAATGACCCAGAAAGTCCACACTATGGCTTCATGACATGAAAGTCCCTCCTTTCCCATTGCATTTACCACCTTGCTACAGTAAGTACTCAATGCTTAAAGTGTTCTTGCCTGTTTCACATTCATTGAATGCATTCTGTGTCTTAATAAACTGTCTACTTCTGCTTCTGTGCTGTGTCTCTGCTACGTTGTTTTTTGCAGGATGCAAGGTCCTAGGAGAGTCCCAGCTGTGTCTTCCACACTTCAATATTCACTTTTAGAAACTTCATTTCTTTACATCTTTGATCCAAATTAGAAGTTAGAATAAAAAAAAATCCTAATCTAGGTACCAAAGGAGTATGCTTTTGTACACTGTAAATATTTGTCACTGTAAATATTGGTTTAATAAATTGCTAATTGGCCATAAGCTAGGCATACAAGAAGTATAGGCAGGGCAGCCAGACAAGAAGAATTCTGGGAAGAAAAAGATCAGAGCAGAGATGCCGAAAGATAAGAATGCAGGTCTGAGAAAAGGTACCAAGCCATATGGTTAAATGTAAATAAGTAATATTGGTTAACTTAAAGTACAAAAGTTAGATAGTAATGTGCCTGAGCCATAAACCAAATATCTTATAATTAATATAGACCTTTGTGTCAATATTTGGGACTAAATGATTGTGGGACTGTGGGTCCAGACCTCAGGGCTAGGTCAGGCCAGAAATTTCTGACTACAAATGGTGCCCAATGTAGGGTACAAACCCATGACCCTGAGGTTAAGAATCTCATGCTCCATCAACCACATTTAGGTCGAAACTTTCTTCTTTTGTGTTGCCAAGATAAATATTAAGATATCTCCCACTGTTTACAATATAGCCAACCAAATCAATCAAAGCACTAGGCTGTTTACTCAAATATTATCAACAGCTTTATGTATACTATTGATCATAGATTGTTTGATGTTATAATCCTGTAATAATGTCAGTTATTTTGGTCATTGGAAGAAAGTTACACAAACTTTTGATGATATGATTGATGACTGTACTGGAGAGTTTTATTTGTTTGAAGATAATCCTATTATCAGCATTTAAATTGCTAATTAACACTGTCTTTTTAGACAATATTTAAGAAAATATTAACTCCTGAAATGCTATACATAAGCTCTCATGAGTTGTTCAATAAGTACCAACACAGCTTTATTTTTCTACTTATAAAGCTTGAATTGAAAACTTGCAAATATAAATATAAGAAGATGAATGCAAAATAATTTTATTTCATCCTTGTGAATTCTTACTGAAATCTAAACAAAACTTGTCCAATCTAATTGCAATCAATTTATACTGACTCCCAAGTATAATAACGCAGTTATTAACTGGCTGGCTAATGGGAGACTAATATTTTGTCAAGAGTCAGTGTGCCTACACAATAGAATCTTCTACCAGTGATGAAGTAGACCTCTGGAGAGAAAAATGCATGTATGAACTCTAACCCAAAGGATTGCAAAAATCACCAGCTAATCTTCCTTATCACATCATCAAAAGTAAGCTAGCTCGGATTCCAGAAAAAACAGTCTCTGAGCTAAAGTCTATGAATTGGTCATCTGTTTGCTTGGTAAGGTTCATTAACTGGGAAAGTAGAAAAGATATATGCCATACCACTCTTTAAATTACTGATAGTAATGATGATGACGATGATGATACATCTACTTCTCGAAAGAAAGAGAACAGTAGACGTTTTGGTGTTCTGAGAAGGGCCTTGTGGATTTTTGAACATGCACAACACTAAAAAAATTCCTGTCGTCCTTTGTGTCTATGGTACATGGCTTCATGCCATCTGGGTATTTATTTTAAAAAGGGAGTTTATACCTGAACCTAAGGAGAAAATGATTTCCTCTTTTTCTTAAACTGTGCTGTTCTTTGTGGTGTCTGATCACCATCCATTTGCTGACTAAATTAAACTTTCCAAACTAGCTCAGCAGTTATATTCAGAGAAACCTCTTATGTCCTTGCATTTAGAGTGCTGGTTAACCAGGATTCCACCTGAAGAGCCTTCATTATGCACTCATTGAGATTGCTCATTACTTGGCAATTATTTTCCATACCTTCCTTGTGCACATGATGGCCATACTGTTCACTTTTCCTGAGCATCTAGAATGATAAGCATTAAATAGAAGTTTTTAATCAATCGCATAGATGAATACAATTAAGTACATTAGTACTCATTGGCAAAAAATCAATCATAACAGGGATTGCTTAATGTGGGGCTATAACAGGGGTTTTTTTGGGTTATGGCATAACAATATAATAAATATAAGGTCATTTGGACATGGTATAACATTTTTCAGAATGAAAATAATGCAGAGCACTTATTTGTATTTTTAAAGTTATTGTATAGATAAGACAGTCATAGAAAAGAATCACATAGTTAGAATGTTCTGTGATCTGGGTGTGAAATTCATTTTGTCATCAGACAGTTTCAAAAGAAGAAATAAAAGTTTCAGTCTGTCGTAGATGAAGCCTTTAAAAGATAAACTGGGATAATTGAAAATTACCTTCAGCTACTTTTGGCTTTTCTGCTACTAAAACAAATAGCTGAACTTTTCATCTCTATGGATATAGTTTGATAAAAATAGGACAGTATATAATATAATCTTAGCCAGTGATTTTGTTTTGGTTTGTTTGATTTTTTTCTTCTTTGTAACAGCTCTGTATGTCATGGAACTTGTATTATATTGCTTGAAGACCAGGCTGCCTTAGAATTCACAGAAAAGCAGTTGCCTCTGCCTTCCAAGTTCTGGAATTAAAGGCATTTTCTCCACTACCCAGTGGCCAGTGCGTTATAAGTAGACATCATACTCTTGTATTATTAGTAGGCTGACAAATATTGTACTCATTTAGATTTTAATACCTTGTGCCACATTTTCATTTAGTTAATTTCTCCTACTGGCAAACATTTAACTTTTTTTCAGAATTTTTAAGGAAAAAACAGAAAAAGCTATAACAACCACTGTGGTCAATTCATTAAAAATTGCTTCTAAAAATAACTTTTTGTTTGGGTACACTCTCAAAAGAAGAATTATATGCATATTCCCCAAAGTTCTCATGCTCTTATGATGAATCTTTTGGTTGCAACAGAGCATATATTTCTTTTAAAATATGATTTCTTTCTTTTTAAAATTATTATTAATTTAAATTTTATTTTATGTATCAACTAGAGTTTCTACTTCCTCCACTCCTCCTACTCTATACTCAACCCACTCTTCAGAAAGGTCAAGGCCTCTCTCTTATGGGAGTCAACAAAGCATGATATACCATGCTGAAGAAGGGCCTACCTCCTCCTCTCTGCATCAAGGGGAAACAGGCATCCCACTATAGGGAATGGGTTCCAGAATGTCAACTCCTGTACTAGGGACAATTCCTGGATGCTCTGCTAGGAGTCCACAAACAGACCAGGTTACAAATTGTCATCTATATGCAAAGGGCCTAGGGTAGTTCCATGCAGGCTCCATAGCTCTCAGTCTAGAGTCCATGAACTCCCATGCATTCAGGTCAGTTGTCCTTGTGGAAAGTACACACACCTATGAACACTTGATTTCTGACGATGAAACCAAAGTTGTACGGTGGAAAAAAGAAATTATCTTCAATAAATAATAATGTGTTAGTTAGGTGTCTACATATAGAAGAACACAAATAGATGCATATGCTATACAAAACTCAAGTCTACTTAGATCAAAGCCCTCAAAGTAATTCAATTGCATGGAACCTAACAGAAGAGAAAGTAGGAAGTAGCCTTGAACACTTTGGCACAGGAGACTACTAAAAAGCTTCTGTAAGACGAAGGCACTATCAATAAGACAAAATGTCAGCCTACGGAACAGGAAAAAAACTTCACCAACCTACATTTGATAGATGAGTGATATTCAAAATATATAAATAATTCAAGAAACTAGACATCAATATATCAAATAATCCGATTAAAACTAGGGTACAGATCTAAATAGAATTCTCAACAGAAGAATCTCAAATGCCAAAAGACATTTAAGGAATTGCTCATCAGGGGCAATGCAAATCAAAATGACTCTGAGATAACATCTTAGACTTATTAGTCTGGCTAAGATTAAAAAAAACAAAACAAAATAAAAAAAAAAAAACAAAAACAAAAAAAACCAGAAACAGATGGCAGATTATATTATAGAGGACGTGTAGTAAGGGGAACACTCCTTTACTGTTAGAGGGATTGCAAACTTGTAAAGGCAATATGGAAATCAATATGGCTGTTTCTCAGAAAATTGGAAATCAATCTGCCTCAAGACCTGGAAATACCACTCTTGGGTACATACTCAAAGGATGCTCAACTATGTTCATAGCAGCATTATTTGTAATAACTGGAACCTGGAAACAAACTAGATGTCTCTCTGCAAAAGAATAGATTTTTAAAATGTGGTATGTTTACACAGTGGTGTATTACTCAGCTGTAAAAACAATGATATGATGTAATTTGCAGGCAAATGGATGGAACTGGAAAAACAACTATCTGGAGTGAGGTAATCCAGACCCAGAAAGGAAAACATGTTATGTACACACTTATAAGTGGATAGCAGATGTAAAGAAAAAGATTAGCAGAGTACACTTCAGAGCTGTAGAGAAACTAGGTAATAAGGAAGACCCAGACAGGGATGGTTGGATCTCCCTGAGAAGGGAAGATAGATGAGATCTCCTGGGTAGACTGGGACAGGGAGGTAGATGGGAAAGGATGTGGAATGGAAACACGAGTAACCAGGATGATAGATTTAGTCAAGGCATGAAGAGGGAGAACAATGAAAGAGATACCTTGATAGAGGGAGACATTGTGGAGTCAGGGAAAAACATGATGGCAGTGAAACTCTCAGGAATCCACAAGAATGTCCCTGTCTAAGACTTCAAGCAATAATGGAAAGGGTGCTTTAACTGGCTCTCTCCTGTAATCAGATGCAGCTCTGAGAGTCACATTGAAGAGAGAGAAGAGGGGTAATATAAGAAGGGGGGGTTAAGATTATTCCAAGGAAGATGATTTCTAATTCATTTCTGCACTTTAACTTTACAAAGTCCTTCACTTTCACAGTGACTAAATGCCTTCAATATTTTTCTCACCTATCTAGAAATGTATAGAAAAAGCATGGCAATAAACTCCCAGGCCTCTACGGTGCTGTCTAAGTTCACGGGATGGCTATACAGTAAATCTTCAGTAAAGCAATGATGATGGATGAACAGCGAAGCAGAACCCCCGTTGCTAGTGCCATGTGTAAGAGTTAATTTCCTTCTTTCTTTGATATTCTGAGTTTTTAATGTCTAAGTATTCACGGAAGTAGAGTAACATTCCTGAGGTGGAAGAACTGGGATGCTGAAGCTAATAGCTTGACACTGGTGTAATCCTTCCTGTGAGAGGTTGCTGGGCTCTGCACTTATCACATCCTGACAGTGAGCAGACTCCCCATGGCTGTCTCCATCAACAACATCTTTAAAAAAACAATATTGTTTCAGCAGTTAAGTTTAAAAATGCTTAACTTTTATTCTCAGTATGAACTTTTTGCCCTTTTCTTGCATCATATCTTTTAAAACAAATTTTCTGTCAGGTTACAGTTTACATTATATTCACTTTTAACAAGTGTCTAGGCCTGTGACTAATCCAGAGATAATTACAGTGCCAATCCTATTGACAAAATCGAAACACCAAAATGGAAAAAGCCTACATTTCCACTCTCTATTTCTAATAATATTAACCTGTCACTCTTCTGCTATATCAAAAATTCCCTGGCTTCCTTCCTTAAATCAAATTGCCCAAAGCCCTAAGAAATCACATTTTCATAAGCAACTTAGTCAGGCTACATCTACAGGCCCCAGGAGTGAGATTATTACCACATGGCCTCCATCCCAAACTTCTCTTATGTGATATTAAAAACTTTGGAAACTGCTTATATCTCGCCACATCCTGAAGATTTAGAGGTATTCCCAATTAGCTCCTCCTGCTCTAGTTAACATGGAAACCAGTCAAGTTTCCATTTCAAAGGCACTAGGATGTACAAGTGTACATGTTTTTCATTTAAGAGCTTCTATGCTTGCATTTGCACAGTAATTCTATACAAAACCCCAGCCTCTTGGAAAACAGAGGAGGTGAGAGCTATAAACAAAAGAATTTTCAAAAGATGGAGAAAAAAACAATCCATGAAGCAATTTACACCTTGCTACCTAATTTGAATTTTAATAGGCAAGCTTCTACAATAGGCACATGCTGGAAGAAAATATTGAATGAAGAGAGTCACAGAAGACGTTACAAAGATAATTATCGTAAAAGTTAAAATGCATATTCCATTGTTCGCATATAGTGCTTTAAGGAATCAGAGATGCTCTGAAGAAACGCTAAGGTTGAATGAAAAGATACAAAGCTAAGTGGAGAGGAATTTTTCTGTGGTTTTACATCTGGAAAAGATCTCAGTGATGAAGGTAAAAGATATACCACTAGGTAGCACATTAAATGCAATAATTGTTTTACAAACTGTGGTGCCATGTGGAGTTGTTCCTTCTCAGTTACTAAGAGGGTACCTAAGACAGAATAAAAACGGAAAACAGAAGATGCAGGAGGGATGGATAAAAATAAATATCAAAACCATTTTGAGCTTGTGATAAATAGGAGTGTCTGTCGATATCCTAAAAATCTACAGAAGGCCACTTGAATATCTGCTGTATCCTTCTGACTGTTGGTTAAATCACTAACCATAATCATCTAAGCAAATAGAAGGAGAGAACAATGTCTAAACAAACTTAAAAGCAAATTAAAAGTCAACATTCTGTGTCTTACAATGAAGACTACCTTTGTTTCAGAACTAGGCAGTAACCTGCAACGTTATTACGTTACACATATACATATATGAATATTTCATTGAAAAATATATTCATTATATGCTTTTGATATGTACGTTATACTTTTAATTTGTAGTGATGTTTTTATTTAGAAACAACTTGTCTTTTGATTTATTAAGTGTTTATAATTTCAAAGGAAATTTCTGTCAAGAGGATATGATACAGTTCACAGAATAAACATAAAGAAATGGCGGAGCAAAGGAGATTTTTCAGGGAATAGGAACAATTACTAGGTAAGTAAAACCTGATTTCTGAATTCCTAGAAACTGTGTGAAAGCTAAGCATGGTTATTCAGTTCTATATCCAAACACTGTATGGGCAGAAGCAGGCAGATTCTGGAAGCTGACTGCTCATTGGCATCGACAAAATGGTGAGTTCAGATTTTGTGTTAGAATAAAATAGTATAGAGATAAAAGAAGAGACTCACTGTCCTCCTAGGAACCCTACATGAATGTGCATCTGCATAGTACACCCCACAGATATGCACCCAGCACAAATACATAAGGAAAAGTGCAAGAACAGAAGGAAGAAAACTAAAAACTAATGAAGGAAAAACTAAAAGCCATATAGCATTTTTTATCTTAAAAGTTCTAATGACCAGAAAATAAGATAATGATCAGTAAACATATTAATAACAAATGATTGAAGAATTAACAGATAGAGCCTTTTTAGTCAGCAACAATAGGAATCTACCAAAACTTATATGTACAATAACATTTTATTTAGTAACTCCAAGTGAATCACTTTACAGATACCTATACATATAGGCAAATGCAAATATATAGAAAGTATACTCATTCATATATGTGTAAATGTCTATCTCTGTGTGTATTCTCTATATGCTTATTATAAATGCACAAGCATACTAAGTATATTAAAATATTCAAATTTAAGTGAAAGAAACAGCATTATAAAAATGTGTACCGTGCGTGTGTTTACGTTTACAAAATGTAGGGATGGGAAAATCAGGTTCTTGCTGCAAATACAGCCATTTATACACAACCACACATTCTGGGATGCTTATAACTTCATATATAAATAGTTTGAAAAAATGAGACATAAGTATTCTTGTACTGTATACCATATTCTAGGAGTCCACAGATTACAAACCACTCAACTAAGTTCATAATGGTTATGTCTGTACTAACCATGTAGAGAAGTTTTCCTATATTCAATATTCCTTAAACAATGTAGCAGCATTATAATAGTTCAATTTACATTAAGAATTTCTAATGCTTTAAATGTTCACTTTTTATCATTCCTTTACCGTTATAACCTAAGTATGCATATAAGATTTATATCCCCAATTTCTCTTTTGCTCATTCTCTTTCTATTTTATCTAAAAATCACGATCTCTTCTTCTATAATTATTGATGCACACACACACACACACACACACACACACACACACACACACACACACACTCACACATTGATGGATAGATTAGACTCGATAGATACAGAAGACGTAAAGCAGGTAGATTGGCAGACACAGTCCCGAGTTTATTTAGTGTTGCTCATATGTACATCTATGTAAGGCTGACAACATGAGAATGAATTATCTACCGGGAAATTTATCCCCTGAAAAAAACTGATTTTCTCCCTTTCAGCAGCTATTACTCATATGCAGCTCCTCATCTGGAAATGGGACTGTGTGAAATATCTGAGCTCCACCTTGGCACGTTGCTTCGTGTTGCACTTGTACAGTTCTTGCTTAAGCAACTGTATTAATTTCCTGGGTGCAGCATCCCTGCCAATTTTAGGAATCCCTATCAGCAGGCTTCCTGATCTTCTTATTTATTAATATTAGTGCCCATCTTCGGCAGTGTTCAATGATCCTTACATGTAAGGGTTATACTGTAAATGTAGCTGTGCTGAAATATTTGTTGTTATTGTTTTTTCCTTCATTTTATTATTTTTTATTTTTAAAAATGTCCTTCTTATCCATGTTTCCCCTGTTCCCCTCTTTTCCCTCCTTCCAATCCCTCCCTGTCAGTCTTTTAGTCTCTCTCTTCCCCATTCCCCCATCCCCTCCTCCAAAAGGGTAAGAAGTCCCAAGGTGGGACAGCTCAGTGTGGCACATTCACTCCACGCAAAGTTGGATTTCCTCATTGGGTTAGTTCCAATGCAGGGAGTGGGCTCCAAAGTGCCAGCCCACCACAGGAACACAGTCTGATCCCACCCCTCCAGGCTCCACATACTGTCCATGTCTGTCTTGGAGGGCCCAGCTCCTCCTCCTAATGGCCAGTGGCTGTTCTTGATTCAGTGAGCTCCCCAGAGCTACAGCTAGCCATCACTGTGGGAATTTTCCCTCATACTCACTACCCCCTTATTCATCCAGACTCTCCTCCCCTACTCTCAGCTGGACCAGGAGCTCGGCCCAATGCTCAGCCATGGATCTCTGCATCCACCTCTATTCATTGTTGGATATAGGTTCTGTGATGACACTTAGGGTGGTTAATCCTTTATAGGGGAAGTGTGGTTTAGACATCCCCTCTACTATTGGTAGGAGACCTAGCCAGGGCCATCCTGTGAGTTCTTGGAGGTTTCCCTAGCATGCGGTCTCTGAAATTTTAACAAATACAAAATTCATTCCTTCCCCTCACTACATCATAACTTATGCTTAAATATGAATTGGATTTAATTCAAACTGAAATATTAACTCTTTCAGGTTCAGGAGAGCGATGAATTTGTTTATTTTGGGAATATTATATCTGTTCTGATTTTCATGGCTCAGATTCAAACTGGAATTAAACTACAAACTATAACTGGTCTCCATTTATACTGCATGTTTTGGGGATTCGTAGCCTCCAGAGACAGAGGTAAGTTCCATATAGTACAAATCTCTTTGTGTTTCCTACGGATTCTGCCTTTTTGAATCTCTCAGTATGATGTAGTAGCTGAGAATTTTGTTCTATTCCTGTCACTTACTTGGAGACATTTGCGTAGAATAACTAACCTCTTAAGTGAAGTAAGGAGGTAGTCACAATATTCTAAATTTTTCTCCATGCCAAGCCTACGAATTGTTCCTTTGTTCGGATTCTGTAAGGAAGAGGAAAACATATTATGCATTATTTCATGTAAAAACAACGTAATTGAAAATACCTGTGCCACTCTTGCATCACATTGGCTATACCTTAGGTGTTATAGAACAAATGGCCTGGGAAATCCACACTCATTTATTTTCTGCATTTTTATCTATTGCAAACTCATGTAATATCCTGCGATTACTGAAAGAAGATCCTTTGATGAGGCATGAGAGTTACACTTATCTTCAGGTATAATGATAAATATTTAAAATAGGTTCATAAATTATATTGCTTAATTTTATATGTTAAGACTTCATGTAGTGATTATTTTGTTCCATAAATTCTTTTAAAAATGGATTATATTTTAATAAGGTATTTTTTCTCCTCAGAAGTAGAAAGAGAAATAAAAATGAAATGCCTACCGAATTGCCAGGCAGTAAATGAGAAGACAACTTTGAACAAATCTAAGAACACTATTTCATCTTATTCTCTTTCAAAAATGTGTTTATAAATGCTTCTGATTTTCCTGAGCTCAGTTTTGCTGAAATTATGCTAAATAAAATGTTTTAAATTCTGTTGCTTTTTTTCCCCTCAACACCCTTCCTATCCCATAAGCATGCTACTCTTACCCTGATTCGAATCACACATAGCAGTTTCTCAGTTCTCTACCATGAAGTGGTAACCATTGTACGACACATATCTTTGGGTAGCACACACTGGAAAATGCACTCTGGTCTGAGAGTGTGCTTTTGAATGCTCCAAAATAAGAGTACTTATAGTTTTCATCCTGTTTAGTTTTAGTGTTATGGTGTGTGTTCAAAGAGATATTTTTAACATCAGAATGCATATTAAATCAGCAATGGCGACTTTGGTAGATATATTATCATATATTTCAGATCAATTCCACCCAAGCTCATTTGAAAAGATTCATGACTCTCTTTGTTTATTATTTTACTATTGATTACTGAGTTATCTTTAGGACATTCCCTCTCTTATTGTAAGATGAAGAAGCATCTTGCCATCCATTTTCCCTTTTTCTTCATTCTCAGTAAATGAATGTTTCATTTTAATCATATTTTCACTCCCCAAATGCAATGCAGAATACTGTGTTACCTGCTGGAAGAGAAAAGGTAGAACATTAAAAGACCTTTAAGAAGCTCTTCTGAAGTGGAACATAGGATTTTACAAAATATTTATTTAAGGAGCAAGTATTATCTCACCAGCACACCAGTGCCTGACAAAAAGAAACTCAGGTCATATTCCTGAGAGTAGGAACCAGGATGTTTGGTTTTGCATTCATAACTTTGAAGCTCATCAAAACTGTAAGTGTTTAGATTACTCATTTTTTTGTTATACACGCACTGTTGTCTTCTCAGTCTCTGGAACAAAATAGGTAGGATTGAAGACTGATTTTACATATCAACTTAACTGGGTGGAGAAATATATATATGGGATCTAATATGACTCCCCTATCTCCCTAGAGGTATTATTAGAGTACTAATTCAGTGGCCGAATAAAAGATGATCACTCTCGAAAATGAGGAATAGACTTTAGACAAACGTAATCTTAATCTAGGATCTATGTAGAAAATTAAGAAATATTGTTTGTATTTTTATATATAGGTACATAGGACAGGCTCAACCCTAGGAGAGCTCTGGCATACTTTTATCCACACACCTATGCATCTTTTGTTTTGTTTTCAACTAGCCCATTTTAAGTGATGGTGGAATTGCGTGAATGCAAATGAAAATTAAGGTATTAAGGTATATATTCCATATTTTATAGGTTGATAAATGTAGTTTCTTTTCTTCTTGTAAGCCTACTCCCGTGTCTTCAACATACAGAAATACAAATAAGAATAAAAATAAGTAAATAAACCCCATTGTGCCTATGGCTATGGACAATATTTCTGTTTAGGAAAGATGACCGAACAATGAAGTGAAGCCCTTCATTTGAATGTTGTTTATAGAAGACAGATGGCTCTTTACTGTGACAATGCATAAAACATTTTGAAACTTCACTTTACATCTAAAATAACGAAATGCCTCCCACATTTGCATGCATGCAGAAAAGACCCACGTTCTTTATGCTCAAAAATCATTGCTGGCAATTGAGCAGCAGCAGTAACAATTCTGATCTGGTTTCTTGACTCAAATTTCCTGTGATGATGTAACCTGTAGTTGTAAAGCAAGTAAACACTTTCTTCCTTATAATATTTTCTCTTGTCAGTGCATCTTATCACTTCATCAGAGACACCAGAACAGAGAGAAATCTCAGACAGTGGGTTTTAGAACAGACTTTTGTGTTATTCAATATGCTGGGATGACGAATATATGAATTGCTGCAAATGTTTAAGCTAAAATAAATCAAAGTTAATAGTGAGCAGGCTTTTATGTTAGGCACCATCTGTACAAGGAGAGAAATTCCCTGGTTATTAAACTACAAAATCACTTTTACATGAAGTTCTCCAAACTCTGGTCATATTGTTGCATAAAATAACTTCATTTTTAGTTAAGCCTTCCTCATTGTTGCATCTTGATTTCCTCTCGGCTCTATATAAAAATCATTGTTCTGCACACAGTAAGACGTTTAAATAGAATACAAATCTCTGTCAGTGCCTTTTGTTCAGGTCTTTTATCACGTTAGCCAGTGACAAGTGCCAAAAAGCAGAGGGGGAAGCTTCACTTTCTCAATTATTTTTATTTTCACCAGAAACAGCAAAAGCAGGAAAACCAGAAAATTACTGGCTATGATCCAGTATTGTAACGCCTTTAACTTACCATTTAACTCTTTCTCATTCTATGGCTGAGTCACCTCCAAATGCCATCCATGTGCATTTCTGTCACTGAAGTCAGTAGTGTAGTAACCTCTATTTTAGGAGCTTTGGGGAAAAAATGACTCCTCAGTCCTATCTTGGTGTCTTCTCACCTTTTCTACATTTTGAAAATGTTACAGAGAAAAAGTTTATTTTTTTTAGCAATGGAAAATGCCTAAAGTCAATAACTGTTCTCCCACCTCAAGAAGTTCAGGGAAGACTAGCAAAATAGAGATACAGTGTGTAGATATAAGGCATTGTTTGACATTTCATATTAATGTAGTAAAATTTTTATACTTGGTGAATCAATATTGAAAAGCATTATTACCTAAAGTCCTATTTTATATAGATATTAATTTTTGCTTACAATTATTTCTCTACTCCAGAATAATATTGTATTTATTTATGTCATAATAGATCCTTAGCTTTTTATGATCCTGTATGTTTAAGAATGACCATATATTTCATGGAAAGTTTGCATTGAGAGTTGTCTGATTTTTTCAGTATTAATCTGAGTTTATGTATTGCAAAAGAATGAGAAGTACCACGTTCATTGCATCATTGAATAGTTAGAATTTTCTGGGGGCAGGAAGAAAAGAATTAAAGAAAGAACAATCAGCTAAGGGGCTAGAGAAAGGATCTCTGCTGTTTAGAGCATCCGCTGCTTTACAGAGGACCATAGTCTACTTCCCAGTAAGCACGTCAGGCAACTACACCACCAATAACTCCAGCTGCAGGGGATCCAACACCTTCCTCTGGCCTCACAGGACACTGACACTGACATGTGCATACATACACACAAGTGCACATGTTCACACATAAATAAAATTAAAACAAATTTGTTCAAAAAAAAAAAAAACTAGACACTGAGATTAATCCCAGGTAAGTGGTGTGTTAATACTGCATATTATGGTTGCTGAGTGTGACTGCACAATGGCCCTTCACTACAGAACTGTGATGTTCTGGGGAATGCATTATCTTTATGGCTTTGCACTTCTAATTTATCAACAAAACAATATGGTCCCTGTCACTCAATTTTTTGACAAAGTTTACTTTCTTTTGGTAGATATGGACATAATTCAATACCTATGTATATTTACTTTTCTTCATTATTTAAAACATATTTTTATATATCATTACTTAAGAATATATACACTACAACTCTAGATCTGTTAATATTACAGACATACTAACCTTTGCTGGACTAACTGCCTGGCTGATTCTATTTTTTAATGTATGATTCACTAGTCCCCCTGAAATCACACAACACTTTTCTTTCTCCTTATTTTACATCTCACAGTGTCCTCCAGGATAATTTTTTTATTGGGACCAGAGTTTGTTCTATGATAGTACTGAATAACATCTTATGTGTATATGTACTATGGTTTCTTTATCCATGTGTCCATCCAAAGATACTGGCTTTTGTGAATAATATTATAATAAGCATACAATGATGATTGTTTTTCCTTGGGTACATTTTTTTTAGTAAATACCCTGTTTTCCATGACGGTGCACATTTACATTCCTACTAACAGTGAAATAGTGTATTTTATAATCGTGCTGAAAGCTATTTGGTATCTATTTTTTCTTTCATATAATAGATCTCCTAATGGTTCATAATGTATCTCCTAATGGTTTTCATTTCCATTTCCCATTATATTATTCCTGATTTCTGTGAGCATTGGCCTTTGTCATATCTTCCTTGCAGCAATGTGTAGGTCTATTTTACCCAACTTTTATTTGGGTTATCTGTTTTTCCCTCATAGACTTGTGTAATTATTTTATTAATTTTGGATATTAGTTATTCATAACATTTAGGTATTAAAAATAGCTTGCAATATGCACTTTTCAGTTGTGACATTCTGGATTCAGAATATACAGAAATTTTAGCTCTGTGAAGCTCCAATTGTGTATATTTTTTTTTGCTTTTATAAGTTTATAAGTTTTATAAGTTTTTTATAAGTTTTATAAGTTTATCTTTGGGTGATATATTCAAATACTCAACTTTAAAGTCTGCATCCCAGAGCATTTTCCCTGTATTTTTATCTTAAAAAAAAACTATGTTTGGGTCTTTTATTGTATTTGTTTCATTTTGTTAGTTAAAATATGGATTATGTTATTAGGCAATGCTTTTTTTGGCATTCAAAAATTTAGTTTTCTCATACTCATCTATCAAAGAGACTACTATTTAACCATTGTGGTTGCTTGATGCCCGTGTCAAAAACTAATTAACTACATAGATGTACTTCTGCTATCTGTTTTGCTATAGTCAACTGTGTTTTATTGATAGCCTATGTGAATTTTCTCATCTTCATTTTACTGTTTTCTTCTAATATTTACTATGTTCATTATTCCAGTGACTTTGAGCGGGTTTTTGTTTGTTTGTTTGTTTGTTTGTTTTTAATAGTTCCTTAAAGCACAACATTAAATGGATTAAACTAGGTTTCTTTTGGGGGGATATTTAATCGTATTATAGTGTATTTTTCTGATATTTGTTGTCCTGTCAATATTTGAAAAGTTGAACAACCCACTTTCATTATGTTCAGATACTGTAAAAATTTTTGTTTATATCTTTTACTTACTCTTTAACATATCACATCTTAAAATCCTACTGTTTAAAACTTGTTCTTATTGTATTCTTAGCAGTATGAGATTATGGCCTGAAAGTGTAACACATAGATTTACACTCTTGTGATTTTTGCTGAAACTTTCTGTGCATCTCATCTTGTGTTTCTGTTATATGGAGAACACTTTATTTTTCCATTTCTTAATGGCAACTCTAACAAGTATATTGTTTTGGGCTGGTGGGTTTCTTTATTTTCTTTCATCATTTTGAACATTTCTTCATATCCTGTTATAGCTTCTAATGATTATGCTTAATACTCATGATTGTCTAATGTAGGACTAATGTAATTCATCTTTCTCTTTACACATTCTACTTTATTTATTTTCTACTTTGATTATTCTATTATTATTCATTAAATTTTAATGAATAATTTACAGTTTTATCATATTATCTGTAGAGAACATTTGTTCTAACACCCATTTTTCTATGTTTACTAGAAAGTCTTTGCTTGGGAAGGCTTCCTGGAGATGCGTCTGAAGGTATCGCTTTAGTGCAGGGTTCTATCAGAACACAGTAGCGTGCTTATTGCTCAACAGAAATAAATTATTGTAAAATTCCTATGAATTCATAAAAAAGCATGATGTGGCTGAGGGACTTGTGAAAAAGAACAAAGATGGGACAGAAGCCTATGATAAGTGATAACCATGAAATCCTTGTATTCAATCCAAATATAAAGTCAATGGCAGTTAAAGTATAGACATCATTAAAGTTCAACTTAGTGATCCTATTTATTTTCCTGGGATTAGTTAGGAATGTGATTGAGGGTGAACATCCTAAGGAAGAAATGTTTAAAGACATTTCTAACAGGAAACTCCATCAGAGCATGGGCTCATGAAACAAGAAACTTGCAAAAGCACTGAACAACTCTCAGACAGTTCAAAGTGTTCAAGAGTTTTCTTTCCAGGTTATTTAATTGCTCCAGGCAGTTTGACTCATACTTTTCCAATTGCTGGAAGTTATAGCATTAACTGTGTTTCAGTCTGTTACCGATAAATATGAGACGATATTCTGAGTACATGAATAGTTTCAATTTAAAACTAAGACAGTATGAATACAATATGGCCTTTAATAATATTTTCAATCTCCCTTCACTAACTACAAAAATATGCTATATTAACACGGATGCCAAACAACACACCTCACTTATTCTATATATTGATTTTTATATTTTGCTAGACTTTTCTGAACTTCTTAATGTGGGAGTTCAGTTATTGACTTTAGACATTTTATTATTTTTTTTAAAAGAGACGTGTTCATTAACATTTTGCATCTGTAGAAAAATTGAGATGATACAAAAGAAGACTCCCAGGTTGGAATTAGGACTCATTTTCCAAGCCTTCTATGAGTAGAGGGCACTACATTCTTGACTCCAGTGACACCAAAAAATGTGGATGGCATTTGGAGGTGATTCCAACACAGCTGGAGGAAAGAGTGAGATGGAAAGTCAAGGACATTACAACTCATGGAATATTGTTAAGTAATTTTCTGTTCTTACTGCTTTTGCTCCTTCTGGTGAAAGTAAAAATAATTGGGGAAATGTTTGAAGCTTCCAAGAATTCCGAGTTTGGCTCATGTCACTAGCTAAATGACAAAAGATCTGATCAAAAGGCACTCACAAAGATTTGTATTTGCTTTGAAGGTCTTGCTGGGTGCATAACAATGATTATTATACATAACTGAGGGAGGAAATCATCCAGACATGGAGATGAGCAAGGTTTAAAAATTTCTGTTATTTGTGTGCATCAATATGACAAGACTGAGAATTTCAATAAAAAACGGGCTTTGTAATTTGATAACTAGGGAGTTACTTCTACTATATCAGAGAGTGTCAAATACAAAAGCCTTCTGATCATTACACCTTGTTCTGTTTCAGCTGAAATGTTTTGCAGCAAAACGTTCAGTTATTCACGGTTTCAACATATTTAACAACATAAAATATCCATTCTAAAACCTACTGTGTCTGCTTTCGGTCTGCCCCGATTGATTTTTGATGCTGTGATGAAATGCACTTACAAAGGCAACTTTCAGAAAGAAAGTGTTTATTTTCCAACTAGAGATCACAACATCACAAGAAATTTCAGACAAGGAATCAGACCAAGAAAGCAAAATCAAAGAAGAAAAAGCAGTTGATTCTGAAACTACTACTGCTTCTATAATATGAGCCTTCAGTTTCTGAGAATAAATTACATGACTCTTATCCATGGGAACGTGAGGTGCTTTGCCATCATAAATGTGAAGTCAAAGTTCAGATTTTACATATTATATTACAGTGATAATAAATAAAATCCTAAAACAATAAAATGAAAGTACAATAAAATATATTTATTTCTCACTTTGGTGACATTTTCTTAGACCTCTTTTGACTAAATATTCTTGTAGTGTTTATTTGGTTATTTGAAATTTTGATATGGTTTTCTTTGCCGACACACTGAATTGTTCTTTCTAGTAACCCTTCTATAGAAATCTTAGAGATCATAAATATCCTTAGTCCATTTTTTTACTATTAAAAGATTTATTTATGCTTTAATTTAAAATACAGTTTTGTTTGACATAATATTATGGGTTGGCAGCAGCCTCAGAGTTGGAAAATGGTTTTCCATACGCTTCTGGTTCTAAGTATTTCTTTACCCTGAAGACCTGGTGCAACTAAGTTTTTCTTTGTTACAGTTTCCACAAGCTTTTGTTTTAGAAAGGGTAGATCAGGCTCCCAATCCCTCTTATTTCTCTGTACTTTTCATCTTTCTTAGAATCATGTAATACAAATATATTTAAAGATAGCTGATTATATTAAAAAAGTTGTTTTAATATTTTTTAAAATAATTCAGTTGAAATTAAATGTCTTGTCAATATTTTAAGGAAAATAGTTTATTACATTTTGTATATTTTCAATCCTACATAAAAATCTTTGAAAATGTGTTATTATATTTCAGACACATACAGGAACACACACACACACATATATATATATAAATTTATATTTACATATTTAATAGTATAGTTCTGTCCTCAGAAATGAAGACATTCTACCCTGTAGGGAAGTTCATTAAGGAAGTAAACAACGTAGCATAATTCCAGTAAGTCTCTAAATTTGAACTGTTTAGATTCGCTAGATAGAGCCTCTCTCCAGATTGCATAAGTGCAAAGGCTTCTTAGATTCATTCTCAGACAATCCAAGATGCAAAGACTCTCAGAGAAGCTCAGAAGCATAAACAAAACTAAGACTAGCTGAGGACTTCCAGAAAGAGGCTTAGGCCAACAAAGCCATGGACAGGACACTGTCCAGCTTGTTCAGCTGCCTCAGGTCTGTGCTGCCTATTACTACTTCCAGATTTTTTGACCTGTCACCCATGCTAGAGTAGGCTTGTCTGTTACAGCTGATTTGGGGTAATTTCTGCTCTTGTACATATCCCCTCACCCATATTCATTTAAGTAACATCAATAAAAATTACTGGGTCACAAATTACTGGACTTTGGTGCTGACTGTACATGTGTCATTAGCTATCTATCTGAAGTAAGAAAATAGATGTTTGAAAAATGTTTGCCCACAACAAACATTTCTGTCTAGCAACAAAAGAAAATCTTGTTTTGTACTTAAATATCTTTACATATAATAAACATTAACAATTTAAATGCTGAAGTTGAATATATTATTTTTAGAATATAATAAAAAATAAAATACTATAAGCTTTTTATTTAGCAGTAATTTATTCATGAAAAAAATAGAATACAATTAAGTGTTAAGAGATATCTTAAAAATCGGATTGTAAAAACACAGATTAATAACCAAGGATGGCTTAAAGCAAACATAGTCTAGTTACAAAAATGTAAAAGTGGTCTAGAAAATGTAACAAAAATTGGTAATCTATTCAATTATAAATACTTGACTTGGTGACTTTGATTTTTATGAAAACTCATGTGCATAAAGTATAGTTTCAACCTGTGTATTCACTTGGTAGGATTGTTTCAAATTCTTTCCTCAGCTATATTTGGAATATCAGCTGAACAACTGGGTAACCTCTACATCCACTGAGCATTAACTGATTTCTGTTTTCTTTCAAATTGTGTGCTCTCAGAGTTTAGGCAGAACTGGAGAAATACCAGAATGAGACAAAAGTGATATTCAAATAGCTGGATACCTAACTTCTTGTTGCTTTCAAAGTTCAACCTAGAATTTGCATTTCTTCCTTCATGTAAGGCTTATTTTTCTTCCTATAATAAAGGGTCTGGACTCATCACAACTGCAGCACTTCCTGTTTATATTATTTTCTTCTGTGTTAGTCCTGTGGACAAAGCCATATTTTCTATTATGGTAACAATGGAACGATTGTCCATCTGTTTTGAGTGGCATGTTGCTTTAAAAGTGTAAATTTTGCTCTGCTAGCAAGGCAAAACAAAAATGTTGATTAAAGAAGGAATATTTTGTTTTGAAGTGATTTTCTTTGAGCAATTCAACAGCTCTGGTTGTAGCTTGCTACTGTTTAAGAGACTTAAAATTTCCTATTTGTTAAGTGATAATTTGTAGGTACTTGAGAAATAAAGCAGTACAACGTAGTATCTATAAATTCTGATTAAAGAAGAGTAAAGTGGTGTTTTCCTCACCATTTATTTGCCTCTATTTCTCTTATTTTTATGATGATAATTATGAGCAAGTTAAGGATGCACCAGCCAAAATAAGTATGAATTGGGGTGGACCATTTGGCTGTTAAGAAACAAAAGAGCACATTATAAATAAGGGCTCTAAACGAGCACTCAGATCAGTACACCAGGCATTGTCTGTCTTGCTTGCCTTATCTGGTCTGATAAGCAGGTCTCACTACACTGCCTATTGATCTGAGTCCCTCAAGTGAAAGTGTCAGACACATCAAAGACTCCCTGACTTGGTGGTATACTGCCAGGAACTAGACAGGACACAAAATACTGTAAGATAAGAATTCATAGTCTAACTTTGGAGACACTTTTAGAAATTACCTTATAAAAAGGTCCACTGGAAAAAAAACCTTTGAAAATAGTAAGAAGATAAGAAAGCTACAAAACTTCTCTATAAGAAAGGCATGGAACATGGAGCTCTTCATATTATTTCATATTGATGGCTAATTATTGTAAGGTCTTGGTTTTCAAGGAGAATCTTGAAAAGAATATAGGAACATATACTAAAATATGAGAGTAATAAAATCACACTGCCTTAGTTTATTTCCAAGTAGGCCTAAATACTAAGTAACAATCATATCACCATTGTAACAATGAGCAGGTGACAAGCTAGAGTATAATTGTCTATATAAAAGCAAAGTACATCACTAAGTCATCTTAATGATATGATTAATTTTACTTATCTAGGTGTATGTTCATTTTATTTTAATTTTTTATAAAAATGTCTTTTTTATCCATGAATCTCCTGCTCTCCATCCCTTCTTTCCTCCCAATCCCTTCCAATCAGCCTTCAGCCATCCCCCACTCCTGTCCTCACCTCCCAATCCCCTCCCCACAAAGGGCAAGAAGTCTCAAAGTGTGTCAGTTCAGCTTGGAACATCCAATATCCTCATCCCAAAGTCAAGACTGGGTTAGGTGTTCCTCTGCAGGGAATGGGTTCCAAGGTGCCAGGCCACCAGGAACACAGTCTGATCCACTCCTTGGGGCTCCACATACTGCTCATGCCAGTCGACAGTTGCCTACCCTTGGAGGACCTAGCTCCTTTTCCTGATGGTTCCCCAGTGTCAATTCTTGAGCACTAGCCAGACCTCACTGTGGGAATTTCCCTCATAATCCCTTTGCTCATACTGACTCTCCTCCCCTGCTCTCAGCTGTACCAGGAGCTTTGCTTAGACACTGGGCTGTGGATCTCTGTCTCCACCTCTACTCATTGTTGGATGTAGGTTCTGCGATGACACTTAGGGTACTTGGTCCTTTAGTTATTGGGGAATTCCTGTTTAGGCTCCGCCTTCACTGTTGGTTGGAAGTCTAGCCTGGGATAAGCTGTGAGTTCTTGGAGATTTCCCTAGCACCCAGTCTCTTTCTAAATCCACATTGACTTTGCCTATCAAGATATCCATCTCTTTTTTTTTTTCTCCCACTTTGTTACTCCTCCCACTCAGCCATCTGGTACTCTCATGATGTGTTGCCACCTTTTCTTAGTTGAAGCCCGTTATGATGCCAATTTACTAAGGTAATATTCTCTATTTTCTTTCCCTAGGGAAAGAAACATCTCTAGATGTCTCTCTTAAGTTCCTTTTGATCCCAAGATGTTCAGGGATTGTGGTTTGCAGATTCTTTGCTTTTGGTCTAAAGTTCAGTTATGAGTGGGTAAACTCATGCATATCTTTCTGGACTTGTTTACCTCACTCAGGAAGATATTCTCCAAATCTATGCATTTTCCCACAAATTTTAGGATAACATTTGCTGCTATTGTTGTTTCTGCTGAGTAGTACACTCCATTGTGTAGAGGTACAACAGTTTGTTAATCCATTCTTCAGTTGAGGGGCATCTAGGTGTTTCCAGGTTCTTGCTATTACAAATAAAGCAGCTATGAACATAGTTGAGCTAATACCTTTGGGGTAAGATGTGCATCCTTTGGGTATATGCCCAATAGTGGTATTGCAGGATCCTTGGGGAGATTTATTCCCAGTTTTCTGAGGAACAGCCACGTTGCATTCCAGAGTGGCTGTATAAGTTTACACTCCAACCAACAATGGAGGAATGTTCCCCTTGCTCAGCATCCTCTTCAGCATAGGCTGTTATCTGTGTTTCTGGTCCTAGCCATTCTGAAGTTATAAGGTGGTATCTCAAAGTTGTTTTGATTTGTATTGCTCTGATGGCTACAGATTTTTAGAAATTTTTGAGATATTTTCTTGAGTTCTATATATATTTTAGAGATCATTTCTTGGTTGGATGTAGGGTTGGTGAAGATCTTTTCCTATTCTGTAGGCTGTCATTTTGTCTTATTGACTGTGTCCTTTGCCTTAGAGAAGCTACTTAGTTTCAGGAGGTACCATTTATGGATTTTTGTTCTTAGTGTCTATGCTAAAGTGTTATATTTGAAAGTGGTCACCTGTGCCATGCATTTGAGGGTATTTCCCACTTTCTTTTCTATCAAGTTCAGTGTAGCTGGGTTTATGTTGATGTCTTTGACTTAGATTTGAGTTTTGTGCAGGGTGATAGTTTTGGATTTATTTGTATTCTTCTACATACTACTATTGTAATAATAAATCCCACTGCATACTACCATCCAAATATGTCAACAGCATTTGTTGAAGATACTATTTTTTTCCATTGAATATTTTTGGCCTCTTTGCCAAAAGTCAGGTGTTCAAGGGTATGTGGGTTAATGTTAGGGCCTTCAATGCAATTCCATTTTATGCCAGTACAGGTTACATTAAAATCTAGGAAGTCTTTAATTTCTTTTTCTCCTTCTTCCTTGACTCCGAGGTGGTTCAATTGAGAGATGATCAGTTTGCATGAATTTGTAGGCTTTTTTTGATTTTTGTTGTTGTTGAACTCCAGCTTTAGACCACGGTAGTCTGATATGATACAAGGAGTTATTCCCTATTTTATTTATTGATATTAGCTTTATGACTGAGCATGTGGTCAATTTTAGAGAAATGTTTATGGGATACTGAGGGAATATATATATATATATATTCCTTTGTGTTTGGATGGAAGGTACTGTATATATCTATTACGTCCATTTGGGACATAACATCAGTTAAAACCCTTATTTCTCTGTTTAGTTTGTCTTGCTGACCTACCAAAGGATGAAAGTGTGGTACTGAAATCTCCCACTATTACTGTGTTGGCTTCAATGTGAGGTTTAAGCTTTAGTAGTGTTTCTTTGACATATGTAGGTGCCCTTGAGATTGGGCATAAATATTCAGAACTGAGACGTTATTTTGGTGGATTTTTCCTGAGATAAATAAGTAATGTCTGTCCTTGTGTCTTTGATTTTAGTTTGAACCCAATTTTGTTAGATATTAGGATGGCTCTCCCAGCTTATTTCTTAGGACCATTTTATTGGAAAGTCTTTTCTTAGGACCATTTTATTGGAAAGTCTTTTCCCAACTCTTTAGTCTGAGCCTGTGTCTGTCTTTGAAGTTGAGGTTTGTTTCTTGTATGCAGCAGAAAGATGGCTTTTATTTTCTTTTTTAAACCCATCTTATTAGGGTGTGTCTTTTTATAAGTGAATTGAGTCCATTGATATTAAGGGATAATAATGACCAGAGATTGCCTTTCCTGTTATTTTTGGTAGTAGTTTGTGTGTATTTCCCTTCTTTGGGTTTTTCTTCTCTGGGATTATCTATTGTTTATGGTTTCATGGGTGTATTTGGTTTCCTTAGGTTGAGATTTTTCCTTTAGTGCTTTTGTAAAGCCTGATTTGAGAATAAGAATTGTTCAAATCTGGTTTTGTCATGAAATATCTTGTTTACCCCATCTATAGTGATTGATAGTTTTGCTGGCTACAGTAGTCTGTTTGGCAGCCATGCTCTTTTAGTGTCTGTAGATGTTATTCTGACCAATACCTTCTTGCTTTCATTGTTTCCATTGAATAGTCTGGTATTATTCTGATGGGTCTGCCTTTATAGGTAATCTGGTCTTTTTTCCTTTGAAGCTCTTAGTGGTTATTCTGTTGTTTTATAGACTTAGTGGCTTGATTATTATGTGGCAAGCAGACTTTTGGGGGGGGAGGTCTAGTCTATTGTTGATCTTTATACTTGTTGTATCTTTATAGGCATTTTTTATTAGATTGTGGAAGTTTTCTTCTATGATTTTCTTGAATATATTTTTGGTGAATTTGAGCCAGTATTATTCACGGTGTCCTAGATTTCCTGGACATTTTGTGTTATGACTTTTTTGATTGTAGTGTTTTCTTTAACTGACACTTCTTTTTCCACTATTTGAGCTTCCACTCCAGAGATTCTCTCTCCATCTCTTGGATTCTGTTGGTTATGCTGCATCTGTGGTTCTGGATCATTTCTTCAGGTTTTCTATTTCCAGCTTGGCCACTGTTTGTGCCTTCTTTATAGCTTCTGTTTCATTTTTTAATTCTCAGAATGTTTCTTTCACCTGTCTGTTTTCTTTTTCTTGGCTTTCTTTATTTTTTTTCCAGGGATTTGTTCATCTCTTCCAATTTTTTTTTTTTTGTATTTTCCTCTATATCTTAGAGAGTTTTTTTTTTTTTAAATATTCTCTTTTACAGTTTCTATTATCTTCATAATATTGTTTTTAAGGGTTTTTCCTTCTGTTTCCTGTTCATTGTTATGTTCAAGTCTTGATATGGTTGAACCACCAGCTTCTTTTGGTGGTGTCTTGTTGCTTATATTGTTATGTGTTTTCTTGCACTGGTGTCTGCCCATTGCTTCTTCACTTCACTCTTAGTCAATGATTGGTGGGCTCTTAGTCAGTTGTGGGCCGGGGGGCTAAGTGTCTCCAATACTTGCAGGGGCTGCTCTTAGTTGGCTGTAGGCCAAGGAGGGAGCTGTATGTCCCCAGTTGTCACATGAGTAGTCCTTAGATGGGTCTTAGTTGGCTCTTAATCAGACGTGGACCAGGAGTCTCTAGTTGTTGGTGTGTGATGACGCAAATTGTTGTTTAGGTGTGGTTTGGCCCATGGGATCCTCCCAGCTGCTTTTTTCTGGGGATTTGGCTCATGGGGATATACCAGCTTTCTTTAATTCTTTGATTTATAGCACAGCTGGATGTGTGCCAGGGGCTGTGTCATCCAGGGTTCGGTGACCATAATCTCAGGTTGGCCTGAGGGTCAGCGTGCCACTAACCACTGGTCAGCTGTGGATCGGTAAACGTTGGGGTCTCCAGTTGTCCCTTATGATTAACTTTAAAATAGTAAATGAGGCCTAATTATATGGCTCAACAGGTAAAGGCACTTGCTTATAGTTTTAAGGAGGGTCATCTCTGGAAGCCGTATGATGGAAGGAGTGAAGTAACTCCTGCAAAGTTGTCCTCTGACTCCAACCTCAGGGCTGTGCTACGTGCACTATATACACACAGATTGTAAATAAACATAAAAAGTATGATAATGAGGTACGGCATAAACTTCTATTAAAATCGTCATCCTATGTAGGTTTTGTAGAAAAGGGAATAATTCAGAGAGGTTACATAGAAACCAACAAAAATTGTGTTCTTTCCTCAATGAAAAGATATTCTTAAATTCATTTTATACACAAAAAAGTATTGATTTCTTCTCAGATATAATAGTCAATACAGGACAAGGGAGATGACTCTGTAGCTTTGCCCACCCAGTTCAATAGCTGGATCCCACAAGAAGAAGAGAATCAACTCCTTGGCTGGACTGGCCTGACTGGGCAGTGAGAGAGGGGAGGTACCAGCAGGAAATACTTGTTGGGAACTAGGATAAGGCAATGAGTCAGGGAGGAAGAATGTTGCAGGGGAATGTCTCTGTGATCCACTGGAGATGGACCACAGTAGGAGTCAGAGGTAGCAGCAGTTTCAGAGCCAGGAATGACAGTGTGAATATGATTTGGGGGAATTTAGAGAAGTAAAGATCTGCTGCTGCCTCCTGCTTCCTTTGTTCGCATTACTTTTTCTATTTCTTTGTTTGTTTGTTTTTAAAGTTTCTTTCCATATGTTCCATTGCTCTTCATCCCTTTCCTTCTCAAAATTTGTCCTCGTGGTGCAGATTTGTAATCTTTTTTTATTATTATTATTATTTTAAAATACTTTAAAGTATTTTTTTTTTAAGCTGAGGCAAGACATTGGCAATTGAAACCCTTACTGGACTACTGAATTAACCTGAGCCCAGCCTGAGCATTTATAAACTCAAGGTAAAACTAGATGTGTACCTTGATAGTAGAGCTTTCAGTTTCAATCCTCAGTACTACACAAGCGGAGCCAAAGATCTATTTGATAGCACTGACATTTATGTGGCATATGATTCGACTTTTGAATTTCAAATTTCTTTAAGCTTGTATTGCAGTCAAACACAACTCTTTCATCAAGAACCCATGGGCGTTGTTTTTGGCAGACTAGGAGAAACCCTTTTCGAGACAAAAGGCTGTAACACAGCTATACCTGAAGCACTCTAGTGCTGAGAGTTTAGTTAGGAAGTTACTTCTCGCTTGTCCCAAGAACTGGAAGGTTTTTACAATCTGCCGTTAAAGTGGAAGAAAGATTGACAATAGGGAGTCCCAATTCTACTTATTCCAAATTCTATCCTGTCAGTCTAAAGAAGAAAATGACAAAGCCATCTTTAACCTTTACAATTCATTTGGAATAGGACTGTGGCTGACAAGCAGAGACGGAGCATCCCGAGAAGTAGAAAATGTACCTGGAGTCAAAAGTTTCAATGTGACATAATAGCATGGGATAGGATTTGTAGCAGAATGGAACCATTCAGAAACATCATAGAGTACTTTACTAGAGTGGGTGTTAGAGAGACATATTCTTTTTAATTTTAATGTAACCTTGTTAAGATAAAAAGAGAAAGCATTTGCCCTCTTACAGCTCCAGGCCACCATGAGTGATAAGAATGGCAAATCTATACTGGCCAAATGCCAGGGTAATTTAAGAGTCTATAATCGCAGGGCTTTGAGCCCTACAATGAATTAATGATCACAGCGTAAGAGAATGAATCAGAGCACACAAAAACATAGAATGAGCCTGCTCTTTTTCTGAAAGAGATGCCATTCCCATTCTTTCTCTTCTCTTTTCCATATGGTTTTATAAACCCAAATGCTGGCCATGTAGACACAGATGAGTACTGTCTCCATGCTTCATGTGGTCCCTCATAAAGGCATAATAGGTAAGCACTATTTAGTTTAATTATGATTTTCTGACATATCTTAACTAATGATGTCTGAATGTCATCTTGGACTATTGTTTTGGATCAAAGAATGTTATATTTGTGATACTGATTAGTTAAAATTGTTCTGCTATTCTTCATATTTTGCTTTGCTGTTGTGTTGTTTGGGCTTTTCATTGTCATTTACGACTTTGCCAATTTGGGAAAATAGCTTAGAAATAGAAAAATAAGGGATGTATATTTTAATTAGCTACAATACCCTATTGTTTCCCACAGAAGAATATTAATGTTCCTCTCTTTTCTGTACTATGATAATTCTTCCAATCTTCTTGTATTAATAATAAAAGATGCAAATTTTTTTTCTAACTGTAGTGTTTTTGCCTATTTCTTACCATAATTTAATCTAATGTTGTATAGATTTTGAGAATATAAAGCACAGGCCATATCACTTAATAAATAAGACAATCACTTTTGAAAAATACTAAACCTTTTCACTTTTGTTTTATTTTGCAGCTTCTAATATGTCTATTCTGTGTTTGCTCTGTCATTAAATCTTTTGTTAAAGTTACAGAGAATATACATGCAAGTATTTTCTTTTTAAAAATTGAGCTTTTATTTTGAAAATTAACATAGATGTTTTTAGAGAAATGTAGCAATGAACTATAATAAATCTCATTCAGTTACATTGTTATAGGTCATTATGAATCCCAATAAAGTTGTTATTTTTTTCTAATGAAAACATTATTGAAAACCATGACTCTCTCTTCTTATTGTTTTGCCCACAGAGGCATGAAAAACAATATTAAAAATAACATTATTTTCTGCTTTGCTTGTATTTGTTATTTCCAAAATCCAATTACAAAAATTGGACTGTGATAAAGTAAAAACACATTAATTTATAAGTAACAACTTGTCCAACTTTAGTGACAAACTTTTCCTGAAATAAAAACAGTCTGGAAGAGGAAGCTTTGATTATAAAATGTTATCAAAGCTGAATTTTAATTTAATGGTTATTGCATTTCTTGTACAAACTAAATATTATTCTAGGCTCTAGGGATGCCAAAGAAGTTGATCTTTACTTAAGTTTTTGAAAAGTTTATAGGTATGACGACTAGAGCAGAGGGAATCTATCTAGTTTTTCAAGAAGGCACAAAGAATTTAGCTGTGAATCTAATGTAAGAATGGAGGATCT
Source organism: Phyllotis vaccarum (assembly GCA_033318265.1). Lineage (NCBI taxonomy): Eukaryota > Metazoa > Chordata > Mammalia > Rodentia > Cricetidae > Phyllotis > Phyllotis vaccarum. The sequence continues at coordinate 58,254,218 of JARWLC010000019.1, read as the reverse complement.
ATGCAGTAGCCTAAAAAAGAGCTTGTCTCTCAATACTAGATATAAATGAATTTTCAGTAAGTGCATAAAACTTCAAAGACTTTGTGGATTGGATAAAGTCAGTCAACATTACTTGGCTTACAGCTAAGAATGGATACAACTTGAAAATTGTAACTTGATAACATAAAAATCATAAAACATTATTTACCGAGTTAAAACTAGCTTATAGTATTTAGGATTAGCAGTGGACACTGACATCTCCTTATGAACAATTTCTTTAAATAAAAACACAGAAATAATGATAAATAACATATTAATCTGAAACTAAATGTTGGTAGTACTTGCAATAATTTTAACATGCGTATGAAAATATGTTCTCATAGTTATATAGTTTCCTGAAATAATATATTTTCTGAACTTATTTACTAATACTTGACCAGGAAATATTTTTCAAAATGTGTTTGCTATGAACTGACATGATAAGGAAAGCAGAATTATAAATTTCCTTTTATTGACTAGAAATAAAGTTATTTATAAAAATTAGTATATTAGCTAATTTTAGACTTTTCTTTCAAGGATAATTTTTCCATAAAAAAAGCTATTAATTAGCTATCGATTCATTTACTAATTCAGTCAATAATTTATTGTGTAGGGGGATTATGTTGTTCCATTGTAAACAATTGCTCCACCCACTGGTTTAATAAAAAGCACTGATTGGCCAAAGGCAGGCAGGAAGTGTGGGCAGGGCTACCAGACTCTGGAAACAGGAAGAACAGATCAAAAATGTCACAGAGACTCCAGAGTTGCCAGACAAGCCAGAAGATGCAGAGGACAACTATGCTACTCTGAGAAAAGGTAGCAAGTCACATGGCTGAACAGGATAAGAGTCATGGGTTAATTTAATGGTAAAGAGTTAGTAAGTTATATGCCTGGGCCTTAGCCAATCAGCCTAAAATTAATGTAAGCATCTGTGTTTCTCTAAGGGATTGTGGTTCTTTGGGTCCAAACCTTGAAGTTAGGCCCAAAAATTTGGGCCAGAAATGGCTTACCATATTACTGAGTTCCTGTTTTATGAATATTTGTGCATATGTTTTAGTATTGGTGAATTTCATTTTAGCTAGCATTAAATTATTGAATAACTTTTAAATATTTAGGAATATAAGCTTATATTTGGATGTCAATATTGGCTAAGTATATAATCTGAATAGCAAAGTTTTCTAATTTTAATTTCCATTTCATTATTTATAATAAGATGCTAAATAACATGGCTAATTGTAAAACCTTGGAGTATTGTTTCTTCATAAGAAATGATAACTCGGACAATTTCTGTGGCAGTTATTAGTAAAGCAGTGGCATTATCCTTTTTATTTTCTATAACCAGTTGATTAATACATCTTGTAATAATCTATGAAAATTTTATATGTGTATTTCAAAATTTATATAAAAGAAAAATAAAGAGCAAAGTAGAAGACTCATAGAGTAAAGTACCTGCCATGCCATGTAAAAATAAGAACCTGTGTTTGGAACCCCAGCACTGAGTTACTAAATAAAATCCAACATCTACAGCATGTATCTATGTAATAAAAATTCTGGGATCAGAAAGGAGAGAGAGAGAGAGAGAGAGAGAGAGAGAGAGAGAGAGAGAGAGAGAGAGAGAGAGAGTTTCTTTCTGATCTGATTATTGATTATTCCTGGACCTCATCGGCCAGCCAGCTTGCCTATATCTAAGAGTTCTAAGCTATGGAACATACCTGTCTCAAAATAAGAGTTAAAATTGATAAGGCAGACCCATGAGCACTCATCAAAACAATACAAGTTCTAGCAATTCTTCTTGATTACTCACAAGAACTAGATAATAAGAATTTATTGTTGATCCCACACTCGTTGCTTTCATGATTTTGAGAAACCAGGCTGGAAATGAGCTGTGAACATCGTCTTTGTCAGTTAGTTTTATATTCCTTGAAGACATCATGCAGGGTGTCAGAGACAAATAGAGCCAAGAGAATTACTTCATTGTGAATGCTCTAACAATGAGACTAACTTTTCTGGTAAGATGTGGAAAAGTGTCATAAATGCAATGGGGGTAACTGACTGCTCTTTATGTGGATTAGAGACCTACTCCATAGCATGAATCTATGCCCAGTACCATAGCGTTGGTCAAAAACTATGACAGGGGAGTCCATAGTTCTTAGTCAGACGCTGAATGTTCCAGAATTACAAATAACCTTCTAAATATTTGTGTTTATGGGCATAGGAGACTGCTGTTCAGCCTTAACAAGAGAAGACTCCCTTTTTAGTAAATAGTGATGAACGAAGAGGTTCCTGGGTTCATGAGTCCTCAGAAAACTGATGGAGGTTGGCTTAGTTCTAAACAGAATTTGTGGCTTTCCTCTAAGGATCGTGGAATATTTTGAAAGAGGAAGTGAACCAAATGTTGAGTCAAAAAATAAAAACATGGCTGCAAATTGTCATCTAACACACTGCTATTAGAGTCTTGCAGCAGCTGTGGAATACCTGTACTGGTATATATAAAATATAAAATATAAATTAGGGGGCCCAATTTCTTACTGATGAATCATTAGTTACTGGTAGATACAGGAAGAAGAGGAGTCATTTCCCTTTATTCTGTGTACCCTACAAAGCTCCATCAGATAGTTATAATTCAAAGGTAGTACAGATGGCTCTTGCTAAATTAAGCGAGTTTTCAAACAAAAACAAAAGCCGTGATTATGGAAAAGGGACCAACAGGAAGGTTAGTTGATAGGAACGGGGGAAAGGTAAAAATGGATGTGGAAAGAGCAAAATCAAGATGATTCATTTATAAACAGGAAGATTTTGAAGGCAAATGGAAGATTTTCAAAGGTGGAGAGAGATGAAGGAAGATGATCCATGTAGATGTACTTTTGGCCTACACAGGCACACACATGAACATTTGTATCTGTATTCAAAAGTCTGTGTATCGATACACTCTCACAAAGAAAAAAGCCATTGTTCAGCAGGCTAGAACCAGGAAGCAGTATCTTAAAGGAGCCTTGCTTCTGTTTATTGCTAGCAAACAGGGCCTATCTGAGGAAAGACAGGTCCCAAGAAGCTCATTTTATTGTGTTTGACTTAAGGTTTTGTTGGGGGGGGGTATCAAGCTTTATGAGGATGTACATGGCCCTGGACTTTGGACACCATTTGTAGGTAGAGTTTTTCCATACCAGAAGCCACTTAAAAATCACCGGACAGAATCATGATTATTACAATCATCCCATTGCTGACTAGCTTCTATGACTTGAAATAACTCATTTTTATTTATCTGTGTACTTTCCCGAGGCTCGTGGCTTTTACCTCTACCCCAGTTTGTACATCTGACTCCTTCTCCATCTGGCTGGCCAGTCCTCTGACTCTGTCCTTCCTCATTTTATCATCCTCTGGCTTTCTCACTCATCTTTATCCTGTTTAGTTCTTGGCCGGTCAGCTTTTTTATTAAACCGATCATAGTGACATACTTTCACACAGTGTACAGGAAGATTATTCCACAGCAGATAACTCTGGTTTCAAAACAGAACAGAGAAACTATGAGAACTATATGGAGTATTTCTTACTGTCATTACCTAACCTAATTTATTCAAGAAATATAATTTTTGAATGCCCAGTTGGAACTGTTTGCATAATGATGTAGCAATATAAGAGAGTGAAGAGATTCTTTCATCTTATATTTATTCTGGTAATTTTAGATTTGGCTAGAATTTGATCTTCCTCATAGAAAGTCCTATGAAAAATTATTCATCTTCAGTTTAAGAATCTGAGGTCAAGATTCCTCAGCTAACTTATGTTGGCTTTAGTTAAACTGTCAGCTTGTGCAATACTGCTCCTTCCATGTAACTGCTCATCCTAGCTTGTGTTAAACTGCTTCCTTTCACAAAATCTTTCCCTGTAGCTGCTGAGGGAGATAAAAGTATTTTGCCTTTAAAAGCTCACACTCTGAACTCATATGGCTATAATTTGGTCTTGGATACTTAAGGAGAATCTTAGTCATCTTCAATGAAGACCTTCAACTGGCTAAAAACTGAGTGTGTGGTTATATCTGGTGGGCTACCCATAAAAATGTCTTTCATTCCCATTTATTGTGTAGGGCAGACATCTTACTAATGTGTGAAACTATAAAGCTGAAGCCTGGATTGACTTGGAAATTTCAAGATGTTAAGAGATACCATGGGATACCTGCTGAGAAAACTTGATAATAGGGAGTAGAACATGCCCAAGAAAAAGAAGTGTGTTGCAGTCAAGAAAGCTGAAATGAGCTGGGGATCTGAAGAGCTTTAGAATATTAGATATAGAGATGCAATTTGGAGTTTTCCCACATGATACTTGTTCTTGCTTTGGCCCAATATTTTCTCACTTTTCACCCTTCTGCATGTTTTGAAATAGTGATGCATATCTTGTGTCATTATATGTTAGAAATAGATGATCTGCTTTTTAATTTTGATTTTTTAGGGGATTACATGAATGTAAGAGAGTGTATGAATCTCCGAAGATACTTTGAACTTTAGACTTTTAAATAAGTCTGAGATTGATAGACTATAAGGAGTTTTGAAGTTTGACTGAAGGCATTTTTGCATTGTAATATGGCTACAAGTCTTTGGGGAGTCAAAGAGGAGCATGTGTCGCTTTGAAAAAAAAAATGGCCCCTAAAGGGAATGGCATAATTAATAGTTGTAGCCTTTTTGGAGGAAGTGTATCACTATGGGAGTGGGCTTTAAGATCTCATGTATGCTCAAGCCAAACCCAGTGGAACAGTTTACTTCCTGTTGCTTTTGGATCAAGATATCAGGACTCTCAACTCCAGCATCATGTCTGCCAGCATTCTACCTTGCTTCCTGCCATGACAATAATGAACTAAGACTCTGAACTATAAGCAAGCCACCGCATTTAAATGTTTCCCTTTATAATGGTTGCCATGGTCCTGACATCTCTTCACAGCAATAGAAATCCCAACTAAGACAGCAAGGGTGCAGTGAAGCCCCCAAACGGGACCACTCCATGGATAGGAAGAATATTTCATATAAACATAAAACTGCCATGTGGCTATCTCTCCCATGGTAGAAAAAGAACAGCCAGACACATTTGAGGAAGTTCAAAGATACCATGGCTACCCATAGGGAGGCAGAGAGGAAGGAAAAGCATTAGGAAGAAAAACAAGCCGGAACAGTCTGGAAGCATAGGGGAGTAGGGAGGTCAGAAGGCACAGAGTCAAGGCTTTGATATGCTCTATAAGCATGGCCTAACAAAGAATTATATGCCCTATTTGCTGGAGTTAGGGAAGTAAAGCCTTTCCTGAAAATAGAAACCAGTCTTGGAAGTTTCTGAAATTTGCTATGTTTAAGCTTTTATCCCTAGGCAAAAACAATCCTGTTTAATCCTGTTTTAAAATGTCAATGACACTGCCATTTTGGGGGAGACCTAATAGTGTTCTTTGTTTATACACTACAAATATGGAACACAATATCACAAGCAAACAATGTGTCTTTGGATATACTTCCACCCTGAACAGAAAAATTAAGTTAATTTTCTTTCTCCACGTCTAGCCCGGTGTGTGTCTTGGACATGTCTCATTCATGCTATCTTCCAAGTTTAACAGGTCTACCCTGCCTACTTCTAGCTTTTAGCAGGATCCACACCGGCCACCACCACCTACCATCCAGCCTGTCTACCCAGTCAGATCTTGCATATTCTTCCGGACTCTAGGAGACTCTTGCTCAAGCCTAGTCCCCACTGCCAATGCCCTTAACTATCCTGCCACTTCACCCTGCACCACAACCTACCTTAAGTTTCTGCGAGACCTCACAACATGTCTCCACACAGGGATCCCTCAGGACTTCACCCTTGCCTCCCATCCCCAAACCCAAATCCATATAGAAGCTTCTGTCAGGACGCTGCCTACTTATCCCACCACACAAAACAGGGCCCTACACAATATCAAACTTTACTGCGCAGCCAGATCTACCTACAACCATTGGTATAGCCTGTATGCAAACCACCCTGTTTTCAAGCCTAGTGCTTCCTATGCATAATTTCATTTGACCCAAGTGATTTTCAATTTCCAGGCCCAACTGCCCACAAATTCTCTCCGAGGCCCAACATTTCTTTGTAAATCAGACTTAAAACTAACAAAAGAAGATCACATACTAAGATTTCATTGGAACAATACCAACAATATCAGGACTATCTCTTCTTTCAAAATCCTACCAATCCTGAATATTTGCCAATGATAAATTCATAGATGAACCTCAGAACACAGAATTTAAAAACCAAACAAAGCAAAACCCAAAGATATTTATCAAGGAAATGAAAGAAGACACAAAGAGACAGCTCAAAACAATTAGGGAGAAAGAACTTACGAAAAGTAAAGACCTAAGTGATGCCCACAGGTAGAAAATAAAGACCAAAACATAGGTTGATGAAAATGATGAGGACTGAGACCAGAACACCGTAAAGAAACAGAAAGACTGAAGAAGACTCAAGCTGAAGTGAAGAAGGAGTTAAAAACAACAATAACTCAATTAGAATATTCAAAGAAAACTCTTACAATTAGAGTCAAGCAGAACATATAGAAGCTATAATAAAGGCAGAGGACATAGGATAAATAACAAGGAATATGTAAAGCTAAACATACATAACCACACAACACACACACACACACACACACACACACACACACACACACACAGAGAGAGAGAGAGAGAGAGAGAGGGGGGGGGGAATATACAGAAAATGAGATGTGGAACACAATAAAACAAAACTTTGAGTTATATGCATAGATGAGGGAGAAGAATAAAGAGTTTATGTCACAGACTAGATCCTCAACGAGATCATAAAACAAACTTACATATATACAGATACAATAGCACCAAATAAGCAAGACTAAAAAAAAATCCCAGACCCACAGACCTGCCGCCCCAGTCCCTTAGCTGGCAGCTGCTGCTCAGGCCCCCAAAAATTATTCAGAGGCTTATCTTCACTTCATGCTGTTTGGCCTACGGCTCAGACACATTGCTATCTTGTTCTTACATCTTAACTCAACCCATTTCCATTAGTCTGTCTGCCATGCGGCCTGTGGCTCCTTACATGCTTCTTCTTGGGAGGTTGGCTGAGTCTAATCTTACTCTGCCCTCTTTCTCCTAACTATTCTGATCCTCCACCTAATTCTTCTATGGTGCCCGCCATGGCCAAAACAGTCCTTTATTTTAAAATTGCTACACACAGCACACAGAAAGACATACCGCATCAATCCCCACTGTGTATCATAGAACACTAAAAATAAGACATTCCGCATCAATCCCCACTGTGTATCATAGAACACTAAAAACACAGAACAAAACAAGCATATTGAAAGATATACGAGAAAAAAATCTAGTCACAAATAAGAAGACTCAAAATAACAATATCTGACTTCTCAGTGGAAACTCTGAACAGTGCATTCCAAACACTTAAAACTCTCTGATAGCATGTATATGATGAATATTCTCAGCAATACTGTATGATATAATAATCATTAAACGATTCTAAAGACAATGCTTAGGGAAACATTGTAATTGACTGTGTGTTTGCTCTACCTACAAGTTATTCTTATCCATTGGAGAAGTGTTTTTTGTTTGTTTTTGTTTTTAATTGTTTTTAACTGCACAATGGAGTAATGAAAACTTTACTTGGAGTAGAAGCAATAATGATTAGCCCAAAATAGGACTCACAGTAGAAAGTTTTATTATTTTTTCTCTTAATTGCTAAGACTATCATATTGTGTTCTACTATTTAGCCAATAATTGCTAAGTATCAAAGTTTGTGAAAAGGCCTCAATTTTCAGTTCCCAAGGATAACTGACTCTCGGTGAAGGAAGTTTTAAGGATCAAGCATTGAAAGACCTTATAATATACCTATAAACTGACAAAAATCACAACACTGATGCCATTTTATCCATTAAAATAGGTTTGAGGATTCAAAAAAATAGGTTCAGAGATATTCAGTTTGATACTGTTCATTCTTTTGCTTTGGATCACTCTTATTAGATTATATCCTAAGTATTTTAATGATTGGAGTCTCATTGACATATTACTTATAAATCAGTAAGAAGAAATTAAATTCTGAGTGTACCATTAATGGCTAGGAAATCCTTTAATGTTAAAGAATAGATATGTTCGAACCTAGTTCTCTACAGCTATTACTGCGGTCATGAGATTCTTATATCTGTGTTAAAAGAATAAAAAAGAAACCCAAATGGAAAACATGATAAAGCCAAATGATGGTAATTATAGCAGAAAATACATTGTACAATATAATTTTAAGGTTTTCAGGTGAAACTGGTCTGCCACAGCTGCAAGAACTAACCTGCTTCATTGCCTTTTTTTTCAAGACGTATATTTTGTCTTTTAGATCTTATAATGTACATAACATATCACTATATATGGAATAGACACAGCTTTTCTGAGAGAGGAGAGGAAAGCTAAGTTTCATTAGCTCATATCTTGCTGGAAAGCTGACCTCCTGGAAGAATCAAATATCTGTGCCAAAGGAGGGAATTGAAGAAAGTATCCTATGGGAATGTGGTTCAGTGACTCGGGAGATGCTCATTTCATAAATAGATATTTCTTTGGGAAGCTTGCTCTCTGAACATCAATTGAGGAGAATGTAGTTTGGATTTTATGGAAAGTAGTCTATATGGCATATATAAATATTTTGTCTTTTCTGATAAATTGACTTTATTAGTTTATGATGATCTTTTCATTTTAAAAAGCAACTTGAAATCTAGAACTCAATGCTGAGTGTTTTATTAAAAATTATTTACCTTGAACTTAATATTTTACATGTTTAATCACTTGATATCACAAAGAAAATACTAGATCATGATCATGTATTTACATGTTCTGATAAATATGTTATAATTAATGTCTAGTCAGAAACAGGTTCCCCTTTCTGTGAGAACATAGATGAGACTCTTTTCTTCATTAGCCAAATCCCACATTATATTATTAATAACCTGTAACTAAACTCAAGTAGCAAATGATGTCAATAACAAGAATCAAAATCACTTTTCAATAAAGTTTCTAAATAGAGTGTGGGATTTGACAGAGCTGATTTGGAGGAAGAGAGCAACTGACAGAATTGCAGTTGATAAAAATTACATAGTTTGCAACTAATTCAAATTTCTATATGCCCCTAAAGTATAAATAGATGTTTTCGTTTTAACCACTGCCATTTATTTCCTCTCAAAACACTATCATAATTCAATTTAAAATGCATATGTAGTTGTCATTTTTAGCCAAGTGTAATAGAAATGTGAGATTAATTTAAAATATTAATGAAATAGATTGGAATAACATAATTCTGACTGATAACTTCTATGGAGAGAATGACTAAGTTTTCCATGAACACATAAACACTTGACACTGGACATTTAATCAGCTGAAGGCCCAATTATGATTTTAGAATAAGAATAAAACCTAGGTCAAAATAGCATTATAAATATGGAAAAAGAAGAAACAGCAATGAGATTATGTTATGTGCTCAGATAATAGCCCACTTTCTAAGTATGGGATTGAAACAGCTTTCTCAGATTGTACTGGGGAGCTAAAAAAAAAAATGAACCAGAAGAATTAGTCCAAAAATGTCTCTGTATTTTGGTGCAAGTTTACCTATTAGAGGGTAAGTACACATTTTTTGCCTACAAGAACATCAGTGGAAATTGCAAAAAACAAACAATGTAAGCTCTTGTCTGTAAATGAATAAGGAACAGAACACATCAGAAAATGTTACAAATGAAGGCTTAGAACCACAAAAAACTCACTGTCTGAGTTTTGGAAGCCATAATCTGAAAATGTATTTGAGAACAGTTTTTTCTTCTGAAGGTTGTGAGGGAGAAGCCCTTTCTCTATGTCTCCCTTAGCTTTGTATGGATCCAAAACAACTGATAACATTCACCTTCTGCTATTATATCCCAGTCTTTTTTATTAATAAGAATTATTCTAGTTGATGAACCAAATGGCTATGATATGTTATGGTATAAGTTTTCTGAATTAGGGACCCCAAGCTACTCTGATATGATCTAATCACAACCTAAATATAGTAGAAATGAGTATATTTCCTATATAATATAGGAAAGATTCTAAAATACTTAGAGCAGGACTTCATTCTGAATTCTTAAGAAATAACATACAATATGTAACTGATTATACTCACATCATCTAATTTTATATGTGGCAAAACTCAAGTGTGAATCGTTAAAATATAATTATTTCTATTATCATAAAGGGATATTATTTTTACAAACTGTGAAATTTCAAGTCTACAATATCTGTGGTGATATGTTACATATTTAATAAAAACCAGTCTGAAATATCAGAGATCTACCCACAGTCAATCCAGGAGGATCAGTGGGTGGTAATTTACACCTTTAATCCAAGCATGGGAAAGACCTGGAGTGGTGACCTAGGCCCTTAATCACAGCAGATCTGAGTTTGAGACCTTGGTTTACAGAGGGAGTTCCAGGCTACCAGGCAGGCAGTGGAGGTGCCACGTCTTTAATCTTAACCTGGATGTGAAACAACTGGGCGAAGAAGGTATTTAAGGCAGGCATAGAAAGACAGATTAATACAGTAGAAGCCATGAGGCTGAGGAAGCTGGAAGATAGTTGGGCGAGATTTGACTGTGGTGTTCCTTCTGTTTGATATTTCAACCTTTCCCTGAGATCTGGCTCTGAGTTTCCTTTAACATAATCAAAATTCGTGCAAGAAATGTCATTTTTCTGAGAGAGGGAGATTCTATCAAAACGTATCAAAATCTCTTAAGTTTTGATAGATATTTTAACTGATCATATATTGTTGAATATCTACAAAGAAAAATAGCAGAAGGAAATAAATGGCATGATTTGGAGAAATGTTTTCTTCAAAGCATTTTTATTTATAGAATAATGGAAATTTTTTACTTCAAGGAACAATGCAACAAAGTGCTTGTTATGAATAATAGCTGTATGCAGGCATTACAGGCAGTGGTTATGCCTCTATATTTTAAAGCTGTAACTAATGTGTCATGGATATTTACCCAGGCAGCATTTCATGTACATCTATACAATAAGTCCTCGTTTCACAAACCCTGTTTGATTTTCCAACGTATTAAAGTAGGACTAGGAAATGCATATAGCTTATATAAGTATGTTCAGTTATATACATATATAGAAGATATTTAAACTTATTTATGCTTCAATGCCTCCATAATAATCACATTTTAATACTTACATTCCAAATTGGCATAGAAATATATGTGATAGGGTCTTTATTAAGGTAAAATCTATTTTAGTCATTGTTTATAATTATTTACATTAAAATAAAGCATGAGTACATCATGGCATTAGCAAGTGTTTCTGTGGTATAGTGTGATTACCAGTGACTTGCTTTTTAAAATTTAAATATTGTTGAATGCAAATTACTTTTATAATTGAAAAGTATACACAGAATTATATACTGAAAAACATAAAAGCTCCGATCAGTGTAAATTTAGAAAGCTAATATATTATAATGGACAAGAATATAGATTCTTTACCCAAATGGCCTTGGTCTCCTGTATAATTTTTTTTGTGGAAACTTTATTTAGGATCACTGCATCTATACTACTTCCACCTTTCCTGCTATCTTTAGTTTCTTCCATGTTTACCCTTCACAACTCGTGATCTATCCTTCTATTGTTGCACCACACACACACAGACACACACACACACACATACATACGTTTACCTACTGATCCATTTAACTTTGTTTGTATGCACATGTATTAAGGCTGACTACTTGGTTCAATGAAAGATATGTGAAGAGAGAACTGAATCTTTTTTTCAGTAGTGTGTGGCTCTTTATGTAAGGGTGTGTCTGCGTAACACTTCTCTTATTTATGCTGGTATGTCTATTAATATCATTATTGATATTGTTCAGACATACATATTGAGAGTTCATGTGCATCTTGTCCCTGTTATGTCTAAGGGACAGTTTATATTAGCAGGGATCTTAGGCCTCTGGAAGATTCCTTCTTGATGACTGGTTCTTGTACTGTGAGGAGGTGTTATGTAAATGACTGGTTCTAGTTTAGCAGGGAGATGATATGTAAACTGGTGAAGGCAAAGAGTGATTGGTATTTCTATCTAGCTGTGAAGCTTATATAGACCAAAAATGATTGGCTGGAAAGATATCAAAAGTTCGCAACCGTGGCTTTTTTATCTTTGTGAACCCAACAACTCTGTAATGGGACTTAAGGCTCATTCAACAAGAGGGAATGAATGTCTAGACACTGATGACTGAAAGAACCATAGACCTGTGAAGATATTGTACTACTCCTGCAATTCTAAATTAGTACATTTTCAAACCAAACACTTATCCTAAAGCTCACAGAAAAACATGGCTCTCACTCATCTTCAAAAAAGCAGCCTTTGCAATAGGGGGATACTGTGAAAGAGTGTAAATCCCTACAGTTTATCTCCTACATTTAAGATGTAGTCAAATTGTGGAAAATGTAGTGGAAAGAGTTTTGACCTCTGAGTTTTTAATCCAAATTCTGCTACTCAATTTTCAGTGGACCTTAAATAAGTCATTTAACTTTTCCATCCTCAGTAAAGTTTTAGAATGTGAGAAATATGAAAGAGCCAGGAGATAGAAAGAACTGTGAAATGCTATCCCGTGAACGTGTTACATTCTTTACAATAATGAGATCAAAAGCAATCTGCTCGGAGGCCTCTCAGGACCAGTCCTACAAACAATTAATAAGGGCTGAATTGGAGAAGTCTACAGAGCTCAAGCTTTACAGCAAAACTGTTGACTTTCAATATTTTCTGGGAAGGAAAAAAAAATCCCCGTTTTTAATTGTATACCTATAGTTAAGTCCACCAGACTTCAAAGGGTACCTCCACTCCAAAACCATGGTCACACAGATGGCCCAGGTTAAACGAAGTAAGTTAGAAAACAGCATGAGCAGACATGAGCATGAGAGACTTTGTGAAGTGGCTGAGTATAGTTCGTAGGCTGATAATAACCAGGAGTGAATTCACTTGGTATATATTGAGTACATGTGTGAAATTGTCTAATCAATTTAATTAATAAAAACGAAGATCAGCAACAACAGAAAACCCAAGTAAAAATTCCAGCTCTTTTTTTGGCTGAAGTAAGGCTGCTGCACTGTCCATTTGCAAATGCCATGACATTCTTGTGCAAGTAAGTGGACAGCGTTCATTAGCCTGTTCTCTGCCTTCCCCCTATAGATTCTGGATTGGTAAGATAGCTTTCTGAAAATGTTCTACTCCAGCCATATTTGAAATTATGCATTTTGCTAAGTTTATTTTTATTCTACAGATTTCTCAGGTAGGCAATCTGCTTTGATGATACAATTTAATCACAATTCTCTGCCATTTAAAACATAGAAAACAGATAACATTTACCAAAGAGACTGCTATGTGAATTTAATGCAGTTGCTTTCTTCTTGATGTGAAGCTTATTCTATAAAGTGCCATGCTTTTAATCTATGCTTCAAGTTAATTTTGAGTAAGAACATTCAGAGATCCCAGTGTTTCTCTACAATCATCTCCTCTTGAATTATTAAAATAATGGGCTAATCATTTGACTTAAAATTGTATGAAAAAGATTAAGCAATAGTATAATATAGTCACATGATTTTATTCTAGTTCGTAAATAGGCAGGACCAAATGAAAAAGATTAAAAGACTAGATATTTTTTCCTGAGTTACAAGTGTGTATGAGGATTGGAGAAAGCTACATTAACATGGTACAGATGCCAGTTGGCAAAGAAAGACAAGAAATTCTTCCCTTCATGAGATATACACCATAACCAGAACTTTCTTGAGAATATCCCACAGAGGCGGGAAATAAAGAGACAGTGTCAACGACCCACAAAGGGTCCTGCTCGCTATGGTTTAATCTTTCGGAAGTAGATGCTGTTTATATCTCTGCTTACTAGTCAAACAGCGTACTTAGGAAGACTTTCCCAAATCATAGTAAACAATCTTTTACATTATTATTTTTTTCTTCTATAACTATTATTTCCATCAGCTAGTGACCCCTGAAATACGTGTGTGTGTGTGTGTGTGTGTGTGTGTGTGTGTGTGTGTGTGTGTGTGTGTGTGTGTGTGTTACCCCAGGCCTGAAAACCACACCTGTAGTAACGGTTCTGTTAGCCAAGATGTGCACACTATGCTACTTTATCTCCCTTTTTTTTTTCTTCTTCTGTTGTTCCGTGAACGGTGGGATATCTATGAGAACAGAGGCCTCTCTAGCCTCTCTACTGATTAGACTGAAGGAGCTACACTCTGGGAAATATCAGGACCACTAAAGTCTCCTCAGCCCAATGGTTTTCCTGGGGTTTAGTCTTAAAATTTTGAAAAGGAAAAGGAAAAGATCTAACCCTAAAGGATGTATGGATCGGAGCTAGAGAAATAGTCATAGAGGGCAGAGCCAGAGGGTTCCCAGGAAGAAATACTATCAAGCTTTTAGTTATTTTTGTCCTGTTTTGTTTGGGTCCGCATATGAACTTGTCAGTCCAATTACCCAAGTGTGAGGTGTAGGTTCTTCAGTTTCCATCACATAGTCAAATGTAGTCACCTGGAAATGCTGGGGAGTTGAGCCAGGAAGCCAGAACCAGAATTCTTCTGCCATTCATGGCCTACAGTGAGTACATTCTCAGAACTGGTGCATTAGTGTATCTGTTCACACGATCTGCTTCTCTCTGGTTCTAATAAGTTTCATTTACAATAAGCAAGTACTTTCAGTGGTTGCTTTTACCTGGGGGCCTTTCTCTCTGCTGCTTATCTTCTCCCGTCTTCCTTCCATGGTGTTAAAGTTTAGAGTATGCCTGAGCCATATCTCCTGGCCTATGAAACATATAACCAGAGAGAGACACACACACACTGGACAGCAATATGCGTGGGGATGGTAGTACTTTGAGATGGCTAAAAATGAGATGTTCATTTGGATCCATAGCGACTCGTTACTGGAGCTGAGAGCCATATGTATCTTTGCTGGAAAATTATTCTTTGATGCCAAATGGACCCTTTTCCCACAGGTACCAACCAAGCCAAGGTGGCAATCCTTAAATGGTTGCTATAGTTTTCCAATGGCTTTGGGACTCCCCAAATTTTCTAGTATTACAAGCATTCATGTGTTCTCAATCTTCATTCCATCTTTGAAAAGAATTAAAGCTGCCTACAGAAGACCTGAACATGTACAGCACCAGTAGATACGCTAATGCAGAAGTGAGGAATCTCATAGGGCTGAATCTATAGATGAAGAACTACAACCAGGAAAGAATACCATTAATGGGAAAAATAGTCTCCCAAGGTTGAACATCTTAACTGGCTATCGTATCAAGTGGTCATCCCTGAAATCGCATATGTAAAATTAAAGAGAAAGAGGCTATGAATTTGAAAGGAATTAATGGGAATACACAGGGGAAGTTTGAGGGAGAGACTGTAAAGAGAAATATATGTAAATGTAGTTTATATTATAAAATAATAAAGATTGTCAGTTCAGATCCAGTATAATGCTTACCTGAACTTTGAACGCAGTGGTATTCCACAGCGGACTAACACTTGCTACCTCCTAGAAAACTAAATATTTTTATTCCAAGATGCCTTGCTTACTTTTTTTTAAAAAAAATTCTGTTTCAACTCCGCCTGAGGTTATAGAGTTGATTCTCAAGGTAGCAACACTTTCCATTGAGCATTAGATTCAAAGGAGAAGGTCAGAAGTCCTTACCTGCTGTCAATTTAAAAAATAGGCACGCTCATCATATAAACAAATAAGATATCTTTCTGTGGGTGAGCAAATTATTTAATGTAAGGATCTTATTGAAAATTCATACAGAAGGCATAAACCTTTTAATAAATGGTGACATGACAGTTGATGAACCTATGAATTAGGAAATATAAGTATGTTTAGCTTTGTAATGTGTGTTATTAATGGATAATCTTAAAATAGCCACTTTCCCTATGGTAAAGGGAGGAGTTCCAGAGATGCTTGGGCATGCGCTTAACCTGGGAGAGAAAATGTAGACAACTAATATCATCCTAGTTGTAGAAATAGTAAATCAGGACTAACAAGGCACAAGCCAGTGTTTCTGGTCTCTCTGAGACTCTCCCTGAATATGGCCAAGAAGGCTTCGTTGGGAGAAAAAAAAGGAGGTTGCTCTAATCTGCCCAGTTTCTTTGAAGATTCTGAGAATAGATGAGGTCCTCGTACTTACCACTGTATTTAACATCTTTTGGCTTATATGCTACAGGGCAGTTTCAGAATTAAAATAAATTAATAGAATCCAAAATAAAAAGCGTTGATATTTTACTACAAAAACATTTAACCCCAATACCAGCTGAGTGATGAGGAAAATATGGGTGAAGATGGAAACAAACCATAAGATTGTGTTGAGGTTAGTTCTAGATTTGACTTTAGCGGTTTTTAGAATGTATAATATTCAGCACATAATTTTATAATACATGTTCTCTCTCACATGTTTAACCTAGACAACAGTGTATGTATATAACGATCATGTAATAACAGCATAACATGAAGTAAAAAAAAAACCTAAAAAACAAATAAGACTAAATATGTAGAAATGAGGAAAAACTAAATGCATATGATGGACAGAAGTTATGAAAGTTAACTCTTTGTATGTCTAACTTTGTTACACATATTTTTGAATATGTGGGGGATAAGTGCATAAAATGTTTTGTTGTTTTTATTGTTACTCGAAGTCTACATTTTAATCTGAAGTTCACAGATTCTATTTTGAATGACTGTTTTAACTATAATAGTTAATTGAGTTTAGACTTGGGATATGGTTAATTTTGTGTGTGTTGTGTCTCTTCATAGGCAGTTATGTTTAAAATAAAGTTTATAATAATTTTTAAAGAACGTTCTATTTCATAGGACTCAGAGATGGCTCCTCTGATGCCTTGGTTGACCTCATTCTGCCCAAGCTGTGCCTTCAAGGCAGAAAATAGTGGGTAATAGGATTCAAGAAATATGTGTTCCCCATCTACACAGCTGCGCCCTACTTCTACATTATTCTTTTTACCTCATGTTACCTGGAAAAAGGAAACTAGACCTTTAGAATACTCTAGAAGTTAAACTTCCTGCCTTCAATCCACTCTTTGACCTACAAAACTTCCCCTAGGGGGCACTCCTTGAACCTAAGGTAATTAACTCCTTATTCCTCTACTGACCAGACTTTCAGGTCTCCAAAGAATCCAGGAAGGGTCTCTACAGAATATCACTGGGCGATTTGATTGCACTAATTGATCTTACATAATTTGTTTTATACCTTCGTTTTCTCTTATCTCATGGGCATTTACAAAAAAATTCTCCGTCATCAGTATCAAAGCAAATAAATAAAACTGCCTTCTGAAATGAATAAAACTTCTTCCTCCTGTCAGGCATTCTGATCCACTTTTCTCCCTCCCCCTCCCTCCTTCCCCCCTCCCTCCCTCCCTCCCTTCTTTCCTTCCTATTCCTTCTTTCTTCTTTCTACTACCCAGAGATTATTTTTAAATTTAATCCAAATTTATCTGTTAGCTCACAAATTTGAATAAAAGAGGAACTTCAGGCTCTAAAGATGCCACTATTTGACACTTCTATTTCAATACTGAACAAATGAGACCTTAAGAAAGAATTAATTTTACAAGACATGGACATTTTAAAGACTAAAGTTACCCAACAAAACAGAGGGACATAGAAACAAAAAGTCAGCTTTACGGATTCCACAAGAGTTAATTTGTTCCCCCTAAATGTAGGTTAAAAGAGACCATTCAGCCTGGTTAACACAATGCTAACATACACATAGGAGCTCATAATTGTTACATGCCATAGTTTGTATGCTATTTTATATTTAGACATTCTTCTGCAAAACTCTGTTCCTATAATTCTCTGAAATATTGGAGCAACAAAATATATAGCTGCATGATTTGCTTTCATTCATTTTTGTTGATCACTGAAATTTATTTTTGTGTCCCTCTTTTTGCATTTCTCATCATTAACACTTGAAAAATACACATGTCCATGCATGTGAATGTGTGTTTTGGGATATAATAAAGAGCTTAGAAGCATATAAACTGAGGTACACTTGACATCTTAAATCATGTTAAAATGGCATCTTTGGGCCTAGTAAATGTTTCATAAAAATTGAAAATGCTATTTGTTTAAATAAAGCAACATTTTTCAATGTCATAAGATAAAAATTTGATTAAACTATAAAAAATATTTACATATAGTTTCATATAATGATTTACTTTCAAAACAGACTCTGGACAAAACTCTCCATTTTATCTCATTTTCTCTTATTTAATTATCACATAAAATTACATGCATGTATGGTGTATTGACAGGTCCAGTCCTCCCTCTCCCTTATTCCCTTCAGTGTCTCTCCTATTTTCTTTTCAATTTCAAATCCATGATTTCTTTTATTATTATTATTGTTACATGTATGTGTGTAAATACAAGTTTTCAGTTCAATTCTTCTTTTACACAGGCACACACACACACAAACACGCACACACACAAACACACACAGAGACATATACAGACTTAAATAGACACCATGACAGAAATCTACTATTGCTCAAATTGAAAAGAACCGCTGACCACAGAGTCACTTGCTACAATCAATACTTCTACAACATAACGGCTACACACAAGTCTCAGAGAAAGTAATGGAAGATGGCGCAGAAGGCCAGCAATAGTAATGAGAAATTCTTCTATATATGACAGGGAAGCTACACATGAAGACTATTAAAATCGTGGTCATGTAAATAAGACCTCTACAAAGGCCGTGCGAGTTGACATTCCAATGGAAATCTCCCAAGATCCCATTCCTAGATGAAAAGCTGAGAGAGGGAGAATCAATTTCATTCCATGCAGAGACTACACACCTCAAAGGATGGATAATCACTCTTCTACTTGTCTCAAAATATTTTTGAATGTGTAGATTTCAGAGATATGGCAATAGATTGGACACCTGAAAAAAAGCTACATTGAGAATAATAATTAAAGAAACTAATTTGCATTGAAAGATAAATATTCACCCAGCTGGACTACATACAATTACTGGGCATTCTTAAGAATATTTCATGACATAAAAACTCAGGATAAGGTAGTATGATATAAAGTGTCGTGAAATTTGTATCTCAGCAGTTTTCAAGTAAATAGTACTTCTTTGCTGTATAACTGCTAATATACTCCTATTCTTATGAACAGTTTCTTTTTTCTGTTTTTAACTATGTGTCACTGGTGCCAATCGTTGTCCTTGGATAAGAGTCTGGAAACTTTAGGAGGTTCTTTGGGGTTTATAGCCACGCCTATAGTATGCATAGAGTACTATCAGTACATTATGGTACAAATATGATAGAAATTAGAATTTTTTTCTCTTTCCCTTACATTCATTTGCTTCATTGACAATATATATTTTTTTTAATTCAAAAATCAACCTTTGGCCTTATGGAATGCCTGATAGTATTTTAATTATCTCTGTCTATAAAAATTTGTTCAGTGTGGTTTATTCATACTATACATAAAACAAGAACAATCTTCTAATTTAAAGTTGTGTTTTTTAGTCCTCCATGTGTGACGTCGCTTAAACTCTGGAAGATCTTTGTAAGAGAAGAAAGATTTTAAATATGTAAAAAATGTAATGAACATGGCATAGCTGAAATCAAATTTACTTGTTTCTTGTTCTGCTTCGGATTCTTTTATGTATTGTAAAATAACTCACTTAGCTTAACAAATTTAACTAAAAAAATGCTAAGTATAAATCTGCATAAGCCAAAGTAGTATGAATATTTATTTTAATAGCCTGAATATTATACACATAAAATAAATTAAATAAAATTTTCATTGATTTTTTTTTTTATCCAATGAAGTGCTGCCTGGTTCAAGAATAAAATAGTTGATCTTAAAGAAACCTAGAATTTTGTTCTCAGATACTTTCAAGATCGTATCTCCTAATGGTCCTCTGTCTTTAGATAGATTTTGAAGGGCAAATGAGTCCACATCTTTGTATCTGAGATTTTGGGTTTTCTGACAAATATATTATGTGTTAACTTTTCATCTTATAAGGGAAAGTTGGTAACTCTTCTCTTATTTAGCTTTGGTGGGAAACATAAATAATGTTTTGATTTTTATGCCACCCAGTCTGCTTTCTCTAGATCGTAAGCAGCAAGGATAAAATCACAGCTAGGAGCCAGCTTTTAAACTATCATTCACGGATAAATAACTAACTAAGCCAGGAGCCCTGACACAATTAACATGGCTTTATAGAAGAATGAGCAAGAAGAGTGAAATATTAAATAAATCATCAATAAAATATATACAGATAATAAATAGAGATAAATTTTAAATTCCCAGTTGTTGGGTTCCCCCCACTGCCAATGCAGTAAACTAATTATGCCAAATTAATAAAACCAGATTAATGAACACAGCCAATCAATCCTGGGTGACCCTTGAAAATGCAGGGGAAGAGTCACATGGAAAATATGTCTACCAGGCTTAAAGTAACTCTAATTGTGGTCTTGAGCATCCCCAGGAAGAAGTAGGCTTATGTCAGGCTTCCTCAGGGGCAGGGGTCTGGACATGGAGGACAGGTCTAGGGGATGTGCTGTTTTAGTAGCTTTGAGAGGGCAGAGTCTGGAGAGAGAGGGGTGGGGTGGGATGGGGAGGGAGAGGGAGGGGAAGGAAGAAGAAGAGGGAGAGGGAAGGGGAAGAAGAGAGAGGTGGAGAGAGAGAGGGGGAAAGAGAGAGGTGGTGCTTCCACCCAATCATTTCAGACATTTTGGGTATAAAAAATGGAAGGCAGGAGCTCAGGAGCTTCTACCAGAACAAAGAGAGTCCCACTGTTATTTTCATCTTCATATGTCATTCATTTTCAGAAACTTCTTCCACAAGGGTGTTGTTTTCTAATATTAAATTCATAGAATTGTAGAAAATGAGGTAGTAATGGAAATTGGGCTGTTAATAATTGACAATCTAACATAGAAATAAAAACATAGAAACTGTGGAGCTTAAACCTATAAGGTTAGATGTCACTTAAGAAAGACTAACAGTGATGGGATCACAGATGTAGAGGTGTTCTAAGACAACCAACCAGGACTTAAGAAGTATCGATTGGAAAGTTGCTTTACACACAAAAATTCATATATGTTAAAGCTTAAAAAATTATTGAAAAAAGATATTCTCATGTCATTTATTTCAGTTTATTTAATTATGTCCAAAATACCGTGTCATATACTGATGCTTTTACTTTTTTAAACTTCTTTACTAAAGAAAGTAATTTCACAATATGTGAAGGGATCGTAAAGAAGACTCACCGAGGCCTAACGAGGGTGCTGCTATGGGGTTAATATTTGTAATTTTCATTTAAGAGTGTTAATCTGGAAATGATGTCCATTGGTCAGGATACAAATTTATTAATGGAAAAAAAATCAAGTAATTGAATAATTATACTATCGTAACTGTTATATAAAGGTCCATTCAAAGTCTAGCAGTTGCAAAGACTGGAGAATTGAGTCTATTTTGACATAAAAATAGAACCCTGAGGGCTGCCATAGTCTGCAGGATATGAAGAAGGATCTGAGAATTTATTCTACTGGCCACTATCAATTTTGTGTGACACCATTGTGTTGAAGATGCCCGGAGGTGTGTGACAAGTGGTTGGGAGAAAGGGTCTTTATTGTCACAGAACAGAAAACAGCATGAGCTTCACACTTTTATCGGTTTTCCCTCTTCAGAATCTGCAGCAGGGATGTAGGCTGCTCCAGGTAGATGCTGTTCACATAGTAGATTTTTATTCTTCCTGAGCAGCCCTGAGTTTTATTAGCATCAACCATTTTACTGGGGTACAAGTAAGCATGGATTTTACTTCCTGAATGTAAGTATTCTTTCTCTTTTCCAGGACTATTTGTAGCATTAGCATCCTTGTAAAGGAAATCTAAAACAAAAGTGCCTTTGTGTATAGTATTTCAGGAAGGCTGGAGGTCCATAGAGAATTGTTTATCAAAGTTTTGATGTCTTGAAAACTTCAAATTCAGTCACTAGTCATGTAGGTTTTTAGTTTGCTTTTCAAGTCATGGGTTCATTTCAAAATGTTGGAAGCTTATTTTTTGTTAAATATCACTTATCCTTTTTGCTTGGTGTTTTGGCATTTCATATAATTATATCATATACAGGGATATCACTGCTGGAAAGCCTTTAGAGAAAATATTCTTGATGGTCTGGCATGACATTTTTGGGTTATTTGTACACTTGGGATCATGTCTACTTTTATTCAGTTTGCTACTTATGATCTTACTCTAAAGATCTCAAATTTCTGCTAAGTTGAGAGTTCCAATGCCTTCGCAAAGCTAAGCTTTGTGTTTATATTTTTTCATTATTTTCAAAAAGATGAAAAAAACACGCCAAATCGATGTATAATCTTCAATGATTTTTTTAAATTTTACCTGTTTCCAGTGAGACAACACTCAATAAGAACAGTGAAAAGTTATTGCTTAAAAAATTGTTTCAAACACAGCTAGAAAAATACTGAAACATTTTTGCAAAATTTGCATCCAGCAAACAATAAAAAAGAATCACTAAAACATTCAGCATTTCTACTTTGATTGACAATTTGAACTAATAACAAAGCTATTCTATTCTCATTATCTTAGAACAGTATATGGTACAGATCACCTTTCATACTATTAAGAGTTCATAGAAAATAGAAGGATGATCATTATCTTACAGATATTTAATGAGATTATTTATTTATTTGTACTGAAATAACTATAATTATTTTTAGTCATGATAGATTAAGGATCTATGTATGTATTTAGAAATATATACATATAACACATCATTTCATGTAAAAACAATACTTGAATTTGAAAGGACCAAGGAGGAGTATATGTGAACATTTGAGGTGTAGAAGAAGAGGGAGAAATTATGTAATTATACTATGATGTCAATTAAAAAAAGAAGGCTGAGTGTTAACTGCTTTTGAGAACTAACCTGCACTTAATTTATCAATGATGCCAGTGTGTATAGTTACAACTGCATTCACTACACAATATTCCTACAATTAATATATATATATATACATATATATATATATATATCACCTTTAACTTGTGTAAAGTGATACCTTCACTTCAAATTATGAAATAGATTTTGAACAAAACATTTACAAAACCTTGACTAAGGTTTGTACATATATATATCAAACTGTCCATAGCTGTTTGTGCCTTGTCAGCAAACAGATTTTCCACTTGACTCCTTTGTCAGGCAGGGAGAAATTAGAAGAACTGGGGCAAATTTTAAAGTGTGTGCATTCTCAATAGAAACTGAGAATAGCCAGGCTGCAAACCACAACCTCCAAACACTTACGTAACTGGAGGAACTTAAGAGAAACATCCAGAAATCCCGCTGGGAAGTGGAAATAGAGAAGATCTCCTGAGTGAATTGGACTCACAATAGGGAGTGAACTAAGGTAAGTGGGAAAAAAAAATCATGAGAGGAGATGGTTGAGTGAGAGGAGCAACAAAGAGGGAGAACAAAGAGATGGGTATCTTGATAGAGGAAGCCACTGTAGCATAGGAAAGAAACCTGGTGCTAAGGAAACCTCCAAGAACTCACAAGGTATCCCTGGCTAGGAGACCAGCAATAGTAGACGAGATGCCAAAAGAGGACTTCCCCTATAATCAAATGATCACCCTGTCATTACAGAAACGTCATCCAGCAATGGATAGAGGCAGAAACAGAGATTCATAGCTAAGCACCTGGGTCAAGCTCCTGGTTCAACTGAAGAGAGAGAGAGAGAGTGGAAAGAGTATATGAGCAAAGAGATCAGGATCTTGGGGAGGAGACACACAGAGAAGGCTGATCCGGCCGATTGGGAGCTCACTCTCTGTAAAACAATATCTGAGGAACCTTCATGGATAGGAGCTAAACCCTGCAAAAGTAAATGACTGTCAAGCCGTGTGGACAGTTTGTGAAGCCTTGTTCAGTAGGACCAGAGTATATTCCTGTTGCATGAGCTGACATCTCAGAGCCCATTCTCTACAAAGGTACACATAATTCAGCCTTGATACTTGGGATGGGGGCTGGGACTCACCTTAACTGGATATGCCAGACCAAACTGACTCACTTTGGTTTTCCTTGCCCTCTTCGGGGAATGGGTAGAGAGATGGTGAGGTGGGAGAGCAGGGCAAAGGGAGGACTGGGAGGGACTGGGAGGAGGGAAATGAGGAGGGGGAACACAGCAAGATATGGGAAAGGGACTTTTAAATAAAAAGCCTTTTAAAAAAAAAAGAGGAAAATTTTAAATTGCATATAGGCTAAGCACGAGTCAGCTTGCAGACTGTCAGTTTTTTGATCACTACTACTGATGTCAAGTGGCATTTGAAGACAGGTGTAAGAAAACCTTTCATTTTATAATTAGCATCTACAGTAACAGAGCAGTTACTGAGAGTGTTTAGACTATTTATGGGAGTGTAGAGGCCTTGCCTCCAACGCTGACTAGTGAGGGTCATCCTAGATTTTGTGAAGCAGAAACTGAGACTCATCAGCCCTTCTCAGGTCCACCATTACTTTGTACCCTCTA
The DNA here is from genome assembly GCA_033318265.1 of Phyllotis vaccarum. Taxonomy (NCBI): domain Eukaryota; kingdom Metazoa; phylum Chordata; class Mammalia; order Rodentia; family Cricetidae; genus Phyllotis; species Phyllotis vaccarum. The sequence continues at coordinate 58,229,598 of JARWLC010000019.1, read as the reverse complement.
ATTGACAGGAGAGATAATGCTCTATCTCAAAAGCTCTTTTACTGAACTGATATTTTCAATGTGATTCAAAGAAAATTCAAGTGCCCATATGTAAAATAAGGCACTCACATACTTAGAATTATGAAAATTAGCTCTTAGTAATGGGGTGACACCCTGAAATGTGTCATATTTCCTGTGCTAATCTTTGAGCCTTTTTGATTCTATTGCTGATATATTAAAAAAACAACTGACATTAAAGTATTGAATCAATGATATGCAAAATATTTTCTGGCCTCTTTTCTCCAAAAATGACTACATTTTTGTATTATAGTAAACTTAGTCTTACTCAGAAATTATTTTCCTCAGGCATTAAACCACTTTAATTTTCTTAAATGTTATATAAGTTTGTTGAAGTACTTGTAATGATCTTCACAAGCAACCCTGAATGTTATTAGTAAGGAAATTAATCCTTCTAGGTACTAATTATGTTTTTTAAAAATCCCTGTGAGGTTTGAGGAGGTGTTTGTTATGGTATTGAATTAATGATTAAAAAATAATTATAGAATATAGTGAGAAGAATACTGCAATCAATGCACTTGCAGAATTCTCATTTGAAATACACAGATGGGCTCCCTGCAATGGGCTGTATACAACAGAAACTTAAAACCAAGGTACAAATATATTACTAGGAACTAAAAATAATCCATTATATCTGTGTTCAAGTCTTCAGGGTGCTAAATTTAAAACATGTTATAGGCATGAAAGCAAAGTTTAGAGAATGTAATCAAAACATCTTTAGTGTTTCATGCTCTTCATTTGAGTGCCAGTCTTCTGGACCTAGCAATATGGTTAACTGAATGTCTCTAGAGAATTAACCTGAGTGCAAATACATCATTTCTACAGTATAAACTGTGTAACGTGGGAGCAGATATCTGTTCATGTTTTAAAGGCACAGTTGATTTGGATGTAGATCTGGAACACTAAGACACTGGTAGTATGACATCTCCATTTTACTTTAAAAAAAAAATAAGAAGCCTGTTCTAAAACGTTTATGTTTTACTTTTATACATGTTTTGTAAATATGTATAATCACTTTCAATTGTACTATCAGAGTGTATGTAGAATTGTTTTTGTCTTAATGAATAAAATTTGTGTTAGATCTCATCTGTTTTAAGATGATAGATTGGTTAAAATCATGATAAAATAAATCATCAACATTTTTTTAAAAATGTTTTTATTTTTTTAACTAGCATGTAAATTAACAGGTTTCCTTATGATATTTTTATGTATATTTATTACCCTGATTAGAATGTCAATTAAGGAATCTTTCAGATTAAACTGGCTTGTGGTTATCTTCAAGATACTGATATTTTTAATCAATCGAGGAAAATCCATTGTGCTAGTTAGCACGTATCCGAGTGAAGCTGATTCTGGTCTATGTAAAGTAACTAGCAATAAACACAGATGACTATGGGTGAGACAGCAAGGAACATTTTTCTATGGTTTCTGTTTTCCTTTATCTTTGGTTTTCCTGTTCTGGCATCTCTCAATTATGTATGGATTATAACATGTAAGCAGATACAAACCCTCTCCGCTTCCATGTTTATTTTGGTCAGAATATTTATCACAGGGATGAAAGTAGAACTCTTAGTTTTTGTTGACCAACCCCTCCTCATTATTTTATCTATATTATTTTTTTTCTTAGTACTTGAATCCTTCTACACCCAATACCTCCCTGTCCACCTTCATATCACATGTTATATTACCTTCCCTACCTTCTGTGCTTAAAACCTCCTTTAATGTCATATGCTCCCTTCTGTTTTTATGACTTCTGCCCACACCCACACATTTACAAATTGTAGATACATATTTTACTATATTTGCACACACACACATATATATACATTCAAAATATACACATATAATGTTAGAAGCTAACATCTGAATAAGACAGAAAATGCAATGTTTGCTTTTATAACCCCAATCACCCCACTTAGTAATTTTCTAGTTTAATAAATTTTCCTGCTGATTTCACAATTTTAATTTTCTTATGGTTGACTAAAACCCACATCTAAGATAATTTCATGTCTTAGCTGTTGTGAATTGGGTAGCAATACATGGTTACGCAAATGTCTCTGCAATAAGATATTGAAATTTTAGAGTATCTTTCCAGGAGTACAGTTACCTATGTTTTATGACTTATTTATTGTTCTAAATACTCCAGACTCATTTAAATTTTGATCAATGCACATTAGAAGGTTTTTTTTTTTTTGGATTCCAAGTTAACTTCTGACCTCATAGCTCTTAAACTTATATTTTCTTTAAAACTTTAGCAGAAAATCTGTATTGAAGATTTATAAGAAAATAGATTTTCTCCTATGCAAGGAGGAACCATGTCATGTTTGTGGAGGGAGGATCACAAATACAAACCAGAAAGAGAATAGTTTCCCTATTAGCTTATTTACATGTCACATACTGCATAAAGATATATCGGATACATTGTGGATTACCATAAAGGCTCTGGAAGCAATCAGGACTGCCTTCATTGGTATGGCAGAGATTATACATAAACTAGTTCTCTCTGAATGAGTACACCTCTGTCTCCTCAAGTCAATTTCCACATTCACGTGTCTCTTCTATTACTACCATGCCCATTGCTCTTTTGGCTAGTATAATAATCTTCTATTCTTATAAACCTATTCAAGGGACAAGATATTGTGTAATTTGCCAGTTCTCCTACTTGAAAATAACTGTCAGTCTCACAGAGGTTACTGTGCTTGAACTCACTGCTACATAACGTATATCCTTCTTTGCTGCTAAGTCTTTTGAATACACAACATTTTGAAAACTGACCAATGTTCTCAGGGAGTATTAATATTTGTAATTTTCAGTAGATAAATGAGCCCAGCTGTAGGCAGAGTTTTACTTACAAGGCACCAGTCCAAGATTAATATTTATTAGAATATAAATCAACACTCACAATATCGGTAACAGTTTATAGTGGCACCTGAACAGGGACTAGAGTATCCAAGCAATGGACAAGCAATGGATGGACAATGGATTCCAAACTGATTCCAAACCTATCTCTCCAGCAGCCAGGAACCAGGAAGAGAGTTCCTTTTGTCCCAGCAGCCCCTTATCAATGGGGTTGGCCACACCCCCTCCATGTTGGCCACACCCCTTCCAGGAGCCCAGGACCTTATCCGCTGACACACACCACACCCAGCCCTATTCTCTTAACTGGCTAATTCATAACAATTTTGTCATCATATATAATCTACTATTTTTATCAGTATAGCTCTCTGTTGAGCCAATTAGCACACCTTTGATATATTAAATAATTTATCACTTATTGCTAGTAGTTTAAAATTTATGCAGCTGTATAGATTGACAATTTGGCATCCTATCCATGTAGTTCTTTATAAGTAAATTACTATCATTGAATTGCCAAGTCATATCTTTCCTGATACTAAAATACTAATAGAGGCTCCAAAATGTACTGAATTAATGGATAAGTGGATGTCAGAGATTAAATGCATCTTTAGGAAAGTGAAATATTGTAGCAGAAATGGACTGAAATGATGAGAAATGCTGTTACATAAAACAAATGAAATGCTTATATACATGGAGAAAGAGAGAGGGAAGGAGATTAAGGTGTGATTCTCTTACATAGGCTATTTGGGTTGGCTTATCAGAACTTTGAATTTTGTAAGAATTTTCTCAAATTAAATATGCAATCTACATCCCAACTGATAGAATATATTCTTATTGAATTGTTTTCTACTGGATTCTTTTTGTTGGTATTTAATGAAATAATATAAGACCCACTTAAAATTTATGATGAGTAAATATGTATTTGTTGACATGCTTTGCTTTAGGTACTTAATTATGTCTACATAATGGTATTTCTTTATGAATATTCTAAAGCAAAATTTTATAAACACAGCAGTTAATCCCTTTGAAATTACATTAGTGATAATAAACTGCTCATTTTCTGAATTTTTATGGTTTATGGTTGATCAAACATATTTTTTCAATCGAGATAATCTATAAAAATGATCTGTTTTAGCATTGGTTTTATATTAAGGTCAAGTGTTGGTTAGGCATCTGTAATATTACTCTCCAGCTCAATAGTCCACTGAAAGGACTCATTGGTCAAAAAGCCTGTTATTGTAGATATGATTTATTACATAGAGAAAAATGATTATAAAAGGAAATAAAATGGAATAAGGAAAAAGTCTGGCAGAAATTAGTTATGGACTTCTGTGTCATTTCCTTAGTAAGGCTGCATTATAATGCATCCAGTTCTTTCTGTAAAAATGTAAAATAGTCCTCCATAAGTCACTGTCAGAAGAAGCTCACATGAAGCTGTGTACAGAGAAATTCCACTGGGGATAGTTATGTGGGCCAAGAGCTGATGCTGGGACTAACAGAACCAAACTTACCTATCTCTAGACTCAGAGGAGAAAAAAACGGTGTTCACTAATTTATTATTAGAATAAAATATATAATCAAACATGATCAAAGGCAACAGACATCACTTGCTTTCTACTGGAAAGAGCATAAAGCAGGCAAGGGGCAGCCCTTAAAGCAGGCAATTCTTGAAAATAAAAATGTAGAAACTTGGCTCACACAACTTCTTTGAATTAATCATTGCTTCTTAAATATCTAGTCATGAAATCTGGAGGCATAGGAAATGATTTTATTCATCGTTTACATAATTTTATAAGAATAAAGGACTCCTTACCTTGAACTTCCTAGAAGCCTTTCCATAAGATCTCATGTCTACAAAATGATGCAAACCAATGTGATTGCAATCTCGTAAGTGGGCTTAATTTCAGGTTAATCTTATCAGGACTAAGGGGAATACCTAAATATAACTGTGGATCTTGCCAGAGCAAGAAAAAGAAGAATGAATATTCAGTTGTCAGTCAAACATTTTTCCACAGCATACCCCTTAATGTTGTTCATTTTAATAGAACAAATATGAATGCATAAGCAAAGAAAATTTCAAACTCATTACTACATATAAATTATTTGCACATATATGCACAAAACTTTGTATATATCTGTTGCATAATTTTTATATACTTGTTATATTTTGGAGTTGGAATTTCCCTGAAGGAATATTTTCAAAACTTAATGCTCAAACTGATGTACTTACTGGAGAGGGCTGGAACCTTCAGCTGTGTGGCTTTATCTGGAAAAACAAAGTTGTTTGGGAATAAGGCCTTGATGCTCACAGTATGTCTGCATCTCTTCTTTGTCTATATTTTCTTCCTAACTGCCATGATTTGATATAGTTTCTCTGCCATCGCTCTCTCCCTAGATGTACATTTACCATAGTAGAACTGGTCAAAGAAATATAATCAATTACTTGTTTTCAAAGACCTCTGAAGCCACAAGTCAAATAAATCATTCCTTCGATTACACTAAATATATTAAATAACCATGACAGGGTCATGGAATGTGGATTAATCAAATGAATACTTATGTGAATGCGTGTGTATTATACGTTTTTATATTAATGTAAGAAGAAAGTAGAAATAAGTTGACATACTACAACCAGATATTTTTTATTAAATATTCTGTAGAGTTTAGAGGTCTTCTATAATACTATCCTTTATTCTCAGTCAGAATAGGCTAACTTCTCATTTCCTGTTCTTGCCTCCTAATGCCTTTTCAATTTCCTATACAACTCCTGTTAAAAATTCATGAAATGCTAATATTTCTCTGGATCCAGTTTTATTCATTTGCTTATTCAAGCTTTTAAAGAAAATTGATGTACATAAAATTGACTCTTGTCTTGAATACCTTTCATCTGCTTTTTAATGCTTGCTACTTCCCTTTGCCTGGTGACTAATGTTCCCACCAGGGAATCCAGAGAAATTAATAATCTTATGTATTTCTTATCTAACTTCACAGACAGTTGAAATTTGAAGCTTTTCTTTAGAAAATGATTAGTGCTAGAACCAAGGAAATAATAAGCAATTTTAGGAAAAGCCTCAAATCACAGAGACTTCACTTTGCTTCACAGAAAAGTCTTCATATAATTCTCTTGCTCTCTCTATATATTCTCTTCTTTACTTTTCTGTTTTTGCTCATGACAACCATCACAGGGCATTACAAAAATCAAGTATAAAGTTTGAAAATTGAGAGAAAGAGAAAATATAAATAGAAGTAATCAATGAGAAGTAGACAGTGATAAGAGAAATAATTTTTTTTTTATATTTGTCTACTGTGCTTACCTAGTTCACATATCTGACCCCTACAATGAAATTTGAATGGTCTGCTTTATTATATATTACATTTCTTTTTTATTATTCTACTCTGGTTATAATTATGACTTAGTTTCAGTGCATGCTTCAATATTTTTCATTATTTTCAATTTAGTTAAAGCACAGCAATTATACAATAAATCTTCAGGTATTCTTACAAAGAATACATTACGTTCTTTGACAAATTCACATAACACCAGATACAAACCTCTACTATGTTTTATTAAATTATAGATGCTTCCAATCAACACATAGCCTATGCAAGGAGTGGAGATTATTTAAAGATATAAATGAGGAACAAGTACCAAGGGGCTTTATGGGTTGATATTTTGTATATGTTCTAACAAATAAAGCTTGCCTGAAGATCAGAGGGAAGAGCCAAGACAGAGTTAACCATAGAGCCAGACAGTGGTGGCACACACCTTTAATCCTAGTACACAGAAGACAAAGACAGAGATATTTTGTGAGTTTAAGGCCATCCTGGGCTGCAGGAGATTAATATGGTCTAAAGAAGAAACAGAGCCAGGTAGTGTTGGCTCACAACTTTAAGCCTACCACTTGGAACCTCATGACTTTGCTCCCAGTACTTTGAAACTGATGTGGAAATAAATGTTTTCTGTATGCTGTCAATATCAATCTTTAAATAAAAGAGCTGTTTTGGCCCTAGGTGAACACCATAGAAGAAGTAGGTGGGGAATCAGAATAAGTAGGAAAAGAAGGGCGGAGTCAGACAGATCAACCCAGTCACCAAAGAAGAAATATTTAAGGAACACAAGTGAGCCACAGGCCACATGGCAGGCAGATTAATGGAAATGGCTTGAGTTAAGATGAAGGAGCCTCTAGCAATGTGCCTGAGCCATAGACCAAATAGCATGAAATTAATATAAGCATCTGAATTATTTGGGGGCCTAAGCAGCAGTGGGCAGCAGGTCTGTGGGTCTGACCCTTTGGCACCCAGGGCCAAGAAACCCAGTTATAACAGATGGCATCCCTGGGTGAGCTGAACACCCACATAGAGCCTGAGAAAGATTAGAAATGGCTCTAGAGCACTAAAATTGAGCCAAAGCAGCTTCCAAATTGTGTTTCTGAAGCAAGTCATTGTACAGAGATAGTGTGGCATTCAGGCCATGTTTAAAATGGTGGTAACAGACTGGCGGCAGGGAGTTTAAGCTGCAACCAGGCCAGTTCTGGAGTCTCACTGAAGACTCAGTAGCATGTGATTGACTAAAGGTTTATGCTTATATTGAACAAAAAGGAAACAGAAACAAAGATGGTTTCTTAGTAGCAACATTTCTTGGGTCTGCTCTGTTTGCTGGCAGGGAACAAAGATGCTGCCCTTTTAAAAGAGCTTCATGACTCAGCTTTTTCTGTAAAAACTGTGTGGCTCTTTAAGAGAGTGTATTTTAAAAGCTCTTCTGATTGGAAAATGATTAAGGATTCACAATAAAACAGATTCAAATTAAAAAAAAAAAAAAAAACAAAAGTGTAAATGGGTTACAAAGTGTGTAAAATGTCCATAGGCTTCAGAGAGAAAAGAAAGAAGGTAGAGAAAGTCTTTTAAAAAGAGAAATGGTGTAATAAAATATGATAAGCTACATAAACATGGAAATAGACATAGTATCTTGATTTTGGTTATTGTTTTGTTTTCTTTTAATTTTTTAACTATTAATGAGCCAACTGCAGAAAGACAATGGATTGCAAAGGCTGCTAACTTAAACAAGAATATATATTTTAAAGGTATCTTGATTTTGAAATTTGTGTATAAGGTTTTATTGCTTTGGAAGAGTTCTACTTTTGTTTCCACAGAAGACGAAATCCTGTGGATTGCTTCCAGGGTCTTATGGTTTCATCAACCAAGACCACCTGAAAATTCTCTGATGGGAAGAGATGGTCACATCAGCTTCAGGGCTGCAGACTAAGATGATCCAGCCTCAAGAACCTGTAAATCTGCCAATGCCCCTTAATCAGCAGGAAGTGGTAATGGAAAGCTACAACCAAATTCCCAAATATATTGCTTATAAATGTTTGTTTTCTTTAGAAGTAGTTAATTGTCATAGTTATTTTCTTTTTAAGACGAAAAAGCTGATATGGTATATGAGTGATTTAAAAAATTAGATTACTGAATTTACTTTGATCAGAAAATCAACTGTCAATCTCAAAATATTTTCAATTTGTATGGATTTTGGTTTATTGATACAAATTTAAGGTCAATTTTGTTATGTTCTATGTATTTTTCTACTCTTTTTTAAGATATAATGTTTTTGTTACTGATCTAAAATTGTAATGTATAATTAAGAAATGCATGTTAGTTAGATTTTTAGGTATACAAAGATATGTTTCAGTTAGGTAGGTAATCTTCAAACACTTCTAAGACCTAAAGAATATGGCATTTAAAATATTTTTAAGAACTTAGACTCTTCTGAAGAGTGACACAGGTCTGCTCCCGGCAGCACCAATCTACTTCAAGAGAAAAATGGGAATCGAAGAAACTTTATGTGGAATTTAGTTTCTTTGTGGCAATGATTAGACACTGGACAAGAACCTGTTCTTGAATTGACTACTTGATAGTAGCTGTTTAAACTGGACATGCAGGTTCCATAGGAAAGTGATCTCTGAACTTCAGCAGAACAAGCTGAGATGGTCCTACAGGTTCCTGCTTTTCAGAGAAGGCTGCCAGAAATTCTTTAGGACTCAAGGAGAAGCGACTGATGAACTATACCAGAATAGGCAGAGCAGATTTCCTCCTCCACTGAAATGAAAAGAGACTCTGGGCCTGTAGGCTGAAGATGGATGCCCCAACTTTGTAAAGGAACTTTGGGTGACTGTCCATGCATATAGGTGTCATCTCTGTCATTTCTAGATGTTGGAAGTTGAATGTTATGGGAGATTATGTTGTTCCATTGTAAATAATTGTCTCACCCACTGGTTTAATAAAAAGCGCTGAATGGCCAAAGGCAGGCAGGAAGTGTGGTGGGGCTAACAAAGAACTCTAGGAACAGGCGGAACAGAGCAGAATGCCAGAGAGAAGGCAGAAGAAGCAGAAGACAACTATGCTGCTATGAGAAAAGGTACAGAGCCCCAGGGCTGAACAGGATAAGAATCATGGGTTAGATTAAGGGTAGAGAGCAAGTTATTAGCCCGGGCCTTAGGTCACTCGATCAGTGTAAAACTATTGTAAACATCTGTGTGTCTCTGCGGGTCTATGGGTCTGCGGGCCTAAACCTTGAGGCTAGGCCCGAAAGTCTGGAACAGAAACCTCATACTACAGATTGTACTTCCTGTTTACTTGGGTAAATATTGTATCTTTCTGTGGTCTTTGATGTAGTTGAAGATTGGATAGTTATAGATGTTTGTCTTAGTTATATTAAAAGGTATATTGGATATAAAACTTAGATTCACAAAGTTAAGGTAGATGATAGAGTTTTTTCTTTAATTTTGCTAAATACAAATAAACTACATATTGTGACTGTAGTTCTTCCTTAATAGCTAAACTTCCTTTTTGATTGGACAGAAATGGGGAGGTGATATGTGAGTGTCTTTCTGTATGCTGTGAATGTCAATATTTAAATAAAGGAGCTGTTTTAGCCCTTGGTGAGCACCATAGAAGAAGTAGGTGGGGAATCAGAATAGGTAGGAAAAGAAGGACAGAGTCAGACAGACTGAGCCAGCCGCCAAAGAAGAAACATATAAGGAACACAGGTGAGCCATGGGCCATGTGGCAGACAGATTAATGGAAATGGGATGAGAAAGAGCTAGCTTTCAATGTGCCTGAGCCATAGGCCAAACAGCATGAACTTAGTATGAGCATCTGAATCATTTGGGGCCTAAGCAGTGGCGGGCAGCTAAGCGGTCTGGGACTGCAGGTCTGTGGGCCTGGACCTCTGGCTAGCCGGGGTCAAGAAACCTTTTTGTAACAGGGAAGCACATACTTTTAATACCAGAACTATGAAGGTTGAGACATTAAGTGATATAGCTGGATAAAGACAAGAATATAAGGTGGGTAGAGATAGGATCTCTCCCTTTCAGCAAAGGAGTTGGTGAGGTGGGTCAATGGCATTGCTATGACCTTTTTCCTCTGATTCTCTGATCTTTCAACATTTATCTTAATATCTGGCTTTGGGTATTTATTATAAGACCAATTAAGATTCATGCAACAACTTTATAAATGAAATTCAATCGAAGAGGTATGCGTATGTGTGTATGTGAGAAAGAAAATATTAAATATGAATACAGTTACTCATTTTCTTTTTTTACTCTGCCAATTCCATGTGGTACGACTCACATTCACAATTCTTTGGCAAGGTGCTCATGGACACACCCAGAATCACATTTTTATAATACTTTATATACTTCTCAATTCAATTAAGTCCAACTAAGACCATTTATTACAGGTCCAATTCTCATTAACTTGCTATCTAAACAGATCTCCTTAGGCTTCAATATTATATCCTTGAGATCAAAAGCAGTCTTACATTGTAAAAATATGCTGAGTCCATCTTTAACAGTTTTTATAATCTTAACAGTTTTAATACTGTTCAAAATTTTAATTTCAAATTCTACTTTGAGACATAAGTCAGAGTCTGAAATGTTAGTTTCTGGAGAACACATTATGCACTTCTAATATATAGATATATGAAGAATAATCTGTATAAAAAAGAAGATGTGGAAATGAAAGTGAGATTGTGATAAAAAAAAAAAAGACCATAACCTAGAAAGTAAATAATAAATTTTGTGAAATATGGTTGTGCAAGCTGTAAGTAAGGAGTCTGTTCTCATGCTTTTATAAAGAACTGAAAAAAAAAACTTTCTTGGGTGAATTTTAAATATTTATTTATGTATCTTAAGGTTCCTTAAAAGATATTAATCTTTTTCAATTTTTTCCATCTCCTTCAAGGCTCGTTCTCTATTTAAACACTGTTTTGGCCCAATCTAAAGCAAATAGATCATTTATAGAAAAATATCCCTTAAAGACATTCTTTATTATTTCCAAACTTTTAGTAAAGGAGAATTCTAAACAATGAAAGTGTTAAATCAGTAGTAAATTTATTAATTATGATCATGAATATGATCATTTTAATTCGTCACTTCTATAAGAATTAACCTTAAATATAACTCAGAAGAACAATTGTAACAGTTGAAATTTCTGGCCCAGGCTTTTCAGCCTAGCCCCGTGGTTTGGACCCACCTAAACCCCACTGCTGCTTAGTACCAAATAATTACATTAATTTCATGCTGATTGACCTATGGCTCAGGCATATACCTTGCTGACTTTTAACTCCTAAACTGAGCCACGATTCTTATCTTGTTTAGCCATGTGGCTTGGTACCTTTTTCTCAGAGCAGCATTTCTGCTTCTTTCTCTGGGTCTGCTGGCGTCTCCGGTGGCATCTCTGACTTGATTCTCCTCTTCCCTGAGTTTTCTTAGTCTGATACCCCGCCCACACTTCCTGTCTGTCTTCTGGCCAATCAGATTTTATTAAACCAGTAAGAGGGACAAATTCTTACAATCCCATTACAAGTAATAGTGTGATTTGGAAAGTAAATATTACAGGTGAAGAAGTAGAAGATACATTTCATGGAGAGAGGATTCGAGTTACTTTTATAATGCTCAAGCTAGTATCAAGTTCCCTGTAAGAAAGTTTGTTCTGTATAATTGTCACTAATGTTGGTATTATAGGAACATGGCATTCTTAAAATTCTCTATCATGCTTGTTAATCATAACAGTATTAGCATTTTATATGTATTAACTCTTCCTAGAACTTATGAGAAAAACACAAGGTTTGTTAAGGTGAGCCCATTTTCCTGGAGAAGGTATTAGCAGGAAAAAACCTGAGAATTCTTGCATATATATATTTAATAAAAACAATTTCATGGCATTGCATTTCCAGATTGAGTTCTTGTGTGAAGAATTCCAAAAATGTACAGAATTGAATGTAGCACACAATTTTATTGGTTTATTTTATGATGCTGGACAACATAATCTCTACATCAGAGATTAGATGACTGATCTTCTGTTTGAAGACTTCTATATTTAGTTTTCCTACTTTTTCTGGGATGTCTTCTGTACTTTCAAATTCAGAAGACTGATCCTTCTGGAAAATTAGAGCCTGTGAGGTTCCTATGAGGAATCATTATCACAGGAGTCATTTGTCACTGGAATAAGTTGAATGCTTATAGATGTGAAGCTTAGATCTACTTTTTTTTTTTTTACTAGTAAGTGGACATGAAATGTTGCTTATAAAAATTAAATTTATTGAAATATTTTATTAATAAAATCATACTTAGGCAATATGCATAATTCTATTCTATGTGGGCTTTGTGGTCCAATGAATTATTCAGCATTTAAAACTTAAGATGGTGATGTGGTATGAAATAAATTTTGCAAATATTTGTCAAACATTGTTAAATTTTATGTGCAATAAACAAAATAGTTACTGACATTTTAAGTTTCTCATGCCTGGGGACATTTCATTTAGAAAAGAAAGAAGATTCACATTAAATTAAATGCATGTTATTAAATATTCAGTAGCGGTTGCCATGAACAAATTAGACATAGAACCATTCAATGAAATAAACACATGATATTCTTTTTAAAATGCAGCAAAGTAATAGATATTTTAGTGATCAGATTAAGCAGATTAGAATTATAAAATAACTAACAGGGTAGCTTCATATACTCACAAAATGCTTTTGGAATACTTAGAGATAATTACAAATACATCTAATCATTCTATAATTAATTATTTTGTTGTAACTTTAGAATATCATACATTGAATTGAAGCATTTAACTTTATTCTTTTGGCTGTGCTATAGGAATTACAGCAAATAAAACTGCAATAAATCATTTAATATTTTGAACTTTCAGTATTTTAATTTCCAGTAGAGTCAGAAAAGAAAAGGATTTGAGCAGGAAGCCATTTGAGTTTCTTAGTAACAGAGTGCTTCACATGCAGAATTGGGAACATGGAACTATGTATTTTAGAGTTTTTTGTACCTTTCCCCTTGATAACTGTAGAGTTGTTTTTATTTACACAAACTTAACAATGACAAAAATGCATAAGAAAGATTTTGTAGAATGGAACAAGAGAAATAATTACTGTCTCCGTTAGGTTTTCTATTGCTGTGAAGAGGCAGCCTGGCCACAGCAACTCTTATAAAGGAAAAAAAAAATTAATTAGGTCTGGCTTACAGTTGAGAAGGTTAGTTCATTATTGTCAACACAGGAAGCAGGGAGGCATGGAGGCAGACATGGTGCTGGAGAAGGATTTGACAGTTCCACATGTCACACTGACAGGCTTGAGTTTCTGATCAAATCTGCCCCCCCCCCACTCTTTCTGTAACAAAGCCACATCTACTTCAACAAGACCAGACCACATAATAGCACCAGTCCCTTGGACCATGTTCAGCCATATTCTATTCATTCAAACTACCACAGCTACTGAACTGAAATACTAAGGAAAACTTGGGGTCCAACTTCAAAAGGAATTTCCTCCCAGAGGTTCAGGTGATGTGCTTCTTCACCAGCGAAGAAACCTACTAAAATCTCTTTTCAAGAATCAAACTTAGAGCAATTCCTTTACAGTATCTCTTTATTGGTACAACAACTTCATAACATGATCCAATGGCAATGGCACAGCTGTGATGGCATGTCATGGCAGTGCAATGAAGGGTCTTATATACTCCAGCCAGGTCAGTTCCCTGACAACCATTAGGACTGGAGTTGCTAGGTGACTCAGCAAACAGTGGACTTTCCAGATCTTTGACCTGCTAATGTACTTTCCCTGGGAGAGATGTAGTGAAGGCTCAGTTTGCATTCCTAAACTTTCAGGTTAGGAGCTTGTGTTAATGAATCCAGATGCCAGGAGGCCTTAGAAAGATTTCTTGGGCTAATTGACTTTGGATAGCTTTCTCATCACTAGGGGAGGTGATTTTATGATACGTTTGTGAGTTTGTGAGTTGTGAGTTATCTTGTCTGTGCCTGACCTTGGATGCCAGAGAGAAGTTTCAAATGAGTTACTACTGTTTTCCTAGCAAAGGTAATCACAGGGAAGGCAGACAGTGAGGCTGCTCTGGGCAGGGGGAATAAAGGTCAGGAAGATTTTATCTGTGTGACCATTTTCTCACCAGAATATAAATACACACACGCGCGTGCACACACACACACACACATACACACACACACACTCAAACACTCACTCATACACACACACACACACACATATACATGTATATTCTAAAGAAATACCAGATAGAAGGGGTAGAAATAACAAATAGATGCCTTCAGACACAGAAATCCTCTGTAGGAAGAGGACAGCTCCTGCAAGAACAATTAGCACAAAGACTCCTTGAGATCTTGGCTTTTCCTCCATCAGAGGACCTTGGCTCTAGTGGATCAGCCTTGCTGTGCCAAAGTTCCTATTTTGTATTTCTGTGGCTTCCAGCAACATGCATATCCAGAAGGTGACAAGGAAAGTGATTCTGTGTATAAATATGTTGAAGTTTTCATTTATGATTCTTTACCATTTTGGGCTTGTTATCATATGCACGAGTTTCTTCTAGGAATTCACTGCATTGGGAGTCCTTTTTCAGGACAAAAGTTGATTTCCCTGAGTAAAATTGAAAATGCAACACATCCTTCTCCTATACCAAGCCTGTGGTCACATAATCTGGGCTGCCATGACTAAGAAGAATAATGCTAGACCTGTGCTGTAAAACACGTTACAGTGTAAGGACCATGAAGAAGATACAGAATTAAAGAATCAAAGCGCCTGTCAGCTTGTGGCAAGAAAGTAATTAAAGTTGTGTTATAGCACAGAACAATGCTTTAGCAGAAAAAAAAAATGACATCTACTATGAGGCTGAGAATAGATTTGGCAAAAATAAAAAAATCCATAAATCATTACTTAAAATTTATTTGAAAGAGCAAACTTTACAAAGGTACTCTGGCATCCAAACATCTGAAATTAGGCTGCAAAATATACACAATTTCCAATATCCATCCTAGAGAAGGTCATGAGAGATAGCCACGATGCTTCCAAAGACTGTGGTCTGAAAACAAGAAGAACAATGGTGACGTGGGACCTCTAAGTCTAAGAAAACATAACAATGCCTTCAAAAGACATCCCCCCTCTGGTGTTGGTGTCATCCTTACAGAATTCTACTTTCATCTCTGATCACCATTGGACGGATGTTACTTTGTATAGTAAAAAACATGTCCCCATAATACACTCATGTGCAAGGAGAAGAAAGATTTGTTTTGATAGAGTTTCAGAAACAAGGAAAAAAATCCATGACACATGTAAAGGAAATGACAAATACAGAAAATATGCATGTTGAACTAAATACAGTGATAAGGAATTTCAGGTTTTTTGCTGTGCCTGTGGATAAAGTTTTGATGAGGAAGGAAGGAAATCCACGGGAATTCCAGAGACAAATTCAGTATGGATTCTTCGTCAGTTGCAAACAAACTTTATACTCCATTTTATAAGGTATACTTGTCTTATAAAATATGATATAGCCAATTATATTCCCACATGTCTCTGGTTGGTCACTGGCCACTGGAAATTGTAAAGTTATACATGTCATCAATGTTGTAGGAACAGAAAAGATGGCTCTGATCTTTGAATAAGAAGCTTATGTGCTTTCTCTATGATTTTTTAAAAAATATTCATACAGTATGCAAATGCCAAGGAAAACTTCATCCTGTTGTGAAGGTGTAAAAAACATACATATCTTTTTATAGCATGCAAAAACATGCATCAACTGCACTTATCATTAATCTAACCAGAAAAGCCAAGACTAGTACTTATGTGCATTCAGAATAGCTAAATACCTACTCTCACATTTTACAGTTGTATTATTTTAACATCGACTACTTATAAATGGCAAGTAGCTACGTAGAGCAACAGACATGTAAAATAATTTATCTTTATTTTCAGCTTATATTTTGGTAATATTACGAGAAATAATTATCAGTAGCATATAACATATTATTTTTTCTTAAACCTGAGTAAAGTGGTTATGTTTGAGACCTTCCCCACTCTCAACAGCAGACAGAATTCAGTTAAGGAAATAATCATTATAAGTATTAAAAGAAAAATATATTTACTGTGGCAATTATAACTTACTTGAACATGAAATAAAATGAGGTAGTGACCATCAGTGAATGGGTGTTAACTGTGCAATTCCTTTTATGTTTTGAAATGAGGCTGTTAATTCTCAACTTCTAAATTTTTTTTTTAGCTTTTCATAATACAGTTTCTATGTGTTATTGTTATCATTACTTTTCAAATGTTTGTGGGGGTTTATATATATGATAGGTTAAAGAAAATGGTCCCTATGAGACCAAAAGGATTAGCACTATCAAGGGTCTGACCTTGGTGGAGGAGGTATAGCCTTGTGGAGGAAGAATGTCACTGGGGGCAGGCTTTGAGGTTTCAGATGCTCTTGACAGGCCCCCTGTCATACTCTCTTCCTGATACCTGCCTATCCAAATATAGAACTTTGTGCTACTTTCTAGCACCATGCCTGTCTATGTGACTCCATAATTCCTGCAATGACAATAATAGACTAACCCTCTGAACTATAAGACAGCTTCAATTCAATGTTTTTCTTCATAAGAGCTGCTGTTTATCATGGTGTCATTTCACATTGATACAAACCCTAATTAAAAAAATTGAGTGGCTTATGGATCCAAAATTTATTTTAAATGACAAATTTTATTTCTTCAACAACATAGGACTATATATATTTTTGCTAACTGTTGTTAGACATTAATTAATTAATTAATTAAATCTAAAATATCAAGTCTTCTGAGTCTAAGTTATTCACAATATTTCTTTATTATTTGTTTAAAATAGCTGTGAGATCCTTTTTTCCTTTAAAGTTGTCATGCATAACTTTTTTTCTCTATACCTGATTGAGTTACTGGGTTTTAGAAATAATATACAAGCTATTTCCCCAACATATAACAAAGTAAATTGCTGACTGTCTCTTTTGGATATAAATAACTAATTAAATAACATATTATATTATATTTCATAAATGTGTTTTTATCTTTTAATATTTCTTCTTAATTTTGAGTTTTAAAGCACAGATATGTCTTAACACAATCTTAACTATTCCCCTAATATTTTAATATATTTTGTCCTTGTCATGTATTTTGAAATAATTTTTGTTTTCTACAAGTTGCCTTCTTTATTTATGGTTATTTTGGAATAATATGTTGGATAATTTTCAAAACTTTAGTAATTGGCTAACCATTATTTTCATTGTGGTTTTTGACATTTAAAATTTATGTAGATGTTAAATATAATAAATATTTTATGAAATAGCATATGACAATCTCATGAATATTATGTATTGTTTAAAACATTGTTTTTGCTAATTGTTACTGATATGAATATATTATTATAGATTAAGTTTGTCCATGATATTGTACAGGTGTCTTCCATCATTTGATTTGTAAAATTTCAATTACGTGTAGGTGTGTGTGTGTGTGTGTGTGTGTCTTTCTGTGGGTATAGAAGTGTGATTTCCGGTGCCCATAGAGGCAAGAGGTATTGAATTCCCTGAGTTACAGTTTCAGGTGATTGTGTGCTGGCAATTGAACTCAGGTTCCCAAAAAGAGTACTGCCAATATGTCCAGGAAAAGAGACTGGATAGTCCAGAGACCTAGGGTAGAATCAATTATGTCTGATAAAAATAATAAATGACCAAACAAATAAATAAAGCAGTCAATGAAATAAAATGGTTCCAAAAGAAATTCACCTGTACTCAAAATGAACAACTTGTCCAGTCTTTATCTGAGATGCTTCCTCTTGCAGTAGATGGGATCAGGTACAGACCTACATTGGGCATTATGTAGAGAGAGAGGCTAAATTGGTAGTCTATCTTGGGTTTTTTCCCAGCGAAGAAAAAATGTAGAGGTCAGAAGGATGGAGGACACCAGGAGAACACAGCCTAATGAATCATCTTTTCAGGAATCACATAGGCTCACAGACACTAAAGCTGTAGCACATTGCCTGCATAGGTCTGCACCAGGTCTTCTGCTTGTATGTTATGGCTGTTAGCTTGGTGTTGTTGTGAGACTTCTAACAGTGGGAACAGGTGTCTCTCTGATTCTTTTGTTTGCTCTTGGAATCCTTTTCTGCCTATCCAGTTGCTTTGTACAGACTTAATATGAGGGCTTTTCCTTTTCTTATTATAACTTGTTTTGTGCTGGTTGGCTGTCATCCTTGAACGTCTGCTCTTTTCTGAATAGGAAATGAAGGGACGGTGGATCTGAGAGCAAGGAGAGCTGAGGAATAGAAGCTAAGAGAAGTAGAAGGAGGGGAAACTGTAGTCAGGACGTGTTGTATGAGAGAAGAATCTATTTTTAATGAAAAGAAAAAAATGTGTCCTTAATTGCCAAGTCACCTTTCAGCTCCATCACAGTGATTTGTTAATATTTTGAATGAATAGTGTACAAATTTGAATAAAGTCTTATGAAAAACCCATTTAATTTTGCAAATTAAATTATAAAAAGTTAAGGATTTAACACATAGGTTCAACATTTTATCTAATCCCAAGAATCAAAGACACATGAATTCAGATAGTGTGATGCTTATTTCATACACGAAATGAAGCCCAGTGGGGTAGAGAAGTCAGAATAGGATTATTCTTATAAAAAGAATTGATTTTTTTCACTGATATATCAAAACAATTTAAGATAAAAAGAAAGCATTTAACAAGTGTTGCTGGAACAAACATATCTCTATGTAATTATAATAAATTAAGTTAAAATTCAATTGTACTATATTAAAAAAGCTGACATCTTTTTGGGAAAAATAACTTTTCATTATAACAACTTTCTCAAAACATGATGATATAAAACATAAATGATACCTCAAATTCATAGAGAGCATAGATTTCAATAATATCAAAACTATGGACTTGCACAAAATTCTCGCTGTAGTAAAATAAAACTCATGACAATAATATTTATAAACTAAATTTACAACAAATAGTTCCCATATGGAACAAAATATTTGTGAAATGACTTATAAGCCAATTAAATAAAGCCACTCCATTTATTTGGAAAGTTATCTCACAAAAGAAGGTATAAAGTGTAAATCCACGGAACTTTGGTGAGATATACACTTTATCCTTCATACCATGCTGACATATATGATGACTATAATATTATACACACACAAAAATAGGAATGTTTTTGGGGATTCAATAAAAGTTTCAGAAGTTTCAGAGATATCAGAGGGAATCTACCCACAGTCTATGTGGGGGGTTAGTAAAAGCTCCAGAAGTTCCAGAGCTCTAACCACAGTCAGTCTAGGAGAATCAGAGAGTGGTGATTCAAACCTTTAATCCTAGCACAGGGAGTATCCTGGGAGTGGTGACCTACACCCTTAATCCCAACTGAGTCAAGGTCACTTCAGATTATAGAAGGAATTCCAGGCTCCCAGGCAGGCAGTGGTGGGGCCATGCCTTAACTTACCAAAAGAGTACTTAAGACAAGATAGAAACACAGACTGAGCCATTCCAAGGGAAGTGAGGATAAGGAAGCTGGAAGACAGCTGGGTAAGATCTGACTGTGGTGTTTATTCCCTCTAATATCTCCAACTACTTCAGAGATCTATCCCTGAGTCTCATTTATTCGTGCAACAAATGTTATTCAAGATTAATAAAATTAGGAAATTTTGTACTTTTCAAAATATGGATAAAACTAGAGAATACCCTAAAAATGTTAATAACTTCAATAAATTAGGCACAGAAATATATTTTGTGATATTGTATTTGAAAACTAAAAACTGGAAAACATTTAGAAGGAAACAGGAGAGTATTAACATAGACATGATTATGGATGAGGTATCTAGGGCAAAGTCTGTATCTAGGAGTGTGGAGTTTTCTGTGGAATGCTCCCAGTGTTAGCATTCTTAGTGCTTTCAGAGAACTCAAGGTTAAGCCTTCCAAAGCCAATATGCAAATCTGTTTTTGTTCCTTTAAACAGAGGACTTGTGGGTGTTTCAAAACAGATATGCATTAAATACATATTTATGCAATGTTACAGTTGTTAGAACTAAGTGACTTTTTTAAAGACTTGTAAAATGAAACAGAGCAGGACTGAAGCTGCATTTCCAAGGGCCTGGCCCTGCCCATGTGTCCACCAGGCAAAGCAAAATTGAAATGGCTGTGTTATTTGAAAAGAGCATGTGCTGAGCAGAGGCATTCAAGCACAGTTCTCACACTGCACCTGGCTGCTTTCCCAAGGTGCTAGAATTTCCCTTGGCATTTACTTTCTAATTCCTACATTCACACAGCTACATTTCTCTCACAATCAGCATACATTTTTTATATAATTAGAAAGTACATAAAGAAGCTATTTCTACAGTGAAAAGTAAGTGCTATTCTAATGCAATCCAATATACTTTACAATAGTTTTATGAAATCTATTCTATCTACTCTTCAAAGAATAATTTGAAGGAAGTGATTTTTATGTTTAATGGGTTCTTTGACACTGTTTCTTATAAAATACTACCTCTCATTCTTATCCTTAAGTGGCAACACTAAATAGAATTTTATTTTATTTTCACTATTTTCTTGCTTTTTTGTTGCCAAGTTATATACCAATAGATTCCTCAATGATGTATTATTTACTTTTGTATTTTTTTAAAAAAAATATGTTTCAAATGATTGATTCTACACATGCGTTTCTCTTATTTTATTTTCCATTTTTCCTTAACTATGAAAGGTGCACCTTGATTGATACAGTAGTAATCCTTGGGTTTTCTCATTCCTAGAACAGGTATATAATATAGTACATTGTATTCATCAACTCTATTCCCTATTTCAAAAGGAGAGTTTTATGCAGTATTAAAATTACTAAGTGTTGTCTTAAATATCATAAAGAATATAACTAAAAGTTCTATCATGTTATGCAGGGAGAATACATGTGATGGTTGTTGTGTTCTTTTTATATTTAATGCCGATTATAATTATGGACTGTTCTCATCATTCTATTAATATTAGTACCTTGATTATGTTATTATATTGTACATTTCTGTCTATATTTTTTCAGATATTATTTAATTGTTGGCAGACCAGTAGGTATCTAGCATTTCTTTTCAAATACAAGACAGAGGATTGAAAATAATGTTGCTATTGCGGTAACTCCATGCAACTAACTACAAAATGTAGGATTGTAGAAATCCCCCTGTCCCTCTTGCCTGTGTTATTTTCTTTTTTGTCCTTTTTCTTATTTTTATTACATATATTTTTATTTCAAAAATGAGCATAAAATTATTTCTCATAATATAATTTCTTAAAAACGTTTTTCAGTAGAAGTACATTACTTTTCTCTTCTTTGTCCACATTCCAAATCTTCCTACGTTCACTACTCTGTTCTTCATAAATTGTCTCGCTCCCTCTCAAGTTGTCTCACATACTATATATAAATGTAATAAAAATATGTAGCATGCATGAATAATACATTTAATATATGTATATTATCAATGTATTTATATTTATGTGTACTTTTGTATATGTATATATGTTAATTTCTTTATTGTTTTAAGTTAAAGTACAGTGAGAAACATATCTTCAGTATACCAACTCAAATTTCTTAGACTGCTTATGACAAATTCTTATATAAGTTTAGTTTTCTTGAGATTAAAAGAAAACAAAAATCAAAAGTCCCCCCCCTCAAAAAAAAAAAAAAAAAAACACCTTGGGCTGGAGAAATGGCTCAGAGGCTAAGAGCACTGCATGCTCTTCCAGAGGACCCAGGGTTCAATTCCCAGCACCCACATGGCAGCTTACAACCATTTATAACTCCAGTTTCAAGGGATATAATACCTACAAGCAATCAATAATTTCAAAGAAGGTAAATACACACGTTGTTCTGCCAAAAATAACAGGAAATAGCAATCAGTGGTCATTAATATCCCTTAATATTAGTGGGTTCAATTTACTTATAAAAAGACACACATTAACACGATGGATACAGAACAGAAGCCATTCTTCTGCTGCACACAAGAAAAACACCTCAACTTGAAAGACAGACATGGGATCAGAGTTAAGGGTTGGGAAAAGACTTTCCAATAAAATGCTCCCAAGATACAAGCTGGTGTAGCCATCCTAATATCTAACTATATAGACTTCAAACTAAAATCAATCAAAAGAAATCAGGACAAGCATTATTTATTCATCTCAGGAAAAATCTACCAAGGTGAAGTCTCAATCCTGGATATTTATGTGCCCAATACAAGGGCATTTACATATGTAAAATAAACACCATTAAAGTTAAAACCTCAGATCAAACACCACACACTAATAGTGGGAGACTTTAATACCCCACTTTTACCCTTCGATAGGTCAACCAGACAGAAACTCAATAGAGAAATAAGGGACCTAATAGAGGTTATGACCAAAATTGACTTAATAGATATATACAGAAGCTTTCTCCCAAAAGACAAGGGAATATATGTAATTCCCAGCACCCATGGAACTTTCTCTAAAATTGACCACATACTTGGTCATAAAGCAAATATCAATAAATACAAAAAACAGGAATAACCCCTTGTATCAAATTAGACCACTATGGTCTAAAGTTAGAGTTCAAAGACAACAAAAATTACAGAAAGTCTACAAATGCATAGAAACTGATATCTTTTAATTTAACCACCTTTGGGTCAAGGAAGAAGTTAAGAAAGAAAACATAGACCTCAGAAATTAATGAAAATTAATTCACAATGTACCCATGCTCATGGGACAGAATCAAAGCAGTGTTAAGAGGAAAATTCTTAGCACTAGATACCTATATGAAATATCTAGGGAAATAACATACAAGAGAAATAACAGCACAGCTGAAGGCTTTAGAGCAGTTAGAGGGAAAATTAGAGGAAAACTTACCTAGAAGGAGTAGACAGCAGGAAATAATCAAAATTAGGGCTGAAATCAATACAATAGGAACAAAGAAAACAATACAGAGAATCAATGAATCAAAGAGTTTCTTCTTTAAGAAAGTCAACAAGATAAATAAATTCTTATCCAAACCAACCAAAAGGCAGAGAAAGAATATCCAAATTAACACAATCAGAAATGAAAAGGAGGCCATAACAACAGATACCCAGGAAATCCAAAGAAGTATCAGGTCATCCTTTGAATATCTATATTCCACTAAAATTGAAAACCTAAAAGAAATGGACAGCTTTCTAGACCAGGGCCACTTACCAAAATTAAATCAAGATCAAATTAAAGACCTAAACAGACCTATAAGCCCAAAGGAAATTGAAGCAGTTATTAAAAGTCTCCCAAGGGGGAGGGGGAAGCCCTGAACCAGATGGATTCAGTGGAAAATTCTACCAGACATTCAAAGAAAAGCTAATACCAATACTCCTCAAACTATTCCATACAATAGAAGCTGAAGGAACATTGCCAAACTCTTTTGATGAGGCTTCAATCACCCTAATACCCAAGCCACTCAAAGATGCAACAAAGAAAGAGAATTACAGACCATTCTCCCTCATGAACACTGATGCAAAAATACTCAATAAAATTTAGGCTAACCTGAATCCAACAACATTAAAAAATGTCATCTACCATGATCAAATAGGCTTCAACTCAGAGATGCAGGGATGGTTCAACAAATAAAAAACTGTGAAAATAATCCATCATATAAACAAACTAAAAGAAAAAAATGTGATAATCTCCTTAGATGATAAAAAAGTCTTTGACAAAATCCAACATTCCTTCATGATAAAAGTTCTAGAGAGATCAGGAATACAAGGAAAATAATTACAGTAAAGACAATATACAACAAAGCAACAGCCAACATCAAACTAAATGCAAAACACTCAAAGCAATCCCATTAAAATCAGGAACAAGACAAGACTGTCCTCTTTCTTCTTATCTATTAACATAGTTCTCAAAGTTTTAGGTAAAGTAGAAAGAGAACAAAAGGAGATTAAGGGGATACAAACTGGAACTATCTCTATTTGCAGACGATATGATCATATACATATGCGAACCGCAAAATTCTATCAGAGAACTCTTATTGCTGATAAACACTTTCTACAATGTAGCAGGGTACAAGATTAATCCCCCCAAATCAATAGCCATCTATACACTAAGGATATATTATAGATAAAGAAATAACATCACCCTTTATAATAGGTGCAAGTAGCATTAAATATCTTGTTTTCACAAGATAAATTCTTGAAAGATCTTGATCTTGAAAGAAATAGCAGACCTGTTTGACAAAAACTCTAAATCACTGATAAAAGAAATTAAAGAGGATATCATAAAATGGAAAGATCTCCCATGCTCCTGAATAAATAGGATAAACATAGTAAAAATGGCAATTTTACCAAAAGCAATCTACAGATTCAATGCCGTTCCCATAAAAATCCCGACGAAATATTTTTCTAGATCTTGAAAGAACAATACTCAACTTCATATGGAGTAACAGGAAACTCAGGATTGCCAACACTATGATAATCCTGCTCAATAAAAGAACTTCAGGAGGCATCACCATCCCTGACTTCAAGCTAAATTGTAGAGCTACAGTAATAAAAATAGCCTGATTCCGGCATAAAAACATAGTTATGGATCAATGGAATCAAATCAAAGACTTCAACCTTAATCTATACACATATGAACACCTGATTTTTGACAAAGAAGCCAACAATATTTAATGGAAAAATAATATTTCCAACAAATGTTATTGGCATAAATGGATGGTAGCATGTAGAAGAATTCAAATATATCCAAATCTATCACACTGCACAAAATACAAACCCAAATAGATCAAAGACCTCAAATAAACCCAGCTACACAGAACTTGATAGAAAAGAAAGTGGGAAGTACCCTCCAATGCATTAACACAGGTGACCACTTCCTAAATATAGCATCAGTAGCACAGACACTATGGACAACAATCAATAAGTGGAACCTCCTGAAACTAAGAAGCTTCTCTAAGGCAAAGAACACAATCAATAAGACAAAATGATAACCTACAGAATGGGAAAAGATCTTCACCAACCCTACATCTAACACAGGACTGATCTATAAAATATATAGAGAACTCAGGAAACTAGAGCCCCCAAACCTAAGTTACCCAATTTAAAAAATGAGATTCAGAGCTAAAAGGGGAATTTTAGACAGAAGAATTACAAATGGGTGAAAGGCATTTAAAAAATTTCTCAACATCTTTAGCAATTAAAGAAATGTAAATAAAAACAACTTTGAGATACTACTTTACACTTGTCAGAATGGCTAAGATCAAAAGCACAGATGACAGCCTAGCTAGAGAGGATGCAGAGCTAGGGGAACACTCCTCCTGGAAAGCAGTATGGTGGTTCTTCAGAAAACAGTGAATTCATCTTCCCAAGGACACAGCAATACCACTATTGGGCATACCCAAAGGATACAAAATTGTACACCACAGGAGTTAGCTCAACTATGTTCATAGCAGCATTATTTGTAATAGCAAGAACCTGTCAACAACCTAGATGCCCCTCAACTGAAGAATGGATTAACAAACTGTACTACAAACTGTAGTACATCTACACAATTTAGTACTACTCATCAGAAAAAAAAAAAATCTTAAAATTTGCAGGCAAATGAATATATTTGGAGAATATCCTCCTGAGTGAGGTAACAGAGGCCCAGAAAGATAGGCATGGGATGTGCTCACACATAAATGGGTTTTAGACAAAAAAAAGCAAAGAATACCCAAGCTGCAAACCACAACTCTTGAATAGCTTGGGTTCAAAAGGTACTTAAGAGAGACATCCAGAGATTCCCCTAGGAAGAGAAAATATATCATATATCCTGAGCAAATTGGGATAATAACAGTTAGCAACCAAGAACAGATAGGAACAAATCATGAGAGAAGAAGATGGCTGAGTGAGAGGAGCACAAAGAGGAAGAAAAAAATAAAAAAGAAATGGATATCTTGAGAAAGGTATCTTGACACGGGAATCTGACTGGAAGGTAGGGAAATCTCCAAGAGCTCACAGGATGTCCCTGGCTAGGTCTCCAACCAAGAGTGGAGGGGGTGCCTAAACAGGACTTCCCCTATAATCAAATGAATAAACACCTTATTGTCATCACAGAACCTACATCCAAACAAAAAATGGAGGTGGAGGCAGAGATCCATGGCTGAGCACTGGGCTGAGCTCCTGTTCTTGAGAGCAGGGGAGGAGAGTCTGTGTGAGCATAAGGATAGTGCTTAGGAGGAGTAGTCCCCCAGAGATGGCTGGCTGGAACTCTGGGAAGCTCACTGAATCAAGAACAGCCACTGAAGAGCCTCTGGGAAATGGAAGTAGGTCCTCCAAGTGTATGTAACTGTCGATAGGCCTGGGCAGTATGTGGAGACTTGAGGGGTGGATCAGACTGTGTTCCTGTGCATGGGCTGGCACCTTGGAGACCATTCCCTGAAGAGGAACACCTAATCAAGTCTTGATTTTGTGGCATGCCACAAAATCAGGCTGGAGTGGATGTGCTATGATGAGCTGATCAACCTTGGGACTTTATGCTCTTTTGGAGTAGGTGTGGGGATATGTTTCAAATTTAATAAAAACAGTCTGAGATATCAGAAGACAGATCCACCTCCTCCAGTCTTTTTTTTTGTTTGTTTTTTTTCCAAGATTTACTAGATTTAAATATATTTTCAAGATCAAACAAATATATTTTAGATGAACAGGTCTTCTTCAAACACTTCATAGATCTATAGAATATCGAATTCAAAATGTTTTAAGAACTTAGACTTTTCTGTACAGTGAAACAGTTCTGCTCCTGGCAGCACCAATCTTCTTCAAGAGAAAAATGGGCATTGAAGAAACTCCATATGGAGATTAGTTTCTTTGTGGCAACAGTTAGCCACTGGACAAGAACCTGTTCTTGTATTGACTGCTTGACAGTATGCTGTTTGAACTGGACATGCAGGTTCTCTAGGAAAGTGACCTCTGAACCTT
Organism: Phyllotis vaccarum; assembly: GCA_033318265.1. NCBI lineage: Eukaryota > Metazoa > Chordata > Mammalia > Rodentia > Cricetidae > Phyllotis > Phyllotis vaccarum. Next base: position 58,202,368 of record JARWLC010000019.1, on the reverse strand, counting down.
GACAGAAGAAGCCAAGATGCTTTTCAGAGAAAACTGTCAGATATTCTTCAGGACTTAAGAAGAAGTGACTGATGAACTATACGAGAATGGAAGAGCAGATTTCCTGCTTCACGGAAATAAAAAGACACTCTGGGCCTGTAGGCTGAAAGTGGATGCCCCAACTTTATAAAGGAACTTTGGGTGACTGTCCAGGCAGATAGGTGTCATCTCTGTCATTTCTAGATTTTATAAGTTGCTTGCACTTCCTGTTAACTTGGGTAAATATTATTTCCTTCCTGGGTCTCTGAGGTAGTTGAAGATGAGAGAGTTATAGTTTTCCAGTGACAGTTTTAGGAAAAAAAAACCTTGAAGTTAAAATGTGTAAGTTTAAGAGACATCAAAATAATAGTTTTTAGGTAGTAATACAAGTTAGAAAGTAAGTGAAGTAGGTATAAATCCTTTGGGCTCATCAAAATAGGATAATTAATGAAATATTTTCTTTGAATTGTCAATTGTTAATGGACTGGACATTCATTTATTGTTTGTATATATTGTTTATAACATTGTACTTATTATATATGCTTTTTCTTATGTTAAGTTATAACCTTTTTTAATTTTGACAGAAAAGGAGATATGTGGGGATATGTTTCAAATTTAATAAAAACAGGCTGAGATATCAGAGGGATCTACCCACAGTCAGTCTAGGAGGATCAGACAATGGTAACTCACACCTTTAATTCCAGCATGGAGAGTATCCAGTTTTGGTAACCTAAGCCTTTAGTCCAATCAAATCTGAGTTTGAGATCATCTTAGTTTACAGAAGGAGTTCCAGGCTCCCAGGCAGGCAGTGGTAGGGCCACACCTTCATTCAGAGAAGAAGGTATTTAAGGCAGGCAGAAGAAGCCATGGCTCACACTGCTAGTCCCAGCACTTGGGAAGCAGAGGCAAGAGAATCTCTGTGAGTTCAAAGCCAGCCTGGTTTCCAAAGCAAGTTCCAGGACAGCACAGCCAGGACTGTTACACAGAAAACTCTGTCTGGAAAAAACAAAAACAAAACAAACAAAAAAACAATCAAAGACTGGAGCAGGTGGATCTGCTCTCTGGTATCTCAGACTGTTTTTATTAAATCTGAAACATATCCTCACAGATAAGGGATTGGGGGATGTAGTCATGGGAGGCTTAACACAAACTTGGAGGAGACAAGTGTGGCAAGCCGAGGGATACATGAAAAAAAGACCTCTTTTTAAAAAGTAAAATATAAAAATTAAAATTAAATAAATACTTTTATTAGCTAGGTACTAAGTTCCTTTTTTATAAGTGATTTTGTATAGAAAATATTTTAGCTTTTTGTCTAAATATGTGGCCTATTTCAAACTAAAAAAATACATTGTGATTTTTAATATATATTCAGTTATTTATGGATCAATATTCTTTGCTATTGACTTGCTTTTTAATCTTCCTTAAAATAATTATTTTAATACATTTATGTAATATATTTTGCATTTTTGGTTTATATTTCTATCCTTAAGTAACACTGTAATATTGAGTGCGTAGTTTTACATGTATTGTAATAACTGAAATTCTTAAGTTGATGTAAAATAAATTATGTATCTATGTTTTATTTTTATAAAAATGTGTTTTGGTCTTCTTTGGATTATTTCCACAAATATTTTACAAATAACTGTCAAAGTCTTTGAAAGAAAATGAAAATAAGTGTTTAGGTATGTAAGTGTGGATATTGAAAAAGTTATAGTAAGAGATGAATATAATCCAAATATGTAATATGAAACACTCAAAGGCTAAATAAAACCTTTGCTTAAAATTTAGAGATATTCAACAAAAACATTTAATTTTTATTGCTTAAGCTAAACAAAAACTTCTATAATTTGAGACTCTTCTGAATATATTTTGTCTCTTTTTAAATTCATGTTTAATTCTCTAAACCTTTCAGATTTTGTATTCTAGTTATTTTAATAATGTTTAAGAAAAAGACAACTTGTCCTCCAAAACCTTATTCTATTAATTATCACAGAATGTGAAATATTTTTAAATCCCATGGATACATTTTTTCTTTTCTATTCATAATCATAATTGTGCTTATCAAGAGTTAAGTCCTTCCTAGTATCAAGTGATATTATTTTTACATAATATTTAAGATGGTCAGAGTCATATTTAAGTCACTAAAATATGCAGTGTTATTCACTATGAACAATAGGGTCTATTTTGGATAACCTCATAAAATATTATCACCATTTATGGAAGAGTAAAGTGTGTCACTCATAAAGTTACAATATATTTTCAAAGATCTATGCTTCAATATATTAACTTTTCCAATTGAGGTATTTATTGAACTTTTGTTTAAGGTATATGCATTCTTAGAATTATAAACTGATAATAAACCTCCCCTATTTTCTTAGATAATAGTTTTCATATCAAAAAAGCTATCTAAAAGACTAAAATATAATAATTATTTTTCCTATTCTACCTTGAATCTAAAATGGATTTTCACATTTAAGGTATATTTCTTACCAGATTTACTCAGCTCAGAATCATTGAATGTAGTCAGAAGTTTCTGACCCATCTTGCAAAAGGTTGGAACCTGCAGTCCTGTGGCCCCTTAGCTCCAAATAATCACACAAAGGCTTATATTAATACAAGCTGTTTGGATTGTGGCTCAGGCTTACTACCTGCTTTCTCTTTCAAAGTAAATCCTTTTCGTTAAACTGTGTATTGCTATGTGGTTCATGGCTTATTTGTATTTCTTTACATCATGATTCTTGGGTGGCAGTTTATAGTATCTCTCTGTGTGACTCTGCCCTCCTTCCCTTTTATTTATGCTTGAATTTTCAGCTGCCTATAAGTTGACTTGTCATAGACCAAAATAGTTTCTTTATTATCGAATGGTAATTCACAGTGTATGGAAAGACATCCCACATCAACTGAACTCCCAATAACTCAGGTCTGCTATCTCTGTGGGTTTCCTCATCATTAATTGACCTTTTTGCTCATATAATCTCTCCTGTCTTTCTTCCACTGGACTGGGACCTCAACACAGTGCTTAGTTGTAGATCTCTCCATCTGCTTCCATGATTTGCTGGATGAAGATTCTCTAATAACATTTAGAGGGGCCATCAATTTGATTATAGAGAAGTTCAGTTTAGGCACCCTCTCCTTTATTTCTTGGAGTCTTAACATGATATGTACTCATTCATAGGTGGATTCTAGACATAAAGCAAAGAATAACCAGGCTACAATCAACAACCACTGAGCAGCTAGGTAACAAGAAAGAACCCGAGAGATACATCCATGGATCTACCTGGGAAGAGGAAACAGACAAGATCTCTTGAGTAAATTGAGATCATGGGGTAGGGCTAAAAGGAGGTTAGAAGAGAACATGAGAAAAAGGAATGGTTGAGTTGGGGGAGAGACATGGGGGGGGGGGAAACAAAATAAGTATCTTGATAAAGAGATTCATTGTGGGGTTATTTAGAAACCAGGTTACAGAGATATCCAGAAACCCAAAATGACGACCCCAGCTGTTTTAAATATTGTTAAAATAGTTTTTCAAACAAAAACAACAGCAAAAAAAAAAAAAATACTGTAAAGTTTCCACAAGAGTACTTTTTTCATTCTATTCTCTCTGGTTTATTCTTATTCTTTCCTAAATTCCAAATTTAGAAATTTTCCACTCACTGTCTTTAACATTTTTATTTCCTGACCAATTTTATTTTCTTTTATTCTGAGGCTCTACAATTATATGCAGAGAACTGAGTATTGTCTCACATGACCCAGGATGTCCTACCTTAGTTTAACTTCTTAATTCCTGATTCTTTTATTACATACCAGAGGTAGCTTTTGAGTTTAAAATTCTTTTTATCTTGGTTATTTTCTTTCCACTATCTTTCTAAATTTTTAAATTGCAAATTCTTATTTCAAAAAGAGTGTTTTTCTATTCTTTGCTCATTTTATTTTCAGTGTAAGTGCATTTCCCTTTTCTTTTACTAGGTGTATTTATAATTGCAGATTTTACAATAATATACATTCATAGAAATGTGGGAGGTAATTTAAAAGAAAAGTTGTTAATCTTTCTGTGAAACTGAAAAATGGGTCAGTATTTTCTGGCCTTTGAACCTGTTCAGTTATTGAAATTTCATCCTAGCTGTTTAAGAGTATTGCAATTCTCCAGTGCCTGTTCTGTGCTTGTGTTAAGAACCAGTTGCTTTGGAAACACACTTCTTGTATTAGAAGTAAGTTTCTTTTCTTGATTCCTGAGGTCATATGGACAAGTTTTCTGCTGAGGCTTTTCATTGTCTTTTGACATGATGCTACCCTTGCCCTGTCCTCCAGCTTAGCACCAAGGATAAGGTGTCCTTCCTCACACTCTAGAACGTCCCAGAACTTCCTGCTTTTAAGACATCCTTTCTTACCAAAATCTGCCTCCATTGCATTTATAATTTTTAGGCTTTAATATCCTAAATTTATATCTATATTTAGGAAGATTTTATGATTTTATTTTATTTATTCCACAAATAAACTATAATATCTTTTTAAATTAATGTAATACTTCAAAATTAAATTTTTATGTTCCAGATAATACAATGTTATTATATTTTATTAAAATATAGTTACATTTCTTATCCCTCCAACCCCTTCTACTTTTCAAATTTTTCAAATATATTGTTTATTTTATTTTATTGTTATTGTTATATTATATATAGTTACATACACATGTAATACTATTATACATATACATACATCTCTAGGAAAGACTAAGTCTCCCTCTCTCAGCAGTCAGTTAAGGTATGCTTCATTGTGGGTACAAGGTAAAGGTTTAAAATGCAGTTAAGATTTTTTTTTTCTAGTAAAGTGCTATTAATAGTTTCTCTTCTAAGATCTATGATCTTAACTAGATTTTAAGTACCAGTTATAATGTTCCTTTCATTGAGTGAACCCTAAGTCCAATCCAAAAACAATTAGTTACTGCAAATATAAAATTTCCACTCTTTCACATTTAGAGATTTTTTTTGACTGTGATAGTCCTTTTGTAGTTACGAGGAAACTCAGCTGTATAGGGCTATCAATTATTTCCCTTCCTGGCCTTCCTGGGCAGTTTATACAGTACTTTTTTTTTATTTTTTTTATTTTTTTTTTATTTTTTTTTATTTTTTAATGAGCAGTAGACTGTAGGAGAGAGCCTTTATGTCAATGCTCTTTTGAATCTTTACGTTTTTTATCTAAAGTGTGTTTTGTCTTTTTCAGTAATAGATACCCTCTTACCTTCACCATCTGAGAGGTGACCAAGGGCAACAGCAATAATTTATATTTTTGAAGGGTCACTGGAACTACAGCAGCTAATAATTGAAATGGGGGTTTCTCATGCCTAGTACTGGTTAGCCTTACTAGTTAGCCTATAGCCTTTATGGGGAGCATTGCCAGTAACTGCAACAATACAGATTTTCCTTGGTGGTTGATATGTCAGAGAATCTATAACTCTAATTGTATACCTGTAAAAATTGTTTTTTTTTTTACCCCCTTGCATATAATAAAAGATACTTGCATTGGAGATGTTTGTATGTAGGCTTGCTGCATTAATTGGAATTTAGGACTACCATTGAGAGGCACTCCAAAGTTTGAGGAACTCACTGTTTTGCAATGACTTGGGAGACATTTGAGCATGTTTATAGTAAAGTTGCATGGGACAATTTTGTCTTGCTTCAAGATTTTGATTATTAGAGCCCTGATTACAACAACTTTTGTAACAATAAAAGTTCCTCAAATTTTCATATTACATAGCACAAGTATGGACTTCCTTTAGTATTAGACTAAATATATTTCAATCAATTTAATTTTTCAAATGTTGACTATATGTCTTTTAGTTTATGTAGCTAAATTATAAAAAAAATCTATACAAGAAATTTTTTAATCTTAAGGAAATTTGTTATTAAAATAACCAGTGGTATTTTAAAAAATATATTGTTATTACATTTTATATTTATTCTGTTTTGCCACTGAAAGCTTCTAATTTTTTTCCTTTATTTTATTACCAATTATATTATTTTTCCTGATTACATGCCCCTATGTTTACTATAATTTGTATATTATATCCTTAGTATTTTATTCAAATGAATATGTTCTCACATACATACCTGTTAATACAATCTTAATAGGTATATACTTATTCACACTCTAAGCAATAAAATGATCCTCTGAAATAATATTGACGATTCTGTTTCCTTGATGTAACACAGCTAACTCATAGCTGTCTTCCTCTAAAATAGGTTACTATTGCTTCACAGGAAACCCAACAATGTTTACCCAATGACTTCCCATCCAGTGCACTTCTGTCATATTGTAACATTTGTATACTAGGGAAGTGATTCTATTCTAAGTACGCTGCTTTAAATATCTGAAATACTTTAATCTGAACTTAAATGCTGAGTTAATTTGTTCAGACATACAGTTAGATTGCCAATACTTTATTATCTGAGTAAATAGCTATAAATTCAAAATCTATCTATCATGTACATGTTCACTTATTTGTTAATGAAGATTGGGAACTTCTGCTGTAAAAATCTAAGACCTAGATGTAGTTTCACCTTTTTAAGCTTCATTTTTATTATTCCTCTAATATATACACTATAGCCAAAGAAAATTTTTCTTTCTCTGAGTCTAATCTGTCAAAGCTTAATTGACATCGTAACATAAGTATGATTTTCATATATGGAATTCAATAACATTTAATTTTCTAGCTCAACATTCTAGAGAATCCTAATAAAGTTTTCTATTCTTCCTCCTTTAATTATTTCAAATTAGCCAGTGAAACATTTTTTTTTCCTTTCAATCTAGTGTATCAATGCTTAATTGACTTCATAACTTACGTGACTACAGTTTTCATGTCTGGAATTAAAATTTAATTTTATAGCTCAACATTCTAAAACATTCTAATATAGTTTACTTTTTCACCTCCTTTAATTATTTCAAATTACATTTCATTGTACCTTTAAGATTACTCTATTATTTTAAATTATTAGTCTTGTTTGATGTCTTTGTGCTTTTAAAAATAACTTCTCTTTTTAAGATTTGTTTTGTTTTCTCTGGTGCTACAGATCTGCGTCACACATGTGGAGAACGTGTTTCACCATGAACAATATTCCCAGTTCATTTTCATCTTTATCTTTTAATTTGTGAAATTGTATCTTTTACATTAACCATATCTCCCTTCACCTCCGTCTTGTCCTTTTTCCCAACCTTATTCATTGGTCCTCTAAACATTCTCCTATTTGAAAGGTCATCTCTACTTTCAGGTCATATGTGTATAGATGATTTTATGCATCATATAATCTCCAGGAAGCCCAAATAGATAAAATATCTTTATTACACTGGCTTGCTTCAATTAATGTGATTACAGTTGCATCCATTTTTATACAAAGGACTTTGATTTTCCATACAGCTAAAAAAATTTCCTTGTCTTCATAAACTTCTTTGTCTTTGATACCTAGGTTAGTTTTGTAGCTTAGCTATTACTGTTAAAAAGTATTGCAATGACATACATTGGTGAGGAAAATGCCCGTTACATATTTATTTGGCATTGTTTAAGTAAAGTCTCTTGAGTGGTACATTTGAGTCAAATGGCATTGGTATTTTTAGATCTTTGAGAAAAGTTTGCATTGACATATACTGGAATTATTTCTCTACATTGTCAGCAGTAGTTTGTAGTATGTGAGAGTTCTTTCTACATCCTTTTCCCAGCATTTATTGTTATGAGTTGTCAGAAAAAAAAAAGAATCCAAATACAGTTTTATTTTGTATTTCTCTGATGTTCACTGAGCTTACACATTTTTCTTTTGTTATTTGCCATTTTCACTTCATCTTTTGAGAACTGTGTTGGGGAGGGTTTGTTTATATTCCCACTCCTGGAATACCAATGGAGTTGAAGGATGGAAGCCACATTAAGCTGTCTAGAATGGAACATAGAGTTTTCTGGAGGACTCAAAGGAAACTAGAGGAACACACAGGAGGTTTAAGATAGGGAAAGGGGAGCAATGATGGGTGTGTGTCATTTTCTCATGTAGAAGATGGATAAGAGGGTGGGTGGTTGTTTATATGTCACTCCATGGATTCTCAGTTTTATTTTCTAATATTCAACACTTGAGTTTTCTTTAAGAAAACAATAAAATAAATCACAATAGAACTGTCAAATAACTTCATTAGTTTATTTCTGAAAAGATTGATTTGTTATTAATATTGTAGTTTTCTATACTATGGACATCGATCATAGATATCCTCTAACCCATGTATTGTTATACAAGTTTATTTTCCTCACATATATATGTGAGGAAAATAAACTTGTGTATATATATTACAAACTTGTATATATATATATATGTATATATATACCAATATACCAATATATATATATACCAATATTTTTTTAAACAAGAAATCAGATCCTAGCACATGTCCTTGCAGAACTGCCTATGCATGATTTGACCTCCATAAAGTTCATGATATTTCTTCTAGACAAACATAATAAAGTTCTTTTCCATAGAGAAGAATCTTCTGCATAAGTGAGATCTCTTGACCAACAACAAAGAAACCTGATTTTGGTTACTCGGGATCATAATCCAAGCTATTATAGCTGTGCACATGTAACCAAGAATAGTTGGGTAAGGAGAGAGGTGGAGAAGAGCTGAGTCTGCTGATCAGCCTGCCTATACAAAACTATGCTATTTCTAGGTTCTGGTAAGACTGTCCTAATATATCTAGACTCAAAGCTAGAGCAGACAGCCTATGTACTTTAGATCCTGCATTCATGTATGTGTACACATAGCTTCACATACAAACATATGCACATACATGCATAGCTCACACACAGGGATATGCGAGAGATAGAGATTTTCTATCACAAACCTTCTAGTTATATTTTCTTACTATATTCCAATTTGATTCTGAAAATTTTGTGTTTTTTTCAGATTTCCTAGTGCATTGTGTCTCTCAGTTGTAACTTTCCCGTATGATGAGAAGTGATATTTACAGTATAATTTTTGCAAATTATAAGGCACCCAGAAACAATATTTACTAAATATAAGATACATGATTATAGCTTCAACTAATTATAAATTAGACTCATTGTCTTAAAGAATTGTTATAATTCACTAGATTAAGGCAACTTAGATTCTCAATATTAAAATATGTAATGATGGTTTGAACCTGAGATATTGAAACAATTGGCAATATGATAACATTATCAAATTGTAACACTGAAGGTTGATCGTAACTGCAAAACTGTCAAAAATGTGATTAGTGGTGGCAAGATTACTTAAACTTTTCAGATTTGTGTATTACTAACAATTCATATAGATACAGACTATACATGATTACAGACCAACTTACATCTTCACAACACAGCTACACATATTTTTGTCTGTGTTATTTTCCCTATGTTTTGCTTCTAAGGAACAAAACATTAATATTTCCACAGCACATGTCTCTAGAAAAACTTATCTAAATTATAAAAGTTTGAATAAAAAAACTGAGAAAATATGTATGATAGAGGGAAATTTTACTAACAGGATCAGTTAATTTTACAAATTATATATGAATAACTACATTTTATCTCTTAGCTTTTCAAAAAACATATTTATATTTAAAGTTATTTAGCAGAACTAACTCATAACTTACTCTGAATTCTCTAAAGAGAATTGTATTATGAATTATTATGTAATGATGTCAAGGATAGTCCTAAAGGGGAGAAGATTGACTTTGTTCATTGCTGTATCCTTGAGTTTATCTTTCTCTGCTTACATCTAGAAATATGGTCACTCTGTTTCAAAGCAACTGAACCAAGTCCTTCTACTGACAGCAAATGAATCGCAGAAATGATAGTAAGGAAGTACAAATACAAATAAATTCCATCCTGCTAATTGGTTTCTCTACAAAGTACATTCGTGTTAAAAGGATCTGTAGCTGGATTTCCCACTGCTTGTCTTTCTGACAGGCATTACAGAGAAAAAAAAAATACACCATTTTAAAGAGCAAGTAAGTGCTTCTAATATTGTTCGTGAATTCTAGGCACAGTTTCTATAACATCAAACAAACTTAAAAGACATAAATAACATATGAACAATACACATTCCTAAAATTTAACACCTGTCGCCTATGAATAAGCTGAGGCATTTTCATGCTTAAATGTGTACAAATGCAATCTGTTGCTTTTCCCTCCCACCATGGAATATCTTGAACAGTGCTGAGTGCATCTTGAACTTGGCTGTACCATGCCTGTTCTGAGGCTCCATATGCCCTTTCTCCATTCAGACTCATGTTATCTTATATGCCTCCTGAGCTGTAAATGTCACGGCACTGTTTAAATGTGACTACTGCAATAAGGGGAGAGAAAGTATAGCTTAATAAAGAATATTTTGCATCTATCAAATATTGGGAAATATTAATAACTAGCTAAAAATTGTATATAATATGATTATAGTTTGTTGATAAGAAATAAAAAAAATGTTCACAAAATTTTTCACTGCATTGAAAACACAAAGTTTACTGGTACAAATGGCATAGTTTGAATGAACTGAAAACTATTTTGAAATATACTGTATCTTACAAGCTGGACTCTTTCTCCTTATTCCCTCATATTTTCTTTAGGTTTGTGTAACTTTCAATACAAAAGCATGAGCTTAAATACAGATTTCAAAGATATTGGAATGATAGAATGACATTTTTAGAACACTATAAAATCATTTGAGCTTTATTATCTTCAGTGGTCCTGAGAAATTCATAGAAAAATCATTTAGTCTACTTCTCCTTCAAAATAAGAATAATACAAAACAGTTATGGGTCACTACTATGAATAATATTTGCTGAGTATTTACTAAATCTTTTTTCAGTATTAACAATAGCTATTCATGTAGTGCTTACAAAGTTCCTCATACCAACACCATTCATTCTCATAAAAATCCAGTAAGAAAAAACAACTACCTTCATAGAAACTAAGAAAGAAATGGGTGCCCGGAAGTAAAAGAACATGACCTAGGTCATGGAAAGAGGGAATAATGTAGAATGATCACCAATAGAATAAGTTTGTGTTCTTATCACTTTTGCTACACCTATTATCAAGTACACACCACCTTGGGATAAATAAGATCCCTTAGTTACCCCTCAACATTCTTGTCCATAGTGCTTATTTTGAGCCCTTGTGAAATATTCTCTAGACATGTTAATAGATTAGCTTTATTTCTTCTTAGTTAATAAAGGCATTTTTTGAAAATAAATAAAAATTTATTATAATCACAATATAGTGTGATTAATCGTTATAGGTAAGAATTAGGGATGATGCTTATTAAGAAAGTTAAAGTGCTTTGGCACTGAAGTGGTATAGACCAGGTAACACTAGCATCATTCCCATAGGTCAGGGGTTGTTTCTGATTTGGTTTAGGGAGATATCCTGATTGCCTGTTTATTTATTATTTTATTAACCTTTGTCAAGACTCTTTCAAGTACCACAACAAGGTTAACAGGCAATGTCATTATGCCTGGTGATCTGCTACCTAGTAGGTCATGAGACTTCTTAGATAACAATAACAATGGCACAGAACATTTTCATAATGTAATTACCTTCCACCCTTTCATCCTTTTCCTAATAAAGATGCTCAAACTTATCCTTGCAACCTGCAGAAATATACCTTTTAAGTAGAGGTGAATTTCAGAAGATTCTCATTGATTGAAAGCTACCCAAATAAGTAGAAAATACCCTTAACTTTTAAGTAAGTAGATACCCGTTGCAATGCTGGTCCTGTAATTTGGCTTTATTGTAAAACTGTTTTGGGGGTATTTTTTTTTTATCTAGTCACTTTAAAAAAAAAAAAAAAAACAAGTCTGTGTCTCCTGATTTTATATTCTCATTCTCTTCTGAAAGAAATCCTGCTACAATACAAAATACTTTTTACTAGTCTCAGACAGTGGATTTTTTATATTATTATGAGTCAGTCTGGTACTTTTTAATGCCTTTCTCTGTAATAAGCCTGTTCTCTGTCCTTCTTATCCTCTGGGTTCCTATGACTACAGGTAATATATCATTGTTGCCTACATTGAATATTTTTAAGTGTGTTTGAATGTTGAACTACTAGTTATAACTTATAAAACAAGCAAATAAACATAGGGAGATAAAAAAATAGGATTTAGTGAAATAGAAGAAAAATGATTTAAAAAGAATAAAAAATGGACTATACACCTAGTTGTGACAAACGTACCCATGGCAGATGTTTCAAGGCTGAAATATAAGGGAAGGAGTCCAAGAGAGCTGTCTAACCTCACACCAGTGATATTTTCTAACAACTGTAAAATGTGATATGATTTTCTTCTCTTTTTTGCTAAAGATTGGAATTAATCTTGGATACCTTCCCTCTCCACTTAGAGAGATGTTGGCGTTTAAAACTCAACAGTTATTTTGTTTCAGTTTTACAAAAGAAAGAGAATCATTGAAAATTCAATTTACTTGCAGTGCCCTGCACATCAAGCCAACATATTTTCTTTAACTCATCTCTAACATATTTTAAACAGTAGTTAAGGCTGAGAAGAATGTCCCTTAGCCCTGTAGAAAAGCAGGAATTTATCTTCTGCTTATGATGATAACAACTGCAGAGTCCACGTGCTTAGATGTCAGTGTATTCACATTGTAAACTGCAGTCTGTTTTCTCCAAACATTAGACACATACACATTGGAGATACAGTCCATCCCATTTAGCTCATTTTTTGTGCCTTGTGTGCTCCACTCAACCTATATGTGATATCCTTAAATTTTATCTTGCTTTATTATACAAAAATGCCAACTGTGTTGGCTAATTTCACATCCATAGGAGCTAAGTCATTTTCGGAGGACCCAAATTGAGAAAAATCCCACCAGATTAGTGTGTAGGGAAGCCTGGGGTGTATACACTTGACTGGTAAGAGCAAAGTGGGAGGGGCCTAGATCAAGAGATCAATTTGGGGGTGCTACTATGGTCTAGTGGTCATAATGATATATATATGTGTGTGTGTGTGTGTGTGTATGTGTGTGGTGTGTGGTGTGTGTGTGTGTGGTGTGTGTGGTGTGTGGTATATAGTAGTGTGTGTGTGTGTGTGTGGTGTGTGTGGTGTGTGGTATATAGTAGTGTGTGTGTGTGTGTGTGTGGTGTGGTGTGTGGTGTGTAGTGTGTGGTGTGTGTGTAGTGTGTAGTGTGTGGTGTGTGTGTGTGTGTGTGTGTGGTGTGTAGTGTGTGGTGTGTGTGTGTGTGTGTGGTGTGTGGTGTATAGTGTGTGGTGTGTGGTTTGTGGTGTGTGGTGTGTGTGTGTGTGTGTGTGTGTGTGTGTGTGTGTGTGTGTGTGTGTGTGTACACATATGTAGAAACGTACATATGTTATACTGATCAAACCTTAGGCAGCAACCTAGTAAGCAGTACTTCTCCATAGCTTCTTACAGGCCCTACCTTGCTTTCTGCCTTGGCTTCCATTGATGATATACTGTGATGTGAAGACAGAGACTGAAATAAATCCTTACTTTTTTGGTCATGTTGTTTTATTCCAGTAATAGAAATAATAACATAGACACCAAATCAAAGCTGCACCAACTGACTGCGGTTTCACTACTGTATGGAAAGCACAATAGTACATTTGTTAGGGTTGATGCTGAGGGTTCTTAGTTTCTTTTATTCACTCGTAAACCTCATGTGTTCTCTTCGACATTTACACTGTTCTGCTGATCCTCAGGTCTGTGTCAGTACTAGTTATGTGGATTCACCAGTAATTACTATCTATATATTATTTATCTATTATATGTAGATAGACATATGTCGATATATCTACATATAAATTAAGGGGGAAAATCTGAACATATTAGTGATAGTGCAACTAACAAAACTCAGGGTTGAATGAATTTCTATTACCTAAAACATTCTTAAAAGAATGTACAAGTAAACATTATAGAACATATTGGAGATCATTGCTACCAGCGAAGTCTGAACATTTTGGCTAATGTGCAGGATATCTCTAGAAGGTTATAAAAGCATAGAAAAACATAGGTAGCTTCTACCTTCTAAAAAAAGTATTGAGCCCTAATGCTATTTGTAATTATTATTTATTCTTCATTTAATCACATTTGTGTCTTCTAGATTATTGTTTGACTAGCAATACAAATATTCTCAATATTAAAATTCATTATTGATAAGATTTATACATTAGTAAAAATTCAAAGCACAATAAACTTTTAAAGTTTAATAATATTAGGAGTTATTCATTGTGGTGACCTCAGAGATAAATTTAAGTTCACAATTTTGACAAAGCACACTTTTAACTCAAGAATATAAGATCTGTGACCAATCTTAGACTCTTTAAAAATTTATTCTTTGGACTTTTCATATTTTATGTATATACTTTTGGAAATAATTTTAATAGCACATGTATCTTTAGAATTTAAGTTGTATTAGTGGGTCTATATGTACACATTTTAGATTCTATGTAGATCTTCAGAAATATATATATTTAATTTCTATGTGTATATGTAAGCTTCTAATGTATAAGTGTTTAACATTCATAGAAATTATTATAATCAACTTCAAGGTAATTTCATTTAAGAAACAGATTTGTTAGGCTTTTTGAAGGCAGGTGGACAAACATTAATTTCTCTGAAATTCTTGTACATTGCATCAGCCTTGAGATTAAGACAATTCTGAATCCTTTGAAGATTCTGTTTTATGACCAATAACTATTTTCAATTATTATAATGTGAAGAAATTGGGTATTCTTAAAATAATTATGAATTGCATTTATTTAGCTTGTTTTGACTTAAAAAATAGCATAACTGAAAAATAACTTTTAGAATAATAGATGCAGATTCTGTTTCAAGAAATAAAAATGTGGAAACAAAGGAGAAGATGGGCAGTGAAGCTTGATAAAAGTTAAGTCAAATGGATTTCTCAACCACAGAGTGATGCATTATACCAAATTAAATATGTTTTCTGTATTATTACCTTGGTTGTTACATAAACCTTGTCCTGATATAGCAGAACATGTATATGTAGCAGAATGTGACGTGTCATATAATTGCATGTTCTCTATCGTTACTGATATAAGCACCCCTTTATCTCAGGTTTACCCAGAGCAATCAAGAAAGATACAGTTACTAACCTTTCCACTTATAATTGCTGTCTTTGGAACCAAAATGTAAGCATACTATATAAACAAAGCGATGTCTCAGTTTTACTAGATATCAATCCAAGTAGAAACAAATGGGACTTTATTCATGTAACAATCGTTTACAGTTGTTGCCTTGATGCTATTTTGGGAAGTGAGACATAGGGATACACACAGTAAGATGGAGTGATACTAATGGGCATGTGTGCTACAATGAGAATAAATATGGCTCCTAAGTCACCTGTGGCTGGGATTTCTTAAATTTTGAAGTGGGAGGAGAGTCTGTCCCATTTACAATATGTTACATCAATCTTATTTCATTCCTCTCCTTCAAAAGGTTTATCATTGTATTTTAGGAAGGGTGATCCTCAAAAGAGTTCACCAAAAGTTTAACAGAGCTCGCAAGAGAGAACTGCAGAGAATTACTGAGGTGCCGTGATACAGTTACCAGTGGTGATTAATTCCAGGTGCTTCTTTTACTTTGTTAAGGGACTATAAAGACTGTATTGTGTTGTGTCTGTAAAGGTATTTTCCAAACAGATAGGTAGGTAAATTTATTGACTCCATGGGTCAGATCCTCCTGTGATTAGCTAGGAGCTCTGCAAAAAATCCGAAGGCTCTCTAAAGGAATTTGTTTCTCCTCCCTCTTAGCTGGAAGCTCAGTGTTCCTCTTGGATTTCATAATCCTACAATCCTTTACCTGTAGATAGATGCCAATGCTTTCCTCAAGAATATGTCGATCTGGGATCTCAGTCCCTTCATCCTTTACTGGGAGGTAACTAAAAAGTTTTACTGGTTTTGTAAACCTTGATACCTAGATTCAACAACACTACCAATATTCCTATGTCTCCAGTTTGTAGATTATTTTTCATGGGAACTCACAGCCTAAATTGTTATTAATTCAAAAGGTTTATTGCGTTGTTTGGGGGAAGGCAACAAAAAAGTTAGAAGCAAATCCAACGGAATAGCGCTTGTCACTATAGTCACTGCAGATGCCAGCAGATGATTATAAATCTAGGATGTAGCCTTCTGAGGTGCTGGTGTCAGGATTTTGTATGCTGGAGTTTCCCATGCCTGATACAGCTCCTGAGAAAAACAAAAGTAGATTCATATAAAAAGCAAAGGACACTGTCAATAGAACAGAACAGGAGCCTACATGATCACCACATACCACATATCTGACAAAGGGATAAATTCGAACTCAGGAAATTAGAAATCAACAAACCAAATGATCCAACTTAAGAAATGGGATACAGATCTAAACCAAGAATTCTCAATCAAAGAATCTTAAATGGATGAGAAACGTTTCAAGAAATGTTCATCATCCTGAGCCTTTAGGGAAATGTAAATCAAAATGACCCCGAGATTCTATCTTAAGCCTGTCAGAATGGCCAAGATCAGAAACAAAAGTGACATTTCCAGCAGGAGAGGAACCATGGAGCAAGAGGAATACCCTCCACTCCTGGGGAGTAAAAATTTGTACAGCCACTTTGGAGACCAATATGGCCTTTTCTTGTAAAACTGAGAATTGATCTACTTCAAGACCCAGATATTACACTTCTTTGCATATTCCAAAAGGATGTTCCATACTACCCAAGGATACTTGCTCAACTATGTTCATAGCAGCTTATTCAAAATAGCCAGAACATGGAAACCATCTCGATGTCCCTCAGCTGAAGAATACATAAACAAAACACAGTACACTTACACAATGGACTTTTACTCTATGTGAAAACAATGACATCATGAAGTTTTCAGGCAAATGAATGAAACTAGAAAAAAAATCATCCCGAGTGGGGTAACACCATACCCAAAGAGATAAGCACAGCATTACTGATTTCTAAGTAGATATTATCTGTAAAGTAAAGGATAATCAATGCTATAATCTACAGACCCATAGAGGCTAGGAACAAGGGGATCTGGGGACAAGGAGGAAATTCTTGAACCTCTCTGGGAAGAGAAATTAAAATCGATTGTGTAGCTGGACAGGGTGGGACAGATGGGAATAGGAGAGATCAGTTCGGAGTGGATGAGAGAATATTAGGAGGGACAACTGGAAATGAGGGCAACTTGGAAGGGAAGGTAGAAGCCTATTGCAATAGAAACTCCCAGGAATCTACAAGGGGGGCCCTAGATAATATACCTAGTAATGAGGATAAGTAACCTGAACTGGCCATCTTATGTAACCGGGCAGGGCTTCCCGTGCAGGTTCTAGAACACCAACCCAGCCACCATAAACTTTGATGTACATTTTTCCCTAACTGAAAGATGTGCTGGGATAAAGGTGGCTCAGAAATTACTGAACTATTTAACCAATAACTGGTCCACCTGGAGTCTCATACCATGAGAGGGAGCCCACACCTGGCACTGATTGGAGGGCCAGGGAACCAGAATCTGGACAGCCCAGAGACCTTGAATAGAACCAAACAAAAAAAGTCAATGAAATATTTCGTCATGATACTCACAGACCACAGCCTAGCATAATCAGCATAAGAGGCTTCATCCAGCAACTTCTCAGAGTAGATGCAGAGATATCCAGCCAATTGTCAGGCAGAGCACAGGGAATCCTCCTGAAGATGTGCAGAAAGAATTTTAAAAACTAGAGGGGTCAGGAGAATCAAAAGAAATTTCACAGAATCAACTATCCAGGGCTCAAAGTGTCTCACAGAGATGA
The DNA here is from genome assembly GCA_033318265.1 of Phyllotis vaccarum. Classification (NCBI taxonomy): domain Eukaryota; kingdom Metazoa; phylum Chordata; class Mammalia; order Rodentia; family Cricetidae; genus Phyllotis; species Phyllotis vaccarum. The sequence continues at coordinate 58,184,544 of JARWLC010000019.1, read as the reverse complement.
AACCCGCATCAGGAATCTTCATGGATCTGACCTAAGTCTTCTGTCATACATATATGTTAACGTTTGGTGTTCTTCTGAGTCTTCTAACAGTAGAAGCAGGGACTTTGCTGATTCGTTAGCCTGTTTGGGGGCCTTTTGTCTCCTCCTGGGTTTCTTCATCCAGCCTTAATATTAAGGAATATTGCAACTTGGCAGGTCATGTTTGATCAATAGCCCCAGGATGCCTGTCCATAAACAGGCAGAGTGGTTCTGGAAAGAGTAAGAGGAGATGTGGCAGGGGAAACTGCTCTTTGATATATATATATAATAGGATATATATATCCTATTTTATAATTATCTGAGTGGAAGGTATTTAAAGTTTCACTTTGTGTGGTGTTCTGTATGCCTATGCTTTGGTCTCTTGTGTCCAAAAACACTTGGGAGGCCAGAAGGAGTCACTGGGTAGCCTTCTACCACACAGGCTTCTGGGGGCTTCTCTTCAACAGCAAGAAGGCAGATAAGGTTGCTCCACCAGAGGATACAGTTGGAGATCATGGGATACCTACAAAGCTAGGCCAAGATAAAAAAAAAATCCTCAAGTCAGAGTCCTGCTTCTCTCTCCCTTCTATAAGGCTCTGAGTACCCTGACCATCACTGCTAGGTGGCACTCAGTGAGCCTGGTGTCAGCAGATGGAGATGAAAGGCTCTGAGAAGATGTCTTTGAAAGCACCAAGGTTTGGGAAGGACAATAGCAGCCCCAAAAGAAGGCTTTGACATGCTCTCCCTGCTGTAGGAATGACCAGGGTGTATTGCATGCAACCTACAAGCACTTTTTAATACAGGAAAACCTATTTTTATTGGTTCTGTCTACCTTGGAAACTCTCCCACATCACCATCTTTGGTAAATGGTATCTTAGTCTGATGTAGGATCTTTTCAAATTGATAGATCATATAAGAACTTCCCACTATGTTTTGCAATTAGTGTTCAGCAAATATGACTTTAGAGGCTTGTGTCTGATCTTAGTTGTTCTTGTGTGCTTTGGGCTTTGTCTAGATCTTGCTAAGTGTCAATTATTTGGTTAATATTGAAGACTTGCTCAGTAAGTGGAGCATGGTCTCTACTCCTAAGCTGAATTTGACTCTATGGAAATTTTTTTCATTTTTCTATCCCTTTCTTTCTACAACCTACCAGGCTCTTATATCAATTATGCTGCCCTAAGCTTCCCACACACTCACTAAATGTGAGAGATCTATGACAAAATAATGAGAAAATTATATTTAGTTTTTTCTTAACATTAACATATATGAATTACAGTATCAGTTTCACATACCTTGATATGGCTTTTTTTCACACCCCTTTCATAACAGTTTTTCTTTAGAACATTTGGTTTGCCAGTAAGTCTAAAAGAAAATGTATTAAGCTAAAATGAGTAGAAATATTCTGCAGCCGGAATATATAAATTGATTTGTAAATTGCTTCCTTCAAATTAGCTCAAGTAAGAAGCTTTGTCATTTTCTATGAATTTTTCAACTTTTACCTTTAGCAAAATGGCATGTCTATAATTTCTGTGTGTCCCGTGTGGTTCCTATGCTGAGGTTAGTATGGAAGCTTATATACAAGTAGTTAGGTGGCTGTAGTTATTGTCCCTTGAAGGGATTTGTTGTAAATATGTTGCAATGTCAGTTCCCCTGGGAGCAAATTCTTGTAAAGAAATGAGCTTGGCTGTTGGGTTCCTCAGCCTCTTCTTAACATGATCTCATTGACACATCTTTCTGGTCTGATCATGCCTCTCAGACCAAACTGGCCTGATCATGCCTCTCAGATCAAACCTCTCAGCTAGAACCGACTAATTTTGAAATTCCAGTTTCTAAAACTTTATAATGCTTTTCCTTTCACAAAGTACCCAGCTTTGTGGCTACTTCATATGTGGTCTTTATTTTGTTGAAAACTGTGGCATACGAATTCTTAGCACCCTGTCTAAACCACCAAATCAGACACAACTGAATTTGTCACAATATATTCCATTTATGCTTTTCCTACTTTACTTCTATCTTTTCTAAAACAACTAATCACACTTGTTTACATTTACAAGTAAATTTTCCTCACTTTAGACTTTTATTGCTAATAAATTTTTTATGGAGTAATAATGTCTACACCTTCACCAAAATAATAGACTTTGGATTGTAAGAATTCTGCAGTGTTACATAGAATTCTTGTATGAGAAGCAGAAGACTGGGGATTTAGAATAATTATGCATGCCACTCAATCAAATTGATCATGTCTTTCTTTAGTGTTGAATTTACTTTTCATAAAAGTCTTTATTGTAAAAATGATCAGTAAGTGTCTGTTAAAATAGAAGAAAATGAAAATGGCATGCTACATATAAGCAATTATTTTTAAAAGAAAATTAAGATTTCTTTAGATAGGGTATTTGACCTAGAAAAATTTGTTTGTTCAAGGAAGGTTTTCTGGAAGTTCCTCATGTCAAAACCTCAAGATTCTAACACAGTAAAGCCATAATCCAGCCTCTGTACAATGAATTTTGGTACAGTTGGAAGAGCATAAATTTTAAGTAGTAAGTTGAATTTTGATTGAGGTACTTGATAGATCCGCAAATCTAGACAAACTATTTATTCACTATATAAGCCATTTGTACCAGCTGTAAAATGGAAGACTATACTAGCATTTCCAGAATGGCTGAGGTGTACTCAAAATTTTCATAATGGTCTAGTGATTAATAGATATGGGGTTACCTATTTTCACTATATTTAATTTTTTAAGTGGGGATGTGACTTTTGAGTGGAATTTTCTATTTTTAATCTCTGCATTTACAGCCCTCAGTACAGAGTAGGCACTACAAATAATAAAAGCATTGCTGGATTCTAATTGTTTCCATGGTTACTGTTGAGCCAACCTGATTTATATGGCATTTTAAAATGGCATTGTTAACATAGCTACATGATGTGTATTTTCTGAAAGAGACTTTGGGTCTAAAGAAGATAGAAAATTCTTACGACATAAATCTGGCTGAAGGCTTCCATGCTTATTTGAAGAACATGACATACAAGTTATAGTATCTTAAGATGATATATTAAAGATGGAGAGGCAGACATTTCCTGAAGAACCTGGGTAGATTGCAGGTGTTTTCTGAACTGAGTGTCATAGGTGAAAAGGAAAATGAGCAAAGGGAAGAGAATAAATTAAATACTTACATGGTTTCATGTAGAGAGAAGAAAAACACGTTTAACACCACCTACAGGTTTGTTTGTCTAGGAAATTTTATTTAGATTCTAAGGTGATATTCAAGTTCTTGGTGTATAAGCTATGTAATTAAAGGAGACGATAATAAGCTACAATATTTAACATCCTAAAAATCTGTAACAAACAACAGACAAATTGAAAAAAAAATGATAGACTTAGTCAAAGAGATTTATTTCACTCATCAAACACTATCACCGTCAGCTTTCCCTGAAAAGAATGAGTGACACTTTGTAATCCATGTGCCCAGTGTGGAGGTTTGTGTAAGAGTTTCCTTAGCCCTCTATGTGCTACTTAGGAAACGTAGGTCTTAGCAGACCCACATGCAAAGGTTCCTACTGAACCTCTAATAAGATATTCAGGCAGTTATGATAAACCATTGTAACTCATAAAACTCAGCATGTTAGTGATTGCTGCCATTATCACGCAGCTGTATTTCAAGCTTATGTGTTATCAAGGCTGCTCTTTCTATAAAGGCACAGAGGTATTTTATACAACTTGAGATGTTAAGAAAGTTGGCAGCTGATTGCCACAATGTTGTGAAACATGATCAATTGTTCAAGATGCTGTATTCAACCACTGCTCAGACACTGAACTGGAGAAGGAGTGTGTGCAATTCTGAAATCTCTTGGGAGGATAAAGAATTATTTCTGATAGGAAGGATGGGACAGAGTTCTCTAAAGCACAAGTCAAGAGTAATGAAGATTTTGAAACCATGGAGATCTTTGTGATAGATAAAGATAAATATTAGCTCGTAGTATATGACCTGGATGGGAAGAAATGAGTTTGCTATTATGCAAATAAAAATGAAATTATTGTTTTTTATTATAAGAAGTGTAAAAATTATAATAGATGTGAGGTGAAACAGAAAGACATGGGAAGTTAAGGGTGATGGGAATGGGGAAGTAACTTGTTTGAAAACTCCTACTAGCTGACAGTCAAAAATTCTAGCACATTTACCAGTTTTTGATAGGAAGAATGCCTACAGATCAAATTTCCTTTCTGAAGAGACACTTTCAAACAATACTAACAAACTAAGAATGAGCTACATTAACTATCAAACCTACATGATTTTCAGTATGGACTTATCTTTCTCCCAGATATTTGCTAGAAATTTACAAATAATTATTAACTTCTGTTTATAGGGAAAAGTACTTTAACTATTCCCCCAAACTTTTGTAAACTTGGATCATATCACTCATGGCCATAATGAAGGACCCTTCCATGTCTTTTACTGAACAGAAAGTATGCTTATCAAACTTTTGATAGTCACTGCAGAATCCACATGGCTCAATTAAGGATCTTAGAAGCCCACACCTAATATTGTGAGTGTGTACTATCTTTGTTCTAGTAAACGACAATTTTCTTATAAAGGAGAGCATTTAATTTAATTGGAGACTTGCTTGTAGTTTCAGAGGCTTAATCCATTATCAACATAGCAAGAAGACAGGCAATGGGCTAAAAGCCTATTTTTCTTCATGGTACTTTATCTTAGTATTTATTTCTGTGTCAGGATCAAGAATCCTTCATTACCCAGTACTAAACCTTGTCTTACTCCCCTGACACAGTTATATCTACAACTTTATCATCCATAGATATTTTCATATACCCTATAATTTTTTTGAAGACCATGCCAATACTATTTAAAACCTTGTGGCTTTTACTGCTCGAGATTGAACATGGAGCATTCCCCATGTCAATACTCTATCAGCAAAGGAAGTTGCAGTTATTGAACATCTACACATGCATCAATTAAACAAAACAAAATGATACATGTACAACTGTGATAAAATTCTAGCATCAAATGCATTAGTAAATTGCCCCAATGCATTTTGCTTTCTTGGTTTTAGAAGTTTAAAGGTATAATTTTAACAAACATTTAAAAAAATCTACAGCTCTATTGACAAAATTGAGTGGAATAAAAAGTAACTCAAGAATGTCTGATGTGTAGGTCACACATATACATTCTGCAGAGGCCAAGCAATTTATAGGCAAACATAAATTTAACACTAATAAAGTAGAGGCATATTTCTAAAAACGAGAGAAAATTCTATGGTGGGACTATCTGCTCTTTCAAAAGTCAAATAAATTAAGGCAAAGAGACAATAGATTTCTTCCTTCTTATTCAAAAGTACTCTGTCATACTCAGACTTGACCGATGCCTGTTTTGTGAGCATTATCCAGACTGGACCCGCATCAACATTTCTTAATATAATTGTATTTTAACGTTTACTGTAAAGTAGCTGTGAGTGACTGACATCGTCTACATTTCCAGTGCTTACTTTCTCATTTGAGTAATAAAGAAATTGAACTTCGAATTATGCACTAGATGTCCACAAATCTAGAATTCTTTTGTTTAATCTTACTTTCGCCATAACCAGATGACTTAATGAAGGATTTTGCTGTGTATTTTGTTATGTTGATGCATGCCTCTTTCAAAGCACTGAAAACCACCTACTGTTCACAAACAGCTAAAACTGATTTGATGTTGATGATTGCCTCATGTTTCTAAAACCAGTTAGGTATTTTTAAAAATTCACCCAGATATTAATTTCTGATAAAGGGTTTTCCTATGGTGAACACATGGCATGTGTCTGCAGAATATTATGAGTCTTTCATTTAGTACAAATTAGTAAAGCAATTACTTTGATCAATTATAGTTTTTACACATTGCATGGAAGGAAATTCTAAATTTGTCTGAAAAATATTTTGGCAAATGACTTTTCTCTGGTAGGATTTTTCAGAGGGTGACTTAAGGACATTCCTAGATACTCTCCTCTCCCCTCTGTTTCTTTTTCAGCAATGGTAAATGCACATTTTGATCTCAAAAGCTTAGCAAATTAGGAATATTTTAGAGCTGCAATCACACCATTTTTCAAAAAGACATTTATGCACTGGAAAAGTTTTATGAAAAACTTTACATTGCTTGGTAACATATTGAATTTTATATGACATTGGAAGTTTCAAATTTCTTTTAAACATATTTATAAAATGAATGGTCTTATTGTAATTAACCTGGAGGAAGCAAAATTATTCTAAAGAGATGCACTGTATTTCTTTCTTTGGCTTTCAAACTGTTACAGTGAGTATACTTCAAAAATTTAAGTTTCCTCAGATATCTCATGAAGAGAGAAGAAAAAAAAAAAAAGCTAATACATTGTGCCAGCAAGAGGAGAAATTTTGAGGGAAGGAATTTCATAAAGTTGTGGGACCTCCTTAGAACACCTTGAAAGAGAGATTTTAGTCAAGTCAGTGATAGGTCAGTGATGCCCTAGATCACACTCTTGCTCAGGAACGCTTAGCTATGTGTATGTGTGTGTGTGTGTGTGTGTGTGTGTGTGTGTGTGTGTGTGTGTGTGTGTGTGTGTGTGTGTGTGTGTGTGTGTCTGTGTGTGTGTGTGTGTGTGTGTGTGTATGTGTGTATGTGTGTGTATGTATATCTTGCCCACTTTTTAATATTTACCTTTGTTTCTGGACCTGGATAATGAAACTAATTCTAAAGTGTGCTACTGTGGAAAACAAATGTTTGATATTCTACTATCTAATTTCCAAGTGACCTTAACTGCCCATCATGAGCAGGGTGTTATTTGACTCATAAACCATAAAGTTTGCTGATCCAGGGGAAGTGATGCATACGTGATCAGGTGTTCTAGAACTGGGGCTCATAATATATGCTCTGTGATTGTTTTCAAAGAAAAGAAAACTAGGGATAATTTATAGATGTTTTTTCATGCTTTGAAGAAATTTTGTAGAAGTTTCTGGCCCAGCCTAGACCCATGATCCAGACCTCCCTGCAGCTGTTTTGCCTCACAAAATGACTCAGACACTTATATTTATTACATGCTGTTCAACCTATAGCTCAGGCTTATTGTTAGATAGCTCTCTCATCATAACCAAACCCATTTCCATTAATCTGCCCAGCCTGTCCCATGCCTCCACCTTCAAGTTGATAGTGTGTCTCCTTAATTTACACACACTGCTCATGCGTGCACACACACACACACACACACACACACACACACATGCACATCGAACACACACACACAGAGAAGGGGGAAGGGGGGCAGAGAGAGAGAGGAGAGATATGTGTATCCACAAAAAAAATATGTAAATAGAAACTACTGAGTCAATACTTGTTTATTTGTGTGTTTATGATTTCAAGGCTGACCACAAATTATTTTCTAGGAGCTGACTACAATATTCCTAGGTGCAGACTCTCTTAGAAATTTCTTCAAAGTAGAAACTGATCTATATTGTCATGCGATCTTGTGACTAGTTGAGAACTAATCTTTAACTTATTTTATATTTTACTAATACGTACACACACACACACACACACACACACACACACACACACAAACACTCACACACCTGTGAACATAGGATAGCATTCTTTATCAATGATAAATAATTAAGATGATTCCTTAGAGAAGAACAGTGCCTATTATTCCTCTTTCTCTTTCCACTTAGAAAGTTAAGAGCTCTAGACACTTTCCACCAGGACTATCCGTGAGGAATCACCAATGATCAATGGCATCATCAATTCACCAGCAGGGTAGTAGCTCTTAATGTCTCTCAGGGGCTTTTTTTCTCTGTGGGAAAAAAAAAAAACCAAAGTCAAATACCTATGTATTTATTTGGATGTAAAATATTATGACCTAAACTGATCTGTCTCTTAGGCATCCTTTCCAAAGCAAACTGAATGCTTACCTCAATATAGAATTTAGCTACTTCCTCATTAAATTATATAAGTGATCAAGCATATTTAAACTACAATTACGAAATGATTTTCAACATTTTTAAATCCATAGAGAGTGTCTCAGAAAACATAAACTTTGATGTGTTGATTGAAGTAATATTAATACTTGTTTTAACAATTTGTATTTTAACTCCAATACAATATATTCTTGTAAATACTAAAATCATATTGTTTCAATAAAAATTCTTAGCACAAAGTAAAAAAAAAAAATTACAATCACACCTTTAACTTTTATTTTCCCAATGAAACATTTGAGTTTTGAAGTAACTAAGTAACAGGTCTTATTTTAAAACACTGATATTAATTAAGAAAATATATGTATATCTATCAATTGTGTAACAAAATGAAACAGGAAGAGAAATGATGATTACTTATGTTTTGTAGCCTTTCAAAATGTGTTTGAAAGTGTTTTAAAAGAAGATGGCATCTGTTGTCTAAAATGGATAAGAATTACTCAAATAAAACGTGCTTTCAAGGTGTTACACACATTATAATTTATTTTTTATGGTTTGGAATTGGAAAGGGAGCTACAGCATTTTAAAAAAATAAATTGAAGGTACAACCTAAAAGCGTTAGTTGATGTCCTATAATTCAGAGGAATGTTTGCCTCAGTAACTGCCAAATCCTTTATAAATGGTCTTTGGCATTTTAGAAAAAAAAATAACATTGAAAAGGAAAAGAAATAGAGCTAAAACCATCTAACTTATTTAATTTAGAGTCATCAAGTAGAAGTGTATATAGTTCAGAATAAAGCTGAGAATGTACAAAGTTATAAATAGTTTGGTGTTAGGCAGCATAAGATGATAGGCTGCAAAGACCCAACGTTTAATTTAGATTTTTTCTTCACATTTAATAAAACATTTAAGAGATAGAACATTTGCAGTACAGATATCATTTTTTTTAACTTTGTAAAGTGATTTATCTTTGATCAAAAGCAGAGCAAAATTTATTTTTCTAGTAAGTTTTAAGTGCCAATACTACTGGTTGTTAAGAATGCTGCATTTGAAGTAATTACTATGGAAGACTGCCATTAAAACTGTATTGCCATTTGTTAAACAGTAACTTAAATCTATGGGATGAATGTTATTTTGTAAAGCAAAAACTGTCTGACACATAGTTCACAGCCTTCCACATAGACAGTTGGCTGGTGTCATTCACTCACTACACCTTGCAGAAAAGACAGTGGGATGTTCTAAATAAGGAAGGAGAGGAGGAAACCACCTCTCATAAGTTTATGTCTTACCCCTAAAATCTGAGATCATGGAAAAGTTATGAAATATCTTTTTCCTTTACATATGTCAGCCTATAAAAGAAATATCCGTGCTCATTTTTGTGACTGAAGTACATTTAGTAAGTACAAGTGAATAACATATGTTTATTACTACTGTTAGCTAGATAAACTTAAGTAATAACATATATATATATATATATATATATACATATGAGTAGGATATTAAAAATTGACTGAGTTTTATCCTTATATACCTCAGAGATTAAAGGATTTGGTTCATTACATAAAATGTTAAACTCCTTTATGGTATTAACTAGCAATGGGACACATCAGTTGGGACTGATGAACAGAACTGTGTACTATGGTTTAGACAAAATGTTATTGAGAGTGTAAAGGTTATATTGAGAAGTAGATAAAAATTAAAGTATGGGTCCTAAACAGAGGGAGTAAAACACAATACTTCTGATTAAAATTTGAATCAAAGCTTCTCCTAGCAGAATTATTTTGAATACTGTAGGGACCCACCTAGGTCTGCCATCATGGTATTTCTCAAAATTCTACCGTCCATCATAATTACTGACTCTGAGGCATGGTATCCACCCTAAATTGAGATCTGATTATGTAAGAAATGTTTTTTTTTTCTCACTTCTTTTACATCACATTGGTATTTTGTCATATTGTTGCATCTCCTCTATTGTAAACCACAGACAACAATTTTTAAGATATTGGACATGGCCAGTGGCAAGGGGTGGGGTCATACTCGGGGGGTGGGGTCAGACTGTGCTCCTCTGCATGAACTGGCACCTTGGAGCCCATTCACTGAAGAGGAACACCTAACCCAGTCTTGACTTTGGGATGAGAAAATCGGACATGCCGGGAGTGGATGTGCCATGCTGAGCTGACCCACCTTGGGACTTCTTGCTCTTTTCAGAGGAGGGGATGTGTGAATGGGGAGGGGTGAGGCTGAAGGCTGGGAGGGATTGGGAGGAGGGAAGGGAGGGAAAACGGGGATACGTGAATAAAAAGGACATTTTTAAATAAAAAAAATAGTAAAATGAAAAAAATGACAGCTTATAAATTATACTATTTATAAGGATGCTGAGTAGTAGTAAAGAATATATTGATGCTTTAAAAAAAGATGTTGGACATTGAATGAAACAGACAAGAGAATTTGGAGAGATGACACTTGTACAGTGTATACAAACTGTGACGATGTTCTTGGAGAGATGACACTTGTATAGTGTATACAAACTGTGACGATGTTCTTGGAGAGATGACACTTGTACAGTGTATACAAACTGTGACGATGTTCTTGGAGAGATGACACTTGTATAGTGTATACAAACTATGACGATGTTCTTGGAGAGATGACACTTGTATAGTGTATACAAACTGTGATGATGTCACAAAATAGAACAAGAATACTGAAAGTTGAGGGAGGATGGTGACCTGCAGGTCAAGATGTAGGTTTTGTATAGACTCTGGAAACTACTCATTCACAAGACATTTGATGCTTTTGCAGGATTTGACCTGAAACTTTTTCTATCTCCCTCAAATGGCTTATGTGTTAGAAAAGTTGTTTCTTCCATTTTCCTTCATCTCAAAATTCCATTATTTTTCTCCTTGTTGTAATTACAGTACACGTCTTTGAAGGCTTGATATTTCTCCACACCAAAAGTATTTTCAGTACAAAGTAAGATATAGAATTATTCCATTTAAGTCTACTTCTCTACCCAACATTCTCTGTATCTTAAATCAATTTTCTAAATAGAAAAAAAAGTACATGTTAGAAACTTCGAGATTGGGTGATTTGTAAATTCATGTGTATGAAGATAAATAGGTATCCACCTATGATGGATAGATAATAGACTTAATATAGAATACTTTAATAATTTGTTCAATATGTTACTATATAGTCTATATGAAATCAAAGGTATGGGGAATTATTGTGAGCTGTGAAGTACTATGACTTGGTAATTCTGTGTGACCAGAGGTGACAGGTCATGAGTAAAGAAGAAATGTTTAATATCTTTCTTCTCTCTCTCTATATATATATATTTGTAATTGTACCAGTCAACAAAGTATGCCTTGACATCAGCGTACCTTTACACCCTTCTTTATAGGCATATGTACCCAAGTCTCGGTTCCATAAGTAACTTTTGTTTTCCCCACACCCTTTAGGTGACGTCAGTGATTTTGCAACATGAGCAAACTACATTTGGCATTTTTTTTTATTAGTTGAAGCCTCATAGTGAGCCAAATACTGACATCATCACAGTTTAAATGATAATATTATACACAATGTTTTCACATAATTTGCAAGACTTCTATTACTGGAAGAAACATTTGGAGTAATCATACATTCATAACAGTGAATCGGGAATTAAGAATTAGTGGAGTTTTCTCTTCTGTTCATTTATCAGTAAGAAGACATGGATGCTCGAAGATCATGCATATTATTTACCTTCTTGTTAGTGTCATAGTATATTCTAAGAAGACAATTAGGGTTCATTTTGGCTTATGGGACAATAGTTATAGGTTCCATACTGGTGGGAAGAAATGACAGCAGGCAGAAGAACAGGAAGTTCGATGATCACTTTTCCATCCAGGCATACAAAGCAGCAAATGGATTGGAAGTGAAGTGAAACCAGAAACCCCCAGAGTGTATCTTTCACGATGTTCTTTTCCAGAAATACTGTCATCTCTTAGAAGCTTCATAAGCTCTTGAATCAACATCACCAACCGAGGAACAAGTGTGCAAACATGAGCGACATTTCTCTTCCAAACCACCCCTTTCTTTCCCCAGCTGGCATAGGCTTATAAATATCTCACAATGAAAATGAATTTGCTCTGATTTCAAAAGTCCACATTATCTTAAACTCTCACAACTCTTAAACATTTCAAATCGGGAAAAGGAGCTGGGCCCTCAAGGGGGATCTGGGGGATACATAGATAAAAATGACACCTTTTTAATAATAAAAAAACTATAAAAAATTAAATCCAATATGACAAGTGAATTGATGTTTTTTGTTTATTTTCCTATTATATTGAAAATCATTTTTCCTCACATAATATATTCTAATTACTGTCTTACCCCCTTCTTTTTCATACAGTTCCCACACTCTGTTTTTACTCCTCATGAGAGGTCTTATCTTCTCTGAGAAGTGGATAGAGGGTAGGATGGGGGAAAGATGGGGAAAAGGAGGAAGGGTACTGTGGTTGATATGTAAAATGAAAAGAATTAAATTAAAAATGATTTTTAAAATAGGAAAGAAAATCTAAGGGATAATAGGGCTACAGGATCTCCATGACACCGCAGCACAGGAGAAGAGTTCCAGCGAGAGCCCGGGATTGATGGTGTAGCAGAGACCGGGGACCCTAGAACCAGACCAAGAAGTGTAATGAATCTGGACGTAAAGCTGTACGGATAAAGGGGTTTTCTGTGTGACTCAGGCTGTCACCCTGTAGTCTCCCTGATGAATGAGATTTTTCTTTTCTTTCCACTTTTTGTTTGTTTTTGTTTTTCCTTTGTTTCTCTTTTGGGTAAAAATACCTTTTTAAAATATTTATTTTTACTTTGAGGACAGAGAGGAAGATGTGGGGGATTAGGAAGCAAGATGTGAAAGTATAATTAAGAAGGAAGTAAAAAAAATAAGATGAAATGAAAAAAATAACACAATGAAATAGGACAAGTCAAACAGCCCCAGTCCTCTAAGAACTTTGCCTTTTCCTTTCCCTAAGCAGCCAGTCTTATCGGCAACCCAGGATTCACTGTGAGTGTCCATAGAGGCCACACTGGCACTAAGGTGTGAAGACCACAGGGGAACCCTGGGTGTTGTTTCTCAGGTGTGGGCTGAGTCTTTGTGGAGACTCTCACTGCCTTTGGAGTGGGTGAGACTTGGCAGGCTGGCCAGCACATCCCAGAGACTGTCCTGACAGAAAAGAACTGTCTCTAGATCTTGTACCACATAGATGACACTAGCACGTTTAGCTTTCGGACTGGGAAGGATGTTGCCACCTCGCCAAAAGACCGAAATGCAGCAACTTCTGCATATTGAAATAACTGCTTTCTATAGAATCAACCAACGAGTTAGGCCTTTTCTATAACAAGTTGGAGGCTTGGATCTTGCCCTTACCTTGGTTCTTGGGTTTGTTGGATTTTCTCATTAAGAAACATTTACTATTTTTCCAGAACAGGCTTTAGGCTTCTCTTCAATGACATTAATTTCTTCAATAAATATTTTACGGTTTTCAGCACATGACTAGATTGCTACATTAAAAGTTTCAGTGCACTTTTGTTCTCCAGACTGTACATATTCTGTGATATTTTTATAACTAATAATTGAGAGTAACTATAAATAACCATGATACAGACTCAATGTGATGCTAGTTTAAAATTTCCTCTGCCAAAGTAATTAATTCATTGCGTTGTAATTCATCTTTAGAAAGTTCACAGGACATGTGTAGAATGTCTTTAGCAAAATGACACATGAATAACTTCTAACCCCTCTACTAATAGAACACTCCCCCCAGAATCCTCATGAGTTAAACTGCCCCAGTCTGTTTTACTACCACCAATCAGGCGTCTACTAGGACAGTCTATTATGCTCTACTTACAGAAATAACAGTATTATATTTTTTCTAGTTCAACATAGCAGAGTCTTCTACATGCCCTCAAAAAAAAACATGATCAAGCTCTTACTAGAAAAAGTTATGATCCTGATTTATGTATCAGCTACTTTTCCATCGTGATAAAATAATCCAGAGGAAAATAAGCAACTAGAAGAGTATAGTGTTTATTTTGATTTATGTTTCCAGACCGGTTGGTAGAATCTATAATGCAGGATATGTGCATGTGGTTGGAAGAAGAAGGTGATTGATCACATCTCATATGAAAAAAAACCAGACAGGCAGCAGAGTGTGCGGGCAGTCCTTCTATTTTGCCTATGCTGCCTATAGAATTTCTTTTTTGTTGTTCTTTAAAAAAACCCAAAACTTTTTTATTTAATTTTTGTAAATATACCTACCACTCTTGTACCTCCCTTCCCTTTGTAGTCCCCTCTCAGCTCCCCCATGCCCAATCACCCCATCCATTCCTCAGAGAGGGTAAAGACTCTCAGGGTGAGTCAATACAGTCGGCATATCCAGTATCAAAGCAGAGCAAGGTGTTCTTTGTAGGGAATGAACTCAAAGAAGCCAATTCATATACTAGCAATAAATTATGATCCCACTATAAAAGGACCCACAGAGACGGTAGGTTTTGAAAGTCCATCTCCAGTGATGGACTTCCTCCTTCAAGGCTCTATTTCCTTCCTACATATTCCATAACCTCCCCAGACAGTGTCACCACCTGGAGAACAAATGCTCAGATATATGAGCATATAGGAATCAGGTTTTATTCAAACCCCCATACAGTGGAAAATTTATAATTGAAATTTAATAATTCAAAATATTAAAAATCTATAGTGTCTTTGTATAAATTCATGTGTCTGCTTTTCCCAACAATTTTTCAAGGTAGATTTTAAAAAATGATAGTAATGGTAATTACTTTCATCACTCTTGAATAAATAATAACATAAAAGAGATAATTATGAATTGATTAAAATACAGATAATATGTGGATACTGAAGTAATAAGTTTCTATGAAGATTCCAGATGTTGATATGTACAATACCTCCATGTAGAAAAGGGGTTAATATTTCCTGATTACTTGTTGCTGTGAATAAATTATATGGATTTTCTTCTCATGTAATGATAGAAGTAGCCTTAAAGTTTTGTCTTCCTTATTTTGTAATGCACATTACTTGTTTCTTCTTTTCCCCTTATAACCTCATTGCCTCCATATGCTAATAAAGTGCATGCATTTTACTTCTCCCATTTCGTTCATTGTTTACTGAGCACTACTTACACCCATGTAGTAGAAATAGAAATTCTAAGAGAAATTCTTCCATTTTCTTTTCCCAGCTTCACAACTTGTCATAACCCACATACATCCTTTCATCTATTATAGTCATTTGATTTCCTTTAGGAAGAAAGAGACAATTCTCACATCCTTATCAACATCATGAGTCAGAAAGTTAAGGAAAAGACAGGAAAAATAAAATAGAGTAGTCACATTTTCTATATTCTCCACCATGTACTTATTGTCATTTTGTGGAAAACTTGTTTAGTGTATAGCCTTCATTTCTGAATAAAATTATTAAATGCTCGTAGTAACTGTATTTTCTTCTAGTTAATGTCCTTTATTCTTTTTCTTCCATTATTTCTTTGTCTGTCATTTATTAATGTGCACCTCTGTTTTTAAATGATGCTAGCCTACCACAAATCACTATTATGAAATCTTTTCTGTTCCTTTACAAATATCTGATTAACATGGCGCAGGTATAAACTTATTTCTTTTCCTCCTGGTACTCACTTGAACTCTTAGCATTGAAGGTTTCTTCTTGACCATGTCCTACTTGCAGTTCCCTAAGAGTCGATCATATTCTTATAGTGTCTGAAGTCTAAAGTCATAATTTTTTAATCATTTTATTTACTTTCGGGTTCAATCTTTATCTCCAACAGCATTGCCTGCTAGTTATTTTTACAGTGTGAAATATTAACTCTCTCTTCTACTAGACTGATTTATTGTAATAAGCTGGAGTCATTCGTGAATGAGTAAGCTTCAGGAGAAAGAAAACAGCATAGTTGAACATAGGTGAATGTATATCTCAACTATATATGTAAGGCTTTCTTGCTTTGTTTCTTTACAAGATTATTTAGACAATTAAGCTTAGTCTATAACACAAACTGACCTTAAAGATGTTGACAGCTTGTCACAGTCACCTAAGTGCTGAGATTATTACAGGTATATACCATCATGCTTAACTCTGACTGTAAAAAGGTAATTCTTTTAGATAAGATACCACCTTATTCATATTTCTCTTAGGTTTTTGCTCTGTGCTGAATTCTTAGTATTATTTGCCATACATTGAGGTTAAAAATAGGAAATTTCTTTAACATGAGGATAGAAATAAAAATTGTATATAATACTGTTTTGGTTATTAACAAGAAACTATTAAAGAGGCAAAAAAGCGCCACTATGTTAGCCAAAAGTCTCTGAACGCCAGTTTGAAACAGACCTGAGTTCTGCTGAGAACAAAGTACAAAACAGGAGAAATCCCAGGGGCTATTTGATAACAACTAATTAACCATAGACTATCCCAGCCCCAGCAATAGCCTGGGGCCATTTGATAGCCACAGAATTTCCCAACCCAGGAAATAGTCCATAGAAAATAGTTTGACAAACAGCCAGCTAAGATTACAGAAGAACTCTGAAAAGCCCCTCCAAATGAGATAATCAGAATTGAATCTTTACTAAGACTCCGAATTTGATGCATAACGTTGTGGTTTTTGCCCTTAAAACCCAGCTTGCAGAGGCATGTACCTCCTCTGGCCACTGCCATGCCTGTGTGAGGACTAGGTCCTTGTAGCAATTTGGATTTCAATAAACTTTGCTCTTGCATTTCAGAGAGTTTGCATCTCTGGTGGTCTCTTGGAGTGTGTGTGTGTGGTCTCGCTACCAGGGCACAACACTATTAGATGTTCAGAAATGGTTAAATTAGCATATTAATGTCATAAACCATTTTAATTTCCCCAACAATGCCACACTTTAAAAAAAGAAAAAGAATCACATTTGTACAATCACAAGCTAAGTATAGAAAGTCTAGTATTTGTCTATTATAAAAAGCTGCCTTGGAGAAAAGAAAACTGTTCTGACACCATCAACACTGCAAACAAGCCTTTCTTGCAGTTATGAATAAGGGATTCCATTTATTTTTACCACTATTTGTTTTATTACTAATTGTAGGCTCTTTCTGCCTACCCTCAAGAATCATAATAGTCAAGGAGGTAATCATTGTAAGAGGCTCAGACTACACATAACATTAGCAACATCACCATACATTAAATGTAATTGCAATAAATTATTACTACCCTCAAGTAAAGTCTTTGTCCTAGTGTTCCAGAAGGAAGAACAGATTCATCAAATAGTTTCTGCTTCACAATGAAAGGCAATCATTAGCAATTTAGCTGGACCACTTAAACTTATTTAATAGTCAAAAATATTAAAGTCCCTTAGAGATTTTGTAGTTAATAAAATTAACCTATCGTGTAATTAGACATTAAAGTCTTTTTTTTTTTTTTTGATGATAATACCTATAGCAGAAGTATTCTCCAGGGAGAAAAAGATTAATATTCACATTAGTGGTAAATTCATTATGAGGCCCACATTTACTTTTGTGGTCTCTCATCCCTGAAGGATAAGGGCTGTATAGATGAACAGGTTGGCCCTGGGTATGTACATTTTTGGATTGTTTAATGCTCCAACAATTTTTAATCATCAATGCTTAATATTAATTTTAACAAAAAATATGTGCTTTTAACTTTTTCCTAGACCCTTTTGAACTGTAGGTGAAAACAGTTACAGTTGTGCCTCGGTAAAATTAGGCAAGAAGTCAAATAAAGACATGTTATTTATCTTTTTTTTTTTTTTAAAAAAAAAAGATAATTGAGTTATTTTTTTTTTGAAAAGGGTCATTTTTTTTTTCATGTATCCCCCTGCTTGTCCTCTGTTCCCTCCTCCCAATCCTATCCAGTCATCATTCAGCCTCCCCCAACCACATCCAATCCCTTTCCCAAAAAGAGCAAGAAGTTCCAAGGTAGGTCAGTTCAGGGTGGCACAGCCACTCCAGGCTGGTCCAATTTACTCATCCCAATAACAAGAGTGCCTTAGGTGTTCCTCTGCAGAGAATGGGCTCTAAGGTTTCATGCACAGGAACACAGTCTGATCTCACCCCTCGAGGCTTCACATACTGCCCATGCCAGTTGAAAATTGCCTACCCTTGGAGAACCTATCTATCTCCTTTACCAGATGGTTCTCCATGGCTGTTCTTGATTCATTGAGCTCCCCAGAGCTCCAACCAGCCATCTTGGTGGGACTTCTCATAATCCCTATGCCCTTGCTCATGCAGGCTCTCCTCACCTGCTCTCCAGCTGGACCAGCTGACCAGGAGCTCAGCCCAGTACTCAGCCATGAATGTCTGCCTCTATCCATTGTTCAATGTAGGTTCAGTGATGACTCATAGGGTGGTTTTCATTTGATTTTAGGGGCAGTCCTGCGTAGGCAGCTCCCCCACTATTGATTGGAGACCTAGCCAGGGACATCCTGTGAGTTCTTGGAGGTTTCTCTAGCACCTGGTTTCTTTCCAAGCCAACATTGGCTTTCCCTATTGAGATATCCATCTTTTTTTCTCCCACTTTGTTGTTTTCTCCCTCATCCATCTCCTTCTCTCATGATTTGTTCCTACCACTTCTTGGTTGATACCTGTTATGATCCCAACTTGTTAAGGAGCTCTTCTTTATTTTTCTTCCTAGAGAACTACCTGGATGTCTCTCTTAATTTCCTTCTGAACCCAAGCTGTTCACAGGTTGTAGTTTGCTGCTTGAGTATCTTTGCTATCTGTCTAAAATCCATGTAAGAATGAATACATCCCATGCCTATCTTTCTAGGCTTGTGATATCTCATTCAGGAGGATATTCTCCAAATCCATCAATTTGCCTGCAAACCTTAGGAGGTCATTTTTAACTGCTTAGTAGTATTCCAACGTGTAGATGTATTTCAATTTGTTAATCCATCCATTCTTCCAGTTTTTTTCTAGGTTCTTGCTATTATGAATAATTCTGCTATAAACATAGTTGAGCTAATGTCTTTGGGGTATGAATGTGCGTTCTTTGGATATATGTCCAATAGTGGTATTTCTAGATCCTTGGGGAGATTGATTCCCAGTTTTCTGAGGAAATGCCACACTGCATTCCAGTGTTCCCCCTGCTCCACTTACTCTCCATCATAGGCTGTCATCTGTATTTTAGATCTTAGACATTCTGAACAGGTCTGAGGTGGTATCTCAAAGTTGTTTTGATTTATATTTTTCTGATGGCTACAGATGTTGAGAAATTTATTAAGCGCCTTTCAGCCATTTGTAATTCTTTTGAGAATTCCCCTTTTAGCTCTGAACCTCATTTTTTAATTGGGTTATTTAGATATTTGGGCTTTAGTTTCTTGAGTTCTCTATATATTTTAGAGGACAGTCCTCTGTCAGATGTAGGGTTGGTGAATATATTTTCCCATTCTGTAGGCTGTCATTTTTGTCTTATTGACTATGTCCTTTGCCTTACAGAACCTTCTCAGTTTGGTTAGCCCTTCCTAAATATAGCACCAGTATCACAGACACTAAGAACATTTTATTTTTCATGCAAGCTTTTTGGAAGATGGGTCTCTATATCCCTATCCAATCTTCATTCTTAAAGACGATCTTCAGAAACTAGTTGTGAGAGCAGATAGCTCTGTGGCAGTGGATTATACTTCTATATTACTCATGTGGTAGTTCATAATATTTACACTTATAAAAATACAAATGCAAATAATCAGTCTTTTTTACATTTTAGCCTTTCTAAGGTTAAAAACAGAAACCAACAGTTATGTATTCAGTGGGTATATTCTTCTTATCATGTCTATCTTCTCAGTGATTGGTGCTGAATTGTTGATATTTGCCATTGTGAGCAACAAAAGTCATAGACAATCATAACATGTTTTAGAAAATATTAAATGCGTGATTTAGCATCTGTTTGATTTTAGGAGAACCCTGTATGGCTCACAATCATAGTTTCATCTTGCACAGAAACATAGACAATGCATTGGCAATTTAACTTCTAGTTTACATTGCTTTGAAATACAGTTTGCTCTTATTAGTGAATACATGGAACTCATAGGTATCTTATCTGCCTGACTAATGAGGAGTGGAGGAGTTTCTTTGTACTTCAAGTTTCAAGAAGCTTTGAAATTGAGTAACAAAAAGTAAGGTTTGAAGTGATTGAAGGAAATGGTGTATAAAATGCAGAATATAAATTATGAATAATACATGATGCTCATGAAGGCTTCAGTAACAGGCACGGAGACAGTACAGAACAACATCTTTTCAGAGAAAGTCCCATAGGTGAATGTATCTGTGGACTTTGGATGCTGCTCATTGTCTTCTGTGAATTCTTCTCCCTTTTTTGAGTTTTACTCAAATTTGGTCAGAGATCTGCTTGTTATGCAGGCAACCTTCATGGAAACTATGGATTGGTTCTTTAGACACAAAGAATACATGAAGTAAAGGACTCAGGCAGGGAATTTTAGTGTTGTGAAAGTCTCTACAAAAAAAGTTTCCTAATGTAGCTATAGAAGAGGACTCACAACTGAGACCTAAAGAAGGTCAAACAAACAGCAGATTTTTATGCTTTCCAGGAAAGCTACAGGGAGTATATGAAATCTTCTTGATATAATAACTATGCATAACTATACAAACAATGCTTCCTAAGATTCTAGAGGTCTACATCTCACAACAGTCTTCATAGCATGCAGACATCAAGATTTAAGATTTAATGTCTAACGTGAAGTGTTATGGCCTTTTGGGGGACCAGTAAATACTTTTGGCTTCTCTATTTCTTCCTTTCAGAATAGGATTGTTTATTATGTACCTTTTTATTATTATACAAATGTGTAATTTAGGATAGAGATATTTATTAAAAGACACATAAGAGAACTTGACTTATAAATATGAAGACCTGTCCAGAAAGGCCAAGGAATCCCCAAGTGAATCAATGCAGTCCGGCATATCCTGTTGAGGTAGGACCAAGGCCCTCCTCTATGTATCAAGGCTGAGAAAAATGTTCCTATGCAGGGCATGGGCTTTAAGAAGCTAGTTCCTGCACTCTGATCCAAGTGCACAAAGTAGTCAAACTGCCCACGCCTTTCAACTGTTAGCCACATTCAGAGAATACAAATCAGTTCCATGAGTCTTGTTAGAGTCTTCAAGCCCCCAACAGCAAAGGACACCCTACTCAGTGTGTCTCCCATCATGATTCCAAGTCAGCTGCTCATGCAATCTCTTCCTTCTCCTTTCAGATGCTTAGCTGGATCTCTGCGTCTGCTCCCATCAGCTGCTGTATGAAGGTTCTAAGGTGGCCATTCATATGATAGTAGAAAAAGGCAAGTTTAGGCATCCTTTCCGCTATTGCTTGGTGGCCTAGCTGGGCTCATCTTGTGGGTTCTTGGATGTTTCCTTGGTGCCAGTTTTCTTTCCCATTCCACATGGCTTCATCTAACAGGACAGCCGCTTCTTTGTTCTCTGTATCTGTTGCGCCTACCCTCCCCTCCCCTCATCCACACTCATCCCATTCTCTCATGTTCTCTGCTCACCTCTTGTTGCTCTTCCACAATTTACTCAGGAGATCTCTATTTCTCCTTTCCAGGTGGATCTATGGAAGCCTCTCTTAACTTCCTCCAGTTACTTAGCTGTTGGGATGGTGTTGTGGATTTTAGCTTGGTTATCCTTTGCTTTATGACTAAAATCCACTTATGAGGGAGCACATACCATATCTATCTTTCTAGAGCTGTGCTACTTCACTCAGGGTGATCATCTCTGTATCTACTCATTTGCCTGTAAATTTCAGGATATCATTTTATTAACTGCTGAGTAATATTCCATTGTGTGAATGTTCCACAATTTTTAAAACTATTCTTCAGTTGAGGGGCATCTAGGTTGTTTCTAGGTTCTTGCTATTGTAAATAATGCTTCTATGAACATAGTTGAGCTGATGCCCTTGGGGTAAGAATGTGCATCCCTTGGATATATGCCTAGTAGTGGTATTTCTGGAACATTGGGTAGATTCTCAGTTTTCTGAGAATCTACGATACAGATTTCCAAAGTGATTGTACAAGTTTATACTCCTTCCAGCGATGGAGGACTGTTCCTCTTGCTCCAAATCCCCTGCAGAATATGTTATCTTCTGTGTTTTGGATCTTAGCCATTCTGATAGTAGTTGTTTTGATTTGCATTTCTGATGAATAAGGATGTTGAACAGTTCTTTTAGAGTCATTCAGCCATTTGATGTTCTTTGTTTAGAATTTCTTATTTATTTCTGTACCTAATTTTCCAACTTGGTTCTTTGATTTTTTGACCTCCAGTTTCTTGAATTCTCCATATATTTTAGAGATCAGTCATCCATCAAATGTAAGGTTGGTGAAGAGCTTTTCCCATTCTGTAGGCTGTCATTTTGTCTTAGTGACCATGACCTTTGTCTTACAGAATCATCACAGCTTCAGGAGATCCATTTATTAATTGTTTCACTCAGAGACTCTGCTACTGGTACTATATTTAAAAAGTGTTTTGCCAGTGCATCCAAGAGTATTTAGCAATTTTTAAAATCAGGTTCAGTGTAACTGGGTTTATGTTGACATCTTTGCTCCATTTGGACTTGAGTTTTATAGGGTGATAGATATGGATCTATTTTTATTCTTCTACATATCAACATCCAATTCTGCCAGCACCATTTCTTGGAGATGCTACCTTTTTTCATTGTATATTTCTTGGTCATTTTGTCAAAAATCAGGTATTCACAGGTATGTGTATTACACAATTATTCATTTGCAATATTTCATATAAAAGATTAATATTTATTAAGAAGCTATATAAACATTCACTGATAGAAATTGAACCTTGAGACAAATATTGGAGAGTAGAAACATCCCACGACAGATGGTTCAATCTGCTCCCCTAGAACAAAGGAAGAAAACAGGAAAGTCAGCGTGCTGTGGGTTCTCAATGGGATCTGGCCATGCCCCATTCAGGGTCCTGGTATCCCAAAGCTATACCTCTAAGCTTTCCTAAATAATACCTGAATCTCACTACATCTCCCCCTTTTGTCTAACTAAGAATGTATAAGACGATATACAACAGGAATAAACACATGTAAACTGAACATCTCTCAGTGAACCACCTCTGGGTCCAGGAAAAAGTAAAAAAAAAAAAAAAAAAAAAAGTCAAGAACTTCCTATAATTTAATAAAAAAAAAAAAATCCAAAACATACCCAAACTTCTGGGACACAATGCAAGCAGCACTAGGAGAAAAGTTCATCACATCACACTAAATGCCTACAAAACAAAACAAAACAAAAAACAAAACAAAAAAAAAAACTTCAACCAACCAAAGAAACAAAACCTTGGAGGAATCTTATACAAGAGATTTAACAACATGGCTGAAAGATATAAAACAATTATAAACAAACTCACCTAGAATAAAGAAATGGCAGGAAATAATTAGACTCAGAGCTTTGCAGATTTGCAGAGCTGAGAGAATTGCAGATCAATTTCCCTCAGGAACATTGATGCAAAATACTCAATAAAATACTGGCAAACCAAATTCAAGAGTATATAAAAAAAATTCATCCACCATGATCAAGAAGTCTTCATCCCAGAGATGCAGAGATGGTATAACATATAAATAACTGTCAATGTCATTAATCACATAAGCAACCTTAAAGAATTACTATGTGGCAAGTAGACTTTTGGTAGGTCTTGTCTATTTGTAGTCTATTTGGTGTTCTTTTACCTTCTTTTATCTTTATAGACTCTGCCTTCCTTAAATTGGGTTAGTTTTCTTCTGTAATTTCTTTGAATATATTTTCTGGGCCTATGAGCAGATATTCTCCTTTTATTTTATTTATTTTATTTTATTTTATTTTATTTTATTTTTTATTATTCTTAGGTTTTGTCTTTTCATGGTGTCTCAGATTTCCTGAATATTTTGTGTTATGATACTGTTTTCGTGATTCTTTTTTTTACTCACATATCTATTTACACAATTGAATCTTCCATTCCAGAGATTCTCTCTTCCTCTCCTTCACTTTGTAGATTATGCTGCATCTGTCATTCCTGTTTGTTTCCTCAGGTTTTCCATTTTTAGCAATCCCTTGGTTTGTGTCATCTGTATTGCTTCACCTTCAATTTTCCAGTCTTGAATTATTTTATTCATCTGTTTGATTGCTTTTTGATGGATTTTCTTATTTTGTTTAAATGATTTGTTGATCTTTTCCAGTTTTTGTTTGCCCTTTTTCTTTATTCCTTTGATTTTTTTTAATTTTCTCTTTTAAGCTTTCTCTTACCTTCTCAAAGTTGTTTTTAAGGTCATTTTTTTCTGCTTCTTCTACATTGCCGTATTCAGGTCTTGTTGTCTTAGAACCATGGATTCTGGTGGTGCCATATTACTCTTTATGGTGCTATATGTATTCGTGCACTTGTGTCTGCCTGTTGCTTTCCTGAATCAAGGCAGGATTTGTCTGTATCTCAGGGAGCAGATTTTGATGGAATCTGTTCTAGTTCTGTCTGTATCTCAGGAAGCCTCTCTTGGTTCTATCTAGGCTCTTAGTCTACATTGAGGTAGCATATTCTGTGTCATAATGAGCTTTTCTTGATACAATAGGAGCTGGCTGTTCTTTTGTTTCAGGAATTCAATCTTGATCCAATATGCACTCTTGATCCTCTACTAGCCTTTGATCTAATCTCAATTAGCTTCTATTGATCCAATGGTTTCTGGAGAACTGTGGGTCTCAGGTAGCCACTCTTGATCTAATAGGTGCTTACAAACTGTGGGTCTTGGGTAGCCACTGATGTTTCAGAGTGATGGGATGGATTGGATGTTGGGATGGGATTTGTAGATGCGGGTGTCTAACATACTGGGGTTATAATGTGGAGGTCTGTCCTGAAGGGTTTTTCCCTGCTGGCCTGGATTTAGGAGAGCAATAGGTGGGGGAGGTATTCCAAGTGTTGTGTCCCAGTGCCTAGGTCAGGAAGACCAAGCTCTCTGTAGTGGGTAAAATGTTACTCACCTCTTGATTCAATAGGTGCTTACAAACTGTGGATCTCAGGTAGTCCATCTCTGCAGTTTAATGGGCAGTTCTGGATCACAGAGGTTTTCCTTCTGGCTTTGATTTAGGGGAGAAATGGATGGGGGAACCAAGACTTTGGTTCTAAGGCCTAAGTCACAGAGACGGGATTCTCTGGCTGGTCTGGATAAAATATCACTTACTTCTTGGTCCAATAGGTTGTGGTAAACTGTGGGTCTCAGGTAGCCTTTGAAGTTGCCCAATTAACTCTTCATTGTAAAAAGACAAATGTAATATTTGGAGGAAGAATAGAAAGAAATGATTTAGAGTGATTTAATTATCTTTGATAATGTTAATCAAAAGGATTATTCAAAGAGAATAAATGCAAAATCATTCACATTTTTTAAGTTATTTGTCAACAAGTAGGGTTCAGGCAAAGAGGATTACAGTAATATATGTGTGAATAAAAATTAAGTATAATTATTTAGGAGATCACTATGTATTAAAATGGAGTGTAAAGGTCTAAAGGAAATGTTCACCCAGGCTACAGCAGATTCACAAGTTTAAATCCAGTACAACCAAAAATAAATAAATAAATGAATGAATGAATGAATGAATGAATGAATGAATGAATGAATGAATAAATAAATACATACATACATACATAAATAAATAAATAAATAAATAAATAAATAAATAAATAAAAAACGCAATGGAAAAGATAGAAGAGAACTAGGTTGGAAGATGATACTCTTGGTAAACGGGTTGCTAAATAAGCATGAGAACCTGAGTTTGTATTTCTGATGCCCAAATAGAAAAGCCAGACATTGTGGTAAGTACCTACAGTCATAGATATAGGAGTACACAGTTAAATGATTACTGAAGTTCATTGGTCAGCCAGTGTGGACATAACAACAAGCTCAAGGCTCATTTGGAGACCATGTGTTGTGGATGAATGAGAATAGCCCCATTGGCTCATATAGTTTAGTGGTTGGTTCCTACTTGGTGGATAGTTTAAGAAGGATTATGAAGTGTTATCTTGTTAAAGGAGCTAGGTGACTGGTGGTGGGCTTAGAGGTTTGAAAAGACCATTCCAGACCCAGTATCTCCATCTTCCCTCTCTCTCTATCCATCTTCCTTCTTGTTGCCTCTCTCTCCTCACTGTAAACTAAAAGAAATCTTTCAGCTACAGCTCTAGGGCTATGCCTATTTGCAGGCCACTATAAGCAATCCCAATTTAATTAGTTTCCTTGGTGGTGATATATCTTTCAAAATAACAAAAATGTAACTAAGACAATGAGTGCTTGTAGTCTCAGAGATAGAGTAT
This sequence comes from Phyllotis vaccarum, assembly GCA_033318265.1. NCBI lineage: Eukaryota > Metazoa > Chordata > Mammalia > Rodentia > Cricetidae > Phyllotis > Phyllotis vaccarum. The sequence goes on along the minus strand of JARWLC010000019.1, from coordinate 58,158,244 downwards.
AGGATAATGATTACTAAAAATATTTCAGTTAGTGTAGAAAAATCATAAAACTCCAGATTCGGTGAGGGACCTTATCTCAAAAATAAGCTTAACCCCCAGTGTCTACCTTTAGCCTACACACACACACACATACACACACACACACACACACACACACACACACACACACAATTAACACATGCACATGCATATATGAACACATATAGAAATAAAGAAATAAATAATTAAAACAAAACAATTTTGCTTAATAGTAACATTATGTTCATAATTATAACAAATGCATACTTATCTTATTTGTTCTATTATTCATCCTTCAGTTTGAAGAAGGTATTTATATTTTTTTGGAAAATTAAAGATAGTTCAGAAGGATAGCATTCTCATGTATAATTTAGCATGCATGTGTTTTTCATCAAGACTAGGCTAACACCAGGGCGTATTTAAAAATGTATGAATTCTACATTCATTTTTACAAAATTAGTCATAAATATATTTGGCATTTAGGAAGAAGAATCAGTAGGATAAATACCCAAGGCTTTTAAGGAGAACTTTACTTAGCTATTTTAAATTGAAAATTTTATGTGTCTCCTCTGAAAATTATCACTATTAAAAAACAAAAGAGACCAATAGAAGCAGGATATTTAATTTTGAGGAAAGATGCAGAATGCTTAGTTTTTGTATAAGTTTACATTTGAACAGTAGAGGATAAAGTAGAGAAAGATTTGGCTTAGGAGCTGCTGATGGGTACAGGTAGAAAGATGTAATCAGGGCAGGGGGAGGAGGACTCTACCTCAGCATGAAAAAGACAATACAGAGTTGGATTCTTAATTGTAACCTGGAAAACAATGGTTATTTCTAACTCAATGACTTTCCTTAGGAGGAAACCATTTTATCAGTGTTCAACATAACTTTCATTTGCTCCTATGTGTGTGTGTGTGTGTGTGCATGTGTGTACATAGATAAAATATACATACACATGCACATATATTGATATGGGCTTTCATATAGCACAGGATGGCCTTGAATTTCCATTGCAGAGTGACCTTGAATGTCTGATCCTTCTGCATCCATCTCAGAAGTATATGTCATCACACCTATCTTATTAACTGCTTGAGATAGAGCCCAGAGCTTTATATGTCATAGCAAGTACAGCATCTGAGTTCCAGTCTTAGCTCCTAAATGTATGCTGTTAAAATCGCCTGTTTTAGTGATATCTGTTTATAAGCTATTGAAAGTCAACTAATTTATAAAAATATTATAAATTTTATACTTCTAGACTCACTTTCAATGGATGTTTGCTATCAGAATTTAAAGGAATAAACAAATGTTCTAATTAATTTTGATTTGACACACCATTTCAACAAAAAATCACTTGTACAATTTTAATTTTTCTTATGAAAGACAAGGAATTTGACTAGAATTTCTTAGTTTATTGGACATTTGATCATATGCAATGCTTATTAATGCTGTTACTATGAGATATCTATGAATTAGTACACTGTATTCTTTTTTATGACAATTTGACTTACAGCATGATATATATCAACTAAAGATATAGTAATCAGCACATTATGTTTAGTGCTTGAAAAACATTAAATATGATTCCACCATGATAAATTTGTTCTGAATTCAAGCCTTTAAAATAAGGACTAAGGATTAGTCATGGACAAGAATATATATGAAAAAGAGAACCTAAAAGAGAACAAAAAAAATAAAGACAGTCCATTACATCTGAATGATTTCCTGATGCCTCATAAGCAAAGTTTGTTCACATACTTTCAGGACACATCCTTTTTACTGATGTAGAATAATACAATATCTTGAATATTAAATTTTTATTTAAAACATTTTTTCTATATTTACCTCTGTTCCCCCTCCCTTCCTTCCTCCCAGTCCCTCGCAGTCCTCCCTCAGTGTTCTCCCATTCCATCCCTCCATCCATTCCCAAAGGAGGGCAAGGAATCCCAAAGTGGGTCAGTCAGTCTGACATATCCAGTCGAGGTAGGTCTGAGTCCATCATCCCAGTATTAAGACTAGGTTAGGTGTTCCTCTGTAGGGATTGGGCTCTGAGATATCAGTTCATGCACCAGGAATACAATCTGGTTCTACTGCAAGAGGCTCCAAAAACTGCTCATGCCATTTGACAGTTGTCTACCTTTGGAGGCTTTAGTTTCTTCCCCTGAAGTTTCCTCAGTGGTTCTTTTGGGTTCAGTGAGTTTCCAATAGCTTGAGTCTCTGTGGTCTCCTCCTCATGATCTCTCCTTTGTTCATGTACTCTTTCTCTCTTTAGCTGGACTGGAAACTTGACTTGGCGCTTAGCTATGGAACTCTGCTTCTGTCTCTATCCATTGCTGGATAAAGGTTCTATAATGACATTTAGAGTGGTGACTTATTTGATTATAGGGGAAGTCCTGCTTAGGTACCCACACATTCTCATCTCTGGGATGTTCCTGGCTTCATCCCAGAAATGCAGAGATGATTTAACATATGAAAAACTGTCAATGTAATCCATCATATAAACAACCTGAAAGAAGAAAACACATGATCATGTCCTTGATGCTGAAAAAGTCTTTGGCAAAATCCAGCACTCATTTATGATAAAAGTCCTGGAGAGATCAGAAATACAGGGGAAATTACCTTAACATAACAAAGGCAATATATAGCAAGTGCCAACAGCCAACATCAAACTAAATGAAGAGAAACTCAAAGGAACCCCACTAAAACCAGGAACAAACAAGGCTGTAATTGCTCTCCTTATCTACTCAATATAGTTCTCAAAGTTTTTGCTAAAGCAGTAAGAGAACAAAAGGAGATGAAGGGGATACAAATTGAAAAAGAAAGAAGTCAGACTATCATTATTTGCAGATGATATGATTGTATACATAAGTGACCCCCCAAATTCTAGCAAGGAACTCCTACAGCTGATAAACACCTTCAGCAATGAGCAAGGTACAAGATTAACACAAAAAAATCAATAGTCCTCCTATACACAAATTATAGAAGGGCAGAAGTAGAAATCAGAGAAACATTACTATAGGGGATTGTGTTGCTTCATTGGAAATAATTGTCCCACCCACTGGCTTAATAAAAAGTGCTGATTGGCCAAAGGCAGGCAGGAAATGTAGGCGGGGCTACCAGACTAAGAAAAACTCTGAAAGCAGAATGCCAGGCAGAATGCCAGAGAGAAGCTGGAAGAAGCAGAGGACAACTATGCTGCTCTAAAGAAAGGTACCGAGCCCCATCGCTGAACAGGAAGAATCATGGGTTAGATGAAGGGTAGAGAGCTAGCAAGTGATATGCCTGGGCCTTAGGCCAATTAGCCAAAAACTAATTGTAAGCATCTGTGTGTTTCTGTGGGTCTGTGGGTCTGTGGGTCTGTGGGCCTAAACCTTGAGGCTAGGCCCAAAAGTCCAGGCCAGAAACCTCTTATACACATTACCCTTTAAGATAGCTGCAATAACATTAAATATCTTAGGATAACTCTCACCAAGTAATTGACAGATTTGTTTGACAAAAAAAAAAAAAAAAAAAAAAAAAAAAAAAAAAAAAAAAAAAAAAAAAAAAAAAAAAAAAAAAAAAAACTTCAAGTCATTTGAAGAAAGAAGATAAAGAAAATATCAGAAAATGGAAATATCTCTATGGGGATATGTTTCAAATTTAATAAAAACCAGGCTGAGATATCAGTGGTATCTACCCACAGTAAGTCTAGGAGGATCAGACAGTGGCAACTCACTCCTTTAATCCAAGCACAGGGAAAATCTGGGAGTCTTCACCTATGCCCTTAATCTCATAAAATATTAGTTTGAGGCCAGTTTAGTTTACAGAAGGAGTTCCAGGCTCCCAGGAAGGCAGTGATGGTACCACACCTTTAATCTTAACCAGGATGTGAAACAACTGGGTGAAGAGGGTATTTAAGGCAGACGTAGAAAGAACGGACAGTAGAAGCCACAAGGACCAAGGCTGAGGAAGCTGGAAGACAGCTGGGTGAGATTTGACTGTGGTGTTTTCTCTCTTTGATTCAATCTGAGCCTTTCCCTGAGATCTGGATCTGAGTTTTCTTTGTTTGTGCAACAGATCTCCCAAGTTCTTGGATAGGTAAAAATCAGCACACTAAAAATTGCAATTATTCAAAAGAAATCTACAAGTTCAATGCAATTTGCATCACAACCCAAACACAATTTTTCACAGACATTGAAATAACATAACTCAAGTGCATATAGAAAAACAAATAGACCCAGGATTGCAAAGAGAGTCCTGCTCAATAATAAACTTCAGAAAGCATCACCATCACTGACTTCAAGCTCTACTATTGAGCTTCAGTAATAAAAACAGCCTGGTACTGTCATAAAAACAGACTTGTAGATCAAGGGAATTGAACTTAAGACTCCTACCTTAATCGACACACCTAAGAACATCTTATTTTTTGCATTATTCTTTTTGAAGGAGTTAATAAGAATTCTCTAGAAGACACTGTTTCACTGTTTCATAGTGAACATCCTAGTATTCTGGTTATTAGAATCTTTCCACCCATGATATTTTTGATATTTGCTGACCCACTTACACAGGAGCTGTAATGCAGATGTAATCATTGGGAGTCTACGTGATCTGGTTATCCTTGAATTTTTCTTTGATAGCCTCTGTTTATTGTAAGGAAAAGTTTATTTGATAAAAGATGATAGTTGTACTTATCTACTGTATAAGAGAAAGATGCAGACTTATGCTACTCTAGAAAAGTGTCAGTAGTAGATTCTCTTCTAAGATCTATGTCCTCATGATTCCTAGGATGATACCTAGTTTTCTAGTACTAGGGATTCCTTCTCAGTTGATTGGAACTTCAATGCAAAGAGTTAAAGATAAAATGAATAATGACATTACCAATAGACATGATAATATGGAAGGGGGTAGATTTCATAGGGTCCCACCCCTAGATTAAGAACTACACACAACTGAAGTCTACCAGGAGAGGTAAAATTAATGTTTCTCAAAGATGAGCCATATTATTGGTCACTTAATGAAGAGTTATCAGCTCTAAAACCATATGAACACAAACAATAGAAATGGAGTCAGTTGCTTGTTTTAAATATGTATGTGTGTATATGAACATAGACACATAATATATATGTGTGTATATAATCCATGTTAATGTATATATTTTATACATATATATATATACAGATGTATATATATTGCAATGTTAATAACAAAAGAAACACAGGCGATCAATTTAAAGGTGAGGAGATATAGGGGTTTGAGGGAGTAAATCCAGGAGGAACCAGAAGAAACAAATGGAAGGGTAAAGTGGTTTAAATCTATTTTAATTAAAAATTATGAAAAATTAAAACAGGATTGGCCAGACAACTGCATCTCCAAGAAATAATGCAAATAGGGCATGGAGAAATTTTTGAAGACATAAGACACCTAAGAGTGGAATCTTTCAGAAGAAATAACCCTCAAAAGCCTCTTTAAAGATACATATGGTGAATAATCGTATAATAAAGCTTACATTCCTTTTTAAAAATTATCTTCATCTTTCAGTCTATGTTTTCCTTGTTTTTTGGACATTATGCCACTCATTACAGCACTATAAGTATGATAACATTGCAAGTCACTAAGAACTCAGGAAGGTATTGAATACAGTGCTTGTTTTTTAAATCTCAATAATACAGATATTTAAAGAACAACAAAAATATGCCTTAAATATGTGGTAACTTTCAAAAATATAATCCCCAGATAAGGATCATCATACAAATGTTTTTGAGCAACACCATAATGCTCTGATAAATCATGCAACCTCTGAAAGTTTGTAATTTAAATGAGAAATATCATTTCAATTTTATGTTTCATAACAGACTTGCAAAACTCTTTTGCATTACTTTACATTAATTCTCCATATACTCTTACTCTATCTTGAGAAGCCTATCAGGATATATGATACTTACAGCTCATATCCACTGGGAGGAGATCCAAAATATACCCTTGTTATGGGAAAGCAAAAAATGGAGCTAACAAAAAACGATAATTTCATACTGCTCCACCAGTGATTGAACTTCAAAATGATGTTCCATTTGGCTTTGTTAACACAAGCTAGATGAAGCGATTAATCTAATTATATTTTTATACTGTTTAAAGACAGAAATATCATTTTAAATTTTGTACATATATGTACTGCATCTATCCTAAGAAGGTCACTTTATTTGGTTTGCAAATAATTGTCCAATAACTATAAACTCTAAAGAAATATAATTTATTTATTTTCAATTTGACCTCAGGATATACAATTAAATTTCAAACATTACATGATTTTTGATTTATCACCCAGTTTTGTCCCAAATTTGTCTTTTAAAGGAACATACATTTATATTTTATGAAGGAGTTAAAGAGTTTGATTGTTTTAAAATTAACTTTACTTCTATATATATATGAGTGGCTTGCCTGAAACTGTGTACTATATGCATGCCATGAAATGAAGTCCAGAGGAAGGCGTCAGGCTCCCAAGGACTGAAAACACAGGTGACTGTGAGTTGACATGTTGATGTTGGAAATTAAACCTTGACTATCTGAAAAAGAAGTAAACACTCTTAACTGCTGAGTTATCTCCTTAGCATCTATTTAGAATTTTTATTTTTTCCTTTTATTGATAATTGGTGTTTATTCTCTCTAATATCTCTGCTTTTCCCAGAGATCTTGCCCTGAGTTTCCTTTATTCATGCAGAATGACCCCTTTCTGTATCTCGTCAGAAAACAAACAGGCTTCTAAAAATTTATAACCAATTAAATATAATAAAATACAATTTAATAAAAAAATCTAACACCATTTTAAATCAAAGATTAGTGTTGGGTTGGTAATTATGTTTCTCCTTTGGGAGCATGAAGAGTACCTTCCTATACCTAAGACTCTAGTTTTATGTAGGCAACAACTTGTCTTCTCTGTGTTCAATGAGTTGTGTAGGCATTTTCTTTAGGGATAGAGTCTTGCTGTCAGTGTATGGAGAGTAACCCGTAGTCTTGGCAACAGGCTGACAAGGGTCCCATAGGAGCCCCTTTAGCCAATAACTCAATTAGATGTTACTCATTCCCAGCACTGGCATATTAATTTGGTGACAAGGGATATCTTGTAGCTTTGTCTTTTCCTAATATTCAATGATTTATTTAGATTGTCCTTACATGTGTATGGACTTTTTGGAAGTTTCTAATGTTTCAGGGCTCAGTACTGCCCCTCAAGTGTCTTTTAAGCTCTCTCCACATATTTCTTCCTCATCCATATATTTTTTAATTCCTTTACTTAAACCCATCAGTCCAACCATCCCATCCACCTATAATTCTACATTATCTTTTTCTTTCCAAGGGAGATCTTTCTGTCCCTCTCTTGTCCATTATGCTCTACCTCTGTGGTTCTATGGATTATAGTGGGTCATCATTGGCTTAATAAGTAATATCTACATATAAGAAAAGCCATACCATATTTGTCTTCCAGGGTCTGGGTTACTTTACTCTTCATAATGTTTTCTAGTTTTATTTATTTACCAGAAAATATTATTATTTAATTTTTGAAATAGCTGAGTAATACTCACTGTGCAAACTTACCACATGTTCTTTATCCATTCATTTGTTCAGGGGCATTTAGTTTCTTTCTAATTTCTGATGATTATGAACACAACAGCAATGAACATGGTTGAACAATTGTTTCTTTAAAAGGATGAAACATCATGTGCTCATGAATGTTATAGCTGGATGTTGAAGTTGATCAATGCCCATCTTTCAGAGAAACTTCCACACTGAAATATATAGTGGTTGTAAAAGTGTTCCCGTTTTGCTGCATCTTTGACATCATATGCTTTCATTTGTGTGGACAGTGAGAGAAAAAGGGTAAGGGGGAGAACATATGTATTAAAAAAGCCATAAAAGGTCTTTTAAAAAAATCACATATAAAAACTTACTACTATAGAAGCCTCCCAAAATTTAAACTCATGAAAAGAATCTAAATGGAGTTAGCATAAGGTAAGAAAGTGTGCAACTAGATATCTGCTGACCAGTAAAACTTTTAGGGCAAGAAACGTGTTATATCTTCTTGAGTCGTTGGTACAAAGGACCCTACGGAAACATCAAGCCTATTACCAAGGCTATTGATTGTTCTCCGTAACCTAAAGACAGCACTTACTTATGTCATGGGGCATGGAGACAGCAACTGGTGCCCACCTTGAATTTCATCCCTACTGACTAGCTAGGATTCATGAGATTGAAAGATACTCTGCATGGTATTATATGAGGAAGGCAATCATTGCTATCACCCAGCTACAAACCCTGTGACCTCTAAGAGTTAATTGTTATATGTAACAGTGGCACAGATGTTATAAAATTAATCTAATCAATCACATTTTGAAGCATTTTAGGACCACTCTGTGAGATGGAACCCATACCTGACACCGCTAATGAACATGAGATAGGTAGGACGCGGGTCTAGGGAAAACAAAAAACAAAACAAAAAATAATAAAGGAACATAACAATAAAATTACTACTGATGCTAATGAAGTATGACATATAGTTATGGCCCTATTAGTGTCTCTCTCTCATTCAATCCTCATCAGAGAAGCTTCTACTTGTAAGAGATGGAAATTAACACACAGACCCAGAAATAGGTAACATTCAGAGAGTCAGAGATTTTAGAGGATCTGTCGTAAGTACTATGCTTTTATAAACCCCCTACTCTCAAGTAACAGGGACTCATCTTAAAGAGGATAGAGTAAAATTTAAAGAACAGGAGGTGATATCTGTCTGAAAGAAAAGAGTGTCTCCCTATATAGCAAAACTGATGGGTATATTCGCCAACAGAGACTGTGGCAGCCTATGTAAGACCTGAGTTTCAGAGAAGACAGAATTCTAGCACTTAGAAGGATAAGTAAACTTTGAGTCCCACCTCTGACTAAGAAGCCATATTCAATTGATACCTTGCATGAAGGAGGAAAAATATGTTTTCAAGATAATAATAATAAAAAACAGTTTTTCTGAAATGAAAGTGTCAGCTCCCCAAGGGAGGCTTTATTCCCTCTGAGGAGTGAGTGGGAGACAGGAGGTCGTTGGAGGGAGGGGATAGAGGGGAAGCTCTGGCTGGAGTGTAAAATAAGACAAAATGTAAAAACAGATATATGAGAGAAGTTTAAAATAAAAATAAATTAAAAAAAAAAAACCAAAACACCGATCTAGAGGGCAGATAGGAATTGTTTTACAACATAAATCAACTTCCTTTTAATGGACTTTTAGTTCACTTTGTTTTGTTGAGCAATATTTGTTTCAATGGTTCTTTTGGTTTTCATTAGGAGTGTGTGTGTGTGTATCTGTCCCGAGTCATGCTTATTTATTTATTTATTTATTTATTTATTTATTTATTTATTTATTTATTTATTTATTTATTTATTTATCTATCTATCTATCTATCTATCTATCTATCCATCTATCTATCTATCTATCTATCTAGAGAACAGCATGAGTATCTGAGAAGAGTCGAGGGACAGGAACAGAACATGTTCAAAATTCATTATAAAGTAAAACAGACGTAACACATAAAGTCATACTCGTTCTTTCTGTTACTTAGAGGAAAAAACAAAATTTAAAATCTTACATTGTATCTGTTATCAGAAGAAAGATATGGAAGTTAAATTCTCTGTAGCTGTTTTTGTAATTGGTTAAAAAATAATTGCAAGGCAGGAAGTAAACACTAGGGTTCAAAATCTTGATGCCTAGTAATTGCTGTTTATTTATTTGACATTTGTTTTATTAGTTCATAGTATGTGCTCTCTCTAGACACAATAAGAAGAAAAATGTAAGGTTGTTAACAGATATAGCCAAAGGAATATAAAATTATCATTAATAAACAAAACTATAGAATTTGAATTTATAAATTATCAATAGACTTCAACACCAAATGTATTAATAGCTCAGAGTACTAATACTATTAATGAGGCAGAACACAGTTGAATAGCAGCAAAGCTATTTTTTATTTAAATTGTCTTATGGAGTTCTTTTATCTTGATTTATCAAAGGTAAATATATTAAAGAATTTTTATGGTCTATGTGATAGGCCTAAATATAGTGCTTCAGTACAATATAAATTAGGGGAATAAAGTGGGTGCATGTATAATAAAGACATTTTTCTTTCCTCTTAAATCACCTCAAGAGGAAAGCTAGACTTTAAAATACCCTCAAACTTACAATGAAGTTAATTTCCAAAAAGCTACATTCTCCTTTGAAATATACCTTTTTTATTTAATATTTGAGTTATACAGATGATTATTAATTTTTATCCTTAAATATTTATCCTAGAAAATGCAAAATACAGAATAGTTTCCATTGAAGCAACAATAAGGAGACTGATAGGCTGTAGACTATCTCTGGTCAGTAATATTCCCATAATCATTCAATTTGATATCTTACTGAGAGCACCAATAAAAACTTCAATGACATAATCATGTCTTCCTTACCATAAGAGCCATCTTCATGTTCTTCCTTACATCATAAAATGTGAAATGCATGTACCATACTTCAAGTGTATTGATCATTTATAACTAAAAGATAGTAATCTCTGTCATGATTAAACAAGGAATTGTATGTCTGTATTTTTCCAAAAGTACTGCTTGCAAAGTTTATAGGCCTTTGTGTAAAGTCCAGAATTCCAGAGAGTCCCCTAATCTCCCAAGGCTAAGGAATCAGAATGGTGATCAGGTCTGCCTGAATCCAGGTGGCTGTTTGCTGTTGGCAACAAATACAGGGAGCTATGTGAAGAATGTTTAGCTAAATAACATCTAAGAAAACCACATAAGATGGGGAGAAAGGTCATCATAAGATTCAGAAATTTGAGCACACAGAGTCAGGAATACTTTTTTATTATCTCTATCCAGAGTAGAAGCTATATTTGGAAATATATATTGTGTATTTTCTGTTAGTGACTATACTGATTTATGCTCTCATATTTTAAAAAAACATAAAAGTAGGACTCAAAATGGTGAAATTCTTTCTAAGTAATTTAAAGTTTTATAAAAGAGCCTGCAATTTCTACCTTTCACAAAATAACCATTACTCAAGAGATAAAATTTATTGCTCATTACAATGTTATAGGAAGTTAAAGAAACAAAGAACTAACTCTAAGATTCCAGACTAAGACTTTTGACTAAGGGGACACAGAAGGAATACAGTGTCAAATATTATTAGAGTAACTACTTTTAAACAGATAATTGTAGGGGGATTATGTTGTTCCATTGTAAATAATTGTCCCACCAACTGGTTTAATAAAAAGTGCTGATTAGCCAAAGGCACACAGGAAGTGTGGGTGGGGCTACAGACTAGGAGAACTCTGGGAACTGGAAGAAAAGGGCAGAAGGCCAGAGAGAAGCCAGAAGAAGCAGAGGACAACTATGCTGCTCTGAGAAAAGGTACTGAACTGTATGGCTGATCAGGGTAAGAGTCATGGGTATTAAGGGTAAGGAGTTAGCAAGTTATATGCCTGGGCCTTAGGCCAATCAGCCTAAAACTATTGTAAGCATCTGTGTGTATCTGTGGGTCTGTGGGTCTGTGGGCCTAAACCTTGAGGCTAGGCTCTAAAGTCCGGGCCAGAAACCTCATACTTACCCTCCCTACCCAAAAAACCACACTTGCCGGCCAGAACAGCATGTAGCCGGAGGAGTAATTACTAGCGGCTAGGCTTTCTGTTCTGGGTGAGCCTCCAGCCTTCGGCAGACTGGCCACAGGTGTTCCTGTTTCACTTTCATCTGGGTAAGTCTTTCAGACAGTGGCCTCCTTCTCCCGGTGGATTGTTTCTTTTTCCTTTATGGACCCCTGTTGGGTTGCTATCACACTAGGTAGCTGCCCCATTTAGGGCTCCAATTGTTGCATGAATAAATGAGACTCAGGGATAGATCTCTGAGGAAGTCAGAGATATTAGAGAGAATAAACACCACAGTCAGATCTTACCCAGCTGTCTTCCAGCTTCCTCAGCCTGGCTTTCTTTGCCTTGGCTTCCCCTCACTCTATGCCTGCCTTAAGCTTAAACACGCTCTAGGTAAATTAAGGGGTGGCCCCACCACTGCCTTCTTGGGATCCTGGAATTCCTTCTATAATCTAAAGTGACCTCAACTCAGTTGGGACTAAGGACATAGGTCACGACTCCCAGGATACTCCCTGTGCTGGAAAGAAAGGTTTGAATCACCACTCTCTGATTTTCCTAGACTGACTGTGGTTAGATCTCCAGAACTTCTGGAGCTTTTGTTAACTCCCCACATAGATTGTGGATAGATTCCCTCTGATATCTCTGAAACTTCTGAAGCTTTTATTGTATCCCCACAGATAATGCAACTAAATTCTCAATTCATGAAGCTATGGGAAAGGTTAGATATAGCATTTAAGAATAAAAGTGCTAAAAATAGAAATTAAAATAGAAAATCATTATTTTTATTACTGTTGTTCATTTCAAAACAAACTATCTCACTATATAGCCAAGGTTTACTTCAAACTTTCAGCAATTCACCCTCAACTGCCAGAAGATTTAGATTTCAAGTGTGAACTACTAGGCTTTGCTACCACAGTTTAGGTAATATGTACAAAACATAGCCACAAGCAAGTATACACACACACACACACACACACACACACACACACACACACACACACACACACACACACACCCCACACACACACAATGCACAGAGAGACAAAGTTCACCGAAAAGCTACATATGAAAGAGGAAATATCAACTTGCTTTAGAAAAAAAAATTATGATAACAATATGTGTGTATGAAACTTCCAGGAAAAAGGGATTAAGAGGAAAAATGATAACATCATATGTTAACAGAAAAATTAATGTGACTAATCTATATGTAGTTTCTTTTGTTTTCCTTCAGAGTGGAGTAGCACACAAATATCTTAAGAAATCCTAGTAGAAGAAGATTCTAAAATTTGATATAGCTACAATCAACTAGCTGTGGCTCACCAATTCATGCACACACACACACACACACACACACACACACACACACACACACACAGGGAAGGTCATGGAGAAACCATGAATAATATATCATCAACATTTCCTAAAATAAATCTCCTTTAAACCTATTTAAAATTTTAAGTTCTATTGAACAATTTCACGAGGAAACAAGAGAATGAAACCATTTAGCACATGAATAAAACATCACCAGTGACACCAAACATTCTGTCTGGTACTAGACAGAAGAGAAGTATGATGATCAAACATCCAGAAATGAACACAGATTATCTACAACCTCTGAGCCTGCATCCTAGCTGGCATTCATAGTCAACTTGACACAGTTTAGAATGAACTCAGAGAGCTTAATTGTCTCCAGTTGGTCTATGGACATGTCATTGGGGGATTACATTGATTTGTAATTCCTGTAGGATGATCTAGCTTTTTGTGGGCAATATGTTTCCATGAAGAGGTGACACTGAATATATAAAGTAGTTAGTTAATCATGAAACTAAGAGGTTGCCAGGACACAACTCTCCTCCATGGTATCTGTTTCAAGGTCCCAATTTAATTCATGACTTGGTTTCACCCAATAATTAACTTTGACCTAGAGATATAAACCAAATTAATTCCTTTTTTTTGAAGTGCTTTTAATCAGAGTGATTTGCCAAGGCAACACAAAGAAAAATAGAATTCCTAGAAATGATAGTCTTCAAACATGAAAATGTACCACATACTTTCAGACAAATAAAATCTGGATCAATCTTATTGCCAGAAGTTTTTAAAATCTTAACATATATAATTCTATTGGTGTTGCACAGCACTAGCTTTAATGTAAATGTGTTCAAATATATACTTTTATATTCAACATAAATAAGATAAATGACAATAACCAATGTTAGAGGGAAAAATGTGAATATACACTGTTCTAATTTGCTGCCTAATAGTGAAGTGCCAGGATGATGTTTAAGGTGCAGAAATTCCATGGAAGTTAATGATACAAAAGTACCAGAAAGCGTACTTTATAAATGACCAGATGAAATAGAACAGATTCATAAACATCATTCAGTTACTCCACAATACAGATAAATGCAAAAGTAGAATTAAGAATAATGTAACTCTTGAGCAGATAAATGGTTATTTAAATTATAGCAGTGAATAATCTCAACAAATATAAATTACTTCTTATAATAATATTAAATGATTTATATCATCTGTATTTATTCATCCTTTATTTATCCCCTTTGTATATATGTGCATTATATGGATGAATGAGGCCAGGAGAGGGCATTAGATTTCCTAATGTTTAATTCCAGGAGGCTGTCAGCTTAAATGCTTGTGCTTGGACCTGAATCCTGATCCTGCAAACTTCCATAAATTTTAAGTATAGAACTAGCATATGAAACCAGCGAGTACAGGTGTGTATAACCAAAAGGAATGAGGTCAATATTTTGAAGGTATAACTATACTTCAGTGTTCTTACATCAATATTTATAATCAATGTATGAAATTCACCCCTGTATCAGCCAAAACAAGAATGAATAAGAAGATGGCATATAAATACAGTGAGATAGTATCGAATCTTGTTTTGGTAAGAACTCAGAGTAGATTGTGGTAAAATGATTAGACCTGACAAATAAAGACCACAGTGTATCATTTTAGTTACAGAAGGAATGTTTAAATGGAAAAATGAAAGCTCTATAATTTAGAATGTCAATTTTCAGTTGTAAGAATAAAAGTATGTGGATGTGCTGGTCAAAAAGTGTTTTGATTCATCTAGACAGGATGATTAAATTCTAAGATATGTCATGAAACAAGGCAAATTTAGTTAATAAGTAACTGCTATATGAAGTTTGCTAGAAGAAAGTATTTTAAACATGTCAACTCAAAACTGTAAGTATATGAGGTGATGAAAATCTTACTTAATTGTGCTATTTGAAAACACTGTATCCAGCAGAATCCCCCTGAGGCAAGAAGGAAATCTGGTTCAACATGAGACAGTAGCCCAAGACTTCTAGAGTCTGACCCTGGGTGGTTTATTTTAAATATGATGAAATAAACACAATTTGGCAAAAACGGCTTTTAAATTTCTTTATGCAATGCAATCTTATGTGCATAGCAAATCACAAATACATTGAAAATCTCTTAAAAATGTGTGCCATCTCTTTCATAAAAATGGATTCTATAAATAGAGTATGTGATATCTTAAAGGCCTGGGGGAGGATCTACTGTGGTTTAGGTTCTACAAATAGCCCATAGACTATTAGCTATTTGTAAGAGTCTCAGGGAGCACATAGCACAGATGTTACCAAGCAATTTAACACATTCATTTCCAGCCTTCTGGGAAGAAATCGGGTTATACATCTCATACTTTGAGCAAACAACCCTTTATGTATAACATTTATGATTTCCCTAGTGCTTTTCTGAGGACAAGAATTTTGTGCCCTCTGTGTCACTTGATTGAATCATTACACATGTGAATGGTTTTCATTTATGTTGTTCTCCATAAATCTGTGCAAATTTTTAGACAGATAAACTTTGATGTACTAATAAGTCCATCAATAGTGGAAGTACAAATAAAACACCAAAAGCTACACATAGACTACTGAACATGTTAGTTTACTCTAGCCTATATTATGACCAAGAAACATATACTGCTGCATAGTTGTTAAGAGTAATCTAACATAAATGTGATTTTATAATAAAGATTTGATAGCTTCCTGCATACATACTGGTGGTATCTTTTAGTCATAATGGCCTACAAAATTAACAAGCTACAGTGAAACTGTTTTGATACCACAGGACTCTGTAGACTACCTTGTCATCATCACCATTCCTGAAGATTGTCATTGTTAGGTCTTCGTGCTTGGAAGCTGTGATTACTCTGGCCCTAGAACTTTCTCATTAATCGTTAAAGAAGCTTCTCCTTCTTCTTCTTCTTCTTCTTCTTCTTCTTCTTCTTCTTCTTCTTCTTCTTCTTCTTCTTCTTCTTCTTCTTCTTCTTCTTTTGCAATAGCAAAAACTGAAAGACACAACTAGTCAAAATTCAGTGAATAACTGGCCCTGGTTACCTGGCCGTAATTTATACATATACAACAAAATGCTTACATATAAGTCTCAGGGTGCTTGTTATATGAAAAAGGAGGCAGAAAATTCTAAGAGCCAGATGAACAGAACCAAAGGGATATTGTTAGATCATGTGTTTGAGCTATAACAGGGAAGGCACAATGATGAAATCTCAACAACATGGGAGCCTAAACAAGAACTGAAATTCTAACACCAGTTGACATAACAGTGTAATCCTGAGGTACTGTATGGGTCTTCACCCATAGAGGAAGAGCTACAAGTAATTTACAAGGACATAGAAGGGAGGATTAGTATTCCCTAGGATTAACCCTCACTGATGGATTATTAACAAATATTCAATGTTAAGCCTATGAAACAAATATATGCAAGAAATATTGAAAAACTCACTAATTCATATTGTATAGTTTTTTATGTATACATAACAAAAAAGGTTGAAGGAAACGGAGAGCTGAATTTTGAGGTGAGAACAAAATGAGATGAAAGTAAGGGAATATATGTAATTATAATTTTAACTACATGAAAGTAAATAAATAAAATTTTAATTCAAATCAATTTCTATATATTAATTTCACTGTGCCAACAGAAAGTCACAAAATCTTTAACTAATTTTGCTCTAGTGTAAGTTGAAAATTGTGGGGATGTTTCAAATATAATAAAAACATTTGGAGATGTCAGAGGACAGATCCACCTCTTATGGTACGTGTAATGAATAAAAAACAAAACTTAAAAAATATGTAAGCAACAAAATTATAAAATTAGACAGCGAAACCAAATTTTAGATTAAAACTATAAAGTTTCTTTGCATACAAATATAAAATTCATGTTTAAAATTTGTTATTCTTATACTTTATGACACATTTTTTCTTGTATTTTACTTGTTATCTGGAAGAAAATTATATTCACTATTATGTCTCCCATGAGGTTGGACAGGTGGCTCATTTGTTAAGAACACTGGTTACTCTTTCAGAGGACCCAAGTATAATTTCAGAACCTACATGGCAGCTCACAACACCTGTATCTCCAGTGTCAGGAATACAACGCCCTCTTCTGGACTTCATGAGCATCAACAGTGTGTGTGATGCATGATCATGCATTTGGGTAAATCAATCAATTATAAAATAAAACATAATTTAAATGTTTAAAAATAGTACATAAACTATTACTTTTAAAATACTTCAAATTAACATTGTGGAAATACCCAGACACTGGACAATAGATATAAGCCTTTATATTCATTAATTGTTATTAAAATTTTAACCATCATAATTTTATTTTATTTGAATTACATCAGATCATATAAACTATGAGGTTAGTTACTAACGTGTTCTCTCTCTCTGTGTGTGTGTGTGTGTAAATGTGTCCTGTGTATGTCCATAATAATATATTTTTATTTTGAGGTCAGAGGGCAACTTTTAAATGCCATTCTTACCTTTGTACATCTTTTGAGCCAGAGCCTCTTTCTGAAGGCTTATTCAATGTAATAGTTATATGCACATTTTTGTTGTTCTTGATTTTTGTCTCTGCTCCTGTGTTTCAGTAATAGTTTGGTCACTGTTACATACACATGGGTTCTTGTGACTTGCTTTCACATGAGTCCTGAGAGTGTGTCTATAACGTCTACTCACTAAGCCATCTCCCCAGTTCCTAACCAATGCATGTCTCTATATATTTATGCATCATAAGGAAATACAAAAACATTATCAGAAGATGTTCCAGGATAATATTCATGAGTGTGACCCTTCATAGTGTCTATTACCAAATATTTGATTAATTTGTTTTAAAATAAAAGTTGAGAGAAGAAATGCATACTGAAAGAGTGCTTATTAATTTGAAGATTTTCAAAAATAATTGTTTGATGTGGGAATGTCTTTCTGTATCCTGTGAATATCAATCTTTAAATAAAGGACTGATTGGCCCTTGACAGGCACCATAGAAAAAGTAGGCAGGGAAATCAGAACAAGTAGTAGGAGGGCAGAGACACAGACAGATGGAGCCAGATGCCCAAAGAAGAAACATGTAAGGAACACAGGTGAGCCATGGGCCACGTGGCAGACAGATTAAAGAAAATGGTTGAGTTAAGATGAAAGAGATGGCTAGCAATGTGCCTAAGCCATAGGCCAAACAACATGAAGTTAATATAAGTATCTGTGTGATTCATTGGGATTCTGGGATTGCTGGTCCAGATAAGCAGTGACAGGTGGGATGGAATCTGGGAGATAGCCAGACCAGAAACCCATCGTAACAATTGTTTGTAGTGTTAATTTAACTCTACTGTTAAATTTAAGTTCTGGTATTAGAGATACCAACTAATAACGCATTATCTAATCAATGTGGTATTCTGTTCATTCTGGAGTAGTTTTTAATGTGTTGATGACATTTTTGAAGAATATAAGGTTATTCATGATTTTTAAAATCAACTTATGGCACTGATGGTTCATGATTACAACCCCATTATTTACTTTTGACAGAAAGTTGAAAAAAGCTCCTTGATATGGGAATGTCTGATGTGGGAATGCGTTTATGTATGCTGTAAATCTCAATCTTTAAATAAAGGAGCTGTTTTGGGCCATGAAAGACACCATAGAAGAAGTAGGAGGAGAAATCAGAGCATAGGTAGGAGAAGCAGGGCGGAGTCAGACAGATCGAGCCAGCCGCCCAAGAAGAAAC
This sequence comes from Phyllotis vaccarum, assembly GCA_033318265.1. Classification (NCBI taxonomy): domain Eukaryota; kingdom Metazoa; phylum Chordata; class Mammalia; order Rodentia; family Cricetidae; genus Phyllotis; species Phyllotis vaccarum. Next base: position 58,139,522 of record JARWLC010000019.1, on the reverse strand, counting down.
ATGTTAGGAGAACAGGTGAGCCACGGGCCACGTGGCCGACAGATTAATAGAAATGGGTTGATTTAAGATGTAAGAGCTAGCTAGCAATGTGCCTGAGCCATAAGCCAAACAACATAAAGTTAATATAAACGTCTGAGTCCTTTGTGGGGGCCTAAACAGCAGCAGGTGGCTAAGGGGTCTGGGGCTACAGGTTTGTGAGTCTGGGCCTCTGGCTGCCCGAGAATGAGAAACCACATTGTAATAGCTCCTTCTTTACACAACCAGAGGCATAAGTTCTTCCATTTTTAGTGGTGTCAAATTGATCACAGTTAAACTTTTTGATAAATTTATTGATAAAATGATATATTAATGTGTATATAAACTTTATTCTCTGAATTTCAATGATGATTAGTGATAGCTCTGAATTATTACTAGAAGAATGCTTAAAAGTTGTCTAAAGCAGTAAATTTATCTAAAATTAATACATGCCACAAATCCAGTTTTGGTATATTTTAATTGTAAATCAATTATTGATATATTATGTTAAAAGAAGCCTTTTTTTGAATATTTGAAAACAGATATAAAAAATCTTATAAGATTATATGGCAGTATGTGTGGATAGATATTGTTTAAATTCTTTTTTCCACGGAATATCTTATTCTGGACGAGAGTTCTGATGGGTATCATAGTCTGAGCTGGCATCTGTGGTCTCTTAAATGTCCACATAACATCTGTCCAGGACCTTCTGGTCTTCATAGTCTCCATTGAAAAGTCGGGTATTATTCTGATGGATCTGCCTTATAATATGCTTGAACCATATCTTTGCAGGCCTTATTACTCTTTCTTTATTCTGCTTATTTACTGGTTTGACTGTTATGTGGTGAGCTGACTTTTTGAGGAGTTCTAGTCTATTTGTTATTTTTTTTGTTTTTGTTTTGTTTTTTTGTTAGCTTCTTGTATCTTCATGGACATTTTTCTTCCCTAGTTTGGGAAAATTTCTTTTATAACTTTGTTGAATGTATTTTCTTTGCCATTGACCTGGTATACTTTTCCTTTTTCTATTCCTATTATTCTCAGGTTAGGTCTTTTCGTGGAATCCCAGATTTCCTGGATGTTTTGTGTTATGACCTCTTTGATCTCAGTGTTACCTTAGACTCACAAATATATTTTATCTATTGTATCTTCCATGCCAGAGATTTTTTTCTCTCTCAACTCTTGTATTCTGCTGGTTATGCTTACATCTGTAGTTTCTGTTTATTTACTCAGATTTTTCGTTTCCAGCATTACTTTGATCTGTGTTTTCTTTATTGCTTATATCTTACTCTTCAAGTGGAATTGTTTCCTTTACCTGCTTAACTGCATTTTATTGGTTTTTTTTTTAAAGGTATTTATTGATTTATTCCATTTTTGGTTATCTTTTTCTCTGTTTCTTTAAGGGAGTTTTTCAATTCCTCTTTAAAGGGTTTTGCCATCTTCATAAATTTATAATTAAGGTTGTTTTTTTCTGTTTCTTCTATATTGGTACGTTAAGTCTTGCTCTTGTAGAACTGTTAGGTTTGGGAGGTGCCATACAGTTTTTTATGTTGTTGTATGTATTCTTACACGGATAGCTATCCATCTCTTCCTGCAATTGGTGCAAGCGTTGTTGTCTGTGTTTCAGGGAGATATTCTTAGTTCAATAGGTACTCTTACAGTTGCAGCTCTTGGAGAAATTGGCGCCAGTAGACTCTGTATCTCAGGGAGCCATTGATGTCTCCAGAGAATAGATGGGTAGGGAGATTGAGTAGAGCTTGTAGGCTATGGGGTCTGATGAGCGGTGGTGGGAAGGCCTTGCTACAAGGGTCCTGGTTGATGACCTGCAACTGGAATTCTTATGATGGAGCCCCTAGGAGTCTATGTCTCAGCAAGCTTTTGAGGTTGGGAGATAGGTGGGTTTGGGAAATAGAGTAGGGTCTATAGGCTGTAAGGGATTGTCATTTTTAACAGGCAAGGTTTAAAAAATGTATTATGGTGCTGTGATAAAACCAGTTCACCCATAGTCTGTAAGTCAAGTCATGTCTACCTGAATTAGTTTAGCTGATACTTTACTTAGAACATTATTTATATATTAAAGACAGGTTGATCTGAAGCTGGAGAGATAGTTCAGCAATTAAGAATACCTTCTGCTTATGCAGAGGACCTAGGTTAAGTTCTCAGCATCCACAGGAGGCTCAAAACCACCTGTAATGCTCTTTTGGCCTCTGTGAGCAGCTGTAACATATTTAGTATATGTGCATATTTGTAAATGAAAATTCATGTAATAACATAAAAAGAGACAAATATAAACCAGGCAGTGGTGGCACATAAATGTTTGTAATCTCAGTATTAAGGAGGCAAGGGCAGGTGGATCTCTGAGTTCAAGGCCAGCCTGATCAACAAAACAAGTTTCTCCACAGTCAGAGTTGATATACGGGAAACCCTGTCTCAAAAACCTAAATAAATAAATAAATGTAAACAAACAGATTGAGCTACATGTTTTTTTTTCCTAAAATCTTTGATTTATTTCTCGCCATGCTTACAAAAAATTTAAATCTGTGTATTTAGTAACTGTCTTTTCTCTAAATTAGATAGAAGAGGATATCTATAGCTATTTAATGACATTTTGAAAAGTTGAGTTGTTTGTTTAGTAGAGATACAAAGAACCAAAGAGTTAAGCAAACTTTGAAAAAATATAAAAAAAAAAAAAAATAATGTTTGGAGAGTTGGGCCACAATTTGGACAGAATTGTTTATCTACAATAATGTCAGAGGGACCTTATATATGACCTCTTTTGAAACTTAATATATATATAATGATATAGAATATATAAATATCATTGTATATATATCAATAATTATTTCCCTTTTATTGAGTAGACCTTAAGACCAATTATTTAGCTGTTTGTGACCACAAATATGCTAGTTTTGCTATGTGTGCCTTTAGAGATATCATTCCATGCTGGTCATTGTTACGGCTCACAGGTTGCACAGCTGGGTAAGACTACTAATTGTCTCCACCCCACAGGAACTTCCAGTAGTAAAAGTTACTACTGGAATTGGACTTCAGTAAGACTTCCAGTTCCAGCGAGAATGTGTCTGATGTGTGTGGTTTCTTCAGTTATAGTGACTTACCTTTAACCTCTAGATATAAGCAAGGGCAACAACGATAGCATCATTTTGTCTACCCTGTTCAACTAATTGAATAGAGGTTCATCATGCTTGGTACTGTACTTAGACTTTTGTTAATCTATAGTTTTGTAGGAAGCCTTGTCAGCCCAAGTATAAGAAAAATAACTCCATATAAGCTGTGGTTTGTGTGTTTGTGTGAGTGCATGTCATCACTAATTTTATTGCATATAATTTTGGATTAATTAAAAGTAGATTCCTTGAGGCCTTGTCACACAGCATTGATACTTTTCTTTTTACCTTCTTTTCCTTCTGTATTGACCATATTCCCTCCCCCATAGGCAGAATCTGTCTTCATTTTCTATTTCTCTTTTTATATTACCTATATCCTGCTAACCCTCTGTCAAGCCTCTTCCTACCGTGGCCTCTTTATGCCTTATTGGTATCTACATTTGCTCTATGTTATATACACACATTTAGAGACTTGATATTAGGAAACACAGATAAGAGAACTCTGTAAATTATAACCTTTTTGATTTACTAGACAAAATTTTCCTCTTTAACCTCACACAAAAATTTGGTGAAACATAACATCAGTTTCAAAGATTTTCAATAATGATGTTAAACATTAAGACTCATTAAAATATAATGTGTTTAGACTTCTACTGCTTTAATTTGAATTTTACCTTTAAAGCTTGCCATTGTTTGTTGAGACAAGAATGGTGTCTGAACCTACCATTTGATGGGTTGACATTACTATTGCCTGAACCATGATTGAACATTCATCTTGTCCTCCAAACACCTTTTCTTTTACGCATAAAATCATGACATTTTAAAGTAAAAAACCCAAACCCACTGATCTAAGAAGGGTAAATACCAAAAGAATGAATAATCATTTGAATAAATGACATTGCTCTCTTCTATAATTGCTTTTAAAATGAGGAAATTTCACTATTCTGACCCAGAAAACAAAGGATATCTACTGGAAACAAATTTTATTCTTACAAAGAGACACAGAACTGTCCCATTCTATGTAAGAAAGAATGTACCTCTAGTTTATTTTTTTATTCCCACCTTTAATACTTGTGAAAAATGTTTAAATTTATGATTAGGAATAGTAATAATTGTTGAATAATTTTAGTTTAATAAATAAAACTGTTTATTAATTTTACTTATGTCAGAATTCACACATAAATAAATTTAGAACTCAATGCTGGGATACTTTCCCATCACACTATTATACAAGCTACTTTAGGGGGAAAAAAGACAGAGCATTATGTTTTTATGAGATAAATTCATAGCTATAATTTTTTCTTGTATACTTTTGTTGTAGATTACTTGAAATCATCAGTAGGTAATTTAACTATTCTGACATAGTTGAAAGGAGCTCCAGCAATGATTCAAGAGTCCATAAAATCCTAGTGTGTTGTCTACTTGAAAGAGAGCTAACTAATTCTTTTTATTTAGAAAGTTTTTTTCATATCTACCACTGCTCTCCCCTTTCCTGTTCCTGATCCTCCTTCAGCCTCCCCACAACTCCTTCTCACCAACCATTCTAAAACCTCCAAATGTAGATGACAGTCACAGTGTGGGCAGTTTGTCAAGATTCTTGAAGGAGGACCAGAGTATATTCATGGTGCATGAACTGACATCTCAGAACCCATTTCCTACAGAGGAACACTTTACCCAGCCTTGATAATGGGGTGCAGGACTTGGACCTAACTTAACTGGATATGCCAAATGAAACTAATTCACCTTGGGAGTCCTTGCCCTTCTTGGAGCCGACTAATGTTAAGTGTTGAAATTGCTGATAAAAACACCACTCCTCGTATGAAATATTTTTAAAGCACTAATGTGAATCATAATTTTCTGAATTATATAAATACAATATAAATAGATGTTCTTAATTTTAATTATCTCGATCTTTCTGAAAATTTATTTTACATTTATCTGTCAGAAGTTTCCTACATATTCTTAAATTAAAAATTGAGATGATAGCAGGAATTTGACCTAATTGCAGAAAAAAAATATGTATGTCATTTATAAAGCTCAGTAGCAATAATCTGGGGGAATTTTTGATATGGTTCCAGACATTCTTTGCTGAAATTACAACACAACTGATACTTTAACACATGTAAAACATTTTTCACAGTTCAGTGCTACTTTAGTTAGATATTCTTTCTTGATCAAGAACCCTTTGAATATTAATATTTTCATCTAAGTGTCTAAGCAAGAAAGTGATACTGAAAGACTCAGATGAAAATCATCTTTTAAAAATCTTCTGTTATGAATGATAAATAATCTATTTACTGAAGTACATACCTGGAACATATGTACATGTGGAGATTATCTTTTCTCATTTATAAAGCTCTTTCAATCATTAATTTTAGAAATACTGTGAACTTAGAAAATGCTTGAAATTAACTCTATATAAAAGAAAGTTTAAAGACTTAAATAAAACAATACAAAATATTTTATAAACTTAGAAATGCATAAAAATTAGCATCTAATTAAAATCTCTGAAATTATAAAAGAGTAATTGTTTTGTAAATGTGTATCTCTAGTCATGTCAGAATCATTTTTCTGCTCAAATAAACAGTGTCTTTACTTCTCAGAACAGTTTTAGGCTTATTGCAAAAGAGATGAGAAAGTATGGAGCACTCATGTGTGCTTTAGTGTGATCATCTTTAATTCCCTCCTACATATCAGATAGAAATGGTGCATTTGTGACAATCAGTATTCTGCCATTGACACACAATTTTCACCCAGACTCCATATTTGAAATTATAGCTCAGTCTTTGAGTTACTTATTTTATGATACAATATCATAAGTCTAAAAAATTATTTAAACCATAATAAATAAAAAAAATGGAAAAGAAGCATATACTGATCCATTAAATTGTAAGAGTCAGAAAAATCAACTTAATAATATTTGAATATACTATGATTTATTATGTAGTTTGTAAATGTTTATGCACATGTGTTCATGTTTATAGGAGAGTGGCATGGATAAGTGGTTTGTACAAGTGGAGACTTAGGATCAATGTCAGGCATCTTTTTCAACCATGGTGTGTTCTCTGATTGCATCTCTCCCTAAACCTATAGTTCACTGATTCAAATAGACTGTATAACCAGTGAATCCATGGGATCTTCCTATCTGCTACCTTGAAAAATTGAATATTTGCAACCATACCAAGTTTTATAAAAGGTTAAAGAAAATCTGCATGTTATCAACTGAACTATTATTTAAACCTAGACATTTTAAATTATTAAGTTGAACTAATTATTGAATCTCAGTATACTTTCTAAATAAGGTCCAATACTATGTTGTTTGGTAGAGAGAGCAATTGACTGGTTTTCGTATATTTTCAGTTTTATAGCCATCCAACAATTAAACAGCTCTCCAAAGAATCCTGCTATCCATTCAAAAATATTTATTTTTGTGCTCTCTCTTTCTTTGTCTTTTTAACTTCTTAAAAATGTCTATTTCTGAGATTTTAGTGTATTATTTCTCAGGAAAGGAATCATATATACATATTTACTTTTTCACTAAATGTAATACATTTTATTTTTATAATGCCTGTATATATCCATATTGTTTTTATGAACAATCCTGTTTAAATGTTATCTATTTGTTGGTTTGATTGATTGATTTGTAAGTGTACCTTTGGTCCTCTTGGCTACGTACTATAGAATCATGGATCATATAATAAAGTTATAGTTTCCTTAAAAGAAGTTGCTTTCTAAAGAATTTTCATGGCCATAAACAAAGTTGAAATTTTGGTTTCTCTGTATCCTCACAAACATGTAATGTCTCTGTTTTCAGGTTTTAGTTATCCTACCTGACTGCAAAGTCGTATTTCATTTTAAATTTTTTGATAATTGTTATTTTATGTATTTTAGCTATTGATCTGCAATTAAAAAATATATATCTTCTACACAAATCAGAAAATAACTCACAAAGATTTTCCTGCTTTTTATATTACTGACTTTAGTTTTTGATAAAATAATGTATTTTCTAACAGTGATGATTCAGAAGTGAAAGAACTTGATTTTGCTATGGTTCCTGAAGTGGATGACAGTGACAGGTGCTGACTTTCTGACACTTTTCATGACTCAAAGCAGAGAATGAAGGTGCATTCTAGAGGGTAAGAAAGAGATAACATATGATAAGAATGAAATCAGAACAGAGCCAGGAACATCAAGTCTAAAACCACCTCGGTATGAGTTCACAGTAAGTAAGTCTTCCTCTAAAAACTGACGCAGCCTACGGAGAAAATGCAACAAGCCTCCTCCAAGGCCCCATCACTTCCCAACACTTTAACCTGGGAAATAGAGCCTGAAGTTCATATTCACAATATAAGGCTCTTTGGCTTGGCCATTTGGTTTTGTTTGACTTGAGTGAAGATAAATCTATTCTTAAAAATATTTTTCTCATAAGAAAGTGGAATGATACACTCATATGATTATTTGAAATAATAAGCCTGATGGAACTAATAATTCAAAGAAGATATCTCGACATATTAAAATGTATAGAACAAATCTGTAGTTAGCCTTATACTAAATGAGAAAAATTGGAAGTCCATCCTTATTTAGTATAATGTTTAGAGTCTTAGTAAGAACATTAAGGCAAAAGGATAAAATGGTGTCACAAACAGACAAGTAAGAAGTCAAATTAGCCCTATGTACAGATAGTAGGAGCCTACTCTTCAAAGACCTCAAGTTATAAAAAATAAGACTCTTAAAAAACACAATAACACACAAATTTCTTATTCTTATAGTGGCATTGTTTGATGGGTTTTAATTCAGGTCTGCAAAGCTTGTCTTTTAGTTCTTTTAATATCTCCTGGATGTCTTTACCAAATCAATGGCTTAAAGCAAGGTTAATCTATTGTACATACTTCTGAGTGATAATGTTATGATATGTTGCTTTAACTCTGTAAGTTTTCTCTAAAGCACCTACAGGGGAATTATTTGTTGTTTCCTTGCTTTGGTTAGTTTGGGGAAGTCATCTTTGTCTCCTGAGTTTTCAAATGTAGATATCAGTCACTGACTTTGCTTCATAGCACTTTACTAACCCACAAGAGTCAAGGTTCACCTTAGGAGGATACCAGTGAGTTGGGTATTATATTGTTATAACAGCCATTTACAACAGAATATATGTAGCTTCCCATAAAATTACTTCATATAAGTTTTCTCATCTGTAATATGTATGTATAGAAGGAATATATCATAGGAATAACAAAAATTCAAATATATTAATAATCTAAAGAGATGGATAAGTAGTCCCATAAAGAGAAGTGCAAATAAAAGTGATATGTTTAATGCTATCAATATCTTCTGCAAATGTTTTAAAATATAAATTATATGATGTCATAGTATTTTTTAATGTATTAGATCACTTGAAGTTAAATTATATTCTCTAATTTTTGCTTATTGTATACAAAACAATAATTATTTAATCATCTTTTTTGGAAAACCCCATTTATTAACTAACAGGAATAATTCTTATTCAGCTATGTTAGTATACATCTGGATGTGGTAGCAGAAACCACATCTCTTGGAAGCCTTCTTTTGATACAGACTCTGTTCCAAATGGAAATCTATCTGAAAATTTTGATTAATCAAATATTATGATTTTACCAGTGTTCTTCTCTTTAAAGATAACAGATGAGTAAAAGTAAGGAGAATGAATCAATATTTTTAAGGTGAATAAACTGTTAGGATACTGAAAACTTTAATTGAACATTTTCCTCTTTATAGATGTGCACATGGTTTAAACAATAGTTCTATAAAATTATAAGTTTGTGTTAATTTGGTATAATTTTTCTTTGATTATTAAAGAAATTAATTATAGCAACCTGTGATATGGCTTATCAGGTAAAGGTGCCTGCAGCCAAGCATTTATAGAACTCACATGGTGAGAGACTGGCTAATGTAAATTGGCCTCTGACCTCCGTATGAATGCTTTGGCAGAAACATACACAAATATGCATGAGTACATAATTCTCTCTCTCATATACACACACAAACACACACTAAATAGGTAAAGTTGTACCCAAAACTTAAAACATAATCTTAAAAATTAAATAATTTTAAATAAATAAAATTAAAAACTCACTTATAAATTTTAGGACTCCATATAGCTGAAGTAGAAAGTAGTGTTAAGATGAAACTTTGTCTCCCCTCATGCTGACAGACCAGACCATAATGCAAACATGAACAAAGCCAATTTCAAGCTGTTCTACATTGTCCAACTGACTTTCTTCTAGCTGACATTATCAAACCATATTTTTTTTCACTCAGAACCTCATCATAATGATCATAATGGTCCATTCATTAAAACAATGAAGGTAATTCCTGATACAAGTTTGTGTATCAAATGTATTTGTTTAATGAAGAAATGGACATGTTGAAAATAAAAACATCTATTCATTCTTGCACAGCTGTTCTTTTTATTCTATTACCTATTAATTTTTAATATTTATTAGCTTCCACATTCTTCTGATTGAGAGTGATTTGACTAACCCAATTATTTTGATTTAGTTCACACAAAATATTCAAATGATCTGATGTCCACTTCAAACTACGGCTCATTCTACAGGATAGTTTAAAACAGTAAATATGCTCAAATACTGTTATTGTCAGACTTTGGGATACAGAGTTATGAAGGGAAAGGGTGTTCATGCTGAATATGACTTCTCAACTATAAAAATTAAAACAACTTACAAATAAAAATATTATAATTGGAATTATACCTAAAGAGACCAATTTTAGCATATTTGATAAACATAATTAAATGAAAATATTTTTATATTTAAGATTATCTTGTTTACCTTAATACTAATATTATACATATAATAATATGTTTGTTTATAATGTATATATTTTTATTAAGGTATTTTATTTCAATTACTATTAGGGCAGAAAGAACAAACATAATAATTTAATCAGAAGTTGAATGTACCTATATATTATTTTTATCAAATTGTTTCAAATTTGTTTTTTGTTGTGATTCAACTAAGCTACATCCATATCCTTATTAAACATAATTAAATATTTTAGATATTATTTAGATATTTATATTTGTCAGAATATTACTAGTAATGACTTCATTATTGCTGTATTACATTAATATCATAAATGGTGAAAGTACAATAATCAGTTATGCTTTAAAGAATGCTGAATAAATCAATCTTGTGATTTCTCAGCTATGCAATAAGAAGGGAATCTTGAAGTTGTTATAATCATCTGAGACCTTAGAAAATCTTTGTCCCAAATAGCAACAGCAGTAGTGCATTTTAAGATATTTTCTAATAAATTTTATGTACTTATACATTTCGAAGGGAGCATAGTTATATGAAAGACCCAAGGTCTACTTTAATGATTATGTGTTAGGTTTTCTTCTGTGCTATTTTATTAGCATCCTATATGTTTTTTCTTATGTGACTTCAGGTATTGCTACAGTCATAATCATTAATATTTGCTCGATTGAATGTATAAGTTCATGGCTAATTTCCTGCTTTGTTGGTAATATATTGAATACTCTGTTATAGAAAGATCCCTTCCCTAAACATTCCCAATTAGACACTACTCTGGAATGAATTTGACAGTGAATTACTGTCTCCAGGAAACGTAATTATAAGTTACAAATTTTCTCTATGTTCTTTAATATATATTTTATTCAATGCTTATATTTTGACAGGTTGTTTGTAACCTGAAAACTCATGAGCAGTTGATGCCCCTTCAGGTACTTCTTTTGATAAAGCCTGCTCAAATTGCTCTTCTTTCCAATATCTAAATTCAGCTCAGTTCTGTTGACCATACCAGATGTAATTTCTGTCTTCTACAGACACAGTTGTAGAAAGCATGATGGAGGCTGCATTTTATACCATTTTTATTGCAGTTACTTTATTTTTTATTTATGTAAAATTTCATACTCTTCTGTTGGTCTCATTTTGTCTCTTCTTTAGCTCTCGGGAAGAAAAGTGTTGGCTTTGGTTATTGGGGTAAACTACAACATATCCATTATGTAAAATAATTATTTTATTTTATTTGGAAGAGTTTGGAGAACAGGAATGAATAAACATTTTCCCCATAGTCATTTATAATGTTATTAAGAAACCAAGTTTTAATAATTTTCTCATTTGAAATTTTTCTCAGAGTGATAAACAGAATTGTCATCATTTGGCTGCCGCTCTTCTTCATGATTTTGCCCAGGTAGGACAGATTTATGGCTGAGGTCTAAACTATAAATTAAAGCCTGCCATGGTTAATCTGATAGATGTTACACAGAGTTGGCAATATGCTGTGCATATAAAGCAAGGAAGTGTTTTCCACTATGTGTGTCTGATCCATGGAAATTCTGTCTTCTTGCAAACGTCTATTCAAAGACATTTCTACAAGGAAATAACTCGTAAAACTTGTTTTGAAGACTGACATAAAGAAAGTATAGCTCAGATAAACTATAAATTTCTCCCATTGTTGCTTTACGCTGTCAGAAATAAATGCAAGTTGACCAGCAAAAATGTCGGCATGCCCAGACTGAAGAACAGATGAGCTAATAGGTTTAGGGTCCAGCTATTCTCTGTCTAGCAGATGATCATTTGGCACCCTACAACATGGAGATGATTGACTGTACATGACCAACATTTCACAGACGTGCTACATTGGTGCAGGTAAAGAGTGGGTAATTACTTCAACCATCCGAGGGGAAAGGAGGGAGCAGGTGTTAGGCTGCCAGCTCTTCTCCAGTTTCAACTCATTTCAAATAGAAATGCTACTACCAGTAGGAGCCAAGAAATTTGGGTCAGCTGAGATTTTTGCCATCTCAATTTCGGAAATTATAATTGAGTTTTTGCCTCTCTGACCCGATTCTTTCAAATGCATTCTCACACCAGTAACTTTCAAATTTGACTCTCCCTGAAGCTCTTTGTATTCTTTCAAGAATCTCTGAGAACAGAGCTTATAGGCTCTGTCAGTAGCAACTGACAAATTTATCTTAAGAAAGATTTACTGCATCCACTTGCTTCATAAGGCACTGCTCAATGAAAGGGTAGATATGTCTGCCTATTTCATCTACAAAAGACTTTAAGTACTCAAGTAGTTAAAAGATCATGGAGAGAAACAGTGAGGGAGTGTAAAGGGTCTGTCTAATCCTAGCTTCTTTTTAAAATAGGGATTAAATAGAAAATATGAAATGGCCAAGTTCTAATTGAGACTAATCTCAAGCTATTAGTTCAAACAAACTACCATGCCTTGCCATCCGTCTACTATGCTCCTATTACTACATGTGTTTGCTCACTACACTTTTCTCTACCTAAGTCTCCTTTTCTAGCAGTGCACAGGGGTTGGTTTGCCAAGTCAAATGTGAGATGGCGCATGCCTGTTCACTCACAATGTAGTTAATTCTTTAATTAAGGGAAGGTTACTTTATTAGAAGTATTATGTGTTTTCCTGGGTTTATTGAAAATGCTACTATCTATGTAAGCAAACATAGATTTTAATATTCACAATTTACTTTATTTAATATCCTGATATAGATAGTATATTCTCAGAGAATATAAGAAAATACAGAAGTACTGCCTTAAAATAAAAGACTATGCTTCACTGAATTATTTTAATATTTATTTTCCTGAATCCAGTTTCAGATGGTAGCCTTTTCAATTCTTTTATTGTTTGAGAATTTGGTTTAATATTTTTTCTGTTTGTTTATTTGCCCTTTTGAGTATAATTTAGGTGAGAGAAAGATAATTGCTTTTGTTAACTGATATAAGCATTTATTTGAATATTGTTTTACTTTTATGTGGATTATCTTATTGCTAAGAGAATTTTTTTGCTATTCATGTTTCTGTCTGTTATATTCTAGATAGTTTTAGAGCTTGTTAACTATGAAAGTTTCAAAGCATGATGAAATTATGCTTTTTAGTTTGTTTATACTTTAGAATTGTTTTATTTTAATATATTGCATTTCATATAATCTCATATATGTATTTTAACGTTTGTACTCTACCACTCAAAAGTATAATCTAAAGTTGAGTGAACTTGAATAACCCAATATTTCATTCATAAAATGATGTTGTAATATTTAATTTAGAGGATTATCTGTTATATTCAATTACTTGTCTAAATTCCAAACAAATAGTAAATGCACAAGTAACCATATTTTGACTATTGTGTTATTTTATATTTTCTGTTTCTATTTTGTTGATCACAAACATGCAGCATCTTCAATGACACATAGGAACACTTTCTCTTATTACTAGAAAATTTGAAAGAGTAAGAGTACCCTTTCTCACAATAGCATTTAAAGTGTATTGGTTGAGTTTGACATGTCTCTAGGACTCCTATTCATCCATAGTTTTATTGACTTTATTTATTTACTTTGTGTTACTGATCTTTTGCAATGAAGCTTCTAATACATCTCGAGGAAGATCGGAGTTCTATGATGTGATGTAAGTGGGAACTAAATGAGCTTGTGACTCTAGACTAATGTCTTAGTAGGAGCTCTGCTGTCTCCCATAATCAACCTTCTATATGTGAATACTAAATACACTAAGATATATGAAGAACACTTGTTGCCCAAGTAGAAAATATTCAAGACCATACCATTTTACTGGTTTTCTCTGGGCAGTGCATAAGGAATCTCAAAAAAAGACCCATTCTGATTCATCTACAGTCCCCTGATTGGTCTTAGAGCTGTCAAGTGGAAGGATTTAAACACTTTTCTTCATTTGCTGTAATATCCTCTAGAATTGGTTTAAGCTGGCTTTCATTAACTTATATTTTTACACTCCTTTTAACTATAATATTTGTGGACATAGCATGTCAAGGTCTTTCTTTAACATTGTAAGATTTTCAGTTCTTAATGTTGAATGACCAGCTGTGTAGAACAGGAATTTTTACCTTGACTGTTGGGTGTGATCTTTGACCAGCATAGTTCTGGGGAGCACCTTTGGCTTCTGAGCTCCAATATTTGAGGGCTGGCCAGAGAACCAGTTTAAGATCAGGGTAAAATTAAGCAACTCCCTTCTCTCTCATGCTCTTAGATGGTATTACAAGAGCAGATGGCAGATCACAGCACTGAATTGGTTTCCAGCCCTCCAAGGACTTAGTCACTAAACTTATCTTTCCTATATATGTGAGATATTTCTTTGGACATCCCTTAGTAAACACCCATTTTTTATAGCACATGGTGTTTCAGCTTTAACTACTTTCAAAACTTTTTATACTTTAGAAACCAGAAGTGATGAATGCTTAAGAAACATGTTTAATTTCTAAAACATTTTCAGGATTGTTGGTGTCATTGATCCAATCAGGTATAAAAGTTTATAGAACTAATGATTCTTCTAGAACTTGATAGTGTTAAAAACTTAATAACAAGTGGATAGCTTGGTCAGTAAATTGTAGCAAAGGGGTTTTTTGACCCTGTGCAGCCAGAAGCCCAGACCCTGCCGCCCCAGACCCCTTAGCCACTAGCCGCCTCCGCTCAGGCCCCCCGTAATGACTCAGACACTTATATTAACTTTATGTTGTTTGGCCTATGGCTCAGACACATTGCTAGCTAGCTCTTACATTTTAAATCAACCCATTTCTACTAATCTGTCTGCCTTGTGGCTCACCTGTGTTCCTTACTTGTTGCTCCTTTGGGCTTCAGCTCGGTCTGCCCTGACTCCGCCCTGCTTCTCCTACCTATGCTCTGATTTCTCCTCCTACTTCTTCTATGGTGCCTGTCATGGCCCAAAACAGCTCCTTTATTTAAAGATTGCTATTCACAGCATACAGAAAGACATTCCCACATCACTTCCCCCTTTCTGTCTAATCAAAAAGGAAGGCTTCAATTTTAACATAGCAAAATTAAATATAACAAAATAGCCATCAAGCAAGATAAAAAATTTCCAGGCATATCATCATGAACTTACAAACTCCATACTTATAAAACAAAGACAAACAGATTCCTGAGACATGGAGTCAGGGAACCTAGCCTAATTGATGAGTTCCAGGCCAGTGGGAGATTCTGTCTCAAAAAGAAGTTGGGTGGGATACCAAAGGTTGTCATCTGACCATACATATACATATGCACCTGCATACACATATACATACACACACACACACACACATACACACACACACACACACACACACACACATACGAGAGAGAGAGAGAGAGAGAGAGAGAAAGAGAGAGAGAGAGCGCTTAAATTACCTTTTATGTCACAAAAAATATTTAAGATGAGATACAGACTTATTTTGAGGTATCTATTGCCTTCTCTAGCAACAATCTTCTTCTCCTTTTTGGTATATCAAATAGGATTAAGATGGGTAAATATTAAAAGACTCCATTTTCAGATATAAATGGCTAAATGGAAAATTAGAAATAGTATGAAACTGTGTGTGAACTTTGCTCAGTGACTGGGTCTTTATTTAACATATGCATGTCCCTCAACACCACATTAAAAATTATAAAGAAATAACTTGCTACTAAGTAATGTGAAACAGAATTGTCATTTTTTTTTCTCATGTCTTGGCAAGTGGAGCTGAGGTGCAGTTTTAAAAGACACAGCAAGAGTGAAGGCCAGAAGACTGATGAGCTGGATCAAATGATGGTATTCCCAACTCTCACTGAGTATTTTCCCTCGTAGAAAAGACACAAAGAAAGAACTTTTTTCCCATAAAGATAGCCTGAGCCATTGACAGAAAACCATCTGTTCAACTTAGTCATATTTCATTATTTTATAATGTAAAGAGGTTTAATTAATTAATCAAAACTATTTTTAATCATAGTTATTGCATAATCTAAAATTGGTACGTACAAACACAGGATGGATACAAAATGAAAGATGTGAATCAAATCGAGAGATGGAATATCCTGGTTTGTTCTCTGTTTCTGTGATAAATTGCATGACCTAAAATAAGGTGGGAAGGAAAGGGTTTGTTCCATATCTACATCCCGGTCATGCTAGTCCTCATGGGAAGTTTGGGCAGGAACTCAAGCGGGAACCAGAATGCAGAAGCTGAAGTAGAGATTACTGTAAAATGTAGCTTACTGACTTGCTGTCTCCTGATACGTGCTCTAGCAGCTTTTATATATACAACTGAGTCCTCCATGCCAGAGATGATATTTAAATTTGTGGAGAGCCCGCTGATATCACTCAGCAATCAAAAGAAATTTCCATAGACAAATCTAGACAATCACCCTATTGAAATTCCTCTCTCCTAGTGACTTTTGACTAGCGAAATTTAGGACGGGTATGCAGCACTGTGTTGCGAGGTTTTAGGTACACCCCTATCAGCCCACTTTGCTTTCCCTGTGAGGGTTTCTATGAACCTGGCATTTCCCACCAGGTCAGTGTTGTTCCTGTGACTTTAAGACTTCTTATATTTTCTGTTATATCAATGAAAGAAAATAAGAGAATAAAATGTGATGTATTTCAGCCTCAGCCAGATTCCAGAAAACAAGTTCATTGGAAATTATATTTACCTTATAAATCATTTTCTTTTAATAATACGGTGTCAAATATCTGTGACTATCCACTTCTGAATGCTTTTACATACATTACTGGAGGTATGATGGATTTTTGGTAAAATTGTGTTTAATAAATATTTAAAAACTTTTCTACAAACTTATATACAAAGTCTGGAAAATTATTATTTTATAAGTTAGAAAACTGACATCTCTTAGAAATTGAACCAGCAGAGCATTAAAACTTAAAGCAGTGCCTTCTGAGACAGATCAATATTAGGAAATATCAGATAATACTTTGGGTGACAAGGAAGCCTCAGGATTCTGAGAGCTAAGCTAGATTTTGAGATTTTATGAAAAGTTTAAGTAACAGAAGTTTTCATTATATGACCATCATTGTTTGATAAGAAACAACATGTCTTTGGTTACTGGGGTTCTGTGGCTTACTGAAAGTAATTTTTCCCACAAACATTATTTCTAAATAAATTTAAACAGTTGTCAGGTCAGTTATGACAAATGGCTAGCTGGAAGTTATTTTTGATATGATAGTCCATTGAAAGCAAGATTATGTATGTATCTTTTATTTATCTATGTTTCTTCTGTCTGTTGCTTATGTCTCTTTCAACCATCTATTTACCATCACCTATCATTCTATTCATCTATCAACTACCTATCGTCTACATGTGTGTGAATGTATCTCTCTTTCATCTCTCTATTATCTATACCTACTTACCTGTCTGTCTGTCTGCCTATCATCTATCTATTATCTATCTTATATTTATGTATTTCTCTCTTTTCACTCCATGTACTCATCAATTATCCATCTATCTGTCAAGCATTTGTCATGATAAAATCTCCCTCTACCCAGTGTTTCACTCATTTTTTCCAACTAGCTACCACAGCACAGAATTGTCTGGTAAAATAAATTAGTATTTTGGCCTCTGTGCTTTTGTGCGTGCGTGCGTGCGTGCGTGCGTGCGTGCGTGTGTGTGTGTGTGTGTGTGTGTGTGTGTGTGTGTGTGTGTGTGTGTGTGTATGTTTGTGTGTGCTGGCATGAGATACAGGAAATGTATCTCTTAAGTCACTGGTGATCAGACCTCTAATTGATTGACTACTCTGACACCTGTGCCGTGAAATCCATCATTGCTTTCACACAGAGGATGAACTTGCCAGCTGCTCAGAAGCAAGAGGTCAGCATGGCATTTGTACAAATGTGAATCTGTTCCTGGGAAACCAGAGGGAACTTTGATGGTTTCCTTTGCTTATGGGATTGTGTTTGTGGCTGTCAGCTCCAATCTGAGCAACTTCATCACTTCCCACTTTTCTACCTTTTCTTTTTTGCAACTATTTAGAGCAGATGGTCCCCAGTTATTTCTAATCTGATATGTTGTAAGACTAGCAAGTTTTTATTTTTTGATGTCTACTTGCATGTCATCTGCTTCTCCTATAACGTGGAATAACAAAGCAATTGTAGGTTGTTTCTACTTATATAGTATGAGGTCTGTATAGTAGGAGGATTTGGTGTTTAGAATAAAAATGTGTGAATAAAATCTTTGACCGTGAACAACAGGCATTTAACAATTGAGAAATCAGAAAGACATTGCAAATACTTATTTAATGTAAAGTTCCAAACTACAACATAGATCATTCTCAAGGGACACAAATAGTAACAAGACCTTCCTTTTAGAGATTAAAAATATTTATAATGATGTTTTCAGTGTTAGAAGCTAATAGATTACATCCCATCATAGTGTTCATATATCATACATATATGATCTGTAAGCTAAATTTTTAAAAAGTTACAAAATGTAGCACAATGGAAAATATGCCAAAGAAACTGATTCTGGGTAAATATAATTCTTACAGTAAGAAATATTTAGTGGCCAGCCTTTGGCAGGGAAATTTTGCTGAACTCTGGGCGCTTTTTTGTGTTTATGAACACAATATTTACCCAGAATTTGAACATTGTGTGAAGTTAAATAACATTTTGTTAGGGATGGGATCTTTAGGAAATAATAAGGTCATGCTATAACATGGATATATTAAATCCTGATGGAATTCCAAGATGAAGTACTGAACCACACCCAGAGATAGAGGCATACATCTTCCCTGTCCTTTACCCTCAACACCGTGTGTGGCCTTGAGACGCTAGTAAAAGAGGATCTTTTTAAGAACTTAACCAAAGCCAGCATAATATGCTTGACTCTCAAAAATTTGCAACTCAAAATAAACCACATTTCCTCATGAAGTTACATTGCTTTGGGTAGTTAGCTCTTATAATGAAAAAAAAAGTTTTATACCAAGACAGAAAATAATTTAAAATCACATACATAATGGACCCTGATCTAGAATAAGGTAAAATAGAAAGCATGATTCTCTACCTTTTTATACTTCCAAGATTTAATTAATAGAAATAAAGAACTTATTTTTTAAAATTTAATAATTTCTGACTGAATCAGACTTTCTTATAAATGTGTCCAAACACAGTTATTTGTGACTTTATCTATTCAGTGATTTGTGTATGTGTGTATGACATAAAAATACCAGAAATAACATTAATAAACTAACTTACCATTTCATCTAGACAAGAGATAAAAATAACAGGAAGGCGTTAGTTAAATCTTTCAAAGACCAGAAACCTTGGATGTGAGTTGTTAGACCTTTTAAAACCATACATCTGAAGTAGTAAAGAAAAAAAATGTTGTCTAGCTCTTAGAGAACAGTGAGAGACAGCAGCCCTTTATAATGCTTAGGGCTGTTTTCATAAACTTTTTTTTCATTACTGTAGACACTAGTCAAGAAAATCAGCTAATATACCAGGCTTATTTTTAATTGCTGTTTTCTAGTTTTCAACCCAGGGAACTAGATCGCATTGCTTGTGGTCACGTTCTGAGTCTCTGTTCCATGATAGAGATCCATGGCAGAGAGATATTGCTCACATTGTGACCAGACACAGAAAAGAAAAAAAAAATATATAAAATCTATTATCTTCAAAGGCACAACATTGGTGACCCAGACGCTTTCTACTAGCTTCTACATCTTAAAGTTTATGCTACCTAGCAATACTGCTGAGATGGACCTTTGACTTTGAGCAGTAAATTGCACTCTGTTCATCTGGTAGGGACACCAAACTCTGCTTTTCCAGTATTACTCAAAAACCCAACTTCAAAATTTCTTCTGAAATTTAATTAAAACTGCCATTGATCTCTATAAAAATGTTTATTCCAAATATGAATAATGGTGTTAAAAAAACTGACAAAAACCCAGTAAAGATAGCAATAAATCCTACATTATCATGTCCTACATTTAGGGATCATTTGTTGGTGTAGTCTCCTATAGGTTTTAGCGATTCTTTTCCCGTGGATTTATGACCGTAGACCACATGATCACACTCATGTAAACTTTGTATACAAATATAATTTTACTAGATAGGCATATTAAATTACAGGTATTTCTAACCTCCTAAGGTAGTCATTTGGTTTCTCACTCACAGGGTTATGTACTATCTTGAAAATGGATGCTTGCTAAGGGTTTAACACTGGCATATACTGCAAGGGCTTCCAGACTTTGTCTTAAAATTTCAGTGGTTTGACACCAGAGAAATTACTGTAACTACATCCATATTGTAATGGGAATTAGGAAAAAAGTAAAGATATTAAATAGACAGAATTGAGACATGAAGGAAAAAGGCAATATGATATTTCTAGGGATGAAAAGTGCAGTATCTGAGATTAGAAATATCATTTATTGAACTAGCCGTGGGTTCAATGCTGCACAGTAAAAATACCAGTGAGTTTAAAAGCATGACAGTATAAGTAAGGAAAATAAAGCACAGAGAGGAAAAGAGACAAGACAATGAATTTGGTATCTGTTATCTCCTTCAGCTGTCCAAGTGTGGGCAGAAGCATGGCCTTATTCTGGAATCACAAAGTTGGAATCACTACCGAGGGGAAGAAAAACTATACTATACCAAGACTTAAAGGTTTCCAGCCCAAGATGGTCAATGAGTATTATGGTTTACTTGTATACCCCTAAAGGCATGTCTACTAAAGGCTTGCTTACCAGCCTGTGATGCTACTTAGAAAAAGACTGCATGCGGCCTTTAGTCCAAAGAGTAAATCGGTGCTACTTGCTACATTTCCAGTAGAGCAAATGCCTTTTAAAATTTTGTTCTTTTCTTATAGTTTTGTGTTTTTATATAAAATAGTTTTTTCAACAAACATTTAGTAACACCTCATCACACATGGTGCACTCAATAAATGATTCAGAGAAGTGAAATAAATCTTAAGGAAGAAAAAGAAAAACAATAATTCAATGGTAGCTTCCAGGAACCTGTGGCTTGCTACATATCCTCAAAGGTGGTATCCCATGGACAATAACAATATCAACCATCAAATTAAGCTATTCTCAGGCCATTTAAATTTTTTTTTGGACTAGACTCTGAGTGTTTTCCCTGCACATTGGTCTGGTTGTAATATGCCACGTCTAAACAAAGAAGAGTCTAATAAAGGATATTTGTATTTTCTAAGTGTTATTATCCCTTTCTGAACTGTTTTGCATAAACTACAAGGTAATATCCTATCGTTTTAAAATAAACATCACAATGAAAATTATGTTTTGATTTAAGAAAATTATTAAAAAATTATTTCTTCTTTCCATCCTTCCTGATTATCAATATATAAAATTAGTCTTCTTAATATACCAATTGCGTTATACCTGACAAATGAGGATATGGTTATTACAAGACAACAAAAGACATTGCTGCTGTGGTGACACATTGTACCTTGACATGTTCTGTTGTCTTAGTAACTAAAATTAAACAGAAGTGACAGAACAATAATTACAAAAAACTCTGTTTATTCCATATAAAAGAGAATAGTTACATGAGAGAATTTCTCAGAAACATAGATAACAATGGTGGGAAGCCTGTGTCCAAGAGTAGCTCACCATGCAGAACTCAGTGATAATCTATACTGATAGAATGAAGAAAATAAAAACACATGCTTCCTTAAATGATAATTGTGAAATGTACTTGACATATATTAAATCGAGCATTCAAATATAATTTATGTTCAGCAACGCACATCCACTCCAGGCAAGTTCAATTTCCTCATCCCAAAGTCAAGACTGGGTCAGTTGTTCCTCTGCAGGGAATGGGCTCTAACATATCAGCCCATGCACAGGAATACAGTCCGATGCCACCCTTGGTGACTCCATATACTGCTCATGCCAATGGACAATTGCCTACCCTTGGAGGGCCTAGCTCCTTTTCCTGATGGATCTTGCCCTTTTGGAGGAGGGGATAGATGGATGGGGAGGGGGAGGCTGAAGGCTGACTGGGAGGGATTGGGAGGAGGGAAGGGAGGGGGAGCAGAGGATTATGGATAAAAAAAGACATTTTTATAAAAAATAATAAAATTAAGAGAATACATATATAATTTAAGAAAATATGCTTTAAAATGAAACATCCAAACCATAAATATATAAAATATCAATCCTTTACTTGGCAATGGACATTAACAAAAAGCCCATATCAAGCATTCTCAATTGAGAAATATTGAAAACACACTTCCTAACAGTAAGAGCACAGCACTCCTCTGAGGCTTAGGGTACTTCGCAAAAGATGAAGTAGAGAACGTAGTAAAGAGAGAGATAGAAAAAGATGGATATCACAATAGAGGAAGCCAATGTGGGGTTGGAAAGAGACTGGGTGCTAGGGAGACCTCCAAGAACTCACAGGATGTCCCTGGCCAAGTCTTCAAACAATAGTGGAGGGGATGCCTGAGCAGGACTTCTTCTATGGTCAGGTGGGTGACCACACAGAGTCATCACAGAACCTACATCCAACAGGGAACAGAGGTGGAGGCAGAGATCCATGGCTGAGAGCTGGGCAGATCTTCTGGTCCAGCTGGGAGCAGGGAATGGTGTCTGTATGAGAAAGGGGGTTGGGAATATGAGGAGAGTTCAAACAGTGATGGCTAGCTGGAGCTCTGGTTGGGGGGGGGGTCTCACTGATTCAGGAGTGGCCACTGGAGATCCACTGGAAAAGGGAGCTGGGCCCTCCAAGGGAAGGGAGGGGGAGCAGGGGATACATAGATAAATATGACATTTTTATAATAAGATAAATTTAAAAAATTAAATTCCAAACTCTCCCTCCCAAAAATATCTGGAAGACCACATACACGGCCGAGGAAATGTTTAGACTCAGATACGGCTATTGAAATCATGAATTCAGAACAACTATTATTACCTTTCTCAGAACACACTAAACCAACCCTGTTTAACAATAATCATCAGTCCTACTTTTACTTCTGAACTATTAACTAGGATGCATACTGGATAGGAGAAATCATTGTTCTAGATTATGTATCCAATGCTGAGAACACAAGCTCCTGTTATCAACTCCAAACCTATAGTCACACAGAAAGTTCTGATTTTTCAGTGATTCACAAAACAAGACAGATATTTATGAATGAGAAAAAGAAAGAGAATCTTGGTGAAGAGAAATCATAGACGAAGCTTGGAAGAATGTAATATGTGAGTGGTTGTTAAGAACTGCATAAACGTACAAAATTGTTTAAGATCACTTTAATTAGAAAAAGTATATAGTTAATAAACAAAATTGAAACAACACAAAGATGCTTGACTTCATCAGTTTCTTTGTTCATTTCACAGGACATTCTATTCAAAATAGTGAGTCGAGAGATACACTAAAATACGTAAACTGGAATAAAAAAGAAATTATTTCTTTTTTATGTTCATTTTATTTCTTTTTATAAAATTGTCTTTTTTATTTATGTATCCCTCTGCTCCCCCTCCCTTTCCTTTTCCCAATCCCTCCCAGTCAGCCTTCATTCTACCCGCTTCCCCACCTCCATGTCTACTTACAAGAGAAATATATGTGCATTTACATTTAGAAAAAGCAGACACAACCAGTAAAGTAATATGTAGAGGGACTCAAGTGTTATTGAGGTGTAGCTTTTGGGTCTCAGAACCCTAGATGTGGTGTGGCCAGCCCCATTGAGGGACAGGTGGCATGCTGCCTGCCCTTCTGTTTGTTTCTGCATTCTAAAACAGAGGATTGGCACTGTCACTGCATGGGACAATTCAACTCTCCAAGAACTGCCTTAAGGTTCAATTTTGAAATCCGTGAGTATTTATATAATTCCATAATAAATATTAATCTTTTATATAATAAATTGCAAGTGAATAATTTCTACAATAGTCATAATATGAAATAAGCATAAGCTATATTTTATATGATTGAAATATAAAGTATAAATTTATAATTACAAAAGATATTGTTTAAAAATAGCTTCAAAATATCAACCTCATAGCAGCAAGCTTAACCAATGGATATACGACCTGACAAAAAAAATCCCTCCAAAATATTTTGGAATAAAACAGTAAAAAAAAGTTTTAATGAGAAAACTGTTATATATTTATGAATTGAAAGAGTCACAAATGCTAATATCTCTACACAAAGTGATCTATACATGTTACTCTCTATGAAAATTCAAATACTATGCTTACTTTCAAAAATAGAAAGGCCAGTTTCCAAATTATGAATTCCAGAGAAATGGAGAACAGAAATCTCTATTTTGGGGCACGGAGAGATCTCACTCAGGGTTTAGAATGGTGGTCTTCTATCAAACCTGAGTTCCATTCCCAGATGCTACATTGTACAGTGAGATACCTGTAATTTCAATTCCAGCCATTCCAATGCTTTCTTCTGGTCTCTGATGGCAACAAAATACATTTGGCAAACACATCCATACACATAAATAAAAATATAAACAATTTTAAAACTACTCAAATGTAGAACAAATTTAAAAGAGAAATTTTTATTGACTTCAACACTTTCTACAAGGTTATAGGAACCATACATTATGACTAAAGCAAGCAATGACCCTGGAGAGGATCTGAGCTCAATGGACATAAATAAACTCATTGGTTTATGTGAAACTGTTATCATACCTAATACTTAATAATGTATTATGTATGAAATCTTCTAGTTTTCATTTTTTCAATATATCAAATTCTTTATCCATATTCTATAAAATATTTAAATATAATTAGTCAAGACCTATTGATATTTATCATTTAATATTTGAGGAACATTTAGAAAAATTTCCACTATAAAAGACTTGTATCAACCTTAGAAATATATGTTTTATGTAAGTTTCTAATTATGATGTATAACTTTAAAAATAAAATATACTGTATGTAAATTACTATTGATATTTTGCAACTTTCAAAAAACTATATTAGACAAGAATCATATTGTGACAGGAAGTTATCCATATTTAGTTTGAGTATTAACATATACTACACCCTGATCTTTTGTCCATATATTCATTAAATATTATTTTTTAGTATTTTAATATAGCTTTACATTTTTAAAAATTTGGATAACTTTTAACTCACACATCTTTCTCACAACCTCTAGAGCTCAGCTTTATTATATGATAATATTTGACAATTCATTAACAGGAAAAAGTGTATAGGATTCTTCATTTGTATTTAGAAAGTAGGAAATATCACATTCTTTAATTTACATTATCTTAATTTAATTTATGATATAAATGTGAATGTAGAACAATTTTATCTGCCTTGTAGTAGAGTGTCTATTTCTAGAAGCCTGAAAAAAGTGAATATTGATGGCTAGACTTTGTATGTGATACAATACCACTTACGTATCATTTTATTCTAAATGACATAAAGTAGGCATAGATTCATTTAAAATAAGGCATAATTACCTCACAAATGCCAAGGAATACTGGATACAAAAAAAGCATTGTTAACTATGTGTCTTCCAGCATGATTGTCATTTCCGCAGATAGTGGAAATATGCAGTTTTTGATGTGACTCTTTCTTATTAACACAATAAATTCCTCAGATGTACATGATAATGTAGGGCATGAAAGAGCAGTAATTTATGAAAAAAATATGGACTATAGGGGCTTAACTACTTTAATAAAATATTTCCTGGAATTTTTTCTCTTCTCCAGATTTCGAGTTTACTCTCCACATCCCCAGTAAACTGTCTTGACATTTCACTTAACTTAGTAAAATATTAAATTGACTTTAACTTTGAAGCACTTATGAGTTAATTCACTGAATGCATTTTTCTAATTAGTAATGATCAGTTAAGAATCAGGAGCAAGAACTTAAGCTTTAGGCTGTGAGGACATGCAAAGCATGTTATTTTACTTATCAGGCATTCATGGAGAGACTCAATGGCTTCATTTTCTTCTTGTAAACTCAAGGCTTCTTCTGGCCATACCTCCCATGAGAATGGGGGAAAATGCTTAATAATCAATGTTTTCACATTAAGCATAGCGAAATTCATATCAGAAAAGATTAAAAGAGAATTGAAAATGTTCTGGATGTACTTGGAATTTCCTGTCTGTTCCATATGATAGTGGCACAAGAGAAAAATTGATAAAATGATTGCAATGGTTTAGTTTGGTGCCACTTTCATATCCTGTATTGTATATGCTTCTGTTCAAAATTAATTTCTCCTAAATCTGTTACTTGCATTTAAGTATAAACCATAGAAGTATATTTATTTGAAATTTCTAAACAGAAAGTTAGAGGTGTGTAGCCACTTCTTCCTAAGTTAAATATTCCCTTCTGAAGGGAATGGGGATGAAAATGACTGAAAAATAAATTAATCTTAGAAAACTCAGAAAACTTGACAGATGATTTGCAAAATTGTAAAAGCATCAAACAGTGTTTGGGATGGGAGACTACCCATCTGAATGAGCTTCATATAGATTTTGCAGGGAGCTTCTTGGCTGTAGCTTTGTGATTCATCATTTCTATAGAATGGGGTTTGCAACAATTTAGGTGGCATTGAGTTAGCCATGTTTCTGTAAGTAAAAGTAACTCCATCCAGGCTTATTTAAGTAACCACAAAGATATCCATTTAGATGAGGTGGGATCAGTTATCTGGTATGTCTTTGGTGCAATTTGGGAGTTAATGGAGATTACTCACATTTCTGTAGAAAAAAAGTCAGACAACACAGTTGACACTGAGACAGTGCAGGTGAAAAATGTTATTTTGATCTAGAGGTGGGAAGTGAATGATGTAGTGTAAGTCTAGTCTGAATGAAAATAGGAGAAGGGTGGAGACTTTTGCCTAGTTTGGGATTCTTTAAGCAGTCAGGGCTGACTAATAGAAAAGGAAAGAGCCATGCATGGTGCTGGCACAAAACTGTCACAAGAAACAAATTGGAGGAGGTAGTTCCAGCAACAGGCACAGCACAAGAAAGTTCTGCCCTTAGGCCTGATACTGGATAAGCCTTATAAGTGGAGAGTACCAAGGTCTGGGGGAAAGGGAGAAAATACACAGTGGCCTGAGGCAGCAGAACAGGATGACAGAAAAGGGTGGCTTATGCAATAGTTGTGGATTATAAATGGTTTGCCGAAGCAGTGTCCGCATACATATCACTGTCTCAAAATATTTTGAAATGAGGAGGTCACTACACGTGATTAGACTGTTTCATGCTGTGCTGCACCTGGATACCATTTGTTCTGTTTTCACTCCTCAACTGTCAAAGACCAATTTTCCCTTTCTTAGAAATGACATAGGTGGGTCTACAGAGATCCTGTCCACTCTATATAATATGTTTTATTTATATAATGGTCAACATTTAATGTCTTACAAATTTGTAGAAATTACAAAATGGAGAACGAAGACAATAGTTAAAAGCTACCTTGCATGAATGGGGAAGTAAATTCCCAGGAACAAAAAGGGTTTTTGTTTGTTTGTTTGTTTGTTTTTTAATTTAGATTCAAAAGAGGGTTGCTTCTCTTATTTGTTGATCAAGGAAGGTCTAAGAGGCTGAATAGTTTAATAAACCATCCCGATTTTGTTGCTTCTACACCACTGCTCTCATAAAGGCATTAAAGGCAATGACTATAATATAGAAAACATTAGGTTGATATTCAGCTAAAAGTTTACTTCACTAGCCTAGCTTTTATGGCACCTGTGGACACAGTTAAGATGTCTGGAGAATAATCACTGATGGTCTTGCTTGTTTATGGACTTGTATGTTACATAACTCATATGCCATGCAAAACATTCTTGGTGGTGTCCCAGTAGCAAGACACTGGTGGGAACAACTACATTATTCAGGGATCTCTAAAGAAACAAAAGTGATAAAATGAGTATAACTTAAAAGAGTATATATTAAACTAGCTAACACAATATGGTCTTTTTGAATCTGGGAGTTTCATAATCTATCTTCCAAGCAAGATCTGTTCAATTGTCCTCAGCAAATTAATTAAATGACTAAAAACAGAAGAAAGCAGTAAAAAAAAAAAAAGACTCATCAGTGTAGTCAAATTGCAAAGAGGGTCAAAGAGATCCTGCAAGTTTGCCAGCCTTGTCTTTGGATTCCTGAAGTGAGATTATAATTTAAATAGGGGGCAAAGGATATGCACATCTAAGCAATCCCCTAGCTAAGTGTGGTCCCACTCATCATTGACCTATCATCTGCTGGACTTAATTCTCATCTAAAAGTGCTTTAATGTTTTGTTAGAAACAGGAAAAGTAACTAAGACATTCTGCTACTCCTATTATCTGTACATTTATGTTGTTGGTATGATTTCTTTGGGAATCTACAAAACCATCAAGAATTAAACGAAAGACTTGTTACTAAAAATGTGTGGTGTCATAACTTTAGAAACTTTAGCTGTATTAACTATTTTGTGGCTTCAAAATTATAATACATCCAAGGGCAACAAAGAAGCTTTCATTCCTGAAAATAAGAGATTTAATGTTAGTAGATAAAATGCAGAAGATAACAGATTAGCACTCCCCAAAACATACAACAGCTTCCAACTGATGTATGAATAAATTCATCTTCATATTTGTATTCTCAAGGCTAAGCACACAGATGTTTACTAAATATTTGCTCAAAAGGATCACTATGATACATTTATTTAAATTCTCAGTTTGATTAAGAACTAAATAAGCAAATTACAACTTTGGAAGTTGAAAAATAAAATCTGTTTTGCAAAGACAAGTTCTACTTTTGGTTAGTACCTTCTCCTTCTAATTGGATGAGCTACCTGGAAAAGCCCCAATATTTTGGGTGCATTGTTTAAATAGACTGATAGACTCAGAGACACAAATGATAATTTTAGACTTTCTCATTTATCCCAGGTCTATTAATAATCATGGTAGTTCAACAATACCTATCTCCACACTGGCAAAAATAAAATCTGAGAACTCATTAGCTGCATAGTCCACAAGGCCTGGGACTAAAGGTCTGGGGATCTCTGGAAAGCATCGTTTCTTCCATCTGTAAAATAAAGGTAAAAGGAAAATCAAAGTTAAATAAAAGAAAAACGTGTGGTCTGGTATTGGTGGAGGATAATAGTGGGGGCAGGAGCAAGAGAGTGAACGCTGTGTTAGCCAACCAGCAGCCAAGGCAAGTTGGAAGAAAAAGGATTTTTCTTGCACCTGCTTTTATCGGGGCTGCTGCTGGAAATTACTACCCATTTTGGAGACAGGAGCTTTCTTGCCATTAGTCTGGTATGGATATATTTTCATATGCCCACTCAGAGGCATAGTCTTTACCTGATCCAGATCCAGTCAGGTTGGCAAACAAGATTAACTGTCTGAACAACTATTCACTTTCTGATGGGATTTAAGTCCAGCTTCATAA
This sequence comes from Phyllotis vaccarum, assembly GCA_033318265.1. Lineage (NCBI taxonomy): Eukaryota > Metazoa > Chordata > Mammalia > Rodentia > Cricetidae > Phyllotis > Phyllotis vaccarum. Next base: position 58,110,258 of record JARWLC010000019.1, on the reverse strand, counting down.
GGAAGGAATCAATTATTGATGCTTTAATCAAGGACAAAGATCTGTGGCTGTGGTAGTCATAGACCCCAGGAGGGAGACAACTTTTGTTATTTTGTTAAAGGAATGTCATGAATCTTTCAATTTGCCATCTAAATATCTGTGTTTATAATCATAAATTATTGGTTCTACCATGGACAAAAGCATCTTTATAATGAGCAGTATATTACTAAGAATCAACCCAGGCAGGAGTCTAAAAATAAATGACTTATTGTGGCATAGTAGTTTGATATTCACCTATAACAGAATAAATCATCAAATGTTTATTTCATTTCTACCAAGGCCCAGAGAACATTTAAGAACACATGACAAGTATAATACACATAGTCAAAGAAGGGGTAGAGTTTTACTTATTCATTTCCTCCAAGTTAAAACATCTCCTTATAGACTGATATGAAAAGGGATTAAGAATGATGAGTAATAAAACTTACAAGGCTCAGCACAGAAAACTCAGAAGAGTTACAAAATTTGCAAGTATCCTCCTTATGGCTATAAAGGCAGTAATAATTGGTGAGGGTGGAGGGTGGGGAAGAGGATTTCCAGCTCTCTGAGCTGTATGGAAATCATTCAGGAGATTCCAAAGTTAAAACGTTCTTGAGCAGTAAAGGAAGCTTGAGTTAGCTTTCTTGTGATATAACTGCCCAGGATTCATGCATGGTCCCATAATCAACTACCACCCAATGTTACGGTAAATAATCACAATTCCATAGGTCATGCATCAATTAATTTAAAATTGTTCTTTTCCTTAAGTAATTTAGGCATATACTGGTCTCAAACAAGATTTCTATGTCTTTTCCTGTCATTGGTCCGCTATAATAAAGTAGTTTGCTCCTGATATAATTAATAGTACAGAAACCATAATATTGAAAAGGAATGAAGGTCTTTTTTCTACTACATAGAAAGTACATTTTTAGGGTACAAAATTATTTTACTGGTTATCAATTTGTATCTACATGTTGTTCTCAGCATTTATAATGGATATTTGATTTTATTTTAGCTTGCTTATAACCTGTTGGATCATTTCAGAAAATAATTACCATAAAACACACACACACACACACACACGCACACGCACACGCACACGCACGCACACACACACACACACACGCACGCACACACACGCACACGCACGCGCACGCGCACACGCACACGCACACGCACACGCACACGCGCACGCGCACACGCACGCGCACATGCACACACACACACACACACACGCACACACACGCACGCACGCACACACACGCACACGCACGCGCACACACACACACACACACACACACACACGCATATATCCACTTCTATGTCATGGGTATAGAATAGGATATATTTTATACTTAAAGTTGTGTATTTAGCTTAAATTATAAAATATGATTACCTGAGAAGTTCAATGCATAGTAAGGTTGATTACATGGTTTTCATAAAGGCTCATAAGATATAAACTGAGTACAGAGTAGAGAAATAGTTTGAATACATGATTTTAAATGACATTAAAGCATGCTATTAACTTTAATGCAAGGTTCTGTTTTCAATTATCCTAAATTCCATTTCCCTTCCCTCCACTTCTCTCAGTACCATGTTCTTCCCACCTCCTACACCCTTTCCTTTCTCCAATATCCATTTCTCAGTTTCCCTTCAGAAAAGAGCAAGTGGTGTGAGATTATGCTCTTGTACATTGTAAATATTTGTCCCTCCTATTGTTTTAATAAAACCATGATTGGCCAGAAGTCAAACAGGAAGTATAGGCAGGGCTACCATACTAGGAAAAGTCTAGGAAGAGGAATAGGAGACACAGATGATAAGAGACTTGGGGGAAAAAAAGACAAGAATGCTACTCTGAGGAATGGTACCAAGCGGCGTGTCTAAACAAGATAAAAGTCATGAATCAGTTTAAGAGTAAGAGATACCTGGTTATCCTTTGCTTTATGTCTAAAATCCACTTATGAGTGAGTACATACCATGTCTATCTTTCTACGTCTGTGTTACCTCACTCAGGATAATACTCTCCAGATCCATCGATTTGCCAACCCTCAGGAGCTAGGTAACAGGAGGAACTTAAGAGACACACCCATATGTCCCCTGAGAAGGGGAAGGGGAAATAGACAAAATCTCCTGAATACATTGGGATTATATGGGGGAAGGAGAAAAGGGAGATAGGAAGAGATCATGATAAAATGGGATGATTGGAGGGGAGAATAAAAAGAGAAAACTAAGAAAGAGGTATCTTGATAGTGGGAGCCATTGTGTGGATAGAGAGAAATCTGGTTCTAGGGAAACGTTCAATAATCCACTAGACGACCCCTGCTAGGACTCCAAACAATAGTGTAGAGGGTGCTTAAGCAGGCTTTCTCCTATAAGCAAATGAATGACCACCCTATTTGCCATTTTAGAATCTTCATCTAGCAACTGATGGAGGCAAAAGCAGATTCAGAAGCACTCAATTGAGTTCCTAGTTCAAATGAACAGAGGGAGGAGAGATTATACGAGCAAAGAGATCAGGATCATAAGGAGGAGACCTACACAGGTGGCTGACCAGAGCTATTGGGAGCTCACTGACTCTGCAATGACAGCTGAAAAAAATCTTTATGAAAAGAAACTAAATCTTCTGAATGTGTATAACAGTCATAAGCAGTTTCTGGATCCTCATGTAGTTGGACCAGAGATTATTCCTCATGCATGAACTGGCTCTCTGAGCTCATTTCCTGAAGAATAACCTTTACTTACCCTTAATACTGGGGAGAAGGCCTTGGTCCTACCTAAACTGGATATGCCAGACTGAACTGCCATGCCTTGGGATTCTTAGCCCTTTCTGGGGAATGGATGGGGAGATGGGGTTGGGGAAGAATGATGGAGGACAAGGAAGAGGGGGAGATAGGAGGACCAGTGGTGGGTATAAGAAAAAAAATTTTAAAATAAAAACAATAATAAAAATATAAAGCAAACATTACCAAAATAAAGAGTAAGAGTTAGAAGGCAATATGCCCGAGTTATAGGCCAAAGAGCATGTAATTAATATAAGACTTTGTGTGATTATTTAGGACTATTTGTCTAGACCTCAGGGCCAGGCCAGGCCAAAAACTTCTGAATAGCAGCAAGCTTCCCAGGGGTATCCACTGAAGACAACATAATGAGGTGAAATAAGAGTAAGTACACGCCTAATATCAAGGGTAGGTGAGGCAACCCAGTAGGAGAAAAAGAATCACAAAAGCAGACTAAAGAAAGATATCCAATTTCCATTATTAGGTGCCTCACAAAAATACCAGGCCATATAACATAATGTATATGCTGAAGACCTAGCATAAACACATACAGACTTCACGATTGTCCCTTCAGTCTCTGTGAGCTCCTACCTAATTGATGTCTGTAGGCCGTATCCTTATTGTGTATAATACCTTTCTGTCTCCTGTAATTTTTTTGGGTTTCTTGTTTTCCACGGGGAAAGAGACAATGAATGAAGATCTCTGGTATGGGATCTCTCTCTGCCTAATGCTTGAATGTGTGTCTCTGCATCTGCTCACATCAGTTTCTGGAAGAAACTTCTCTAATGAGAACTGGGCTAGACAACAAACTATTATTATAGCAGAATATCATTAAAATCATTTAATTGATGTTTTATTAAAAAAATCATAGCTTTGGGTTATCTAGTCTATGGTTCCTGGTCATCCAGGTAATGTTGGCTAAGGCCTAACTTTCTTAGTAGGGAATTCAAACTTGACCAGGCATCAGTTGGCCACTCCCATAAGATCTGAGCTTGCCTTGTAGGTGCACACCTTGCATCCAGGATAGATTATATGTGATTGTGTTGGTGTCTCAGTACCACCATTGGAAGCCTTGCCTAGTTACAGAAGATGACCAGCTTGGGCTCTATTCCTAGGAGTCCTCGATAGGGTTACCCTCTTGGAATCTGGTTAGTTTCTATTGTACTAGGTTTCCATATCTATCATGCAGATGCCCTCCAATTCTCTTTTCCTCCGCCACTGCACTCTATCTCTCCTGTTCCCATTCCCAACCACCCCTAGTCCACTTGTAAAATCTATTCTCTTTTCTCTTCCCAAGAAGATCCATGTGTTCCCTTTTGAGCCCTCCTTGATACTTAGTATTTCTGAATAACTATGCTACAATCCAAAAACCCCGAAAAGTTCAGTTTCTTAAGGCCAGAGTTGTTTTCAGAAAAAGTAATTCCTCTACACAACACTCTCTGATTTACTAAACCAGACTTGGTTGTAATTATATTTAATCTGCCTACTTGTGTCTATTCTTGTGTATCTGAGATAAGTCGTATTTGTCTGATGATATTTGTCCTATTGGAAGTATTGTGTTAAGCTAGAACATACAATTAAAGAATCAATAAAATTTTCTTAAAAATAGCAAAGGGAAAACAAGAGTATCTTCTGTCAAATTATAGAAAAATAACAAAATGACCAATCAGTCAAACAAACAAACAGCCACAATAAACAACTAAGTATCTAAGTGTCTCAAAGGAGAGTCAGGATGGGAAATACTAGAACACAGGAGGGATAATCAGAGAGTTAAGTAGTAATTAGATCATATGGAATCTTCTCCTTCCTAGTTATTATTTTGGCCTTTCTGTAAGACAAGAGAAAGTAGACAATGATGTGTTTGGGCAACAAAAGAAGAAATCAGTTACAGTTGCTATTTTGAAGATAAACTACAAGAAACTTATTAAAAATAAGAAATGCTGAAGGACTAAACCTTGGTTGCCACAGCATATTTAGAAGTGTTGGAACACATGTTAGTCTGGAGTCTTAGCATAAGAAACCTGTAAGCACCTGCACTTACAGGGCCAAGGTCACCTGCTATGAATTCAAGGAATGCCATGCCAGGTTGGAATGGTCACAGCCCAACCAAGACTGTGACAATTTTACTGAGAACATTCAGACTTTTCATGCTTTTATCAGAAACACACACACACACACACACACACACACACACACACACACACACACACACACACACTAATTGCTAGGATAAAGACAATTTCAATTGTCCAGGACAATGTGAAGTTTGCAAGATATATATGGTACAAAATATTAATGTCTAAGACAAACTTTCCTGTCAAGACACCTTCATGCTTCCTGGACTACAAGGAGAGCACAGAGAGAAAGACAAAGCAATCTGAAAGCTTCGCTGCCTGAGGGAGTGCATCAGTTTCTCAGGAACCTAAAGGCACGTTGTACCCCAGAAGCCATGAACTCTAGCCTGAATATCCTATGCCGCATGCCTCTCAAGTCAGTGAGGCCAACTCCATTGTTCCTTGCAGACACCCAAGTTTGGGGCTGCTGAAGAATTTACTTTTAACTAAGTTGAGGGCACTTTGAAAACAGCTGTTTCATCAAAGTGAAGTCTGAGATTTTTAATGTGTATCCAAGAGGAAGTACAGAGTAGGCAGTTAGATCCTTCGTTCTGAAATCAAGGAGTTATACAGGGCGTAAATACAAAGTAGTGATACGAAGGACATAAGACTGCATTAGTGTCCATACAATACTCTTTGCAGGAAGCGTCCATGAGAAAATCTAAATTTTAAAACTTTGGATACATGATATACAGAGACCAAAAAAAAAAAAAAAAAGAGGGAGCAGAAATGTAGGAGGTTCATAAACAGAATTTTTAGAAACAAAAGGGTAGCATTTATGAAAGACAAAAGGATTAGGAGAGACCATATGTATTAGGCTGAATAACATTAGGACTGAGCAATGGCCATTGGGTCTGAAACGTGTTATTTGGAAACCTGTAATAGAAATCAATCAGTGTTACTTTACAATTATTAGAGTGTTGAAACATTCTACTTCAGTATCTGGCAAAAATAGAGATATTGGCTTGCTCAGTTACACAGGCACACAAAAAGACATGGACCATGTATTGATTGAAACAAATTATAGCATACAACAGTATGTCTTAGTGTACAATAAGAGAAAATAAATACTTTAAGAAGGATCCCTACTGATACTTAATTTAAAATTGATTTTACAACCTTCTAAATACAAATTTGGAATTTTGCTATTGTGACAAAACTAACCTGCCAATATTTTTTTTTTTTTATTGTGGCTTTGCTGTAATGTGGGAGGCTTATTACTTGTTACTTTAGGTAGCTCATAGTCTTCCTAAAATAGTTTGTTACTGATTTTAAAAGGTCATCATGAAAGTCACTCACTGATATTAAATACAGCAGCACACCATTGGAGAGAATCATCTTATACTTAATTAGAGTAGGAGGTTCTCTGGAGCTGTCATCCAGCTGTCCACATCTGTAGCGGAGGGAAAAATAGAATCAGAAGAAGCTTGGTAATGCTAGAAATATCAGAGTGACTTAAAAAATCTACATTGCAGTTTTCAGAGTATGAAAACAGTGTCTGGATTATTATATACAATACAAAAGGTTCATTGATATTCTAGCCTCATTTTGGCCTCCTGATTATAGGAAATGCTTGATATCTTATTGTCCCTGCTGCTTTTGTGAAAGTTAAATAAATAATTGCCATTTTAGTATCTTTCCTTCAGCAACCTCCAAAGTCAAATCCAAAGTCAACAAGGGTTGATATATTTGCCCTTAAGTCATCTGTTTCACACTGTACATCCTCACGGCAAAAACCCATCACAGAAAGGACAAAATTGTATTTCCCTTGACTTTATAATCCAGCATAAGACTTTGTCTCAAGATTTTTTTTTTTTTTTTAGGAATAGCTCTTTGGTTCTATTTGGTAGATCTAAACTATATTCATTATTAGGCTATTGATAACTTTGCCTGGTGCTTGGCTTTGAATCTCTGCATCTGCTTCTATCAGTTACTGATGAAAAGCTCTATGATGATAGTTAAGGTATTAGGCAGTCTGAATAGGCCAGTTCAGTCACCATCTCTGTCATTGCTAGTAGTTTAAACTGGGGTCATTTTTGTGAATCTCTGGGATATTCCTAGCACCTGATTTCTCCCTAACTCTATTATACCTTTCTCTCTCAAGATATCTCTTTTAGTTCTCTCCTTCTCAACATTCCTATCCCTCATGTTCTCATCCCCCATATACTACCCTCTATTGCCCCCCTGAACCCTTAGTTTAATTTGGAGGTCTAGTCTATCTTCCCCTTCCCAGAGCTCTTCATGTGTACCTCTTATGGTTCTTCTAGTCAACTAGCTTCTCTGGATCTGTAGGTAGTAGTCTGCTTATCCTTTGTTTTACATCTAGTATCAAATTATGAGTACATGCCATGTTTGTCTTTATGGGTTTGGGTTATGTCACTAAGGATTATATTTTCTAGTTCCATCCATTTTTCTGACACTTTTATGTCTTCCTTGTTATTTAATGATGAGTAATACTTCATTGTGTATATGTACTATATTTCATTTATCCATTTTCTGGTTAAGAGACATCTAGGGTGTTTCTAGATTCTGGCTACTAGGAATAATGCTGCTATGAACATAGTTGAGCCAGTTTCCTTGTGGTATGATTAAGTGTCCCGTGGACGTATGCCCAAGAGTATTATCAGTGAGTCTTCAGGTAGCAGATTGATTCCCAGTTTTCTGAGAAACCACCATATTGATTTCCAGTGTAGCCGTACTAGATTGTACTTCTGCCAGCAGTGGAGGAGTGCTCCTTCTTTTTGGAGGAGGGGAATAATAATTTATTTAGCTTACATTTACATATCAAGCCCCCTTTAAGAAAGTCAGGAAAAGAATTCAAACAGGGTTGGGATCTGCATGATGATGCTTAGGCCATGGAGAAGTGCTGCTTACTGAGTTGCTCCTCCTGGCTTGCTCAACTTGCTTTCTTATACAACCTAGGAACACTTTCCCAGACCTCAGTCACAGTGAGTTGGGCACTCCCCTATGAATCACTAATTAAGAAAATGCCCTGTAAAACTCACCCACAGCCTGCTCTATCCCCCCCCCCCAGGATGTTATCTTTTTTTTTTTTTTTTTTTTTTTGGCATTACTTTATTTAAAAGGTTTTCTTTAACATACCAACCAAAGTTCCCGTTCCCTCATCTCCTCCCACCCCACCCAGCTTCCTCTTCATTTCCTCCACCCACTCCTCAAAGATGATAAGGCTTCCCATAGGTAGACAAGAAAGTCTGGGTTATAAGTTTGCGGCAAGACCAAGCCATAAATCCCTCTGTGGGGATGGGGTTCTGAAAAGCCAGTTCATGCACAAATCCTGGTTCCACCGCAGAGGCTCCACAAACTTGCCAGAGATGTCTCAGCCTTTAAAGGCTAGGCTCACAATCAAAACTGTGAGTGTTCCCATTCCTCCGCATTCTCTTCAACATAAACTTTTTAATTATTCTGTCAAATCAAGATCCTTTGCTGAATTTTGAATAGGCAAAGGCCTGACATAATTTTTCAGCAATGCAGGAGAAAGTATACTAGATGCAAGTTTTTGTAGATTGCCTTTAAAACTGTATGACAACAAAAGTAATCCAGAAACTACTGAGGTGTACACTACTTATTCACATTCTGGATATAGGACATTGGTTCCATTTTGACATTATGTGTTGTTAGACTCAAATTATGTAAAGGACATTATGGATTATTTTGGGCTCATATATAAAACTGTCCACTTATCATCATTATTTAGAGCCTTAAAGTTACTCTGTGGGTGGTCGTTGGTGAAATCCATTTCTCAGACACTAGTTCCCACCATACATAGCTTTTTTGTTCTTGAGTATATTCAGGGAGTCTAGTCTGTAGGCTCACGTATTGATATTATTTTCTCTTTTACAGACCTGTTATCGTTTCCTTCTGTTGTACAGCTTTACTCTTTGGGCTGCAGTGTATGACTCTTTCATTCTATGCAGCCTCATTGGTCCTCCTCATGATCTTTGATAAAGTGATAGTGACAGAAAGATTTTGTATTTAACATAATTTCTTTACTGATTTTTTGGGAATTTACATCAGGCAACCTAATTCCACTTACCTTCCAACTCTGCTCTATCCTCTCCTCACCCCTGCAGTGCCAAATAAGTCAATACATACATACACACACACACATACATACATACACACACACATACATACATACATACATACATACATACACACACATGCATACATACATACATACATACATACATACACACATACATACATACACACATACATACACACATACATACCTTTTGGCCCATGACAGGCACCATAGAAAAAGAAGGTGGGGAATCAGAATAGGTAGGAAGATTAATGAGATTGGGTTGAGTTAAGATGTAAGAGCTAGCTAGCAATGTGCCTCAGCCATAGGTCAAACAGCCTGAAGTTAGTATAAGAGTCTGAGTCATTTCTGGGGGCCTGATCAGCTGCAGTAGGCTAAGTGCTATGGGGCTGCAGGTCTGGACCTCTGGCCGCCCGAGACCAAGAAAACCTCTTTGTAACATTTTCCCCTCCATCAATCCCCCCCTCACTAACACCTTTTCATTTGTCATGATGGCATTGGGAGCCACAGGGTGCCACACAACACCCCTTTTTCCTTAATCAGTTCTATTTGCAAATGTTCATTGCAATAAATATTGATCTAGTTAAAAGGCCTCTGATTTCTGGTACACTATCATCACTGGACCGTCACTGAAATACCTCTCAAATATTCATGCCCTGATTCATGGAGATTCAGCAATTAGAGTTACATAAAATCAGGAGCTCCATGAGGTACTAAATGGGGTAGATAGTAGGGCAGGTCATAAAAGAGGTCTTACTTTTTTAATGTATGTTTTCATCCACATTTATCTTACTAAAAAATTTTTAGATGTGAACTGAAGTGTATAAGTCTGAGTTATACATCTCAATCAATATTTACCTGTGCATTCAACTTACCAACCTCACCAATAATAACCACCTGCAGCTCTTCACTAAGCCTGTCTGCTCATCCATTATACTTTGGACCTGCTGTTTGTTTAAATATTAATATTTTGCTTGTTTTATTATGCCAAATTAATGAACTCCTAGAAGTGTACCCTTTTGTTTCTAAGCAACCGTTTCTGATTGATAATTGGAATTAGTTTTATTATTGCCCTGTTAACAAATAATAGGATAGTCAATAATTTCATGCAACACATGGTGGTAAATTTAGCATTATGATTCTTTCATCAAAGTTATTTATGTAAGTTTGCTAGTTACTGCCATGTTCTGTCATTAAGGAGAAGGTAATTCTGGATCCCCTGCAATAAAACATGAGGATTTTTATTGTTGTGTATTTTGCTGTAGCTATTTATTCACATTTTGGCCTTTCTTTTTATTAAATTATTATTTTTTCCTAACTTTCTTAGTATAAATTGACATGGTGCCATAGAGATAAACATTAATTTTTGTGTCAGAGTATGAGCTTTCTGCCTGAGATTAAAATTCCAAATGTCAATATTTCCGTTTATACACTTGTTTTTGAGTTTTTCTTGTGTGTGGTTATTTTTGCTGATACGGGAGATTTATTTGATGTTATTATATTTATAATTTTTACATTTTTTAGTTTTTGAGTAAATAGAAGAAATAATAGTAATCATGACTTTCTAAAGAATTCATTCATGTCTATTTTCAATCATTTGAATATCCATGTAAATATGTTAGTATTGGTGGAAACATAAAGTACATAGTTTTAGAGATTTCTAAGCAAACAGGTCAACAGGGAAGCACATACTAATGTAAAATAATTTCCTACTTCCTCCTTTTTTATCTGGAAGTCAGGGCTTATTCTCTTTTTCTTAGAACATTGGATTCTAGATGTTTCTAAAAAAATGAAATAATGTAGTATTTTATTTTTGTGAGTCACTTATTTCACTTACTGTAATATCCTATAATCATCTTCTATGATTTATGCAACAATATTATGCATATTAGTTTCTCATCAATAAGAAATGAATCATTTCTATCTCATGGTTACTGTGACTTGAGCTGTTATACAATAGGTACACCCAAATGTATACATATAGTCAAGATAAACACTGAATATAATGTCATACAAATAACAAATTGGAATTAGTGAATAATAAGGTGACTCAATTTTTAATTTTTAAGAAAATATTGCATTGTTTTACACATAGCCTATCTTGACATTCTCTGAAAACTACATCTGGTCTTCTAATCTCAAATTCCTTACATCATATTGAGATCACTTATTTTGTGATAACATATTCACACACACACACACACACACACACACACACAAACATATGCATGTTTAGTCTTGATAGGTGACATCAACATTAAGTGTGTTTTTTGAATTGTAGCACCTAAACAATAATATTCAACACATGTTTCCATGCTTACTTATCTACTTTTGTCAACTCTGGAGTTAAATAAGTTATTAAAATTTTCTTCATGGTGTTGCATAGAACCTATAATTTGATGACATGATGTTGATGAAATATACCTGAAGTGATGTGTTCTCTAAAAGCCTTAGTAAGAATACTTGTATAGCAAAGCATACTGTATACACTCTCCACAAAAAATTAGAGACATTTTTATTGTTGAGGCTTTTACATGTTTTATCAGGTAGACACATTTGTCCTAGAAAAGAAAACATTTGATACTTCCTAAACTAAATGACAGCAATACACCATTAGTTCTCTCTTCATAGTTGAGAAACAATATACTAGATACTTGAAACAGTGATCCTGTCTGTAAATTTCATTTACTGGGTGTCTTATAAAGATTGTAGCTCTCAGCTTGTAATATATTCCATAACACACACACACATACACAAAGGCTTTACATGAGATTTAGACTCAATAAAAATGAATATAATATTTTGGTTAAGGTATTAACACAGATTGTATTGTGTTACATGCATTTGTGGTATATAACCAAAGTGTGAGTATTTCTGAAATGTAAAGGATGATTTATTTCATTCAGAGTCTCAAATTCCTTAGAACAACAGGTTTAGGACATATTCACACAATATATATTTTTCTTAGGAAAATCAGTTACATTGTGTTTTTGATGTGAGGTTGATATAGAGTACCCTAAGCAAGAATATCAAATCATTGTGCAATCATAAGTCTTTTCAGATAAGGTAAAACATAAAGCAAGGCAGGAGTGTCAGTGAACTATAGAAAAATAAGGTAGCTAATTCAATCTCAGACTTGTTCTGGTTCAAAGATATAAACAACAACAACAAAAAAATGAGTAAGTAGTCAGAGGTCTCCAAGTTATCATTACTCAGGAATCTTCTTTGAGAAAATACACCTATGAATCTATTATTTACAAATATATGATGAGAAAGAAAAGAAGAAAATTTAGTTTGTAATTGCCTCTGATGCACTGCAGCTTCCAAAGAGGTAGATAATCTTCCTTGTCAAGAGAGAGAGACACAGAGAGACACAGAGGAGACACAGACACACACACACACACACACACACACACACACAGAGAGAGAGAGAGAGAGAGAGAGAGAGAGAGAGAGAGAGAGAGAGAGAGAGAGAGAGAGAGAAAGAGAGAGAAAGAGAGAGAGAGAGATCATGAATTTGCAATGCACTGAATGTTAGGCTATATTTATTCAGTAAGTCAACAGTTTGAAAGGAACAATAACAGAACATCAAATTCAAAGGAGTAAGAAGTAAGTGTGGAATAAAATTCTGTAGATCTTTTCCTAGTTAAGGAACGCTGAGAAGTTAGATTCTTTGCATATTTCTCTGTAATCCTACATTCTCATCTTTTTGAGAATTATTATATATTGAGTTATGGATTATGGACTTACAGTGTTCAGATTGCTCTCAACTTCTCCTCAGCTGAAAGCGTTGAATGACAAGATTCATATATATATGTATATTTTTTAAGTATATCTATAGATAATATGTTGACCTCAATGATACATTAAGGAAAGACTGTGGTGAATATCCTAGAAATGTTACATTATAATGATTTTTTCCATGTTCTTAATTGAAAGAAATATATTTTCACAGATGCCAGATCCAAACTTATTCCCATCTATATCTTCTTGTTTTATTTTGTCAGGGTCTATGGCATTTATGGGCATGATGGCAATAAGCTATCATGGGCTTTTCTATCAATTGTTGTCATCAGCCCCAGGAAAGAAAAGTAGATTAAGGTGTCAAGCAAATTCTGGGGGATTTAATGTTACTTTACTGTTAGATAAGCTAGAAAGAGTTAGTAAAACAAAATTATACTTGTGTTATCTTTAGAAGTTATTATAAAGAGATAATATGCATCTAAAAATAGTAAATTTCATTTTCCTTATGCTTCTCCTATACTGACTCTGCAGTGTGCCTATGGGAAAAGGTCCTATTCTCAATATCATCTTTCTTTTATAAATATGTTTAGAAATCTAGGTAACGTAGTCAATGTAATGTATCTCCTAAGGAAAGATTTTGTATGACAAACAAGCAAGCTGGTCTACCCTTTTTGTAGTCATTCTAATATGATTATTTACTATTCATCCAATGGATTGAACCTAGTGCCTTATAAATTGCTACATCAATCTACAACTGAGTCCAACAAATTATTTTCTGAATGTACAATATACACTTCCCAGACTTGACCTCTGGGAAAGCTTCTTTGGAAACCATACAATAGTATAACTATTGTGATGAAAGGTAATAATAGAATATTTTTCTCATATAACAAATATCTACAGAATTCATACTTTGAGGCAGGTTGTTTATTGAAAACCCTATATTGCTAATTCATATCAGTTTTATAATCTATAAAAGTACTACAATGATAATGAAATTACAAGTCGACTATGTGGCTAGGAGAGATGGCCTAATTATTAAGAGTGCTTGCAGCTCTTCTCAATGATCCAAGTTCAACTCCCAGTAGCCACATTGGGAGTCTCTTAAATACTTGTAACTCCTGCCCCAGGAGCTGCAATGCATTCTTCCTGCCTTCGCAGATTAGCGCTCTGACAACACACACATAAATCACACACATACCTACAAGATATTTAAAATATAAGAAGATAATATTTTGTTGTGGACATAACCAAATGGCCCAGGGTAGTATCTTCAGCACCAGACCTTGTGTTTGGTCTCCAGCACCACAGTCAGAATATGTCAAGTCAAGAAGAACATACCTATTTGTTTCTATGTAACTAATAAAAAGATAAAATAGTTGAATACAATTTTGGAGTCAGTTACAAATTTAAGTTTATTGGAGGGACAAAAATACAAACAAAAATATTGTATTTATACCTTCATAATGTTTAGTGAGACAAACTCGGATTTATATAAAAAAATAAAGTGACCCTTTTTACCTATTAGTACTTCAGTGGTATATTGTCTCCGTGTCAGAGAAAAATTATGGTTTTTATTTTTTTGTAAGAAAAAATTTAAAGGATCTGGTAACAAATTTTAGTTATACATATTACACAAATAAATTTTTAGTACTAAACAATAAAATATATTTTTAAAAAAAGTTCTAACAGGAACAGGGAGAGAATTGACTTAGTCATACACCAGAGGCTTTACTTTCTCTATTTCTTCTTGGTTAGTTGTGTGTTTTTTTTTTTTTGTTTTTTTTTTTGACAGATGGTAAATTTTATTTATGTTGCTCCACAATATTATAACTTAGGTAACGTTAATTCATTGTGTTTTTTATTATTTAGTTTTCTTATTTTTAAGAATGTCATATGTAAACAATGCAACATCGCTTACACTCAGTCTTCTGCCTTTCATTGTTCTTATTTTATACCTTCTCAAATTCATGACATCTTCTATAGTTAGTATTAATAAGGACACTAAGTATGTAGAGAGTAAGTAGTATGTATGTGTGTATGTATGTATGTGTGTATGTCATTAGTACTGTTCCTATATAGGTGTGTTTAGAATTCACCACTTTGAGACATTTGTCCCTGGGGAAAAACAACCTGTCCCCCTCTACTGGCAGCTATTCATTGCCTGTAACGCCTTTTTCCCCCCTTCATTTTATTATTATTTTTATTTTAAAAATGTCTTTTTAGTCCATGTATCCCCCCGATCCCCCTCCCTTCCCTCTTCCCAATCCCTCTCAGTCAACCTTCAGCCTTCCCCTCCCCATCCACACATCCCTCCCCCCAAAGGGCAAGAAGTCCAAAGGTAGGTCAGCTCAGATTGGCACATCCTCTAGGAGCAAGTGCGATTTCCTCATCCCAAAGTCAACATTGGGTCCCAGCCTATGCACAGGAACACAGTCTGATCCCACCCCTCAAGGCTCCACATACTGCCCATGCCAATCAACAGTTGCCTACCATTGGAGGGCCTAGCTCCTTTTCCATGTGGATCTCCAGTGGCTATTCTTGATTCAGTGAGCTCCTAAGAGCTTCAGATAGACTCTCCTTCTTTGCTCTCAGGGGCACCAGGAGCTCTGTCCAGTGCTCAGCCATGGATCTCTGCCTCCACTTCTATTCTTTGTTGGATGTAGGCTCTTGATAACACTTAGGGTGGTTATTCATTTGAGTATAGGGGAAGTCCTGTTTAGGCATCCCTCCACTATTGGTTGGAGACCTAGCCAGGGACATCCTCTGAGATCTTGGAGGTTTTCCTAGGACAAGGCTCTACTTTCAAAGATTCAGTTTCTTTTGCTAAGGCTAGCCTGTCTTCACAGTAGAGAACACTGGATGCTCTTCAAGAGGACCTGGTTTCAATTACAAGAACCCACATAGGTAACACATTACTATCTGTAGCTACAGTTCCAAGAATCTGATACCCTCACACAGACATGTATACAGGTAAAATGACAATAAACAAGATTCATACATAAATTGTTTAAAATAGAGTTTCAGAAGTAATCGTTATGAAAACTTATTTAAACCATATAGCACCTTCACTACCAAACTTCTGGTAATTAACTTAATGTTTCCAAATGTCCTAATGATGCTGAAGAGCAACCTGACTGTAGTGTCATTCCAACATCATTTACTGAAACAGACCCTTATTTCTGTAAATATCGAAAACATTCTTTCAATCATAATTAATAAACTATAGAATTAAAATAACTTTTATATTAAATAATCAATGATCATATTCATTGACAACTTTTCATTAAAACATGTTTGATAGATACAAACTTCATTCCAGGTATAATGGCTCTCTTACTCAACGATTTTAATGTGAATAATTATAAAATTTTTATAGTATGTTTTATTCAGAAAGAATTAAAATTCTAGTGACTATAAAATAACTTTGATTCTTCTGTAAAAATGTTGCATAAAATTCAATGTTCTTAAGCTGTTCTGATTTCTATGCCCAAATAAGATAGCTAGTTCACTTATATTAGTCTATATTCCTACCAGCAGGTACTAATTTTTGAAAACCCTACATACCATATAGACAGCAAATAACTAACCTAAGATTAACTTTTCAAAATTATGTTTAAGTGTGAGTAAATGTTCTCATGATTTACAATCCATTAATTCTATTACTGAATGTTTATGCAGAGTGATGAAAAAAATTTTTACACACAAAATTTCTATAATAATATCCAATAGTTACCAACTTTAAATAAATAAAAGCTCATATAATATAATAGAGATTGAAGAAACTATATTGCAGAGGTATATTACTAGGTAACAAGCAATAAACTACTCATACACAATTTAGATGGGTCTCAGAAGTTTCCTGTGTTTGCTCTAACTACAAAAATTGTGGTAGTTTGGATAACGTTAATAACGTAATTTATTTTTTTATTGCTATGAAACTTGAAAGTTTAATATTAAATGCCAGCATATTCAGATCAGGGGTTAGATGTCTTCCTGATTTTGTGGGGTGGCAATACTCACTATTGTGTCTTCAAGTAGTCTTTATTGTTGTGTGCATGTAGAGAGGGAGACACAGTGATACTTCTCTAAATTATTATCCATACGAGGATAATCTCATGATGACAGTCCCACAATCATGACTGTATCATAGCCTAATGGCCTCCCAAACATTTCATTTGAAAATGATTTTTCTTGCATATATTAGTGCTCTTAAATGTATGCTTATTTTTGAAAGATATGAATGTTCAACATGTTACAATAAACTTAATTTCAATAAGCAAGAATCACTTCACACTGACTTATTTGTATGATATTCTTAGGATGGCAGAATTTTAGCATCAAAAATATATTAATTTTATCATTTAAAGAGAGAAGATGGTGGTGGTGAATAATGTAATAAATGTGGTTACAAAGTGAGAATGACAATAACTAATTTGTAATGGAATAATTCTGTATTCACCTGCAGTGTGAATCACATGATTCCTCACAGTTGTCAAATGGCAGTGTATTGTGTATAGCTACAGTAATAATTCCAATATCTTGGAATTAAAATCTATAGCTAATGAAAATCTTATCATCTGAAGAAACAATATGAAGTTATCAAGTTTCTTCCTGCTAATATGGCAAACATCCATGAATACACAACTTTTCAAAATGAAAAAAAGTAGATAAAAACTGATCAGCAAACAGATGAGCTAGATTTTCACAATGTCCAATAATAATGTATAAGGAGACCAAGGTAAGTGATTTTCAAGGTAAGTTCACTGTGTTTACTTCCTCTTTTGCATGATGGAATTTTTGTCTGGCTTGAGCAGATCTTATGCATGCTGTTATAATATGTGTCAATTCCTATGTACATTTACTCTGTTTCTAGAAATTCCTTTATGGCTCTTATAATGTTTTCATCTCCACTTCTGTACAGATTCCTAGGCTTTGACTGAAATAGTATATACAAACCAACCAAGCAACAAACAAAAATCTTCCCATGTAACATTAAGTGCTCCTAAGTCACTCACTCTCTAAATATTCTCCAGTTTTGGATCTTGATGTTAATTACCATCTACTCTGATAACATTCTCTGATAAGAGCTGGACCTAACCAAAAAACTACATGCATAGACAGAAAATTTTTGTTTTGTCTGATTATAGTATTTATGTCAAATACACTTTCCAGGGCATTCCTTATTTTCAGAAGTAATTGACCAACACAAGTATTTGTGTGTGTGTGTGTGTGTGTGTGTGTGTGTGTGTGTGTGTGTGTGTGTGTGTGCCTATGTGTGCCTATGTGTGCCTATGTGTGCCTATGTGTGCCTATGTGTGCCTATGTGTGCCTATGTGTGCCTATGTGTGCCTATGTGCCTATGTGTGCCTGTCTGTGTGGCAAAAAAATATGTCAGTAGGTGAATAAGAAGGGGGATATTGAAAAAGAGTTGAGAGATAAAAGAGACAACAGCGAAAATAATAAAGTTCATTACTACATATGTTTTATTCTGGACCAGCTTGGTTGGGATGAACAGTTGGCTGGAGAATTAGATAATTGTATCAAGGAGTATGAAATTCCTTACAGTATATTGGAATTAGGTGATAAATCTTTCTAAATCTCAAGTGTTGACTACAATTTAATTATTTACATTGTAACAGCATTTAGAGTTAGAGTCATTAAGAGGTCCTGAAATGACAGTGACTTGCAAAGTGAGTTTATGCTACCAAAGCAGAGCAAATTTGGTCCTTCTTGTTCCTCATCCCACCCTTCTGACATGAACTGCCACTGCCACATGCCTTTGCAAGATGCATATATTTTGTTCTTGAACTTAATTCTAGGACTACACAAAACAATCTATGACATATATACATATATATGTATTATATATATCATATATATTATAATTATATATGTTGAATGTGATTTTGTGGGACATTGACACCTCCTTCTCACACTTAAACAAAAAATTAATTTGTGAGGATTTCATGTTGTTGGATCAAAGACTGTGAGCTGAAAAGGCTTATACCCTAAATTAAAGAAAATACTAATTCGTAAGTATTTTCGTCACTAGACAACTTTGCTACGTTGGCTCTGTGAAGCCGATGGTTGGCTAGCTGGAACAATCTCACTGTGTTAATAATCATTAACAGGGTGTCACTGACATGTTGCTTCCACCCTATATGTTTTTCATCCTGCTCTCACGTATGTACATTTTCCTTTCATGTGTGCCACAAATACCTGGTATTCTTTAATTCTTTTAAAACCTTCTTGAAACAGAAAGAAAAAATAATTAGCATGTGATATATAAGGTGAATAATGAAGTGTTGAACTCAATGTCTCCTTTCCATAAAATTCTTAGGCAGAATGTGTGTATTTTTCCCACCAGCAGTCATGCAAGTGAGATTAGTGCTTTTCAAACTTAAGATAACTTTAGGCAACCTTAATTTTATGACACTAAGGGAAACAGTTATTAGGATGTGTATTCTCTGGCATGTGTTGTACATAATTGTAAAGGTGATCTACTTAATTATATGGCACTGGATCAACCCTATTTCACAAATAAAATTGCTACTGTATGGATGCTTCTTTGCCTCTAACACTAACCTGTCAATTAAACTTTTACAAGTGCTGTATTTGGTTCTAAACCTTATGTTCTCATATATTATTTCTTCTCTTCAGTTTCTGTGTTAAAAACCTTGACGGGTAATGAATGTATAAGATTCAGTGCTAGCCAGATTTACATGTTCTTTGGTGGCAGGATACTCTGAGAAATGGCATGTCTAATATGCAGTGCCATTGTAAAGTGAAAATGTAAGTCAATTTGGGAAGAAATGCTCAGTGTGCAGAACCAAAGCTGATATGCTGGGGTAATAAAGGAGAGTGTGTGATAGGGCATAGCCTACAGTCAGGATGAATAAGATAAATGAGAACACACTGTGCAAAGAACTGATTTTTCTCCTAAGCAAGTTTCAGATCTACAATTCTATTTCCTCTTGATTTTTGATACTAGGATAATAAAAGTTTAAATGATTTTTAATGTAAATAATTGTTTAAAATAGTAATATTCTTTTCTGTTACTCTGATGTTTCAGTGAAACTTTTACAAATAGTATGTGTGATTTTCATAATCTATTTTTGTCCTTTGAAATCTTCAATATAAAAGTGTTTCCCTACCTTCTCTTTCCTCCCTATAATACCTCAGACACAACTCACCCTTCCATCATGGTTTATTATTCTTTAATTTGTGCATCTTTTTAATTTGTTGCCTTTATATTTTCTTTCTACATTTACAAATCCTCTATATAGCATACCTATCAATAACTCACAGTAAATGCTCTAATTTGGCAAAGCATAGCTCATGGCATCTACAGAGACTTAAAAACTGGTTATACTACACAAAGTTTGCAATGAAATATTACATATTAAACTAAACTAATTTTGAATAAATATTTGTTTCTACAAGATGTATGACATTTTCAGAACCCATATTTGACATGTCAGTAATGTATTATTCAGTGACGATTTAAAGCATATGGTCACCCATGATTCACTTTATTGAACGTTTTTTCTCTCTGAAAATTTATGCAATAAAAAATAAATTTTGTATTTGCATTTTAAGAAGTATTTTAGAACCAAACATAATGAATTTGTAAAAGTTATTACCTTAAAAATCAGGCACATTCAAAAACAAACAGGAGTTATTTACTTGTTTAAAGGTTGTGAAGTCTTTAACTTGATCAATGTACTTATATATTGAATTATTTACCATATATGTCAACGTTAATGCTACAGTTCAGCAAATCACACTTGATTAGAAACTCCACCTAGCATTTCTAATATTTATCAAGTTAAAATAAATGTGTACTCTGTATAATTAAGGGTTCCTTTTCTCTGTTGGATTTATTTTGTTTTAACTATTTTAATTTATAAATTTCCTTTCTTTTAAACAAAATGCCTACTCGATATTTTATAGATTTCTAATTTATCTATTGTCAATATGCTACATATTCCATTTACAGAATTCCTGGCAACTTTATATAAAATTTTACTATAGATGGGTTTTCTTAACACCAGATTATGTGAACTCAGAATTCACTACTGGGAACGAAAGCTATGTAAATATCAGGAAGAGAATATCTATAAAGTAAGTTGAAGAAGAAAATGAGGTGAGGTGTCATGATTTTGGACCAGAACTGTGACATAATAGTTTTAGGGACTGTGCTATGAAACTCTGGGCAGGAAATTGTAGGAGCCTAAGGGGAAGTTCATGAAGCTATTGCATGACGAATATCAGGGTAAAAGGAGATAGCGCAGGTCCGCCAGGAGAGTCACTCATGCTTCCAATGTTCTACCGACATAGTCCTCATTCTCTTTCAGTTGTTCCCATGCAATGTTCATTAACTCGGTGTGAATATATGATATCTAATTAGAAATCACCCATTTTCTTCATTCCCTGTTTGTGTTCTTAAGTTTTTGAATGGTCATTAGCCTGAAATTAACTATATGAGTACCTTTATATTTGTTTTCTTTCTAAAATTTTATTTTAAGAGCAGAGAGATGGCTCATCAGTAACAAGCACTGAGCACTCATTCATTGGACCTTGGTTCAATTTCCAAGTCACATACGGTAGCACACGTGATCTGTGTCACCAGTCCTAGGTAGGATCCTCTTCTGGCCTCAGTCATGGCCATGAGTGTGTTACAAACACCCTAACATATTTTTTTTTAATTATTTAAGAGAGTTTATCTTTGTTTTAACAATTTAAGCCATATGTCTAACTTATTCTGAACATGTTCACCACCCCCAACCTTCTCTTATCCCCCTACCAAGCTCACTGAAACTCTCTACTCCACGGTATGATGTTTCCATTACTGGTTTTCCATTTTGTTTTCTTTTAGCGAAGACCTTCATTGTGGGTTAGATATGACGCTATCCACTGCTGCAGCAGTAAGAGCTGCACTATTGTAGACAATGGCTCCCTATCCCTCAACAACTGTCAATTGTCAATAGCTCCTCAGTTAGTTAGAAGTGGAGCCTCATAAGACCCTTTCCTTCCATGATGGGATGTTGATAGGCTCGGCCTTGTAAAGGTCTCATGCAGGCAACCTCAGTTGCTGTAAGATTATGTATAAAGTGACCATCTCATGTCCCAAATGCATTCTATGATTCTCCTCTCTATCCTTCAACTTTTATACTTTAATTTATCCTCTCCATTATAACGTTTCTTAAAAATAAAAGACACGATATGGTGATTCATTTGATAGCACTGAACCACACTTATTCTAAGCAATTTAGCCAGTTGTGATTTTTTTTTTTTTCATCAACAGCCCTTTGCTGGGAAATCAGAATAAAATAGAATAGAATAAAATAAAATCTTCTGTGAGGAGTACTTCAGGTGCCTCTATTTTAGCATTATAAATATGCTTATTTATAGGCAGCTGATAACACATATTTATAAAAACAGCACCTATAACTTGAAACATGATGTGAGCCTCTTATCTAATCAGAACACATTTGTTACATAGCAGTCTTGCTGCTGTTATACCATGGGCACAGCTTTCCTGGCAGCTTAATATTATGACTTTCAATATCCATGCTATGTACAATTTTGGTGATTCCTCGAAGAAACTATCTAAACAGCAACTTTTAGCTCCGTAGAACCTACCTACATAGTGTAAGCTTCCAGCTCAGTCTCAATAAGTTTTTTTTATATCTTGAATCTAATGTTTATGGTATCTTCTGCCTTGGTACCCTACAATGCAGTTCTAGTGGACAACAGCCTTTAATTTCCCTATGTTAATTCTAAAAAGTTAGCAACAGATAATATCTTTAAATTGAGAAAAATATTTTCTGGCTTACTAAACTATAACTATGTACATTGTGTTTATCTGTTGAAAATAAATTGTTAGTCATGTTTAATATGTCTTATAGACAGGCAAGGGAAAACTGAACTTTCATTTTTGAATGTCACTCTCTGTATAAAGTATTTTTGGAAGAATATCTTCATCCTCATGTAAATCAATATTTTTTTGAGTTGCAATATTTGTCTTAAAAAGAATTATTGGGCTTTTGTTTTAATGTCAACAAATACAGCAGAAATCAATCATTCTGTTTTAAATGACTTACTTTCATGTCTGACATAACAATGTTCAGACTTTTATAATATAAAGTGTTTCAACTTTCTTAGATAATAGTAATTCAGTTTAAATTTTATTATAAGTCTTTCCATCAGATCAAAACAAAACTTAAAATACTTTTGATTTGTCTCTTTATATTAGCTTATACAAGTCAGTTTAATTCAAATTAGATTTTATTATCAATTTGAACATAGCAGAAATTTAAGTCAATAATAATAATTAGTTTCTCTGACTTTTTGAGTAATCTCTACAATTCTGAACCAGAATGTCTTAATAGTCTAAATGCTACATTAATGTGTTAGAAATTAGTGGCTTTATTAATGTACCAAAATAGATTTAACAAATAATGTATTAAATATCAACTAAGTGATTAAAACCTGGATGGGCTACTAAGAGTTATTCATCTGACTGTGTGTGAGGGAGACACTGTTAAGAACCACAACAATGGAGAATTATATAGCATATTACCAGCAACCTTATTTTATGTATTCTTGTCAATTGACATTTACCTAGAAAGTATATGCATCATTATAATGTTCTTCTAACAAATAAAAATAAATGCAATGTCTTAAAGAAAACAAATTTTTTGTTTTAAAAAGTCATTAAAAAAATAATAGTCTTGCCAGATGCAATATAAGTGTTAATGGAATTGTACTTATTCTTGAGATTCAAAGAGAGAATCTACATGTGCCATATTTGACAGTTTATTATCTACTAGTTTGACCATAACAATATGTTCGCCTCTACTTAAAAACTGTCAGTCTCATATTGACCACAACTGGAAAAAAGTCTTATAGCACTTTGAGAATCATGAATAATATCTACAATCAAGGTCTTTAATCTTAAACATATCCTTTTATTAGCTAAAGATATAAATTTAGAAGTTTTGGGAATTAGTAAATCAATACTTTAGAATGTCTATTAATTTTTCAGCTTTACTGGATAGCATTTTCTCTCAGTACTTGGAGAACCTATATGTACACATTTAACAACTAGACACCAAATTTATTTTACTTAAATTTCATTTTGTCCTTTTTCTCTAAAGAACATGATAATAAGACTATCTACGATTTTTATTGTTTTAGGCATTAAAATAAATTTTAAATAATTTAAAGTCTATGTGAATATATGTGTGCTTGTGGTTGGAATGATGCAACTTTGCATTCAGCATTTCTGCAATTTTATATCTATGCAGAACTTAGAACTGACCCATATAATTATCCATCTTAGTTTTTTGTGACAGTCATAACTACCAAAGTACCTGACTTATAAATGCATCTAAGAAAATTTATTTATTGGCCATATTTTTTTAACTTTTCTAGAAAAATAACATAAATTGGATATAAGACTTACTTGGAAAAAAATACATTAGGGATAAAGAACAGACAACTAATTTGTTTTATATTTTTCTCAAGAAGAAGGAATCCATACCTGGTGCTTGAAACCAAGCTGAAATTTAAGTCTATATAGGTCAGAGATTGTATATAAAAACCTACTGTTGCTGTTTTCTTCAATAAATTTAATCCTTAATTCTATTTAAATACATATTGTTATCTCTACAATAAGTGCTGTACTCAGCCTCCATAAAGAATTTCCTTTGGTAGCATGCAGATACCAACATGGAAATCCACAACTGGAAAAAAGATGCAGAGAACAACTAAACACAAGACTGGTTGCCTGTCCTCAATCTGATATCTACAATGCAGCCTCTTTACGCAGGGATCAGGGGACACTATGGATGAGGTGGCAATAAGACTGTAAGAGCCAGATGGTCATGAAATCTCAACAACATGGTAGCCTAAACAAGACATTCACAATAACAACACCAGTTAACATGCCATCTATCCATGTAGATCAGAGAAATCTCACAATGTTTTCTTCCCACATATCAAGAGCTATAGGCCATTATGTGACTACCAAGAATGGAGCATCAATCTTCTCCCGGTATAAGACTGGGATAGGTTATTTAATCCTAGTTAGTTGGATTTAAATATGTATATATGTAAGCTACACAAAATAGTTTCAGAGAAATTCTTATGGGTGTTTGTATGTATGTGTGTGTGTATGTGTTTGTGTGTGTGTGCATGTGTGTGTTTAACAATTATACTTTTTATAAAAGTAATGAATTTGAATTTGAGTCAGGGTGGATTTGAATACATAAAAGGAAAGGATAAAATTTATGAGATATAATATTGATATGAACAAGTCTCAAAAATTACATAATCCCCAGGCAGTATTTGCTCAAGAACAGATCAAATTCTTCCATCATCAATCTGCTATTGGTTCTTGTAAAGAGACACCTTAGAGACAAAAGCAGTTATTTAGAGAAGTAAAGCAAAAAGTTGGTGAAGCCTGGACACCTTTAAAACAAAGAAGTGTGGCATATGCAATTTTTAAGCAAATTAAAATAGATATAGACATGGTAAAGTTTCAGTATTACAGATAGATAATACATAGATGATGATAAACATAGATTGATGGATGTATAGGTATAGTTATACACACACACACACACACACACACACACACACACACACACACACACACACACACACACACATATAATGTTCATGTTGGCTCAAATGATAAGGCAAGAGATCAGTTCACATATCCAGAATCAAAGTCCATTGATAGGATTTAGAGGTTTTAATTACATTTCCACGCTAAACATTCTGTTCTACTCTTCCTGGGAGTCTAGGTCTGCACTCAAATGAGTCACTTTCGTGGATACAATGACACCTTTTCTTCTCTGAGGCATCAGAACTGTTAGTTGTTTATCTCCAGAAAAGTGACAATGGGAACGCCACAATGAACTGTTCATTACACGTTCTTTCCTTTACTAGTTTTCTTGATTCAAATTGGATCCATGGAATGTCCAAACTAACTCTTCACTGTTGCTGAAATAATCCTTTATTGACTTGCTTAGAAATAGAAACTAAATAAAGAACCATTTGCTGATGATAAGAAAAAGGCAGGCACTTGATTGAAATTGGAAGGGAAGATGACTTTGGGGCAGAGAAAGAGGGAGACACTGAATTACAGAGAAAAAAAAAACTGTGTTTCTGTGCAAATGAGTATCCTTAGGTCAAAATGGATAGGAGTTTATGAAAAGCAGTGAGGTATATGAGTGGGTCAGCTGTAAAACCAAAGGAAGATAAGTGATGATATGATTGACAGGATGTAGTTTTGTAAAATAGATTCACACTAAAGAGGGCATCTTGCTATCAGAGAAGATAAGCCTTGACTCACTGGTATAATCAGAGGGTATACTATTAGAAAAATTCCTTTCATAGTCTTGGAAAATAGGGAATTGAAGAAAATAAAATAAACCTAGTATCAGGTCAGAATTGTCTTTAAAAGAAACAATGAGAACTTGAACAATAAAAAGAAAGAAGAAATATTTTCCTAATTATGGAATGGTTCAGGATAGACTCACTAAATGTATTCCTTAACAAAATGCTCCTTGAGTATTATAGAAAGCATACCTATATACAGTTGTTTAAAATAGAGACAATTATAATATATTAATCCTTTATTTTAATTTGGCTGAAAGTTATCAAAATACACACATACCACATACACATGCACATGTTACAGTTGTGGTACCTTATAATCCCAGCTTTAACATACTACATATTTACTATATTGTCAAAGCTTACTATCTCGTCAAGGTTTAACTTTTTGCTTCCTAGAAAATATCTGGTTCATAAAAATTATTTAGTGTTTCCAATTGTGGAATAAAGCTGGTTTCTCAAGGTATAAAAGGTAAAAAAATCTTTCTTTTTATGACTCCATTACTTTCCAAATATCCTATTTCCAAACTACATCACATTGAATATTAGGTTTCAGCACACAAATATGTAAATTAGGAAAATACAAATGTGATAAAAGGAAATACAAATTAAGGGCAAGAATGAGTTTTAGCTTATTGCTGTAGTTTTAAGCAAAATATAAGACTGGATTTTCCACTTAGCTTATTTTTACATGTACCTCTTTATTTTCAAGTAATATTTTAATAGTGATTATAATAAAATAATTACCTACTCCTTTTATAGCATACAAACATAAGATATCTCTGAAATGACAATAACAATTTGTCCACCAGGATAAAAATTAAAAGAAACTGTGTTGTATTAGATAGAATATGATAAAGCAACTTATAGAAGGAGGAATCTATATGGACTTATGGTTGTAATAGATTTTTCTCATCAAAACTCAAGGTAAAGAAGTAGATGGAAAAAAATGTCTTTCTCGAAATAGTATCATGGTTAAATACCACACTGCCTCTTCTCCAGAGCACTTAAATTACTAAATGTGGTATAATGGGATGGGCTTTACAACAGACATGAACAAATATATCTCAATGTGATGGCCCTGAATTATTTGGTAGCTTTTCCATCCCTGACAGTGCCACTTAATTAAAACTTGTCCTGTGTTCTGTTTTTCCTACTAGCATCTTCTACTTGCTGCAATCCAAGTCTTCCTAACCTGGAATGATTCTGGATGTTAGTTACATATGTAAAAATAATTAAATACTTACCTAAAAATTATCTACCTGAAGCTATTTTACTTGCTGTAATGTTTAATTGTGAGAAAAATGATATATACATTGGTTATTTTCTTGAAATGCATTATTGACTATATTATAAGAAAGTTCAAATATTTCTTCTTATAAGAATTTTTGAAGATGATTCAGAGAATTTGAAGTTTAAAGTATGAGTAGCAAGCAAACAAATTGTCCTTTAACATATTAAAATTATCTTATAGTTTCTTTTCTATTCTTTATTGTAGGCATACTTCTTTTGAAAATTATCTTTTTAAATATCTTCTTTTTTATTTCTTTTCTGCTAACTTTAGGTTCTGGGAATGCATTTAAATGAATTTACATAAAACAGTGTGACAGTTGATATTTAAGATGCAATACAGTAATGCATAAAAGTCAGCAGTGAATAATAACTCTGGAAGATGGAAGAGAAGGGTAACAGAGGCGAGAATGGGCTCTTTGGAAAGATAGAGATTAAGAATACATGACATGAACTATATCAAGAAAACTGACTTAAATTGACGAGAATTTAATGAATATAGCTTTCTATGTCAAAACAGAACTTGCATGCTTCTTAGTTGTCAGACTTTAGTGTGTGTCTTTTGTCCCAAGGATTTAGTGGTACTCCTCATGACAATGTGTATTAATTTTCAAATTAGCTTCATCTGACAGCTTGTGGTTCCTTAAATTACATGCTTGCTAAAATAGAGAGCACAGAAAGAAGTTAGTCAAGAGGATTCATGTTGTTAATCTGAATAACACAACCAGACTAAAATTGTGTTCCCAATAATCATAACCAAAACCCTGTAAATAGAAAAAAAGAAGTTAAAAATGAAACACAAACCATTTTCTTACTATTCTATACATTCATTTCACACATTTATGTTGTATGTGTGTGTGTCTCTTTGTATATGTGTGTTTGTGTGTGTGTGTGTGCATTTATATATCAAGGTACATCTTCCACAATGGTCATGTAGAGGTTAGAAGACAAGTTTGAGGAATCATTTTCTCCTTCTACCTTGTGGATTCCTGTTGTCAAATTCGGGATGACTGTCAAGCTACACATTCCTTTATCTGCTGAGTCATTTTTGTCTGGTTGATGAGTATAGTTGGTGTCAATTATTAGCAACTGATTAAATGGTTAATGTTTATCAAGGGTTTATAGAAAACACTCACTGATACAAGAGATTGTATCAGTTGGGCCATTTCTGGAAAGTTGGACTGACCCACGTAGCAGAAGCAGCTCTGGTCCTGTCTCCAAGACTCTGAGGAAGTGAACAGGAAGAGAAACTTCATGTACCGTGTCTTAAACTGGGCTGTCCATTCCCTGTACATAGGTCCTCAAGGCACAAAGGCCACACTTCCAGGTCAAGGAGATGTTGCTTCATTCCTGCTACATCTCCCCTTTAGACTAATGAAGTTTTAAACCTAAATATAAAACTATATACAATAGGCACAATTATAAGATAATATCCAGAAGAGGGAAAAAGCAAATAACAAGCAAGGTCAAACTACAACTAACAAGAACAATTAACACAAAGCATATGTTATATGTCCAGAATATTGGTAAGGGGCAATATACAGAGATTATGCCAAAGCTGTCCATCTTGAATAACATGAATCTAGTACCTCAAGGTTCTTAGCTACGATGGCTATAACCTTAGCTATCTAGTTTTCAACCTCATCAAAAGGCTGAGAAAAAAATATTATCTGTGTTAGCTGAAGTGCAAGCAAGCAAACTCAAAATTTAGTAAGAGAAGACAGTGACAGCCAGTCACCAACAGCTTTTCTGAAACTTCGGAGCATCCAAGTTTTAGACTACAGGCTTAGGGTATCTGACAGATATCTTCAGAAGCAGAGTGTTTTGAAAAAAACATCTTATCCTGTTTTGGCAGGTTTCAGCAATCTCTATCTTTTGTCCTGCTTGTCCAGATTGGACAACATGCTTACTGTTAGCAGTTAAGGAAAGGTCCAGTCTTTGCCCAACAGACTGTTATTTACAAAGGAAGAAAAACAGAAATAGAGTGTATTAAAACCCAATGTCAGGAAGTTTTGGAGATATCAGAGGGAATCTACCCACAGTCTATGTGGGGATATAATAAAAGCTCCAGAAGTTTTGAAGATCTAACCACAGTCAGTCTAGAAGGATCAGAGAGTGGTGATTCAAACTTTTAATCCGAGCACAGGGATTATCCTGGAGTGGTGACCTACACCCTTAATCCCAACTGAGTTCAAGGTCATTTTTGATTACAGAAGGAATTCCAGGCTCCCAGGAAGGCAGTGGTGGGGCCACACCTTAATTTACCATAAGAGTATTTAAGGCAGGGATAAAAAGCCAAGGAGAGGAAGCCAAGAGAAGCGAGGCTGAGGAAGCTGGAGACAGCTGGGTAAGATCTGACTGTGGTGTTTATTCTCTCTAATATCTCTGACTTTCTCAGAGATCTATCCCCGAGTCTCATTTATTCATGCAACAACCCAACATTATTTCAGGAAAGAAATAGTGTTACCAGGAGCAATCTCTGTCTCTTGTAGCCAAATTTTGAATAACAAAACATTTAAATGCCATATTCTCTAGGTCTATGAAGTGTCTGAAGACTGTATATCCATTTAATATATACTGCCTTATATCTACAAGACCTAATTAACATGACTGTTATATGACAAACATAGGTAATTATGAACAGTAATTCTTATCAACTTAGATAACCTAAAGACTAAGGCTTATATTATAAAGGTGTATAGTTTGGGGACAAAGACTTTAGGTATGACAATCATACAAAGATCTTAAGCAGTGGTAAAAATTATAGTATAACATGGAAACAATATCCTTAACATGTATCAATATACAAAATGTACTAAACAGAGGTAGAATATATATATATATATATATATATATATATATTATGACAAAAATAACTAAAGAAAGAAATGTAGAATTTTTATAGTACAAATGACAATAATATTCTTAATATGCATTAGTGTACAAAATATTTTAAACAAAGGTACAAGCATATGTACAATGTAACAGATATAGATTTAAGTTTGTATTATTATACAAATTATCTTCATTAAACATATAAATAATTTCACATTTGTATCAATAGATGAGAATCCATACCAGTACAAATTGTCTAAGGCTAATATTTGGCTAAATTTGTTCATAGGTAGGCACAATAATCTCCCTATAACTGTCCCATCTACTCTTCTACTTTCTTTCATTTTCTTTTTTTTTATTATCTAATATCTTCCACAGTTTTTATTCATTTCTCATCAGTTTTAATAAAATTAAAGGTTAGTAAGGTATTATACAATCTGTCTCTGGGTGTTTTTGATTCTTCTTTCTGTTTCTGAACCATCTATTTCATACAATATGTATGTATATACATACAATTATTGTATTTCCACAACTGCTTGTTCTATAGAATTCTGTGGTTACCTGTTATATACATTATAATATTTATAAAACATTTACATCCTTTGGGAAACATATGCTGGTGAATTGTTGTTCTTAATTTGTACAGATATTTCCATAATGGCAATGACTTCCAAAAGGTGAATAATTATAGAATCAGCCCTTCCAAAGCTAAGATCAGTTGCCAATTGAAATCCTGAATAGGTATTAATGGTATGGTGCTAATATTTTAATTTCCAAATTCTGAAGAATAAACCACATCTATCTGCCAAAGTTCATTTATACTGGGATCAAGGGAAACCTCCAAGAACTGACAGGATGTTCCTGGCTAGGTTTCCAACCAATAGTGTAGGGATTGCCTAAACAGGACTTCCTCTATGATCAAATGAATAACCGTCCTAAGTATCATCACATAACCTACATCCAACAAAGAATAGAGACAGAGATCCATGGTTGAGCACTGGCCAGAGCTCCTGATCCAGCTGAGAGCAGAAAGGAGAGTCAGCATGAGCAAAGAAATAAGGATTATGAGGAGGAGTCCCACAGTGATGGCTCCTGGAGCTCTAGGGAGCTGACTGAATCAAGAACAGCCACTGGGGAGCCATCAGAAAAAAGAGTTAGGCCCTCCAAGGGTATGCAACTGTCTATTGGCCTGGGCAGTATGTGGAGCCTCCAGGGGTGGGATCAGACTGTGTTCCTGTGAATGGGCTGGCACCTTGGAGCTCATTCCCTGCAAAGGAACTCCTAAACCAGTCTTGACTTTGAGATGAGGAAATTGGATTTTCTTGGAGTGGATGTGCCAGCTGAGCTCACCCACCTTGTGACTCCTTACTTTTTGGGGAGGGGGATGGGAAGGAGGAAGGCTGAAGGCTGACTGGGAGGGATTGGGAAAGGGAAGGTAGATGGATCAGGGGAATACAAGGATAAAAAAAAGATATCTTTTATAAGAAAAATAATAAAATGAAGAAAAGAAGGAAACAACACAAATGATTGTTTCTTGCAGGTAACAGTGTTTGGTTATAGATTTAGCAAGTAGAATATTACTTTACAATTTCATTGGCTTAGTGCCAAGTAACAGAAAATCCCCCTTTTAATCCTTTTCTATTAACATGCTGTTTTGTGAAATTCAGATGCCTCTACTACATTTCTTATTAATAACCAACCAATCTTATCATTACCTTGTACTAGAGAACCTAGCAAACCCAAAGGGGATTCTGATGTGTGTTATATATAGGATGATCTCCATTTCTAATAATTTTCTGTAATTGTATAAATAATGAAGTTAATTCTGTTTCATCAAGAATAAAGTAACAATTTCAATATATAAAACAACTCAGCATATTGAGAGGCAGCAACTATACTGAGGAGTCTTGTGAAAATCTGTTAGTATCAAAAAATGGATATAATTCTGGCTTTTGTACAAAATTGTAAGGGCTTTGAACCACTTTACTTTACTCTCCTAATTTATATACTTCATTTTCTGATTTATTTGCATCAGTATAAGTTTTAGGGATTCCAAAATAGTTAAATAGTTAATACAATATAAGGAATGATCCATTTTTCTTTTAGAAATTGTATTGCTTTTAGAATAATGGTTTTTATTCTTTCACCAAAATATTACTACAAGCTATTTACCAATATTCATTAACCTTCCATAATTAGGACATTTCCTCATTAATTAAAAGTATTACAATTGCTGCTAGATCCATTTCTGTCAATTGACAAAGCCTTTCAAAATCAAGTTAGGAATCTTCTCCATTATATCTTCAATTTTTTATTCAGCCTATGTGGCAGAAATATCTTTTCTAAGATAACATTCTCAGTCTGCATCAGGAGACCTGTTAGTTGGGGATAGCCTAAAGGGTAATATAACCAAAATATAGTTAAGCTCCAGGTTGCATGGGCATCTATGTATGCCCTTCATTTTTTTTTTTTTTTTTGATAATTCTCTAGGACTATTTAAGTCCTTATCCCCTTATAGGTGCTAGCCAAATGTAAGAGTTCTTGTTTTTCTACCCAAATAGTGGACAGTAAATAAGTGATGTTCACTAGCAATTTCTGAAAATCATTAAGAGTCTGCAATTGATCTCTCATAAGATGTATTTTCTGCGGGCTAATTCTTTTTAGGTCTATTTTATAGCCTAGATGATTAATAAAACCTCATCTTTGTATCTTATTGGTAATCCCCAGAGAGGTAAAACTTTCTTTAACTCTAGGAACATATTTTTTAAATATCTAAATTTGAATATTGTAATAAGATATTATGCATATAATGGTCAATTATAAATTTTCCAATGGAGTTTTTACAAAAAAAAAAAAAAGGCACAGAGCAGGGCTATTTAACATTCTCTGTAGTAGAACCTTCTATTGATATCTCTTAACTGGTTGAGAATTATTATAAGTGGGCACGGCACCGTGAGTGCAAATTTTTCCTATTCTTGAAGAGGTATAATTAAACAAAACAAAACAAAAACCTTTTAAGTCAATTACTATGATAAGTTGTTCTCTAGGTATCGAAAAGGCCAAGGGTATTCTAGGCTTTAAAAAGACTATCAGCTGAATTACTTTATTTATGGATCTCAGGTCTGTCAGCCTTTTCCATTACAGATTTCTTTTTAATAACAAATACAGGATATTTCCAAGAACTGGCGGATTCTTCAATATGTTGACCATTTAACTGCTCCTGAACCAGCTGTTCTCTTTAGTCATAGGCCATTGTTCAACCCATATTTGTTTGTCAGTGCCATTTTAAGGGTAGGTTTCTTGATGCTTTTGAAAGTTCAACAGCTATTGTGCCCTATTTATGTAAATAGTGTATGTTTTATAGAATATCTTATTATTCTCAAAAACATGACTGGGTTCATGGCTCATGGCTGAGCTTAGAGGATATTCCATTGCTTTAGAAGGTCACGATTCTAGAGATTCACTGCAAAATTGCCACATATCACTGCAAATTGGAACATATGCCTTCAACCTTTCTTTTTTTCCCTCCGGCCCTTTGCATTCAAGCCATTTCATGCCTTGTTTTACCTGAGATATAATTCCAATTTTTCTTAATTGATCATTTACTTCCTCCAGAGGCCATTTCTGATACTTTGAGTGTGGGAGTTATAATAGATACATCAGCCCCAGTAATCACCAAGTCTTGAATAATAATGGAATCTATTTGAACTTATAATTTTGCTCTTTGTCTAATTATTGAAGTCTGCTAGAGTATTTGTTTTATAGGTTTCCTTGAAAATTTGATTCATTCTTTAAAGTTATTCTAACCTCCAGTGCATTCAGGTTTTTGTCTTGTTTTGTTTCATTTTTATTTGGCACTGAATCTTCTAGTTTCCTGAGAACATTTCCTCCACAATCACTGGGAATAATTGGACAATATTTAAATTTGACACCTATGATTTGGGGCCCCTCATGAGAGGTCTCAAGAGGTGTTTCCAGATGATAAAGGGTTGCCTTGCTTGTCCCTTGTAGATCTACATTTGTTGGTCTATTGTAGGTTTTTGGTAAATCTTCTGCAAAATCCAGAAGGTAAGGACCTTCTGCTTAAGTTATTCCTAGAAGAAACATTAGTTCTAGGAGTCCTGTATATAATTCCTTCTTATATGGCCTGATTTAGTACAATTAAACAATTTGATAACTTGTTATCTTTTCATCAAATTAAAAATCACTGGTCCTACCCAAAACACATTATCATAATTGATGAATGAGCAGTATTTGGAACTTTGTAGAATAAGATCACATTATGTTCCTGTGCATTAACTGCTATCTTGGAGCCCATTCCTTACAGAGGAATACCTACCATAGCCTTAATATTGGAATGAGAGCATCTGGCCTACCTCAAATGGATACATCAGATTGAACTGACCGACCTTGGGGCTCCTTGCTGTCCTTGGGGAATGGATGGGGGGATGGGGCTGGGGAGGCTGAGGGATGACTTTCAGGGATTGGGAGGACATAAGAGAGGGCAAGAGGGGTATACATGAAAAAACCTTTTAAATAATATATATATATATACATATATGTATGTATATATATGAATAGCTATAAAACATAAGTGGAATGAATACTATTTTCTATAATAGCTTCCTTGATTTTTATATCTCTTATATGTATAAGGTCTCAAATATATTCTACAAAACTTCCTGGAAATTTACCACTTTTTTTGTCTGAATAGTAACTGGATAGATCATAGAACTGGAAAAAAATGAACCATGAACATTTACAATTTTAGGTAAATCATCTCTAACTCCATAAAATATCAGTGATGGTTGTTCTAACTGCTCTGAGTTTATCATGCTTTAACATTCTTCCTAATTATAGCAAAGAAATCTTCTAATTGCTGGAATTTAGAAACAAATGGCTTCTCCAAGGTCCAAATCTCCTGAATAGCATATCTTTCTCATGATTCCATTTTATATTCTCATGATTAACATATCATTATGCAGATTTAAACTTCTTCATCATAGATGTCCTACCATCTGCAGAAAATACCTATACAAACTTAATATTTACTTCCAAGAAGGAAGCTCTATCTATCTAAAAGTTTGTCACAACCAGTTTCTATAGAATTAACTTTGCATGCCAGTATACCACTGGCAGATTCCATGCTATGCATCTCAGAAGTAAATTTGTCATTTTTAGTCTACATAGCCTCTATTAATCAAATTAGTGTCTCATAATTAGTATTGTTATCAAACCATTTTTAGAGATATAAGATGTAGGATCAAGCTAAGAGTTAATAGAATTGTGAACATGTAACTCCCAGTGATGTTATACATATCATGCAAAATTTCCTCAATTGTAGTAGGATATTATCTGATTCTCACCACAAATGAGTCAGTTTTTTTTTTATTTTCATTTTTGAATGCTTTATTTTTTATAACTTAATTTTTCAATCAAAAGTATATGAATTTGAGAGTGGGGTGGCTAACTACATCTCCCTAGTCTGCCAGGTGCTGGTAAGGGTGAAGGAGAGATGCCAAATTCCAAATCCCATTCCCTGTCATCTACAGCAGGAGTAGGAGATTATCCTTCCCCTTACCATCTACAACACTTTTGAAAAGCCCCTACATCCCCCTTGGCAGAGCACTAAAGAGGACTCTTGGCTGAGGGCAGATGAACAAGAGAATTTGAGCTTGGCAGAACTGGCTCCTCCACTCAGCTGCCATATAGTGGCTTGGGCAAAGGAAAGACAACTCCACAACACCATCTTCTGATTTGTGGCAGTTCTGAGAGCTGGAACTTAAGTCATAAAATTGGAAATACAGTCTCTACCACTCACCAACTCAAGCACTCAGGAGATTGACCCTTTTACCTAGCCTGAGCACCACCTTACAGCTGGCCCTGGTGCTTTAGATGTGGGTGAGCTGATTCTAGAGGCATGGATGTAGAGGATCCTGGCCCTTGCTCATTGCTGCACAGAGTGAACTAGCCAGGGAATTACAAGAGAGCTTGCTTAGTGGTGAGAGCTGGCAGGATGACCAACTCTACAAGGTTCAGAACCAGGGTTATGTATTGACCTACCCCAACATGCTCCACACATATAATCTTCCAGAGAAAGCAAAGTGGCCAGTCCTGTAGACCCAGACCTACAAGATCTCCATGACTTAGACAAGAGGGCATTCTAGGGAAACCCCAGAGAGGCCTCAAACCAGAATAATCACTGCAAGAAACACTTTCAAGTAAATATATAGATGAAAGAATATGTGACTCACTGTCAGCTTTCATGATAAAATTTTATATTTTCTTTTTATCCTATTAAATTTTATTTTATCTTGTTATATTTGAGAGAAGGTTACAAGGGAAGAGTGTGGATAGGAAGTGAAGGGGTGGTCAAAAGGATTGAGATGTATGGTATGAATGACACAAAGCATAAATAAAACTAAAAATGCATATGTGTATACATTTTGAAGGTTTTTGGTACATATTGTTTTGATTTTCAAAACAGGGCTTCTCTATGCAGCTCTGGCTATCCTGGAATTTGCTTTTAGTCCTGGCTGTCCTTGAACTCAGAATTCAGAGATCTACCTGCCTCTGCCTCACTAATTCTGGAATTAAAGGTGTATACCACCACCATGCAGCAAAATCTACTTTTGCATTTATTTGTTTTTATTCATTTATATTTCTGTCTCTGATTCTATTTGTCGCTTTCTCTTTTACTCTGGTGTGAGTGTGTGTGTGTGTGTGTGTGTGTGTGTGTGTGTGTGTGTGTGACAATACATATGCAGAAGTCAAAGAAGAATTTCTGAGTGTTGGTTCTCTCTACCATGTGGGTTTCAGTTATGAAACTCTTGGTGCAAATGCCCTTACCTGCTGAATAATCTTCACAATCCTTATTTTATTAATCTGTAATTGTCATTCATTGTGGACTCTTACAATAAACAGAGATTAATACAACATGAAATTTGGGTGTTAGAAATAAAATGCGTCCATGTAATATGAAGGCAAATGGGAGAGGAATCTATGTAGAAAGCTCATGAGCCAGAGGAAGGCAGAAAGCAAGACTGGGCAAGTATAGAACAGTAGGGGGAAAAAAAGTAAATAAGAACAGTATATGGTTCGTGCCTTTACTTCTAATATTTGGGGGGGGGGGCAGAAGAAGACAGATCTCTGATTTTGAGGCAAGCCTGACCTATATTGTAAGTTTCAGCTACAGAGAAAATTTCTTTAAAGACAAACAAAAACCAAACCAAAACAACAACAAAAAGTCACAGACAAAATACGACTGGGCAAGAAAGTATCACAATAAATCTTATTATTCTGTGTGCTAACGTAAACATTTTAAAGAAATAATAGTGGGCAACTATTCAAGACTTTGAAAATTACCAGTTTAAAAGCATTATGTCTAGACTGTTATATTTAATTTTTAAATTTAAGATAATGTTTACAAGTAGAAAATAGTCTGTAATGAAAAAGATTAGAAAATTAATAAAAGCAAGGTCAGTGATTACAGGTTTGTGGCTAAAACTTGATAAAGATTCCTAATAATGTATGAGCTATTATGCAATTTAACATTTAGATAGTAAAGAAAAAAATAAAGAAGATGTAAATAAAGGCAGGAAGGAATATAGAATAACATCATGTGAATGCTACAAAGAACATATTTTGAACTACCAGTATTAAGCAATAGAGTCTAGGTTTTCAATAAAAGCAAGCATTTTATTCTGTTATGTTTTCTTGTAGTATAAAAGTTCTACAATTATCTTTTACTGTGGTTTATTAATATTAAGCAAGTTAAGTTCCAATGAACCCCAAGCAGTAATTTTTATTTTAAAATTCTATTTAATTTTATTTTTTCTCAACATTGGGTATTTTTTTAAAAAAATATTATTAATGTGTGAATTTCTAAAATTGTGGCCATTAATTTCTTAAATATTTTAAATTATAAAAGTAGTGTGGTCCAGGGTGTGACAGGAAAAGGAGGAATTAGGAGAAGAGTTGTCACTGAGATAGGGAGGGAGGGAGGGAAGACTCAGTAGCATGTGATTGATTTAAGGTTTCTGTTTATTTTGAACAAAGAGGAAACAAAGATAGTTTCTTAGTAACACCATTTTCTTGGGTGTGCTCTGTTTGCTGGCCATGAAGAGAGACACGGTCTCTTTAAAAGAACTTATTGATTCAGCCCTATCTGCAAAACTATGTGACAAGAGAATGAGAATATTTTAAAACCTCTTCTAGTTAAAAGATGGTTAAAGATTCACAATAAAACAGATTCAGATAAAAAAAAAAAAACCCTGTAAACAGGTTACAATGTGTATAAAAGGTATATAGGCTTCCGAGAGAAAAGAGAGAAGATAAAGTCTTTAAAAAGAGAAGTAGAGTAATGAAAATATAATAGGCCATGTAAAGATGGAAAATAGACAAAAAATCTAGATTTTGGTTGCTATTGTGTTTTCTTCTAATTTTTTAACTGTTAATGAGCTAACTGCAGAAAGACAATGGATTGCAAATGCAAAGGCTACTAAGTTAAACACAATATATATTTTAAAGGTATTTTGATTTTGAAATTTGTGTCTAAGGATTTATTGCTTTGGAAGAGTTCTGCTTTTGTTTCCAAAGAAGATGAGAACCTGTGGATTGCTTCCAGGCAAATATGGTTTCATCAACCAAGACCCCTTAAAAAACACCTCTGATGGAAAGAGATAGCCATATCAACTTCAGGGCTTCAGATTATGATCCAGTCTCAAGGATTTGTGAGATTTTCAATGCCCCTTAATCAGCAGAAAGTAGTAATATAAAACTACGCCCAAATTCCCAAAATATTGCTTATAAATGTTTGTTTTCATTATAAATGGTTAATGGCCATAGTTAATCTCTTTCTAAGAATAAAAAGGGGATATGGTATATGAATAATTTTTAAAAAATTATATTATTAAATTTACTTAGATCAAAAAATCAGCTGTTAATCTTGAAATGTTTTACATTGGTTTAGATTTTGGTTTATTGATACAAATTTAATGCCAATTCTCTTATGCTGTATGTGTTTTTCTACTCTTGTTTAAGATATGATGTTTATGTAACTGATTTAAAATTGTAATGTATAATTAAGAAATGCATGTTAGTTAGATTTTTAGGTATACAAAGATATAATTCAATTAGATAGGTAATCTTCAAACACTTCTAAGACCTATAGAATATGGTATTTAAAATATTTTAAGAACTTATACTTTTCTGGACAGTGAGACAGATTTACTCCTGGCAGCACCAATCTCCTTCAAGAGAAAAATGGGCATCGAAATAACTCCATATGGAGTCTACTCTCTTTGTGGCAATGGTTAGCCACTGGACAAGAACCTGTTCTTGTATTGACTGCTTGACAGTATGCTGTTTAAACTGGACATACAGGTTCCATAGGAAGATGACCTCTGAACTTTGGCAGAACAAGCCAAGATGGTCATTCATGTTCCTGCTTTACAGAAAAAAACTGTCAGACATTCTTCTGGACTTGAGGAGAAGCAACTGATGAACTGTGCCAAAATGGGCAGAGCAGATTTCCTGCTTCACTGAAACGAAAAGAGACTGGGCCCCAGCTTTATAAAGGAACTTTGGGTGACTGTCCAGGCTGATATGTGTCATCTCTGTCCTTTCTAGATTTTAGAAATTGCTTGCACTTCTGGTTTACTTGGGTAAATATTTCCTTCTGTGGTCTTTGATGTAGTTGAAGATTAGATAGTTATAGGTATAGTTTTTCTTAGTCATTTAAAAGGTATATTAGATATAAAACTTTAGATTCATAAAGATAAGATAGATGATAAAATATTTTCTTTAATTTTGCCAAATACAAATAGACTAGATATTATAACTATAATTTTTGATTGATAGCTATTTTGTTATATGTAATATTGCTATGTTAAAATTGAAACCTTCCTTTTTGATTAGACAGAAAAGGGGAAGTGATGTGGGAATGCCTTTCTGTATGCTGTGAATATCAACCTTTAAATAAAAGAGCTGTTTTGGGCCATAACAGGCACCATAGAAAAAGTAGGAGGTGAGCATACGTAGGAGAAGCAGGGCAGAGTCAGGCAGATTGAGCCAGCCACCCTAGAAGAAACATGTAAAGAACACAGGTGAGCCACAGGCCACGTGGCAGACAGATTAATAAAAATGGGTTGGTTTAAGATGTAAGAGCTAGCTAACAATGTGTCTGAGCCATAGGCCAAACAGCATAAAGTTAATTTAAGCATCTGAGTCATTTCTTGGGGCCTGAGCAGTGAGCAGCTGGGCGGCTAAGGGGTCTAGCATGGCAGGGTCAAGGCCTCTGGCCGACAGGGACCAAAAATCCCCATTGTCACAGATCAGTACCTTATTCTACCATCATCAGTGAAACTTCCTCTTGCAGCAGATGGAAACAAATAGAGTCCTGTAGCCAGACATTATGCAGAGAAAGGAAGAAAGAGAATAAAATCTTGAAACACATATACTTAGAAACAGAATGTCTCCATCAAATCCCTCCACTCAAACTTAGGGAGCAGCAAGGCAGAGAGGATGTGAGAGTTTAAAAGAGTTGGGGGCACCAGTCAGTAATGGCTCTAATTAAGGCCCTATAAAATCAACAAGGAATGTTCATTTGGACTCACAGAGACTGGAACAGCAATAACAGAGCTTATATGCACCTGCACCAGGTTCTCTCGGTATAGATTATTGCCTTCAGTCTAGTATTTTGGGGGACTCCTTAGTGTGTGAATGAGTCTTTGGTTCATGTGCCTTCTCTTGGCTTCTTCTGCTGACTTGCCTTGTCTATCACTGATGTGATATATTTTGTTTTATCTTACTATATTTTATTTATTTTCATCTCTTAGAGACCTGTTCTTTTTTAATGAGAGACACAAAAGGAGTGGGTTTGAATGAAAGAAAGGTTGGAGAGGAACTGGGAGGAGTACAAAGAGGGAAAATGTAATCAGGATATATTGCACAGCAAAAAATCAATTTTTATTAAAGGGAAAAATAATAGCAAAACCAAAGATAATAATATGTGCTTAGAAAACCTCTGACCTATTATGTAAAAATATATGGAATCCAAATGTTCATTGCAGTTATTACACATGATAATGAGCTGAGGGGCACAAAACTTTTTTTTTTTATTTAAAAGCTGTTTAGTTTAATATGCACACTACTGTTCCCCATCCCTCCCCTCTTCCCACTCATTCTCCCCTTTCCATACCCGCATCTATTCCTCAGAAAGGACAAAGACTTCCAGGATGGTCAAGCCCCTGCCCCCACTGTCAAGGTTAAGTATGTTATACCTCTGTAGGGAATGGAGAATCCAGCTTGTGCACTAGGAATAAATTCTGGTTCCACTGTTAGAGGCCCCATAAACTGCCAACACCATTAAGCTTTCATCTACATTCAGAAGGCTTAGCTCAGTCCCATGGATGTTCCCCAGCCATCAGTTTAGAGTCAGTGAGAAGAAACTCCTTCCTCTTTCATGATTTCTAAATAAAGTTTAATATAATACACTTAAAATGTAAACTCAAATTTAATTAATTGATTAATTTATAGAGCTATGCATTAATATATTTGTAAACTTTATTCTGGGAACATGCTAATTTTTGAACAGATAAATGGATTCTATTTTGAAATATGTCAATTAAGAATATTTAAGTTGTTAATTGAATTTTAGAAGCCAATGAAACTGTCACATGGCAGGTGTTCTTGAATAAAATGGGACCCAATTTCCCCAAGAAAATGTCAATAGAGAGCCTGTGTGTGTGTGTGTGTGTGTGTGTGTGTGTGTGTGTGTGTGTGTGTGTGTTTGTGTGTGTGTGTAAAAATTATATTCAATTATTCCAAAGGCTATTATGACCTGATTCAATGAGAGTTGAGTGAAGGTCAGGGAAAGATGTGTGTGATCTAGATTTTAGTTCAAATGTAGTTTATAAAAACTGGTTTACTGGGATCATGTGGGTGGGTAATTGGAAACTATACATATTCCTAAAAGAATCTAGAAGGTACATGCTATAGAAATCATCTGACTAAAACATATGCGATTCAAAGTTAATTTTGAGTAGTTAAATATCTAAGTTATTTACTTTTACATTATTGTAGTTTGAACCTAGAGCCTTGGGCAAACTAATGAGCTGATAATTCATTTGCCTTCATTCATCCCTAACCCTTAGAGAAGCCTTCCTAATCATGGTTGCTTGGTTTTATGATTAATGACCCCTTTGTTGAGTTAAAATTCAGCAGGGCTGGGACTAGCCAAGATGTCACATTTGGAAAGAATGTCTGTGTCACATTATTTTATGATGAACTTGATGGAAAAAAATAATGCCCAAACTAAATTTTCTCATGATAAAATTGTTCCTGTAAAACCTTAGTAACTGTGGAATTGATAGCAAGATCACATCAACTCCCATTCTGTGTATATTGCTTCAATTCATTCATTTCAAAACTGAATCACATAAGAGGGTTGTTTCTGGCTAAGATCATTAAAACCTCATATACTATGAAGAGTCTTAAGTCATCCAAAATATTGTTTTTCTGTCAGAATTCTAGTCCTCCATTTTATACTATCAGTGGAAGAAATGAAGTTAATTGTCTCTGATAGAAACCAAGCCTTGCCTGCATCCCAGTCTTCCTTGAGTGTAAACTAATTCTTCAGAGTTTGGGTAAAGTTTACAAACAGTTGAGGATACACTTATTTACTTCATCTGAATATTTAGAAGGTAAACAAGGCAAGTCCTGTAAATAAGTATCACTATTCACAATCAAAGTTAGTAGTGTTGGAACATGCCGCTTTTTATTATTTTCAGTAGTTTGCACTTAAATAAAATCAGTGTTTTGATTTCTTAGCAATAGCAAATCTCTGTCATCAAAAATAAAGTGGAATTCATCACAGAATGCTTTGTAGTTTCCAAGTTAAAATCACAGAAAACATCAACTTAACAAATTATATTATACTCAGCACATGATCTTATTACTTAATTTAGCATATACAATATGGCTTAATGACCAAGCCTTTATGCTTTCTTAGTGTAAAAGTTATAATCTTCAAAGTAATGAAATATTTTAGTCTTGCATAGTTGATGCTTTATGAATTGCTCACAGCTTACTCCATGTCAGTCATTGGCTATATAATAAATGACAGCACTTCAATTTTCAGGCTGGATCATTTATCTGAAGCTCACTGATGTGTTATTAATTCAATCAGATGACTCTTCCCCACCCACAGTTTGTGAAGGGGAAGATGCAAACATTTTTCTTCCTTTGTAGTGGCTGAATATGCATCAATATGAAAAAAAGATACATGGTGCAACATCACAATATTTCTCTCCCTCAATGGGAAAAAATAATCATATTTATAACATTTCTTTTATCTCAATGATGTCTCCAGCCACTTTAAAAATTTTAAAAATTATGTGTTTATCTGGCTTCATATATTCACTCACTGAAACAAAATCATTTTTAGCAGTTCATGAGGATAAAAGGCCCTCAGGACAGTTGTGTTAGATCTATGATAGCACCTGAACAGCTGTAAAAGAATAATGTTTATTCTAAAATTTTCATGCGAATATGTGTATCTACTACAGAATCTCAGGTCTGGTCTCCTTTTGTATGTACCATATGATGGATCCAAATATGAAAGTATTGATAAATAATCACAGGGTATTGGGACACACACCATCTGGTAAAGGAAATGACAATATGCCTGTAAATAATGACATTAATAACCATCTGCAATTATTCACTGTGATAAGATTAGTTAATATCTTCATTGCTTTGTGTATTTTAAATAATTGGATATTCAAGATATTACATTATATAAACGTTACATAAATATTATTTCCACAACAATAATAAATATTCACATATGATCTCTCAATATCCTCATGCCTAGTACCTGAGTAACTCCAACACTGATATGATGAAAAGTCTAACATAAAACTATAACATTTGTACTATTACAGGTATTCAAAGTTTTTCAATGTACATACCTATATTTATTTGTGTGTCTGTTCTATACACATATTAGTTTTCAGTGATTAAACTTCTTATTTTTACCATTATTTACCTAATGTGTATATTTGATACAAATCTGTATTTTGTATGCACTTCAACTAATAGTTTAATTATTCATTTCAAAGCCGAGTAGAATAAAATAAAATAAAGAAAACTGCATGAATTTATTTCCCAGTAAATGTAAGGTTCTTAATTTGATAAGTGATTTTAAAAAAGTTTAATTGATCCATTTCTTCATTAATAAAGCGTTTGTTAAATATTCACTAAGTTCCAATGCAGATGTTAGACATTTAGAATAAACTATATTTCTTATGATCATGAAGCTTAGAGTCCTTGTATAGTTATAAATATAAATGTCATAGGTAGAATTTCATGCAGATATCAAACAGGCAGTCCATTACCCCAAAATGTATTAGTGGTGCAATTTAGAAAAAGAAGTTAGTATCTCAGAGAGACCTCCAAAATTGAGGATGAGATACTAGAAAAATGCACACTACATAGGTATTCTTGTAGCAGACTTAATATCTATTTCCAGCACTGACTTACACAAATAAAGCTCAAAGGT
The DNA here is from genome assembly GCA_033318265.1 of Phyllotis vaccarum. Lineage (NCBI taxonomy): Eukaryota > Metazoa > Chordata > Mammalia > Rodentia > Cricetidae > Phyllotis > Phyllotis vaccarum. Next base: position 58,065,438 of record JARWLC010000019.1, on the reverse strand, counting down.
ATAAATTACAATGGGAGTTTTAACAAAATGTAATAAATAATTTTCTTATATGTAGTCCCCCATTAAAATCTACCTAGCATTCAGCTACAAATTGCTTTTCATAAAAGGGACATCTGCTATAAGACCTACAACATTTGTCCATGCCAAGAAATCTGTTGACGTTTATCAATGCATATGTGATTTATTTTACTTAGGGAGGGAGTTCTTTCACCTCTTATCCCTGTCTTAAAATCTTCTGCTGTAAAGGTCTGCCAATAAGCTTGTCCTCCATTCTTCTTCCAGTGTCTGAGTTTGAGAGAACTATCACACTTCCCTATTCTTTCCTGAAATTCTTATTCTTCCCAGATGTCTGGATTCTGCTATGGTCTTCGTTTTCTTCACTATTTCTTCTAAAGTAAGAGTAAATTTTCACTAGACCACATAACTCTCTGCCTTTGACAGAATCAATCATCAATCTTCCTTTACAACATGCTATTCTCAATGCCTAGGAAAGCTTCCTTTTCTATTCTGCTTAGTGTTTTTTTTTTGTTGTTTGTTTGTTTGTTTTTGTCATGAGAGAGAAGCTAACCTTTCTGTGATGGCTTTTTCTCTTTCCCTATTTCACTCTTAGGAAGCTCTTTCCTTCGCTATGTTTGCATATCATTGCCTGTCCACACGTTAACCAGGCATTACTGGACAGGACTAGAATCACAAAACATTGGTAGATATTATGAGATGACCTGAAATTCTCCTTAGACCATATGCTGAAATACTGACTTGCGGTACTTCACAACATGACTTGTTTAGAAAGCATAATATGCTCAGTGTTCCCAGAAGTAGTTAAATTGAAATGAGGTTCTTAAGGTTGATCTTCACCAACTATAACTGCTACCTTTTTAAAAATGCAGAAATGACAAGTGTGTACCCACAGATAGATGTGCACAGAGAAACTTCAATATGAGGTGAGGCAAGAACATTGTATGAAAATGAAGGAAGAGATTGAAATGATGTACATATCCACCAACTGTTTTCAGCAAACCATTAAAGACAAGAGAAAGCCATTGAACAAATTCTTCCACAGAACAGTCAGGAAATACTGAAACTAAACATGTTCAATTTAAAACAGTTTTAAGACGTTAGAAGGAATAAAATTATATGGCTGAAGACACCCTGCTTGTATTATTTTGTTGAAGTGTAGGAAAATATTCAGAAGACAACCCAAGTTCCATTTTCTCTCATTCGATGTGAGCTACTGCCATGGGCAGCAAAGCAGATGTATGTTTTGTTCTCTATCAGATGTAAGGCTGACAATCTGCACTTAGCATTTCTTCTAGGAAAGGTCCCAAACTTTGGTTACAATTAATGCTATTATTACATAAGTTAAAATGGATATAGAACCATTCTGTATTTTAATTTTCATAAAGTATTCATGAAAGTTTATTGATTCTTATCATAAGATTCTAAGTAATGCTATCCAACACACTTGGCAGAATCAGTACTTTGCTCTTTTCTTGTAGTTCTATTGGATTGTTTTGCCCAATGGAGGGGTGATGCTAATTTCCCTTTAAACAGGCATTCAAAATAAAAAAGTACACCAAAAACTTGAATAAATAATTGTTTGTTTTAGAAAAAAAAAGATGAACATAGGTACCATAGTGTAAACACAAAGAAAATGATATATTTTTTCTTTTAATAATATGTATTCATATATGCACGTTTTTGTCAAATTACTTGTATTTATGACCATGAACTTTAAGTGAGAGTATATGTATTTTATATAAAGCTCCAATATTTATGAATTTAAAATTTTATGATAACTTGTTTACTTTATGAGTATTAATTGTTTTTAATCTCTGTTCACATAAATATTACTGAATAGAGTGTTATATTGTTTTGTATTATAACATAACAGTAAATTTAGCTTATTTTAAAGTATAATAAGCCAAGTATAGCCAAACATTAATATGAAAGTTAGTAGTAAGAATTTTGAAGCCCCGAATGCCATACAATATACGCCTTTGTATACTGTAATAGTGCTTTTTTATTGCTACTACAGAGACTTCTGTTTGCTCCCTTCATAGTCTACTCATTTTACTAGAAAACTAGTTCAATTTTAATGCATTAAACTATTTATTAAAGTTCAAGTAAAGGGGTGTAATACAGGCACAGGACCACTGTGAACACAAAAATGACTGCAGAGTTTCTTATAGGAATCATAAAGTAGTTTATAAAACAATTTTTATCAAAGTATACCATTGACATCATCTACGTTAAAAAATCACATTGTTCAAATACACTTTAAATTTTAAATGTGAAATAGCCATACTGATGTAAAGATATTATTTTAGAGAACGTCACTTTAAAATTGTTTTAATTACATTTGTTGAATCTATAATACTGGTTCTGACCAACCTTTTAATTTTCAGCTTGCTCTTTTCATCATTACACTGAACAATTGGACTTGTTAAAGGATGAATAATTCACAAAGTTAAATCTTCATTCAGTGATCTTTATTTTTACTCACTATACAATATCAAATATGTGGTCACTTTGTTTGAATTTGAAGCTTGAAATAGTTAAGGTGGAATAGCAATCTGACCTGATTCACACTTAGACAACAAACAGTATGCACAATCAAACTTTATAAAGTTAAAATAAATGTTAATGTACTTATTTAACTAAAATTATGATTATTTTAGCAGCTCATCTTTAAATAAATTAATACTTGATAAGAATGATTTCTAATACAAAGTATGACAAGGAATAAAAATAAATATGGCTGATATTAGTTTTTGAAAATAGATGTTTTATAAAAAAATAATAAAAACGTCATTCTGATTAGAAGCCTACTTAATAAGCAAAGTCTGGATATTTTAAAATGATGATTAGCAATTATTACATTAAAATTATTCTCATTTACTCAAATTCACTTAAACCTCATATTTCTGGGATTTAAAAACAAATCAGCAAAAAAGAAATGTTAGTAGAAGTTGTTATGGGAATGCAGATCAGCAGTAACTGAGACAGGCAAGGCTATCATCCATACTGTGTTGAAGGATACAAGAGGTGTTAGAGGACAATGTGATTACTGGGAAAAATAACACATTGTGGACTGCAAATGGCTAGGAGAAGAAACTCAGGTTTTCTACTTTAAGGGATAATAGACATTAAATAACTTTAAAAGCCAGATTTAATATTGTAAAACAAGTACAGGTACCAAAAGATCACATAGTACCCATGAATATGTTCAGTTTTATGTTTTACAGCTAAGTTAAGTTGCCTTAATTAAAAAGTAAATTCACTTGAAAAGGAAAACACTCATAACAATACAATCAGTACAGAGGAAGAGGTGAGTGAGGTCAACCAGGATGTCTGAATGTATTTCATAAAAGCAATAGGCCAAACAAGCCACAAGTGAAGACTGTATTCAGAGTAAAATGACTCCCTTTTACATAATGTATAATAATTTTGTATGTTTATTTCATTAGTTTTTACATAAAAAAGTCTTTTTTAACCATGTATTCCCCGCCCCCCTTCTTCCCTACTCCCATCCTCTCCCTGAAGAGGGCAAGTTCCAAGGTGGGTCAGCCCAGCATGGCACACCCACTCCATGCAAGTCTGATTTACTTATCCCAAAGTCAAGACTGGATTAGGTGTTAAGGCTGGAGAGATAACTCAGTCGTTAAGGGCTAGGCTCACAACCAAAAATAATTTTTAGGTTGTTAGCACAAAGCTATTCACAGACATTTTGTCTTGAAATATATGTCAACAACATAATATAAATTTCAAAATCTGCAATTTATAAGTAAAGAGTTACATAACCAGATCGTATGTAGGAAGTGAGGATAATGTGAATGAGAAAGGTTGAAACCAGAGTCCTAGTACTTCAATCATGTTATTATTCTTACCTTTCAATTTCATACTTCTTACCATGTCTCATGTCTTTCATATGCCTAAGTTATAAAGGAGAAGAAATTACAAAGTCCAATAGACAATACAATAGTTACAGGACTCCTCTCTCTGGATATTTTATGTCCAGTTGGAATTATCATGTTACAATATAATTGTATATTTTATTTGTTTTATATGTATATTATATATATGTATGTATGTATATGTGTGTGTGTCTGTGTGTTTGTATATGTGTGTGAATAGAGGTCATTAATTTTAGAGAGAAAAAGTTCAAGGAAGAACTTTAGAAAAAAGATAAGGGTAAAAGTTACCAGTTTTATTACAATTTCAGGAATAAAAGTATTATTAAAAAACTAAGCATTAATTTTTGAAAAACTGAAAGGCATAACATATCACCCAAAGACTCTGTTAACAAAAAAATAAATAAGATCAAAAGCCCTGAGTTCATTTTCTATTGGCCGTCTACTGGTCATGTGCCCTTAATAGTAGTTTGTTTCTCTAGTAAGACTTACTTGATATGGTTATCAGCTGAGAGAGCTTCATGGATGAGGGCACGTATCCACCTCTTCTTCAAGCTCCACAAGCCCATCTGGTGCAGACCTGTGCAGGCCCTGTATGTGCTGTCTCAGTTTCTATGAGTTCATGTATATGGGTCCTATGATGTTTGGAAGACCTTGTTTCTTTAGTGTTTCTCACATCCACTCTGTATACCTCCTCTTCTGCAGGTTTCCCTGAACTATGCATGGAGGGATTTGATGGATACATCTCATTTAGGTCTGAGTGTTACAAGGTCTTTTGCTGTGGGTTTCTTTATTCTTTTTCCAACTGTTGCAGAAGGAAGTTTCTCTCTGGTGGTGGCTGAAAAGGCACTGATATATTAGTAAAACATAATATCATTTGGAGTCAATTTTTCTTTGCTTTCCTTTGCAGAAAAGTATTACTTTGCTTTCCCATAGTTCCTTAGACCTTTTAGTCTAAGTTCTTGGTCATCAAGCATTGTCATGTTTTGATCCTATCACACTGATTGGGCTTTAAATAAAATCAGATATTAGTTTGTTACTCCCAAATGCTTGTGACATCATTTCAATAGTGTATCTTGCAGAGAGGACACCAGTTCTTATATCAACTTGACAAAGGCTAGAGTATGTTGAATCACTTGAGAACCCCTCCTACGAACATGTAGGAAGGCACTGTGGGATATTTTCTTTATTAGTAGTCGATGTGGATGAGCATGATAAATAAGCACAAATTGATAGATAAGGGTTTACTTCATCTTCTGTTTCCAGGTAACAGTCCATCACTGAGAGAAGTAAGGACAAGGACTCAAGCAGGGAAGATCATAAAGGCAAGGCCTTAAATCAAAAACTGAAGTAGAGGCCATGAGAGACAGTTGCTTGCTGCATTGCTGCTTATGGTTGACTCAACTTTCTTATACAGCTTCAGGGCCACCTGCCCAGGAGTAGAAGCATCCACTGTGGTTATTGTACCTCATCACAGGAACAGAATTCCTATGAAGACAATATTGCTATTTCTGACTTAAGATTTATCAATCAAATGGTGGTGGGGAACTGTACTGTAATCATCCTACCTCACTCTTTAACCTTGATCCTCCATTTCTTCATTTGTTAATAATCATCCCTCTATTATTATATTCCACCATAGTAAGTTTTTTTTGGTAGGACTTCTTATCTGTGGACATATTGACAAATTTAGGTTAAGGTCACTTCAAATGCAAGAATTTTGTGCTGCACTTGCTACAGCTTACCCTGCTGATATTTTCACCATATTCTAATTGTTGGTATAATTTAATTTTTAAAGGTTATTCCCTTCTTGATTTTGAGTTTTGCTGTTTGTTTTATTCCTGTAGCTTTTAGCTACATTTATACATTTATTCATCATATTTGATTTTATAAATTTTTGTTATAAAATAACTACAATAACATAAGTAAAACTACTTTTAAGAAAATTTGCATATTTTGATATTAAATATCCCAATTTAATAAATGTTTCTCTAATAATTTATATACATTTAACTATATATTTTTCCTACAATATAAAGTTTTAACTCCGTTACAAGTAAAATAATTTCTATCTTTATATTTCTCAGAACATCATTTTTTCTTTATAGGGTATCCTATACCTTCTTACCATAAGGTAGATTGAGTCTCAGTTTTCTAAGAAATCACCTTACTGATTTCCAAAGTGGCTCTTCAAATTTGCAGTCCCATCAGCAATAGGGGAATGTTCTCCCTATTCCACATCCCCTTCAGAACAGCCTGGCATCAATGTTTGGTCTTAGCCATTCTGACAGGTGTAAGAAGGTATCTGAGTTCTTTTTAGTTACATTTTCCTGATGGTAAGAATGTTGAGCAGTTATTTAGGTGTCTTTTGGCCGTTTGATATTCTTCTATTGGGAACTTTCTACTGAGACCTGTACTTCATTATAAAATTTCATTATTGTAAGACAAGGCAATGGAAATTCCATGTCTTGAGAACAGAGATGGAAGTTCTTAAACAACAGGAATAAACCACTACCACCCAGGATGAGTGAACCTGGCACAATAGTGTCTGGGACAGGGACAAAGTGGTTAAGTATTATCTGAAAAGTCCTTATTGGGCAACACAGAAGGGAAAATTGAAATGATAACACCAATGTTCCCATGTTTTATGAAAGTCATAAGGACACAAAAGATAGACAACCCTGTAAGAAGATGAACCCAGAAACGAACATGATCAGAATCTAAAGGGAAAACATCTTGATATTGTAAGAGAGCAGCAGTTTCTTATGCATGTATGGCTGCTACATAAGGTTTTTCGGAATTTCTCTCTTCAAAAACTTTGTAGACACATACACAATGATGTGATGTATTCACACTGTGATCCTATATTTACAAGCTATATTTACAGATTAAGCGTATTTAGAAATGAACAACTGTAAACAGCATTTTTTTATTTTTTATTTCAATAAAAAAGAAATGGTTATTATACTTGTAATCATTTCTATGTCTATGTTATTAATTTTGTATATTCTCTCTTTTCTTATTTTATGCATAGTATAATTTACATAAATATATTGTAATCTCATAAATATATTTTTCCCGGAGATTTTTACTTTGAATATTAGTTCTTTGAGAATTTAATACAATATATTTTCACTTTTAGTTTCTGCTTCCCATATCCTGATCTCCCTTCCTCTTCACCCAATTTCTGTCCTCATATTTGTGATATCGGGGGGGGGGGCATAACTAAGTAGAGATTTTTTGACAAAGTCACATAAAAATGTGCTTATTTAGAAATAAAAAGATTTTAAATAAAGTTACTCTATAACATGGTGACAGTTCCTTTACTAGACACCACAGGGTAACATTTTAAATGTTCAGTTTTAGTAATAGGTGTCCTGTGTTTTAGGAGTGTGCAGATTTTTTTCTTTTGCATCTTGCCTTTATGCCAGACCATCCTATAGAGCAGATGAAACTCTGCAGTCTTCCTTACGATACTTTCTGGAGAATCTTTGTGCTTCACTGTAAGCTTGAGTTTTCATATTTTCTTTATGCCCTCCATGTCTACTTTGAGAGTACACATTGAGGAGTTGATTTTAGAATTCTGAATTCAAATTAAACAACTAAAAATTTTTAAATAGGAAGGAGGAGCTGCAAAATATATGAGTACATGTTTTAAGGGCATCTAGAAAATATGTAAAAAAAATGTGTGCAAGTAACTTTAAATATAAAGGGACAATGAATCTTAGATTACAGTCAACTGTTCTATTTAGAGAATTAACCCCTTCTTCTCTTCTTGAAAACTCCTTACCACAGAATCATTTGTGTAAAACTAAAGAAAAAAAAATTCTCCTTTGGTAGTGAAACTTTGAAAGAGGTAAGGCAATAAGTTTTTTCTTATTGTTTTAAGATAGCAGCTATTAAACTTTAGGTCATACTGCAAACTGGTACACACTGAATATCACCCTGTAAAATAATCTACTGACTAAGCAATGATATGTAAGACATTCTTCTATCTAAATAGATGGTATACTAGCCCAGTTATCAGAAGAGAGGCTCTACCCTAAACTGATGGAAATAGATGCAAAGAATTTTAAATAGTTTTTCATAGATTATTTTTTGTGGCACAGAAAAAGAAGTCTTCCATAAAAAACTCCCCTACATTGTTTCTTCCTTCCCACAAAGAGTAATATCATTTCCTTTTTAATTTTTTCTCAATATACCCTCGACTACCTTAGATGCTCTCTGCTGTGGATGTTTCTGTCAAATTTTGTTTTGATATTTAAAAGCTGCTGAGAAACAGACTTGTGAAATATTTTCCCTTTAGATCTTGTAACCAAATTCAGCTTTATGAAAAGATATTTGTCCTTTCCATGATTATGAGTAAACACTCCGAGAAATATATAAGTCGAATAAAAAATATGAATCATTCTAAAATTGGTTTTGAAAACCATACCGTGGACTATATGAATTTTAACAGATAAAATTCATTGCTATACCATTCATTTCTGTTTTACTTCACAATATATGTCTGCTGCAAGCATTTAACCCCTTCCCTCCCCTACAACACTCACAAGCTAATGGAAAACACATGTGAAGCAGATGAAATACAGCAGGGGCACATGTTCTTTGGTGGTGCTGAAAAAGTCTTGTATGCTCAAAGAGTCAAGGAATCGATAAAAATAAGTGATTATTTCTATAAATTATATTCCTATTTTTTTCTTGTTACCTGTCTCTCTGTTTAAAAAAATCTGAAAAAAACACACACACACACACAGGAGTCATTTTATGTTATAGATATTGATTATTCGATTTAGCTTGGTTCTTTAATTGTACTGCTTAATTTGCATCTCATAAACCAGAGTGAAATAATTTATAGACAATATTGAAACAGAAGTGTTTTAAGCAAATGTTTTTAGTTTTCACATTTAGGCTAAAAATATGATGTCTGTAATTTCAGGTAAATTGATACTTTCTGCATAGCATGATTCAAAAAGTTAAAAATGAAAATTAATAATGGGCACCAGTGTGTCCTAATATTTGTATGCTTATTGCTCAAATTGGAGCAGATAAAGGGATAATATATATATATATATATATATATATATATATATATATATATATTTATATTCTTCAAAGGATCTCCTTTGCTGCACACTGTCTCTTTTCTTAGGAATGGTTTGCAGAAACACATTTCGCTTTGTTTTTTGAAATCATCTCATAGGTAGTATACAGTGAAGCAATCTTGAGTTTTCTTTTATTTTTTCACCTCCATGTTAATGTCTTTTACAGATTTTGCATGCCTATCTAGATCTTCAAAAATAACAAAACTCCCTTCAATATATGACTATATATATATACACACACATTTATATTATATGTATACACACATACACACACCTATATAGAAATGACTGTCCTGTTCAGCAGAAAGCTGAAAGGGGGGAGGTCTCTTATCAAGTGATTTGTGGTAGATTTGTACTTTTTACAGACCTCACTTTAGTTTGAAGAGTACATTCAAGTTGAGATTCTAAAATAATTGAAGGTAATCACTAGGCAAATTTTAATCAAATGAATTTCTCACTGATGTAAGGATAATTTGCTGCCAATCTTAAGTTGTATGCATTTCTTCCTATTGTAAATACATATGGAATAATTTTTTGTCATTAGAGATTCATCATTCTGTAGCAAAGGTTTGCTACCAAACACCTTCCATCATATATCTGCTCCATTTCTCCATATCCTTGTGGTGGAAATAGAATGTGGCTATGTAAGCTAACTTTTTTGAAAGCTTTTAGTTAAAGAGGGGCCTAGTACTTAAAGTTTTATTTGTAAAATTTTATAATCATTAGAATTGTTGAAAAATATTGATATTATATATCATATATAGTGGCCTTATATAAATCTAGAATATTTTGGTATATGTATATAAACCTATTAGATCAAGCATTAAAATATCATATACAGATACATAGAATAAAATTATAGCATATATTTACACAAAACTAAACATGGAAGTAAATCTCCATTGTTTTTATTTCTATGCTATCTGAATAATTGTTTAATGAAAATTACTATTTACTTTTAATAAAATGTCAATACATATTATTTATATGAGAATTATGTAGGGAATTTAGCTTTTGGAGACTGTCTTTAGTGACATATATTTACTAATCAATATATGGAGAGTATTAATAGAATGTTTTTTGCAGCAAAGAGTATATATCGTAACACATATGAACACATACAGAAAATGCTAAGTAGCAGATAAATTGAAGTAAATAATGATGTTCATCAGATTAACACAATCTGATATAGTAGTTGTGCGAAGAAGAAGATAATAAATTGTAACACTTTAAGTGCGGATAGTGAGAAAAGCTGTTATGATCACTTTGAAAAAGCTCTTGACATTTTCTAGCAAAGACAAGGACAGTTGTTGAATCTACCAAGTCTAATCACTTAAGCTAAAACAACTCTGAAAAAACTTTATAATACCAATTCCAAGTGAAAGTTTAAAACTCTGGGAGCCAGGATTTAAAAATAATATATAATACAAGGTTGAATAATACATTTGCCTCATTTTCAAAATGATTTTTACATGCAGTAATATTGAAAATGTTAACAATATATACTACATTTTTCATTTTTATTGTCTCTATGTCAGATAGTTTTTTGTTTTGTTTTGTTCTGATTTTTTTGCAGGAGAGACAATATAGTTTCTGGCTACAGTTCATCATGGCAGGAAAATCATGAGAACAGGAGCCTGAGAGCACTGGTCGCATTGTATCTGTGAAGAGAGTAGGATTTGTGATGTATAGGAAGGCTTACTGGATAAAGTTTGCTCTAGAGCCTTTTACCTTCCTTCACCTCAGAGAGGAGCAAAGAGAAAACTGACTCAGAAGTTATTCTTTGACCTCTGTGTGTAGCGTGGCAAACACAATCATACACGCACTAATACAATGTTTGTAAATGCAGAGGAAGAGGAGGAGGAGGGGTAGCAATGGAAGAAGAGAAGAAAGAAGGGGACAAGAAACATTTGTGGGAATAACTCTGTTCTCCTTTTCATCCAGTCTAGCATACAGCATATAAAATGGTCCCATCCAAAAGTAAAATGTGTCTTCTCACATCAACCTCCATGATCAAGGCAATCTCACACAGACACACAAAAGGCCCACATCTGTTGTGAGTCTACACCCTGTAAAATAAGATACTAACTTAAGTATCACAAACTTGTTACAATGTTAGTTTTAGGGTATTCAAGAAACTTCCTAGAAAACTAATTCTGTCTTTTCCTTTAATCTTTTTTTTCTTTATATTCATGGACATTTTTGTCCTCTCAATTACAGAATAAAATTTCAGAAAAAATATTTTGAAATACATAAAACAAGATACCTATATTTATAAAGGAAGCTAATTATACTGAAATACAGATACTTATGACATTTGCCATTGTAAGTTCTAGTAATCAATTAGATAAGATTGCTTATTTTATACTTAGAACATGTGTCAAATCAAAAGAACCACATTTAAGTAAGTGCTCAGTAGCCATGTCTGGCTACTGTCTACATTACTGGCATGAAAACTTCAAACAGTATTTTTTGATCTATTGGGAAGCTAACTTGTTCTGAATGACCCTCCTTTTAATAGACTAGGCTGTACATCGTGACATCAGTAACATGCAGACCAACTTAGTAGCCAGTAAAAAGAATAAGAAATCAGAATAGATTACAGTATTGTAATAGTCCACATCCTAACTCAACACGGAGCTCCACAACAATGACTATTATTGCCAGGCTGGATGAATTAAAAAAAAAAAATCAAAAAGTTTCCTTTACCATGAAGTTAGGATTTCCTGAAATCACTTATAGGAATCTTTGTGACATGCCCTCTGTCTTCCTCTTTCCCCCTTTTCCTTCCTTCCTCTCCCCTCTTCCTCTCTGTCTCTTTCTCTCCACTTAAGGAAAAAAAAATTCCCATCTACCTTCCATACTTTCCCATCATATCCCACACATAGTTCTCAGAATATACTCTATTGCACTTAGTTTTCACACCTCTGTGTCATTGCATTCACAACACACATTGCCTGAAATAGTTTTAACAGTTCTGATCGAGGACTGTTACCTCCAGTCTCAGGCCTAGTGAGTTTCTCCAAGTAACAGAAGTGTTATTTTCTTGTCATACAGACCCTGAGATTCAATACACTTCTGGGGAGCCAGATCAAACTCTTCTATTTTGTGACTAACATACTTATGGCTATTCTAGAATTCTGTTAGAACTTTCAGCTTTCTGCACTGTATAATAATAGATTTTTGAACAGCTAGTTTGATTGTTTCTTTATTGCCAGCTATGACAGATTCTAGATAGTTGGTGATAAAGAATAATTGAGATGTGAAAATGCCAACCTTAAAATACATACATACATTTGAAATAAAATTATTTAGCTTATATGTGCTTTCAAAATAAGTTGTTCATAGTCATGATGAATATTTATGAAAACAGGCCAAGATTTGACCACAGGGATTCTAAGAATTATAAGCATCTTTATTTAGAAAAATACTAATTCCTAATTGTATACATTTATAGCAGGATAATACCTACAGTTAATATGTTGTACATACTGCAAAACAAGAGAAAATAAAAAGAAGTTATTATTCAACTGAGACATAACACTGCAAACATATTGAAAATTACTTCCCACTTTGAAAATTAAAGGAAGGAGATGCATTATCTTCTAAGAAATAAAAGGCTCAGTATAATTTTAAAATGTTAAATGAATACATTTATTATGTTATATAAATGAACTTTCTTGGAACTATTTATTTATTTTATGTGATACATGGTTGAAATCTTTCAAAACATCAGAATCTACATGAAAACTGTTTCCTGAATTCACTTAATAGCTGAAGCAGGAGAATGATGTTGTGCACATAAAAGCTCTGTCAGTTTTGTTATAACTGCAATGGTTTGCTTGATATTTTCTTATCTTTTCTATTTAAAATTACAATAAAACATATTACTTCCTTTAAACCATAACAAATGTAAATGAATCTGTTACATATATTTATTTCCAGCTATTTTTACAGATATTCAATTTCAGAGATACTAAGCCAATGATAATTTTCTGATAGATGCCTGTATTGTATTCTTGGGAAAATTAAGTAATTTATACTTAATGTCTTTGCAAGTGTATATGTGTGTACACACATGGGTAGTTGTGTGTTTGTGTGTCTCTGTGCTTACACATGCTCTAGGTGTTGAGTTTCATATTGTAGTTGAGTTCAATTGTGTACATCTCAAGAATTCTTATTTTTTGATTATAGGTAAATATATTAAAAAATATTTTTAACTAAAAATAAAAATATCAAGTTTGAGAAATAGTTCTTTAAATATTTAAATAATGTAAAACCCAATTTAAGTGTATCTTTGCAGCTTAATCTGTGATAAAATTTGCTCTACCTTTTTTCTCTTATTTTTGTTATATTCGTCTGTTTTGGGAGAGAAGCATTGTTAAGAAATCCCTGGAGACTTTGTTGTTTTTGTTTAGAACATCAAATTCTATTTCAAAAACATAAAAATAATAAGGGCTGGTAAAAACAAAATACTGAAAAAATAAATAAAATCACAGAAAATTATATTATCCTACAGAAGAACATTTTTACAGAGAACATAGCTTCCCATCTCTTTAAAGATAATCTTCCTATTATATAATTAAGGAATTTCTTTCTTCAATTCTTTGCTCTCCAGTTTGGGAATATCATCTTCCTATTATATTGTGGGTGTCTTATTTTGAAGTAACACAGAATTCTTCAACTTTTAAAATTAAAGAACACTGTGTTTAGTTGATTATATTTTACCACAAACATTCTAACAATTCCATAGTTATATGTACCATTTCGATTTCTACAAAATTACTTCCTTAACAAACAGGAATCTTGCTCATTGGCAGTGTTACTTAGATCACAACTCTATGCATATAATTTACATTTTCTACTTCACTATTAAACAAGTACAACCTATAACCTTTGTGAATTTTGTATGTGATTAAGAAATTCACCTGTGGATTCATACTCTGTTCTGCTCTTACATAATATATAAAACAATAATAGTACTATTAATAGTTATTCAATATATACTGACTCTTATCTTATGTTGGAGACCATAAAATAAATTATTATTTTACTTAGGAGAAGAAGAACTTAAGGCAAAAATGGCATTTTCCATGAAGTCTAGATCAATATCTTACTAATCATTTTTTCTCTGCATCTGCATTAATACATAGGAACAGTAAACATAAACAATAATTTGACACAATCAGAATATTAAAAAATCAGACTAATTTGAAAATTTCTTCATACAATTTTAATCACTTCTTTGTTAACATCTGATATATTAAGAATAACTGAAGCTAATTATAATACAAATTCTAAATATATAAAACATTTAAAAACACCAAAATCTAGGAACCCTGGAAACTGGTTTTAAGAAGTTATGTTGAGAATTTTAGCAAGTAAAGTGAAAATGTAGACTTCTGACATTGTAGTGGGTCAGAGTCAATCATTAAATTTGAAAGCATTTTATTAACATTTCTTTTGTTCTATTAAAAAGTTGTTTTGATTTGATGTCAAATCACTTTAGTACATGAAAGTATTTATAAAACTACTATTATTTTGAAATGTGAATCCAATTTTATAAAAAAAAGTATACCTTGTACAGAATGTAAGCATACATCTTAAAAAAAAAGAAAGAAAGAAAGAAAGAAACTTTGGCTTCTCATCCATCCAAGAAAAAAAGGCGAGAGGGTATTGGAGTATTGGAAGGTTGGAAAGTAAGATAAAATAATGGCAAAGAAAATTTAAAAAAATTATTAGGCAAATGACACAATTATATATTGCAGCATATAAAACATCTACACTGTGAGTCTATACAGACATCTTTGGTGTCACTTCTTTGGGAATCAGACAGCAGAGTTTTAAAAAAAACTGCAAAATTTACTTCAGGGGGGGAATTAAGTAAGCAAAAGGAAACAGGCTTTTCCACAGAACTTGGCTAGGCAAAAGCATGCTCTGCTATTATTGTGTTTAAATCACTTCATCTGACCCCACATGGTGTGTAGGAACTGCAGTTTAACACCGTATTTGAACAAGGATTATTATAGTTTACTAAGAGGTACTGAAGGGGATTAGGAACCTGGAAAGCGAACACTGCCCCTCTGTAACAGACATTGCTGCCAGATAATTAACCCTACTATTGGTTTTGCATTCACCGAATGCTTCATTACAGATTCAGTCAATTATCCCCTGGTAATGACCGCTGCAGAAGGTAGAATTGCTTAATTAAAATTATTTAGACCAAAGAAGAACTTTGATTGGGCCATGCACATTAGAAAGGTTTGATTAATCCTGATGAGATACACAATCTATTTTAATACACTGCTTTATTATTTTAAAATGCCAAATTCCTTTTTTCCAATCAAAGATTAAATATAATATTTTTCTTTGCCAATTACATATTCTAAAAAAATAGCCAAAAAGTGATTGAAAACGATTTCTCTCCAAGTTAATTTTACTTTATAAATGTTTGAAGGATGAATTTAAATCTAATCATTCACCAGGAGCAATAGTTGAAAATTAGAAAATTTCTTGTTACCTTACAAAATGAATATACCCAGGCAGCGTAAATTACATATGAGTTAGAAGTCATGAAGAAATTCATCAACCCTGTACTTTATGAACACATTCACAAGATTAATTATCTAGTTCTTTATTTATATGCACATTGAAATTGCCACCCTTTTTGACAATTAAATGATATTTATTATATTGATCAGAATGAAAAAGAAAAATATAATTTAGTACTTGTATCAGTTATATATTAGAATATCACAAACTTTATTTTAAATAACATAAACATTATTTTAACCTATAGTTAAATGTAGCTAGATAAGTGAATGGTTTTGCGTCTTAGAGAGTGCTTAACTCTGAAATGTGACTGTTTTTCTTTATAAAGTTGAGGTTGCTGCTGCTATTTGTATACATATTGCCAATTTCAGAGCTCTACAGAACTAGGTACAATTACAATAGTTGAAACTAAGTATATTGTAGGAAATGTCTGCTCAAAATCAATGGCAGAACATCCCAGATGTCTTTGTTTGTGACAATGATACCTCCACATTACTACCTTACTCATCAAACATAAGATTCCCCAATAATTTATTTTTCTAAATTCTTTACAAGACAATCATACAACTTTAATATAACTAAAACACACAGGAAATCAATATTTTTAACATCTGACTAACCACATATAAGTAGGGGTTAAAAAAATAAAGTCAGAGAAAATAGTAAGACACATATATACAAAATCTGGGATGAGATTACTCTGATGGAGTTTCAGAAACTACACAACAAGCCAGAACTCCAGGTCCTTTATTACATAGTTGCAGAGATAGAAGTTAGCTAATGGCTGTAGGTCTTTTTAGGCAAGCAGTGGTAGGTTGCAGTCATCCTAGAGGAAGAAGGTTTTGTACACTCAGATCAGAGAAAAGCTTTGAAATGTCTCTGAGTCTCCTCTTGGAGAAATTCTTTGCCACCCCAATGAGTCTTTGGCATTTACAGTCCCTGACATGGTCATGTCCATTACAAATAATGAGCAATTACTCAGGAGTCGATTCACTGTTTAGACATTCTCTGTTCCCTATACATAAGGAATATCACAGTTAATGTATTATTTAATTATTCATGTAATTATTTTTACCTGGAAATATGTGAGAAAATTTCAAGTCAGAAAAGTATCACAGAAATGTTAAAATAATAAAATATATAATTTTTCCATTGTAGTAGGAGGTTTCTGGCCCAGATTTTCGGGCCTAGCCTTAAGGTTTAGGCACACAGACCCACTGACCCGCAGACCCGCAGAGACACACAGATGTTTTCAATAGTTTTAGGCTAATCAGCCTAAGGCCCAGGCATACAACTTGCTAACTCTTTACGTTAATATAACCCACTACTGTTATCTTGTTCAGCCATGTGGTGGGTACCTTTTCTCACAGCAGCATGGTTGTCCTCTGCTTCTTCCGGCTTCTCTCTGGCATTCTGCTCTGTGCTTCCTGTTCTCAGAGTTTCCCGCCCACACTTCCTGCCTGCCTTTGGCCAATCAGCACTTTTTATTAAACCATTGGGTGGAATAATTATTTAAAATGAAACAACACATTCTCCCACAGTCCATTTTTGTTCTTTTAAACCAATAAAATGTTATAATACTCTTATATTTCACTACAACAAAACATCAGAAGCAACAAGAAAGTAATTTAAAAAGTTATGTAAAATAGGGTGCAGAGAGTAATATCATTTTGTAAAATAAAACACAACTCTCAAAACTATAAGTAACTATAGTCTTCTTTATATTAATATAGTAGAATTTTTTATGATGACTCAGTTATGCAGTTATTTTAAAATGATTTAATCCATTTTCCATTACTATAACTGAGTACCAGAGCCTAGGTATCTTATGAATATGGACGTCCATTCAGCTAATGGGTCATAAAAGTGGGAAATGAAAATCTGAGACGCCATATCTAACAAAGACGTTGGTAATGGTTGGCATAATCTACCATTAAAACTGTCTCTTATAGTAGTTTCTACATAACCACTGAATCTATAGTGCAGGATAATTATTAGTTAGAGTAGAACTTCCATGTACTACCCAGTCCTCATATGTCTTACCTGGTAACCCAACTTACTACTTTATAGGAAATATTACATTTAAACCCAAGTTTTGATTAGCTCTTGTAATGTCTAGTAAATATTTTTGAAAAAATAACTAACAAAAATATAACTGCTTTAATAAACTCATCATACCATAAAAATATAATGGAATTTAGCAAATACTTCTTTTAATGGTGTTATAGTATAAATCAACAGTTGAGACAACAAGATGAGCTTGGTATTTAAAAGGAATTTTACTCTTTACATAATTGTAATAGGAAAGCTAAAAGAGTACATTTGGGAAATTGGCAGAGAGAAATGGGTGGTATATATGATTATATGCTTATGCATACTGAGAATTATAACATTCTAAAGAAAAACATGTTTAAGAAATTATAATATTACACAATAAAAGTATAATATGTAGATATCTAATTCAAGGGCTTTATCTATGTAAGCCTGTAAACATATGTGTAGGTCTTTTAAAGGCAACAGCTCTTGAGTTTGTGAATTTGATTGTCAGGTGCTGTTCAGAGACAGCATTTCAGAGCACTCTTCACATTCACTTGGTCTTTACCATCTTCTGCCTTTCCTGTTATGTTCCCACTATTGGTGGTGGTGTGGGTGGTGCTATTAATATGTGAAGTTGAGGGGCAAGGACTCAGTCCCTTACTCTCAGTTTGTGTACAAGCCATTCAGTTTTCCATTGACTCCACACTCTGCAAAATGAGGCATCTCAGAGAGATTGCAAGAAGCCTAAGTTCATAGGTAGCAGCAGAAACGTGGAGAAACCAAACTAACAGTGTGTATACTCAGCAAAATTGTGATAACAGAGTTTACTCTAGCTCCAAGAGTCTGTTTACTCACGGACTTTTAACCAGGATTATAGCACCAGGAATAAAATCCCTTCAAGCAGATCAGACCTTTAATCTAATTAGTAGGTGGTTAGTTATTTTATAGCAGTAGTACAGCTATTGCTGTGTGGGTTTATTTTGCCTATCACGTTTGTATTGTAGCATAATGTCGATTCTTAGCAGAGCATTGATACCTTCTCTCCCACAGCAGCCCACATATCATCTTCTGGCATCATGAATAACAACCAGCACTGGAGATATGTCTTGATCTGTTTACGAATGACTTCTCTATGTCCTACAGCCAAAGCATTGGATCTTACCATATAATTGTGATTTTTAGGATTTTTTTTAAAGTCCAATAAAAATTCTAAATTTTTTCAAAGAAATTAATAAGTATGTGTGGGAACCTATTTTTATATATGGCTTTTTCTATATTTGTGCATTGCCAGCATAACAAATGTATAATATATTTTGATAAGGTATTCTCCATCCATTTTAATCTCCATCCTATATCTATTTTGTGTCCTCTTTACATAGTCTGTTCCCATAGTCATGAAACTTTTTGTTGTCTTTAGGGTAATTAGAATGAGAAATGCATCATAGGTACTTGTATTTGAACACTTGGGCCAAAGCTGCAGGTGGTTTTTTGAAAGATCATGGAACATTTAGGTGTGACTTGCTTGAGGGAATATGTCATTGCAGTGGGCTTTCAGGGTCTATAGCCTTACTCCGTTTCCTGTTCTTTCTATACACATCCTGTGTGAATGAAAATGTGATCACCCAACATTCTAATTCTACAGTCATGCTTTCTCTTTCTGTATTTCCTATTTCCTTCCACGATGAACTCTAGCTTTCTGAAACTGTAAACTAAAATAAAGTTTTTGTCGCCTAAGCTTTGTCCTGATGCATTATCATAGCAACCGAAGCACTAACTCTTATACGTTTTTGTTATATTTTGTGCTATTTTGTTTTGTGATTAACTAAGAATATCCACATAAAATTATTTGTGTGTCCATGATCACAATGTTGAACATAATGACCTCTGTATGGCCATGGGCTTGAAAATTTTGATGAAGCCTGGAATTTGCCTCAGTAGATATACAATTAAAAATTATGACTGCCCATATCATAAAAGCTATCTATACCAATAGTTCAGCAATGAGGATTAGGACTCTACAACCCTCTCCTTTATCCATAATTGACTGTTAGTTGTCCAGGTCTTGATTAGAACCAGTGAATGAAGACACAGCTGGTATGAGATCTTATCTGCATTGGTTGTATCTTTTCCAGAAGACAGAATTTCACACACCTTTTTTTTTTTTTTTTTTTCCGTAGTCAATACATTCCTTCTGCCTATCTCCCTTCAGACTTAGTAGGCATTAATACGTATACGGTTTAGGGATAAGTGCTCAGTATGTTGAGCTGTCATGTGTCTCTCAAGTCACTATTCAAAAACAGCAATATCTTCTCCGATTAAGGCTTGAACGTGCGTTTGTCTACAATTATAAATATTTTATAGGTATCTGGATGCCATAATGACTTAGTTAAACAGTAGTAGAAATTTTATCCCCAGGTTCCAAAACCTCAAATCCTATAAGAGAACTTTGTGTTATCCCCGTGACATCTGTCTTTTTATATTGCAGAGGGGACATTTTGTGTCAAAGATTGGTATTACAGATCATAAGAACATAAAAGAAATAAATTAGTGAAATGCTTATTACACCAGAAAAAATTCATATCTTGTTTAATAATATAAGACTTTATATATTTAATGCAACATACTATCCATCTAGAAATAACTATCCTTATAAGCTTATGAACTCAGCTGAGGTGAGGGTAAGGGAGAAATGACTGTCTTTCCCTTTCTCAGCCTCTGGAAGTTCCCTTGATCCTGACTTCCCCTGGCAGTCTTGTAGGCCACCCCCTTGCTTCTTCAGACTTTCTTTGACCTTGTGTCTCTGGAGTGTGAGTCAAAGAATATCACAAATATAAGTAAATCTTCTTATAACAAAACACTTTTAATGTGAGTAAATATTAAGGCTCCGAATGGAGTGTTTAGAATATTTTACAAAAGGAAATAGTTCCTACAAACTCTTTTTTTTTTCCCAGTATTTAGCTCATGATGAAATTTGCTAGTTGAGGAAGCTGGAGACTGATTTCTGGGAACATTTTATCCACAGATGTTTGTCTTTCTTTCTGCTTCATGTATAACATGATAAAACAGATGATGTCCTTGTGTGTGTGTGTGTGTGTGTGTGTGTGTGTGTGTGTGTGTCTGTGATACGACACCAACCACCAACAATTTCTGGAGGAGAGGACTTACTTGTTTTACAGTTTCACATCATACTCCTTTATAAAGGGAAGTCAGGGCAGGAACTTAAGCAGAAACCACGGAGAAATGGTGTTGGCAGGTTTGTGCATTAGCTCTCATTCTGTTACCGTTTTTATACAGACCCATTTCACCACCTAGGGATGGTATATCTTCAAGGAGATGGGTCTCCCTGGCCAGTCATCAGACGAAGCAAACCTTCACATACATGGCACAGAGCAGTCTGACTAAGACAGTTACTCGATTTCTATCCCCTTTTACAAGACCACTATGCATTGTATGGAGTTGTAGGAAAGGAGAAAATTGATAGCACAGGATAAATAAACATGGTCTAAAATGAGATATAGATGGTATATCTCTATCTATGTATGTTCTGAAAAACTGAGCCAAATGAGCCCTTTTCTCTGTGGGTTATTCTCTCAGAATCGTTTGGTTGTAGTGATGAAACAATAGTAACTTTCATGAACCAAACAGCAACAACGTTTGAAAGGTGATTTATTTTCCATCACAATGAAAATTAAAAATTAATGCAATTCTATTTCTAGCCTATAAATCAAGAAAATGTCAGAGTTGAATAGCAAAGAAAATTTGTATAATTTTCCTTATCAGTGTATCCTTCAGCAATATCATTGAACCCTGAAGATAATACGGTCTAGTTATGAGGTTTTTGTTGCTAGATATATGCTCTTGAAACATGTATTCATCCAGATCATATGGCAGTGTTTTCTGACTGACTGATACACTGTATATATATATATATATATATATATATATATATATATATATATATATATATATATATATATATATATATATATATATATACAGTGTCAGCTCAGCGTGGCACATACACTACAGGCAAGCTTGGTTTCCTCATCCCAAAGTCAAGACTGGGCGGGTGTTCCTCTGCAGGGAATGGGCTCCGAAGTACCAACCCACACACAAGAACACTGTCTGATGCCACCCTTGCTTATCTGACCCACTTTGGGATTTCTTGCCCTTTCCAGTGGAAAACTATAGGCTGACTGGGAGGGATTGGGAGGAGGGAAGGGGAGCAGGGTGATACATGAATAAAATGACATTTAAAAAAAATAATAAAAAGAAGAAAATGGGAAAAACATACTTTTAAGAACAAGTGGAATTTTCTAAAGCAGTCAAAAAGTTTTATCTACTGGGATTCAGCCTGTTAATATAATATGATTTTAAAGGAAGCTGTTTCATAATTATATACTTGGCCTAATTTTGTTTTAAGAGGTTATTAGTCCCACAAAAATAGGTATTATTTATGCAAATTATGACATGGAAAGTCTAACACTATTCATGAGAGTTATAAACACGAAATTTGAGGAATTAGTTATCATTATAAGATATCAGGAATATTTGCAACAGTATACAAATAAGTTTCACTCAATTTTTACTTTCCACTAAATGGACACATGGAGTTTCTGATTTATTCATTTATTGAGCTTTGGAGTTTTATACAGAAAACCTTTTCTCATGTGTGTAACTTGAGTTGATTGCCCAGTGTTTTCACCTAGCAATGCCCATATCAGGAACTGTAGTAATACTGCTTATATATTTCAGCAGCTTATTATACAGAGTGAGACTTTACAAATAAGTGAATACTGTGGTCTACACTGATGTTACCATCCTATTGTGTTTCCCTGGAGACTATCACGAGCATGGAATTAATACCACATCCAGGTTAGGTATTACAGGAATACAGAATCAAAAGCACATTTGAGACTAGAGCTCAAATAGAAACAGACGTGGTAGAATATTACTGTAAGACAGCAACCAACCAAGAAACTATTGAATAAATACGTGGATACTTTTCAATCTCCATCTAGTGTCAAGTAGTATCAAAAACATATGGAAGCCAAGTACTGTGAGAATCTAAAGGAGAGGTTTAGCCAATCATTATACTTTACATTCCCTGTTATATGGTTAGAATAAGAGAGCAAAGAATGGATATAAAAATAAATCCTGAAATCTCCCATCCTATGGCTTTGACTTTAACGCAGAAAGGACAAGTAGGCAAATTGATATTTACATACAGCTAGATAAAACTGCCAGGTCTGCATGCTTTTGTTTATTGCACACTACTTTATTGTGCTTTGAAGATGATGCGGTATTGACAAAGTGAAGGTTTATGGAAGCCCAGAACGGAGTGTCTTTCGGCACAATCTTTCATACAGCTCAGATAATCATTAGCCTTTCTTAAGAATAATGCATGTTTAAGATTAAAATGCACATCATTTTATTGATGTGCCATTGCACACTTAATAAGCTACAGTAGAGCATAAACATAATTGTTCACATGACTTAATTTATCACAGTACTTATTCCATTCCCTGTTCTAGAATCAGGCTGAGACATCGCTTTCTCTGCAATTTAAATTGTAAAAAGATAAACAAGACAGACATCACAATAGAAAACAGGAAATTCAATTGATAGTAAAAATTGACAAAAATGTCCACATATAAGAAGTTAAATATCCTTAAAATCAAACTCATATATGTTAAAGATAGTGATTTAATATAATAAACACACAGCACAAAGCATCGTTTTAACATATTATCTCCAAAACTAAAAATGTAAGAAGTCATCTATGTACAAAACATTTGAGCTTTTCTTGGTTATAACTAATATAACTAAGTGAAACATGAAAATGATTAAGTAAAAATGCAGTAAAAATTCTCTACAATCTAATATATTAGCAAACACTCATCTTCTCTTGTGTATGTGGCCCGAAAGTGCAAATGTAAAACAAAATATAAATATTCTTATGTATATGATGATGGTTTGAGTAGTTATTCATTCACAGGGAAACCTTTAACTAATTTAATTTGTATCAAGGATCTAGTCCTCAAGAATTGCAAAAGAAAGAAAAAGTATTGCAGTATTTCATTTATTACATTTCAGAATTGCATGGCAGACAGACAATAAATTTATTTATGGACATTTTATTTTTGGAGCTTTACTCTCCTTAGTTCATAAGTACTGTGAAATATTTGGTAAAATAATATACAATGGTGTTAAAATGAAATGATAGTATTTCCATTTAGATTACAAATTTTAAGGAACAGTATATTCACATCATACAAACCAGAAAATTTTTCTTATCTATTTTTCTGTCTGTCTATCTGTCTGTCTATCTATCTATAATAGATATCTTACATGTTCTAAATACATGTTTTAAAAATATATAGTTGAAAAATTATAAAGTACTAGCACTTGGATTCCTAATTATTTTTATTTATTACAATATACCTTCTCCTTTCCATCATCATTCTCATTATTGTGTGTGTGTGTGTGTGTGTGTGTGTGTGTGTGTGTGTGTGTGTGTGTGTGTTTGTGTGTGTGTGGCTTATTTGTGTATCTGTGCATTGTGCAAAAGTTCACGTGCCCATGCATGAAGTAGTAGAGACCAGAAATCATTGCAGGGTTGCTCCCCATATCATTAAATTTTATACATATGGATATTTTGCCTGTGCATCTTATGCACAACTGATACTCTAACAATCCAGGTATAGTTTAAGATTTTCTGGAAGTGCAGATAGTTACCTAAGGTTGTAAATCACCATGTGAGTACTAAGAATCAAATATGAGTCCCCTGGAAAAATAACAAGTACTTGTGGGTCAAATACAATATATGTGTATGCTCTAAACTTACAGATTTCTTTCCATTGTAAATAATAAACAAGCTGCAATACTGTTAGATGTTCTTTTTGGTCTCTGACTTGGTGAACAATTTCCTACTGAACTTAGAAGTTCTTTTGTGTTTTCTGATTTCAGTTCTTTTAAGAATAACATATGGAAATGCAGTGTGTGTATATTATACATAAATATATGCACAAACAACTATATTTCTTCCAAATTACAAAAAAAAGAATATTAAGTTCTCTCAATCTCTGAGCCATCATGTCAGCCATTTTCATCTTAATAGTTTGGAACAGAATTACTAATTATTCAATAAATCTGAAACTCACTGAGTCTGCTGAACTGACCAGCAAGCTGCAAAATATTTCCCTTTTCTGCTTCCCAGTGCTTGGATCACAGAGCTAAATTGCCACAGTTTATTTTAGACAGCACTGGGATTTGGACTGATGTTCCTACAAAACTTTAGAAACCATTTCATTCACTGGATCATCTCCATAGACTCTACAACATCAGTTATTACATTCTTAGGAAAATTATGATAGAGAAGTTACAAATTTCAGTGCCAAAGTAATGTTTACAATATGGATATGGACAAGGTAACTAACTTACATAAGTTATAATTAAGAATTATGTTAAAATGTTCATAATAAATACTCATATTAGCTGAATGTGCATTTAGGTATTCTCTGCATGCATGTGTGATTATAAGAGTAAATTTTTTTCCATTTATTTACTGGCAGATTTATCCCTATTTTGTCTGTCATTAATAATTTTGTAATCTGATGCACAATTTTATTTGATAGTTATTGAGAAATCACACAATAGTCAAAGAGCAAAAATATGAAAAAATCTGAATTACTATTAATCTTGTATGAATATGAAGTATGAATAAATCTCAACAAATTTAGTGTATATCCTCCATACATGCACAATTCATAAACTCTGCATTTTACCTACAGGTTAAATGGAGACTTGTTCAGATATGTTTTATTTTATTAGGTATATATATCATTTATATACACAGGTGAGTACAGCTACCTTAGGATTCCCTGGAGCTGGTGGTTATACGTCATCTTACATGAGTGCTGGTAACTGAACCCCATTGTTGTGAATAAGAAACACACATGCTTAACCTTTGATATTCTTCTTAGCTACTTCCCTGGTCCCCAAATCTCTATTTTTCTCATTATTAAATGACTTTTGATAGTTCTTAAGGTTGTGAAACAGTTTTGAAAATAGAACAAGTCTTAATCAGCTCTTTGTGGACCATAAAGACCTACCCATGCCTCAGATCCTTGTGTGAGGTATTTCATAGCCCTCCTCTAATGTGACCACATGACTTGGGGACAATATAATTATCTCAAAGGCAGACTCTTCACATTATGTTTTTCTGCATTGTGTTTATCAAACATATCCCTGTAGGGAACAGGATTCACCTAACTAATGCAGATTGTACTCCAAAATATATAGCTAGTTTGAGGACTAAAGCTGCATGCTTAAAACATCTATCAGAAAATGTAATTGTATTGTTGAAATACTCAGGTATGTTTTCTTTCATATATGAGTAATAAGAACAGAGACTAATTCAAGTTGGAAGAAGAAATAGTAGGAAACAAGAAGCAGACTGAACAGATTAGGCACAGAAGAAATTAGCAAAGTGGCGAAGGTAGTGGAGACTGGAATTATAGTCAAAATATGGTATATACAGGCATGAATATATCTCATTTCTATGATAAATAAAATCAATTGCTATGATTACAAATAACATATTTTCTAAATTTTAATAATAATAACAAAATCAAATAGTGGCTAAAGATGCATTCATAGATAAGTCATGCACTTCTCTTTCTGACAGCCAGTACTCTGGTCCTATGGAAACACACAGCCCTCTAACTCTAGTTCCAGAGGACCTGAAACCTTTGCCCTGAAAAAATATTTGCACAGCCCTTCAAATAGTCATAACTAAAAATGAAACTAAATATTTTAAAATATTTGAAACATGATAAGTATGTGTCTTTTAATTTTTCAATATCACCTAATTTTACTTTTCTGAATCTGTTCCCAGGGTTTTATTTGGGCTTTTCCCAAATCTTCCGTCTCTCAATTTTGTCTGCTTATTAGTTTTATAATATTCTTGTACACACTGTGCATTTTGTATTTTAGTTGCCTATAATTAATGCCAGTGACACATTCTATGTATTCTATCATATTGTTTTTTCTGAGCACACACACACACACACACACACACACACACACACACACACACACACACACACATATATATATATCCATGCACCTGCATATAGCTCCTGTAAGTGTACTTAAATAAAGCAAAACCCATAACAGTGACCCAGATGTCAAATGATAACAGAATAACAGAGCTCAAAAGCTCCCTTCAACTGAAGTAGAAAGTTCAACCACTGTATATTAAAGGCACTTCACGAGTGTATAGTGCATGAGAGTATCGAATAATAGTTAAATCTAATACTTAATATAGGTTTGCAATTTTAATATTGTTTTCAATATTAAATAAACTAATTCACCTAAAATCAGGATATCCACAAAAAATATCAGAATTCAGTGAAGATAAAAAACATTATATGATAGTCACATGTATTTTTATTAATATTTCCCATAGTTAATAAGTCTTCATTATAATTCACTAAAATTAAGATGTTTATGGTGGATTTTCTTTTAATAGCAGAATATTCTTCCTGATTTCTTTTCTTCCAAAACAATCATCTTAATATAGAAACTGAAGAGAAAGAGTGTAGTGTGAAGTTCCTGGCCCAGACTCTCTGGCCTAGCCTCAAGGTTTTAGACCCGCAGACCCACAGACCCACAGAGACACACAGATGCTTACAATAGTTTTAGGCTGATCAGCCTAAGGCCCAGGCATATAGCTTGCTAACTCTTTACCCTTAATCTAACCCATGACTCTTATCCTGTTCAGCCAGGGGTCTCGGTACCTTTTCTCAGAGTAGCATGGTTGTCCTCTGCTTCTTCTGGCTTCTCTCTGGCATTCTGCTCTGTTCTGCCTGTTCCTAGAGTCTTCCTAGTCTGGTAGCCCCGCCCACATTTCCTGTCTGCCTTTGGCCAATCAGCCCTTTTTTATTAAACTCATAAGCGGGGACAATTATTTACAATGGAACAAATAATATCCCTTCAAAAAGGTATACAAAAGATACAAATATATATAAAATCCACAGTTCCTGTAAAAAAAAAAAAGTTAGCACAATGCACGCTACTTCAAATCTTATTTCCTTCAAAAAGAGAGTTGGAGTGTAATGAGGATTGAAATTAACAAATTAAAAATAAATGTCTATAGGAAAAAATATATTTTAATCAGACAGCAATTATGTTTTTGATTATGTAAATTAACTCCCCAAATGAATGTATTTCACTATACCCAATTTATTATCCGTTTTTATCTTATTTAAGGTTAGTGATTTTCACTTGACTAATATGCATTATACAAAAAGTGTAAGAAGTGTTCATTAATATTTTCAGCAACGCTTTCTCTTTTTTAAAAAAAAGTCATGGTTTTACATGTTGAATTCTAGTAACTCTTTTTTAAGGGTGATACAAAAAAAATGAAGCATCTGTATTTGTGAATAAACAACCTGTTGAGATATTAATCTGTCAATTTATTGAAGACAGAGAAACAGGCTAAATATTATACCACTAAATAAATCCTTATCTGTATATTCTCTCTAACAGACAGTTCAGGAAGCCCCACTGAGGGCTGATCAAGTTTCTGATTTATGAAGCAGAATGTCATTAGGAGTCATTTTACCATTATTTTGTGTTTTATTTTTAGAGAGACGGTATTTGGCATTACCTTAGGCCCATAGGCTATTAACTTTCAGATTCCTTATCACCCAAGCAGTTTTGGGCATTGGCTCCAGCAGCTGGAGAAGACCTTAAAACAAGTGAGGTAGTGGTTGGTTATTCCACAAATTTAGCACCTCGCTGCCTACAATACCATGCAATACCATTGTAGACCAATGAGTTTTTGGCTGGCTTAATGCTTATGTCTCTCTTTTAGTAGCTACCCTCTTTTAATAAAGAGGCTGAAACGTAAGGTTGAAGGTTCCACAGGTATCAGCTATAATTCTCCATGATCACGGCAGGTGGTCTTGCATGAAGGTGTTCTCTTCTGTTGTGTATAGCCTTGTAGTCGTTTTATGAAAAGTATTCTATGGACTTTATAACAGCATGGCAGGTTACAGTATTCCCACGAGACCATCTTACCAACAAACTCACCTAGATATAACCCACTTCTAGCACTGAAAACTTCACTTGGTTGAGGCCCTGCTTCCTCCATCATTTAGACTAACTTCCTATCTGTATATATTTTAGGAAGCTTCTATTGTAGTAGGTTTCCATATTAACCCTCAATTCTCCATTTTAATTTCAAATGTATCTTCCTACATTCCTCTCTATACCCCCTTTCCCATACTTTCTCTCTCTTTCTTTTTCTTCTCCCCATGCCTAACTTGTGTGGTTTTACTGACTCCAGCTTATTTATCATTGGCTTAACAGCTGATATTCACATATAAGCTGATATATTTCACGTTTCATTTTCTCAAGTGAGAATAATATTTTTTCTAGATATATAAATGTACCTGCAAATTTTGCAGTTTAGTTACTAAAATATTTTAATATTGTTGAGTTAATAAAAACAGCTATGTTTTCTAAGTTATTGTTACATCTGTAGGACACTCATACTTTAAAATTACCCATATAAAACTTTTTATAGACCCCCAAAATTAATTATGATATTCACTGACCTATGTGACAGGTTTGCTCACATATGTTTAAATCCTGACAAAAGACTATAACTAAAATATGTACTCTTATAATCTTTATTGTTGGCATTTTGAAATAGCATATTGCATGCATCAAGTTGCATTTATAGAGCTATTGTCCAAATTTACTATCTCAATCAAACCACAATGCAGAAAGGGGATATATAAATTTGGTTACCAATATATAATCATACTAGAGATATATTAAGACAAGGACTTGTCAATCCACTTTGTGAAGAATAATCTTATTTTGATTGTCATGGTCAAATTTTTTAAGAAACATAATTCAAATATTTATATCTTTATAAGTAATGTATACAAAAATGCACAGATGAGTAGAAATATTTATGGCAGGCTAATCTTAGCCTAAGCCAGGTACTTATTTATAATATGTGTTACTGTGAGGGCAACACAGGTGCAGTGACCTATTGTGGAAGACGGAGAACAAGATGCTGAATCCTCTTCTCTCTTTCTAAACCTGAGTGGTTCCTGGGGATTGAATGCAGGTCAGCAGGCTTGGGGTGGTCATGCCCTTTCCCTGCCGAGCAAACTCACAGTTACAACAGTGCTGGAGACTACCTATAGGAATGTGATCCCTAACTTTGTAAACTTTGAACTGAAAAGTGACAATAAGTTCACATAAGCAATCCAAAGCATTCAAAACAGCTGTGATTATGGGCATAGGCTGACCTCTTCTCCCAGCTTTATTATTATGATAATATTTTGAAAGCTCAAAGTCTTCCACCACATAGCATAGATTCAGATATCAATGATCACTATTCAGATAATCAATTTCCAATTTTGTAACATACAATTTAAATCATTGTATTATCTTTTCTTTCTATAAGCAACTCAAATATTTAATGATGATTAAATTCCTGATTAGGTTTGGATAGCTTTTGCCCTGGTTATTTGATACACTTTTCTATGTAACTACGAAAGCAATTATTAGACTACTAAGATAGGACCTCAAAGAAGAATACCCTAAACTTGATTGAACTATCAGTACAATTCTTTAAATTACTCTTTCAATGTGAACAAAATTCTAATTAAAATATGGCATATTATATATATATCATGAATAATATATATCATGAGTGTTTTATATCATTTTGTAACTACAGTGTATTTGATACTGTTTAAAATTCTTCCCCAATAACTTCTGAAGAAAATTGTAAGTCATTTTTTTTTTAATTTTCTTCATATAAATGACCTATACTTATACTTTTCTTTACGGGATGTTGGAAGAATCATTTACATGAAGAATCGCTGAGGGCCTGAGACATTTGATTTTATAGAAGTACTGCATAACAAGTGTGAGGACTTGAAGTTGAATCCCTTTAACCCACATAAAGACTAAAACCTTAGCAAGAATACCTATAATTCTAGTGTCTACAGCAAATTTAAATGAGAATACTAGAAGCTGGTAGACCAGCTAGCCTAATAAACGCAATGGAAAAACAAAAAGTCTTTCTCAAACAAGGTATATAGGGGAGATCAACATTAGAGGTGTTTCACTGACCCCCCCACCCCGGCCACATTCACTGTTGCCTCGTGGTATACATACACACACACATACACACACACATACACATACATACACACATACACACACATTCACACACATATACACACATACACACACATACACACACATACACATACATACACACATACACATACATTCACACACATACACACACACATACATACACTAACACACATACACACACACATACACACATACACATACATACACACACACATACACACACATACACACACATACACACATACACATACACACACATACACACACATACACACACATACACACACATACACACATACACACACACACACACACATACATACACACACACACACAAAGAGAAAGAGAGCAATTGAGAGAGAATTTTAGAATTTAAGGAACTTATAGAAAAACATTACAGTGTCAACATTTTCTTTTGGTTGTCAGTCTCTGAATCTATTTTAGACACCAGATTTATATCATGTACGAAATAAAATATTATCAATAATCACTTAAAACTTATGTAGAATTGTTTGACTACCAAATTATATCATAAAATAACCAAAAGCTTGCCAGTTGCAGTGTCTACTATTTGTTTTGTCCTTATATTATTTCTAATTTACTTGAAACATTTCTAGTTTTGAATTTTTTGTCTCCTAATAAAAAGTTAAAATTATAAAAGTTGAGTTTTTATAATGTAAAGTTCTATAAATTCTATAATAATAAGAATTTATGTAATGTAAATGCTGATCTAATTACGCATACTTAAATTTACATTTTGTATAAAATATTTATTCTCACAGTTACACATAACAATTAAAATAGTTTCTTCTTATACAAACTACAAACTGACATACAGAAAACACAAGGAAAAGACAGTAAAATTTGCATCCAATTTAATTTCAGGCTTGTAAGTTTACAACTTTAGTGATCTGTTTATGTGTCTTCAGCTTGTTTCTTTATGTGAGTTAGGCAGAGAAAGTTCATATACTAGGTTGTCTGATGTGGCTGAATGAAGATGGCAAACTACCAAGCTCTCAGTATCAGGGTCTGATTGAGGGTTTGTAATCTTGTTCACGTTTAGACAGTATTAGTTACTTTTGTTATTTTCAGCGAAACCAGAAACTCAATAAGAAGCGACTGAAGGCAGGAGAGGTTGGCTATGTATACAGTTACAGAGTACAGTCCACTATAGAGAAATTATATAAGAATTGGTGGCAGCAGAAACATGCTGCTCTTAAAATGAAGTCAGAAAACAAACACAGTCACACTGGAAATCCTCAAGGGCATTTCAAGGAATACTTTCTTTTAATTTTTTAAATTTTATTTTATTTTCATTAAAAATGTTATCTCCTTCAATATATACCCCTGCTCCCCCTACCCCTCCCAATTCCTCCCACACAGGCCCTGCCTCACTCCTCCCATCTACCCATCCCCTTCCTGAAAAGGTTGAGATGTCCCAAGGTGGGCCAGCCCTGTGCAGCTCATCCACTCCAGGCACTCATCCCAAAGTTAATGCTGGGCTGGGTGTTATTCTATTGGGAATGGGCTCCAAGATGCCAGTCCACACACAAGAACACAGTCTTATCCCACCTCGTGGCTCCACACACTCATGGCAGTCATAAGTCTCCACCCCCAGTGGTCCCAGCTCGCCCTCCCGATGGATCTCCAGTGGCAATTTCAGATTCAGTGAGCTCCCCAGGACCACTGGGCAGAGCATCTGGTCCAGCTGAGAGCAGGGGAGGAGGGTCTGTATGAGCAGAGGGATAGATTAGGAGGAAGATTCCAAAGGAGTATTTTCTATCAGCAAAGATTCATATCGTTATGGTTATTCAGATTTCTAAACAGTGCCACTCACTGGAGACCAAATGAACTTATAGTTGAACATCATTATTTTCTCCTTTATTAGCATAATAATAATAAAATAATTAGAAAACATACCCTATGAGTCACCATCCGTCTTAAATGCTTTGAAACATAATTATAGTATCCTGAAGATTCACAACGAGAGGACAGTGATAATTAATTAGGGGACTGTTCTTCTTTCTCTGACTTAGCTGCTGCATAGTTGCGTGGCATTATTACCATCACTAGCTTACAACTAGGAAAAGTAATATACTCTTTAAGGTCTAAGAGAGAGAAGTACTTTAAACAATCGCTCCTCAAAATTCTAGAATTTTCTTTATTTATAAAACAGTCTTTTTATCCATGTATCCCCTTGCTCCTCCTCTGTTCCCTCATTCCAATCCCTCCCATTCAGCCTTTAGCCTCCTCCCACCTCATCCCCCTCCCCCTCTCAAAAAAAAGGGCCAATAAGTCCCAAGGTGTGTCAGCTCAGAGTGACACATCCACTCCAGGCAAATCCTATTCCCTCATCCCAATATCAAGACTGGGTTAGTCACCCTTCTGCGGGGAATGGGCTCCAAGGCGCCACCCATGCAGTAGAACACAGTCTGATTCCTCCCTCCCGCCACGCCTCCCCCAGCCTTCCCACTCAGGCTCCACATACTGCCCATGCCAATTGGCAGTAGACTATCCTTGGAGGACCTAGCTTCTTTCCCCCTGATGGTTGCCTGGTGGCTGTTCTTGATTTAGTAAGCTCCCTCGGAGCTCCTGCTAGCCATCACTGTGGGATTTCTCCCTATAATCCCTATCCCCTTGCTCATACAGACTCTTCTCCCCGCCCTCAGCTGGACCAGGATCTCTGGCCAGTATGCAGCCATGGATCTCTGCCTCCTCTATCTCTGTTCTTTATTGGATGTAGGTTCTGTGATGACACTCATTTGATTATAGGGAAGTCCTGTTTAGACATCCCGTCCATTATTGTTTAGAGACCTAGCCAGGGACATTCTGTGAGTTCTTGAAGGTTTCCTTAGCACTAGGTCTCTTCCCAACCACACACTGGCTTCCTCTATCAAGACATCCATCACTTTTTTTCCTCCTTCTTTGTTGCTCTCACTAGACCATCTCCTTCACTCACGATTTGTTCCCATCTCTTCTTGGTTGCAACACATTATGATCCCAATTTACTAAAGAGATATTCTCTATTTTCTCTTCCTAGGGGAATCTCTGGATGTCTCTCTTAAGATCTCCTGTACTGTGTTAAAGAAAAAAAAAAAAAAAAAAACTTTGTGACTCTTATTTTATGTACATAGGTGACTGGTTTTACGTGCATGTCAGTGTTGCACATGCATGCCTGGTGCTCAGGGATGTTAGAAAGGGATATTAGATCCCATGAGACTGAAGTTGTAGATGACTATAAGCATCTATTTCTCTTCTGAAAGTAGAACTCTGAAAGAACAAATGATTTAAACCACTTAGTCATTTTTCCAGCCACTGCCATGCATCCTTTTTACTAAGCAAACTACAAAATATAAAAGCAATTATTGACTAGATAGTGATAAGTCAAATTAGATATTAAAATACTGATGAATGTTAAATGCTTTATACAAATATTTAAACATTATAGAAAAATATTCTTTATTACATAAATATCTTTTGTCTGTGCAAATATTCTTTTTTCCCATGTAAATACAAAAGAATCATGACACCTTTTATCTTTTAATTAGGCTGAACTTTAGAAGTCCAGAATTATTCTAGCTAGAAAAGTAATGTTCTTAGTAATTCACATTACTAATATTTAATTAAAAACAGAACTTAAGAGTTGATCATGATAACTGCATAATTATAGCAAAATAAAACATCTAATTGTAAGTAAAATTATCACAAAAAAGTTACATAAAACAAATGACAATTTAGTGATGATATCTATGAGGCCTACGCATACCTATTTGGACCTATGTAAACTAATGTAGCTTGATTATGTAGTTTTGCTCAGGAAAATTTAGTCACACTATAATGCTTTATCCAAAAAGAAACAGCTAAGGTACACTATTATGTACCTTCTTCATTAAACATTACTTACTCTATGTTTGATTAAATGGGACTAGTTTTGCTGTTTTAGACATTCGGTCTCCACTATAAAACAAGCAAATTTTCTGTCTTGATTAGGTATCTCTTTCTCCTGAAACAATTTTTTTTTATATATATAAAATAATTTTTCTCTACACAGTGACAAGCAGCAGATTCTCTTCCCTTATTTTTAACAGTAGTCAGTGTGAAACCAAAAACCTAGGGTGACCTGGTCAGAATCAGAGCCACACAGCAGAGACCCATCACACCTCAGAGAGGAGAGTGGATTCAAACATGCTAGAGAGGCATTGCAGCTTCCTCCAAATGGACAACTACGTCACTAGGGGACAAACTGTCTAACTCTATAGTGACACAAAAACATTGTGTCAGTTATATTTGAGAAAGGGACATGGGTTCATGTTCATTTAAATTTTGAAGAATAATTAAAATAGATTTCAAATATTTGCTGTTTCATGTAAATTTTTATCATGCACCTTATCTGATTCTAAAATTATTTTAGTGACTTCTTGAAACTTCAATCTTTTTTTCCTAAAAAAGGGGGGGAAAAGAGACTATTGAAAGAGGCAAGAATTTCTAATAATAAACTGTGTGGTTTTAATAAACTCCTGTGTTTGGATAAGCCCAATCATGCTTTAGAAAACCGTGGTTACCAGCTAATTACAATTTATAACAGGCAAGAGAGTTTATCAGTTACACTTGCTAAGTTTTAAATATTGTTTCTCTGTATTTTTTCTACATGAAAGAGTATAATATGTTCCCGCAGGGCTTGCTTGATTTATTGTGAAAAATAATATGTATTTTGAAAAATGAGTTCTATGAACATTGATGAAAAATTCTGAAAGAACACAGAAGGA
Source organism: Phyllotis vaccarum (assembly GCA_033318265.1). Taxonomy (NCBI): domain Eukaryota; kingdom Metazoa; phylum Chordata; class Mammalia; order Rodentia; family Cricetidae; genus Phyllotis; species Phyllotis vaccarum. The sequence continues at coordinate 58,029,870 of JARWLC010000019.1, read as the reverse complement.
GTGGTTACAGTTGGCTGCATAAATAATGCATTATAAATCTGTTCCCACTCAAAAACACAAGTGAAATATTTCTAATGGAACCCAAATTGTTAAATCCTGAACAGCTTTTTTATTAGAAATGTTGCCATCATTTTGTGTTTGAAAGATAATGCAATTAATTGCTTAGAGCTAAAGGAGACATAATTTTTAACTAATTGCATTGTAACATAGATTTTAAAGAATGAAAATCATGCATCTGTGAATTAAGCTTACAGGTAACCATGTCATAGACTGTATTTTGTTACTTAATGCAGGATTTAAAGTTCCATTTGTATATATAAGCTAAGAAACTCCTTTATATAGTACTTGATAAATGAGTATCTAGAACTTGTCAAATTAGGGTTAAAAAGAAGTAAATATAAAGTAAGAAAACAATTTCATTATAGAAAAATTATGAAAGAAGAAGTATGACATGCTTTACTAGCATGTTCATTTAGGCAAATATAAACTTAACTTTCTTATATGTTTACTAACTTTAATAGACAAATATAAATATTATATGATTACAACATTATATTTATATTCAAGTTAAAATATCTTTTCAAATATGTTTTTCACTTTCATAAGGTGACTATAATATGAGGTGTGAGGTGGTGGGAGATTTTAGGGAAACACATTTTCTGAGACACAACAGAGCTAATACACAGCATATGAACTGTGACAGGATGTATAAGATGTATACAACTCATGCTAGACAAAACTCCAGCACAGAAGAAGCTAGTCCCACCTGTAGTCAACAAGCTAGCCACAAAAATTAACTTCTGGAAGAGAGAAAACCAGTTGTATTCAATGGAGTGACACCAGGTTTGCTAACCACTTTCCAGGACATGCCACATAATAATGAGTAGTTAGTTGTCCAACACTGATTGGACTCCATGGTCTTTTAGTGATGTTTTCCCTTTATTTAAGTTAAAAAAAAATATAAAGTTGGTTGCTTAAAAAGTGCCCTAGTTAGGGTATACATGCTGTGATGAAACACCATGCCAAAGCAACTTGAGGAAAACACTTAACTGGCTTACAAAGTCATCATTGTTCATCACTGAAGGAAGATAGAGCAGGATATCAAACAGGGCCTGTACCCAGAGGCAAATGATGCAAAAGCCATGGAGAGAAGCGATGTATTTATTTCTTCTTCGTGTTTTTCTCAATGTGATTTCTTATAGAAAGCAAGACTAGCAGCTCAGGAAGAGCACACCCACAGTGGACCGAGTCATCGCCTCTCAATCACATATTAAGAAAACTTCCTCTCTACAGCTTAGTCAAATGAGATGTTTTTTCAGTTTATGACCTCTTCTTTTGGATGATTATAGTTGCACCAAGTTGACACCAAACAATTCAGAATAGAGATCTGGGTCGATTTAATAGACTGGAATAAGTATGATGAAACAATACTGCTTGAGAAATTCATGCAATGAAAGAATAGGATTTATACCCACATCTGTCAATACTCTTGAGAATTCTCCTATTGTGTAATTGCTCAACAAGAGTTGTCTGTCCTTTGGCAGTTCCTGACACCATAGCCTACTGTGACAACTCCAAGGTATGTTTCTAAAGCTGCACAAAAAATCAACAGAAAGAACAAGCAAGGTATATTTGAGTCAGCAAATAAAACATTCTTTCCAGAAGAAGTGAAATGATAAAATGCTGTAACTCAAAGAATCCTCAAAGCAAGCTTAACTGAAATTTTGAGAGAAAGAAATACTCAAACAACTCCACTATCTCTGATATAAACCTCCACATAAGATAACCTTAGATAACATATAGGGCTTTATGTTCATTAAGGATCCATAAAATAAATAATCCTTCATTTTTTGGCAATGACTTGGTGTGAGTACATTTATAGATCACTAAATCTAAAAATATATTTTTTACTCATGATCTTAATTCAGTTTTCACAGTTCTTAGGAAAAAAGTATGTTCCTTCATGCCTGGTCCCAAAACAATAACTATTTTAAAATCATTATTCCATAATTTTTAAAATTTAATATTAGCAAAGAAAATAAGTTATTATGTTGAAATCTCTTAATATAACGTGTATAGAAGCCAAGAAACAGCCTCTAAGAATTTAATGGTTCAATCTACTAAATTACAGAACTTTTGTGGTTATTCAAGTGTTTTGTAGCCTTGTTTTCCCCATAGAGCTAGGTGATAGAGCACACCTTAATCCCAACACTTGAGATTCCATGCTCCTGTTCCCAAAACTAGGGAAACCCACAGGCCTTTTCTCTCAGAACTAGAAAAGTTGAAACAGGAAGTCATTCTGAAATATTATTAAGTATGAGTTATAAGCCTATATCATAGAGTCAATAAGTCTTTCTAACTTGTCTCGGATTACACTAGACATAGTTCCCAGTAAAACATAATTGACATATTCCTAAGTTTTGAGGAGGTTCAAAATATGAAGAGATAACTGTAGTTAGTATAAGCAAAATATCAGAACCTAGAAAACAAAACTTATTAAAACCATACCGACAAGTGTTTTAATTTATTTAGTTTACTCATTCTTTCCGATAGCTCATGAATACAGAAAGATTTGAAATTCAAAGTAGCCTTTGTTCTGTATATGGAGTGAGCTGGATGGAGAGCTGGAAGTCCTGCTGAATTCTCCTCTAACCCTTCCAAAATTTTTTCTGTGAAAAATAAGGCTATTAACTCAGATTCTGAAGCCTTTTGTTATACTAAAAAAAAAAAAAAAAAAAAAAAAGAATTCTATTACAGGATCTGAAGATGGAGGAGATTTGATGATACACAAGAAGAAAAGGAAGATGCTTAACTAGGCCTGCTGGCAGGTTAGTCAGTAAGAAATTCATTTAGTATTTCAACTCACTGCTTAGCTCATCACTTACAGTTAAAGCAGATCTGTTTGCTCCTGAGTCTGAACTAAAATATTGTTTTAGTCTTGCTCAGCAGATTCAAAGGTTGGAGAAAAGATCCATTAAAATATAATTGTTTTCTTTTTCATATTGAGATACGATTTCTGGACCCTTTCAACAGCATGCCTGCTTTGATCCTTTAAAAAAAACAATGCTGACCACTTCTTGTGCCCATTATCAGTTTTTATAATTTTAAATAAAGCATCAAATAATTAATTAGATTATAGTTGTTACTAGAAAGTATCTTAGGCTGTGAACACTCACTTCTGAATTTTATTATTGATCCTTGAATCTCTGCTCCTTAGAAACTGACGCAGAAAAAAAAAATCTTTTAAAAAATCTTTTTAGTCATACTTTCTTCAGATAAAGCTTAAGAAATAATAAGTAACATTTTTCTTTCTGTATATATGTGCATAAGTTTATAATGACAATAAGTTAATTTTCCATGTGACAATGGATTCTAATCTCTACTTCCCATATTCATTCTATGGATTGATGGGTTATCCATTAAGCATTTTATACAAACTTAAATGTGACCAAATAAAATGCAAATTTTATTACCATCCATGATTGCATGTCTCTAAAGTGCAAATATGGGCACACTGCCTATTTCATTTGTAGGACCCAGATTTACATAGTGGGAACAGCATCAAGATGCACCATATATTTAATGGACACTAGAATAACCAAAAATCAATAAGAAGCTATGAAAGCATTCATCAACCCTAAGCTTTTTATGATAAAAGCTGTAGTATTAAATATCAGAAGAATACTCTATAAGAAATCTTTTCTCTCTGTGGATATTATTTCTTAAAATGTCAAAATTCTCTACTTATCATTTGGACATACAACTTTTAAAATTTTATGTAAGTGTTATGCTATTCTTCTTCAATAATAAAATATTCCTGGAAGAACTTTTTAATTTTTAATTCAGTTGTCTATCCTTTTTTGATGTGGTAGATAATTACAATGTCTTTTAAATTGAAATTCAGCTTCAAGCAGTGAATTCTTGTTAGTGTATTTTTAACAATATAGACTTAGTTGTTTTTAATGTGTCATTATTTTTTATGATTTCTCAGTAGTTTACAGAACTGGTGACTTTTTAATATAATATGATATCATCTAACATCACACAGTTCATACTAATTTTAAAAGTTATTTTTTCATACATTGTTTCACATATAAAATCTGTGACACTATACCTACAATTGCAAGGGAAAATGATCTTTTTAGCTTCATATTTGTGGTAGGTAATTACGCTGCCTTTGATCCGTTATACTTTTCCATTATCTGTAATCTATATAGTCCTTGTCCTCACTCAATTGTAGTAGACCAATATCATGGTCTACCTCTGGCCAGCACAGGGTAGGCCACGAAGGTACCTGGATGGGGAACACTCTAGAAATGGACACTTTTTATTTTCTTTTACTGCTGTTTTTATAGTTTATGTAGCTATGAAAGATGCCTATGTAAGCAGGGCTTAAGCAATCTCTTTAATCTCCTTCTGTGAGTCTGTCTTCTGCACTTCTCTGTCTATGTGTTCTTATACTGCCCTCGAAAACATTTTTCCTACATCTTATCTCATACCTACAGGTTTTTCAGTCATGAGTCCCCTTTCTGGGTAGGGTTTATAACTGAGAAAGAATTGTAGACCATCTGAACTCCAACTGAAACCCAAAACAAAGATACCTAGAATTTTTATTTATTAAAAATAGCAATGAGGGCTAAAAGGATGATAATTCCACATTGTAGAGCATATTCTGCTTTTATAGAGAACTGTATCAATGAGGTTTCTGGCCCAGCCTGTCCCAAGGTCCAGACACACAGACCTGTAGTCACAGACTGCCTAGCCATGCACTGCTGCTTAGGCCACTCAAAATGACTCAGACACTTACATTAATTTTATTCTGCTTGTTCTATGTCTCTGGTACATTGCTAGCTAGCTCTGCCATCTTAAATCAACACATCTCCATTAATCTGCCCTACCATGTGGCCTGTGGCTTACCTATTATTTCCTTACACTTTGATTCTTGGGTGGCTGGATCTCAGCTCTTCTGACTTTGTCCTCTTTCTCCTACCTATGCTCTGATTTCCTTGCCTACTCCTATGATGCCTTCTACGGGTCAAAACAGCTCCTCTATTTAAACAATTATATTCACACCATACAGAACGACATTCCCATATCAGAAAATCTGAATTTTTTAGACCCCACATTGGGCTACTGGCAACTGCCCATAACTAACTCTAGAGTACTTAATGCACTTGGGTGGCCTCCACAGGCAATTTTACATAACCACCTCCAATACACATACTCCCTCGTTTTAATTTTTACCTTTGATGATATTTTAATACTTATGAACAACAGAAATTTATTTCTCAATTTTTGGAGACTCAAACCATGAGATATGTGAAATGAGATTAGGTCTGGTGAAGGTCATTAAGGGTGCAGACACCCAAGAAGCTTTTCTTTCAAGACAGCTCTCAATAGTGTGGCAAATACCTGTAAAATCACCATAAACAAAAAAGGGTTCATTCTGCATCACAGTTTGAGAGTGTAGTTCATCATTGTGGGAAAGTATAACAGGAGCATGAGGTTGCAGATCACATGGAACTTGCAGTCAGAAACAAGAAATATGAATGTTGATGACCAGCTTGCTTAATGTGGGACCCTACCTTGAGAAGCAACTGCCAGGAATTTGAAAACAGGTGGGTGGGAGAAAAATATCCACCTACAGTGTGTTGCTCTTCTGATTCATCAAAATTCTCTCTTCCCTTCGTTTCCCTCTCCCCTCCCCTCCTCTTCCCTTCCTTTAGTTTGAGACGAGAAATCTTTCTTTACATCCTGAAACTGCAAACAACATATTTATAAACTGCAGACGAAATTGGTACAATAAATCATATATTTGTAGCTTGAAATGTGTAGGTCAGAACACTAATCCCCAGTGTGATAGAATGTTGAAGTGAGGTCTTTAAGAAGTAACTAGTTTGTGAGAATACAGAGGCCTAATGAATGGATAGAGTGCTTGTGATGGTTAAACCTTATTGTCTACTTGATAGGATTTAGAGTTATCAGAAGAACATATTCTGGGTATCTATAAGAGTATTTCCAGAAAGGTTCAACAGAGCAGAAAAGGACAACTCTTAAAAGTGGGCTACATTTTTTATAAAATAATTGTGATATAAATGGGTTGTTTTTGTATACCAATCATTGTTCCCTCTCTCTTTCCTTCTTTAAAATCTATTATTCATTGGTGATAAAAAATAGAATCACTAACAATTACAAGTGCTCAGACATTTTTCTTTATTTCAGTAATTGACAATTTAATATCTGTATTTTAGTAACAAATCTTAATAAGAAAAAAATTATATCAAAACTATGCATCAATAATTATAATTCATTTGTGAATCTTGTTTCACTATGAAAATTAGTTCACCTATTTGACTTTCCTGGAGTGGATGTGCCATGCTGAGATGACCAACACTGGGACTTCTTGACTTTTTAGGGAAGGGTACGGGAGGATGAAAGGGGAAGTCTGAAGGCTGACTGGGAAGGATTGGGAGGAAGGAAGAGAGGTGGAGCAGAGGTACAGGGATAAAAATATTTTTTTATAAAAAGTAATAAAATTAAGTAAAAAAGAAAATAGGGAACAGAAAAAATAAAATAAATACATGAAACAAATGCTGGTTATATATATGGTATAAGCAAACAGGATGCATGTAGCAATAAAGTTTTATCAGCAGCATTTGCTGGAGCTGCTGGCATTTGTCCAATAGATATTATTGTTTTCTTTTTCAAAACCACAGCTGATATAGAAGTGCAGCATTATATGTGGGTAATCAAATCTATTCCATTGATCAATGTGTCTGTTTTTAAGCCAGTAGCACGCTATTTTTATTATTATGTTTCTGCTATAGAGCTTGAAATATGACGTTTAACTCTTGACCCTAATCTAGTGGGTAACCCTCAGCATTTTGAATACTGAGGCTCTCAAATTCTACATATAATTTTTTTTTTATTTCTGTGAAGAATTGTGTTGGTATTTTAACTGGGGTTAATAGAATCAGTGACTGATTTGGGTAAGATTGCCATCTCCATAAAATTTTATCTTAGAAATTCTCAAATGTATATATGTGAGCTTATTTGGGTTTGTTTTGTTTTTCGTCTATTTCTTTTTATCTTCTGGTAAAATAGAGCATTAGTGTTGCACAAATAAAGGCAACTCAGGGCCAAATCTCTGGGAAAGGCAGAGATATTAGAGGAGAAATCCTACAGTCAGATCTTATCCAGCTGTCTTCCAGCTTCCTCAGCCTTGCTCATCCTGGTTTCTTCTGCCTGCTTTATCTTTTAAATACTGTTAAATACTTTCTTTGCTCAGTTAAGGTATGGTGCCACCTTACCTTGCCTGGGAGCCTGGAACTCCCTCTCTAAACTAAAATGACCTCAAACTCAGATAGGATTAAGGGCTTAGGTCACCACTCCCAGGATATTCCCTGTGCTGTGATTAAAGGTGTTAGTTACCACTGTCTGATCCTCCTAGACTGACTGTGGGTAGATCCCTCTGATATTTCCACTGTTTTTGATATATTTGAAAATATCCCTACACATTTACTCTCTTACTTTTGGCCCCTTGTTGAACGAATAACCTTCAGGAAATGGCCATACACAATTTTTGACCTGGATGGGTTTAAAGACAAAAAAAAAAAAAAAAAAAAAAAAAAAAAAAAAAAAAAAAAAAAAAAAAAAAAGACCATAAAGGAAGCAAATTCTGTTTGTTTGATATGGAACATAGATCAAAGGGTGGTTTGGTGAAGGAATGTAAATGATCACAGTGCAATTTATGAAATTCTCAAATTATATACATACATAAAATCATAAAGTTAAAGATTGACCTGAGATTAAAGGCATTATATGAATGGGAAGGATTTTAGTGTTCTCTCAAATAGATCCCAGTCCCAATCCCAGTCTTGGTAGCCTATGCTCCCTCAAACATAGGCCTTAGGAAGGAAGGGAGGAAGGAAGGAAGGAAGGAAGGAAGGAAGGAAGGAAGGAAGGAAGGAAGGAAGGAAGGAAGGAAGGAAGGAAGGAAGGAAAAGTAAAGCATTGCTGCTCTCCAGATTAGCCTTGGACTGTTGGT